>CAKJTW010000030.1:12400000-13600000 GCA_917880005.1 Nanger dama
CGACCTCACTGTGCAAGAACACCTAGGCAGGTTTCTTTCAACAAAGCGTCTGTCCTCGCTTCTGGACACGGAGCAGTAAAATCCACAGATGCGGTCCCCCTCTCACGGAGCTCACTCACAGTCTAGGGAGATGTTTAGGTTGCCATGACAGCGTACAACTCAAGATCCGACTAGTCCAGGGGCCGGGGCCTTAGAGCCGGTTTCTCTTAAGAATGACACGATTCGGCTCCTGGGGGACGCAGAAGGGATCGAGCTTGCTCAAGACCACAGAGTGAAGAAACAGATTCAAACGGGGATCTCCAGGTAGCATGCCGCTTGATTTTCCCTCTATCAGGAAAGTTCACTGTTTTTAGTCAAGTGGCCGGCATTATTATTTTTAAAGGCTCACTGTCATTTAGTCACTTTATGCCCCACGTGTGATTTTCAATTCAACAAATGAAAAAACAACAGCAACCATACTGCATTTGACTTAGTGGTTTTATGGTTTTAAGGGAAGAAGTGTTTAGGGAAGAGGGTGGAGGAGCAAAAAATAATAAAATGAAAAACAAAACCAGCACACCACATTGTCTTCCAAACACTTTTGGGTTCAGTCCACCAGGAAAGTTATTGGATAAGAATTGGCTCTCCCTGTTAGCTCTGGGCATGAGACTCTGTCCCAGATCCAAACCAAGATTCTCAGGTGAGACTCAAGATGAGGGGTGGGGCTGGATTCCACCTCTGAAAGCAAGGGTTTGAAATCTGTTGCCTTTCACATGTTTCCCTTGCCTTTATCCCCTGCATCAGATGCACATGGGGGTTTTCAACTGCATCAGTGCATCACCTGGTACTGATTATACGGTATTTGCTAAGAAATGAACTTTCTAGAGTTACAGGGCAGGCACCCTAAGGTTTGTGACTAAGCACCCTGAAGACCACATCTAGAGACTTCCAGAGCTGCCTCAATATACCTTCAAGTGTTTCCATATTGACTGAAATACGGGGTTTTGGTTGAATCTCTTCTGCACCCCATGGTAGCTATATCATGCCTTTATATAGATCTTATCTGATGATGAGATTACTATTGCTGTACTATCTTACTTCATTCAAAGCTACCATCTTCCTGTTCTGTGCAAGCTCCTTACCCTCATCTTTCCCTAGAAGGCAGAGGACTATATCTTAACAACTTTATATTTGTCTTACCAGGTAGCATAGTATATTGCACTAAAAGGTGTTCAGTAGCGTTTAATTTTTTGTCTTTTGGTTTAACTTCTGAGAATTGGGTTTTTTTTTTTGGAATGCCTTGCTTTCAGCTTGGTTATAAACTATAAGCAAGATCTCCACCTTGTGGGCATAAGTAGAATATCATCTAATTAGAAAAGCTGCCGCTGCTGCTAAGTCGCTTCAGTCGAGTCCAGCTCTGTGCGACCCCACAGATGGCAGCCCACCAGGCTCCACCGTCCCTGGGATTCTCCAGGCAAGAACACTGGAGTGGGTTGCCATTTCCTTCTCCAATACATGAAAGTGAAAAGTGAAAGAGAAGTTGCTCAGTAAGTTTCCGACTCTTCCTGAACCCATGGACTACAGCCTACGAGGCTCCTCTGTCCATGGGATTTTCCCAGGCAAGAGTACTAGAGTGGGTTCCCATTGCCTTCTCCGAATTAGAAAAGCATACATTTTCAACAGGCTGGTTAATGGCTTAAATCTGAGAATACTACTTGACTACCGTGGCCCATGCCGTGTCCTGGGGGCTATGGGGAAATCCAAAGTAGTTAGTGGCACTGTCTTTTAGCTGTTAACAGAAACTATAGGGATAGTTCACTGTAAACTCTGTGAGGAGTCTGTCTTATCTTTTATGGCTGTCTGGCACAATAGTTGGCACTTAGTTGGTGTTCAGTAACAACTCGCTGAATAAATCATTGGAATGTTAATGAGATAAAGCTCTGCAAGTAGCATGTAACAAGTCATTAAAAAAATCTGCTTACCATTAAAAGATATAAAATAAGAGCTTTCATTCATAAAAGGGGAAAAAATTGGTGAAGGATCCACTTGATGGAAAAGAAGAGCTGACTTCAACCCAGTCCCAGAATCTAACGATCACATTACTGGTATTGATAAAGAAACTGAAGACTTGAAGTAGTCAGCTAAGACCTCGCGCCTCAGAACATGGACTGAGCCTATCACAGCCAGTTGCTCACAGACATTGGACTGAATGCACTGGGTTCCCAAACAGGAAGCACTAATAGAAACTTGAACAAATGCATTGAAATACAGAATTACAGAAGGCTGTAGGAATAAAAGAGAAACAAAAAAACAAACCCAAAGTACAAGGCAGTTTAAGTCCATTATGTAAGTGATTGTTTTAGGCAGTGTTTAAAACCACTTCTCAGTTTGCTTGTAAGAGGAAGACACTCCCATTCCCCTTTACTTCCTGGCATGAGGACAACCCCCACTGCCATCCCCCTGGGGCTCCTTGGGACAGCACAAGGCACTGTCCACCACAAGTGTGTGACCGCAGGCTGGCCCTTCTGGCAGTTTCTTAGGGATGAGAGATGCTGTTCATCTGTTCATACACAAGAACCTGTTTGCACTTGGAGAACTTTCCTAACAATCCTCAGAGCTTCTCCCTGAGCCTCAGCTTCCAACTGCTTCACACTTGTCCACGGTCCTGTTAGAAGAATGATTTGTCTCATAAAAGAGTGCCTGCTGGAGAAGAGAGAAGAGGTGGAGTTGAGGGTGGGTGAAGGGCAACAGGCTGGGGGTTGGGAGGTTTTCTAAATCCAACATTTTCTCTTCAGTTAAGTTCAGTTGCTCAGTCATGTCTGACTCTTTGTGACCCCATGAATCGCAGCACGCCAGCTTCCCTGTCTATCACCAACTCCCAGAGTTCACTCAGACTCACTTCCATCGAGTCAGTGATGCCATCCGGCCATCTCATCCTCTGTCGTCCCCTTCTCCTCCTGCCCCCAATCCTCCCAGCATCAGTCTTTTCCAGTGAGTCAACTCTTTGCATGAGGTGGCCAAAGTACTCGAGTTTCAGCTTTAGCATCATCCTTTCCAAAGAAATCTCAGGGTTGATCTCCTTCAGAATGGACTGGTTGGATCTCCTTGCAGTCCAAGGGACTCTCAAGAGTCTTCTCCCACACCACAGTTCAAAAGCATCAATTCTTCGGTGCTCAGCCTTCTTTACAGTCCAACTCTCACATCCATACATGACCACAGGAAAAACCACAGCCTTGACTAGACAGACCTTTGTTGGCAAAGTAATGTCTCTGCTTTTGAATATGTTATCTAGGTTGGTCATAACTTTTCTTCCAAGGAGTAAGCGTCTTTTGATTTCATGGCTGCAGTCACCATCTGCAGTGATTTTGGAGCCCCCAAAATAAAGTCTGACACTGTTTCCCCATCTCTTTGCCATGAAGTGATGGGACCGGATGCCATGATCTTTGTTTTCTGAATTTTGAGCTTTAAGCCAACTTTTCACTCTCCTGTTTCACTTTCATCAAGAGGCTTTTAGTTCCTCTTCACTCTCTGCCAAAAGGTTGGTGTCATCTGCATATCTGAGGTTATTGATATTTTCCCAGCAATCTTAATTCCAGCTTGTGCTTCTTCTACCCCAGCGTTTTTCATGATGTACTCTGCATAGAAGTTAAATAAGCAGGGTGACAATATACAGCCTTGACGTACTCCTTTTCCTATTTGGAACCAGTCTGTTGTTCCATGTCCAGTTCTAACTGTTGCTTCCTGACCTGCATACAGATTTCTCAAGAGGCAGATCTATGAGTACCAGTTTCCACATCTGAGAAATGAGGATGATAAACCCTACCTACCTCATATGGTTGTTGTGAAGTTCATATGAGATGTTACTGATAACCATAACAACATTAACAGCAAATGCTTATTGAGCACTTATTATGGGCTAGGCACAGGTCTGAGATCTGCACATGTGTTCTCCTTTCACCATCCCGACAACTAGTCTTGTTCCCACTGTACAGATGGGGAAACCAAAGCTTATCCAGTAACTGGCCTGAAGTTACATGGCAAATAAAGTTGAAGTTAAGCCGCTCAGTCATGTCCTACTCTTTGTGATCCCATGGACTGTAGCCTCTGTCTGTGGGGTTTTCCAGGCAAGAGTACTGGAATGGGTTGCCATTTCCTTCTCCAGGGATCCTCCCAACCCAGGAATCGAACCCAGGTTTCCCTCATTGTAGGCAGACGCTTTACTGTTTAAGCCACCAGGGAAGTCCACATAGCAAGTAATGATGAGGCCAAACTCTTGGGAAATTATAAACTACTAAGAAAATGACAGATATAAAAAAATTGTAAAGTAAACTCAACTGTATGCAGGTCAAGAAGCAACAGTTAGAACTGGACATGTAACAACAGACTGGTTCCAAATCGAGAAAGGAGTATATCAAGGCTATATATTGTCACCCTGCTTATTTAACTTACGTGCAGAGTACGTCATGAGAAATGCTGAACTGGATGAAGCACAAGCTGGAATCAAGATTGCCAGGAGAAATATCAATAACCTCAGATATGCAGATGACACCACTCTTATGGCAGAAAGTGAAGAGGAACTAAAAAGCCTCTTGATGAAAGTGAAAGAGGAGAGTGAAAAAGTTGATTTAAAGCTCAACATTCAGAAAACTTAGATCATGGCATCCGGTCCCATCACTTCATGGCAAATAGATGGGGAAACAGTGATAGACTTCATTTTTGGGGCTCCAAAATCACTGCAGATGGTGACTGCAGCCATAAAATTAAGCTATGTTTGCTCCTTGGAAGAAAAGTTATGACCAACCTAAACAGCATATTAAAAAGCAGAGACATTACTTTTCCAACAAAGGTCCATCTAGTCCAAGCTATGGTCTTTCCAGTAGTAATGTATGGATGTGAGAGTTGGACTAAAAAGAAAGCTGAGTGCCAAAGAATAGATGCTTTTGAACTGTAGTGTTGGAGAAGACTCTTGAGAGTCCCTTGGACTGCAAGGAGATCCAACTAGTCCATCCTAAAGTAAATCAGTCCTGAATATTCCTAGGAAGGACTGATGCTGAAGCTGAAACTCCAATACTTGGTCCACCTAATGTGAAGAACTGACTCACTGGAAAAGACCCTGATGCTGGGAAAGATTGAAGGTGGAAGGAGAAGGGGACGACACAGGATGAGATGGTTGGATGGCATCACCGACATGAGTCTGAGTAAACTCCAGGAGTTGGTGATGGACAGGGAGGCCTGGTGTGCTGCAGTCCATGGGGTTGAAAAGAGTCAGACATGACGGAATGACTGAACTGAACTGAAACTCAACTCAGATTTTGCTCTGAAATGTTCTCAGGGATGGCTCTTAAGTAAAATGCTGAAAAACATGAATCCTCAAACCAAACTGTTCAGATTTAAAATTTATTAATGGTGTGATTTTGAGTAAGTTACTTGACCTCTCTGTGCCTCTGTGTCCTCATCTTTAAAACACAGTAATACCAGTGTTATTGATATTACTAGTTACAACAACAGTATACTATCTGATGAGTAATATGTGTGTGCATATTAGTGTCCGACTGTGTGACCCCATGGACTGCAGCCCACCAGGCTCCTCTGTCCATGGAATTCGCCAGGTAAGAATTATGGAGTGGGTTGCCATTACCTTCTACACAGATGAGTAATAGGAATTGATTAATAATGATAACCTTACAGTTTATCCTGATTAAATTAGCACCTGTATGTAAAGCTCTTAGAAGACAAAGTCCAATATACATGTGTATACATATATGTATATACACACACATATATATAGGTTTTCCTTGATGGCTTAGCAGGTAAAGAATCTGCCTGCAATGCAGGAGACAAAGGAGATGCAGTTTCCATCCCTGGGTTGGTTAAGATCCCCTGGGGGAGGGCTTGGCAATCCCCTCCAGTATTCTTGCCTGGAGAATCCCATGGACAGAGGACCCTGGCGGGCTTCCTGGTGTCCATAGGGTTGCAAAGAGTGGGATACAACTGAAGTGACTAAGCACACACACATAGTTATTTGCAGTGTGTTAGTGTCAAGTGTACAACAAAGTGATTCAGTTACACATATATATGTATATATTTATTCTTTTTCAGATTTCTTTCCATTATAGGTTATTACAAGATGATATAGTTTCCTGTGCTATACAGTAGGTCCTTGTTACTGACTTGTTTTAATATATAAAAGTAGTGTGTATCTGTTAATCCCAAACTCCTAGTTTTTATTATTCCCTTTTCTTTCTGTTTCTCTATTTTTCTCCTTCTCTTCCTGTTGCTGTCCTGCACCAAGCCTCACTTGAGTCTCGAGAAACATAGTGCAGGTGGCAAGCCTGCCCAATGCACCCTCTTTAAGCCCCAGATGAGCATCTTCCCTGAAATATCTTACTCTCTTCCTTCCCTATAGAGTTGGTCCATTTGGTCCAAAGTCCCCAGTGTAACTCTTGTTGAAATCCCAGAGCCTCCACCCAGCCTTGAACAGCTGGCTTTCTCTCACTACTCTGCCTCGTTCAATCATGACCTTTTCTGGGTCTTCTGAGTATCAAGCCTTTCCGGGAGAAAGATGCCAACATGCAACCTTCGGGATGCTTCTTTAAAACAGAAGAAAGGGAAAGACCATGTCAGAGATAAGTACAATATTCCTTGAAACTGAGTATGACTCCTGTTTTAGCTGTTACTAGCTGTGTGACTTCAGGTAGCTTTCAAGTCTCGCTGGGCCACAGTTTCGTTATTTGTGTTTCCTTCTCTACTCTGTCTCCCCCTAGGGTACATTATTTTTCTACTTGGGGATCATTTTCCTTTTCTTGGTATCTATTTGACCATGATCTGGATCTCCCAAGAAATGCTTAACTGATTTCATCTTTATATATCTGGCTGTTAGGACAGGTATTATACACACCTGACTCTAGGTAAATCCTGTTGGATAGCTAGAAGGAGGTCTGGAAATATAGTCTTTACAATCAACCTGTCTACATGAGTAAGTTCTAGTTGTTGTTGTTTTGGCCATATCATGGAGCATGTGGGATCTTAGTTCTCTGACCAGAGATCAGACCCATGATCTCTGCGATGGAAGTGCTGAGTCTTAACTGCTGGACCACCAGGCAAATCTGAGTCCCAGATTTAAGAACACACTGTGTTTCTGGAAAGAGAGTCAAGGTTGACACGAACCCTTAATTTATGTTGAGACGAATAGTTACAGGATTCTCTTTATTTCATGTAGCTCTCTTTTTGACCTGCTTTTGGAAAAGGTTCCTGTAGCCACTGGTGTTACAGACTAGAATCTAGAGTTGGAGCCTTGGTGAATTAATTTAGTAAATTTCAAAGCAGTTGCTGATGCATATCTCAGTCATATATCATCATACCCTAGTAAGATGGTAAAATGATGGTAAAAATTCTGGACTGGGCATTTGGGGACATGAATTTCTTTCTCTACTATAACTTAGTTCAACTGACATTTATTGTTCATGTGCTAAAGGCCAGCAACTGAGCAAAAAGTGGTGGCGTCGGATTTTCTCTTGTCTTTAACACCGGCATCAGGAAACACTGGTTGTCTTTTCTTCACCCTTCTCCCTTCCCTTCCTGTTTCTTGGGAGATCTCCATCCTCCTCCCCTGCGCCTGGTGCTGGAAAGGAGGCCGAATCCTGATTGGGCTAAATCAATCAAGTCCCTTCCATCGCCTTGCCAGTGTTGGATTTAGGCATAGCCAAATGGCAGCCATTCTGGCCAGTGACCTCAGAAGGGAAGTCCACAGTGAGGTTTCTGGAAAAGATGTGTGTGCCGTAACAAAAGACACGGAAAAGATAAGGCGTTTTCCTCGGTGGCTCAGATCTAGGTTTGAGGCCTGGAATTGTGGCCATCATCATGTAACTGCAAGGGGAACTAAGTGGACCCACTGAGGGAAGCAGAGCTGAAAGAGGGAAGGAAATCTCTGGTGATGCCTTCACATCCTTGGTGATGTCACCAAGCTCCTGGATTAGTCCACTCTGGAGCCATCCTGCCTCTGGTGTTCCCTGGAGGTTTAACCTACTCTGTGTTGGGGGTTTTGTTCTTCGCAGCCAAAAGATTCCTAAATGATATACCTCTCACATGGAAATTTGCAAACCAGAAAGAGGGCAGACATATGAACAGAACTCTTCCACCACACCTGTGCTGCTGGGAAAGCAGTATGCTGTGGTCTTCTGGTGCATGTGCTTGCAGCCAAGCTGAGTCCTGCACTTATTGGCTGTGTTGTCTTGGGAAAGTCACTTAACCTATTAACTCATCTGATAAAGGGAGGCAAAAACCTCACCTGCCTCATTATGATGTTGTGTGGATGAAATGCACACTAAGACTTATTAAGTGCTCAATAACTGTGATCAATTGCTCTAGCTATTATGGAAATATTAATAGAAACCACACAAGAGCCCAGAGGAGGGAGCAACTAATTCTACTAGAGAAGAATTAGGAGGAAGTCTTCACCAAGGAGACAGATGTGAATCTAGGTCTTGAAGGGTAACTGAGGATTTGCAGGTCAGGGTTTGGGGAGGAAGAACGTTGGGGGTGAGCAGAAGGAGCCGTGCTTGAGTTCATTCCTGCATTTCGGGAGCTCATTGTCCTCATCCTTAAAAGCACTTGAGTGTGTTGGATTAGCTTAATCCTCTTTTCATGAAAGAAACAAATCTCAGGTCCCTGCCCTAGACTGAGAAGCTCCAGATGGGAGATTCTTCATGGCCCCCTTTATCACTCACCTATCACTTTTCAACCCATCCTGGGGAAATTCACTCAACAAACAGTTGCCACTGAAGAAGGTGACTCTCGCTGGCTTTGTTGATTTCTTTGTTCATAGCAGCCCAGAGCCTTATCTGCTGTGCAATTAGCAATGCTGTGCTTCTTCAGCTTCCCCAGGCCCCGTGCATCTCATCAGTCAGATAGATGCTGACGCTTAATTAAGCTTGTAAAGCTTTCTGATTTCCTTAGATGAAAGGTGGGCCGTAAGTACCAGGTTTTATTTTGGTGGCTCCTGCCAAGGGTTATTATAAATAGGACTCAGTGCCACGCGGCTGAGCTCTTAGGGTGATAATGTGTCAAGACCAATTGAGGCTGCGGAGAGCAGAGATATTATCATAATGGTTCCATCATAGGTGGTGGGTGTTAATGGAAGTGACTGTGGAAAAAAAAATGTACTGGAGGCAGCGAAGCTGGACCAGAGGTGGCTGCAAGTGAAATATCGGCAGCTCCTGGGATCTCCATCATAATCATTAGCTATATTAGCCTCAGAGCCATTCTTCTGCCATCTCTTCTAGACCAGGCTCAAATTCAAGTAAAAATGATGCTTTAACTCCAAATGAAAATATATTCCCTTGCTGCTTTTTAAAATCCATTTACATTAAAATGATGGCCAGTAGGTAAGTAATTTATAACTGGGGGCTCACTGCAGAGTGGCGGGTGTCGTAATAGCGAGCAGCCTAAGTGGGAGACCAGGGATTTCCAGGCCTGGCCAGAGTCATCGCTGTGGCCTGAAGAGGGCCTGGAGGAATATGCAAAATCAAGGGATAACTTAGGGACACTCCCTGGTGGGGGATGGTGAATGAAGAGGTGGCATTGTATTTCAACGGGAAGGTGGGTGAGCAAGCAGAAGTTCTGCAGCCAGGCAGCCCTTGTTAAGAATGTGCAAGCTTCCTGGCCCCTGGGGTTTCATTTTCTGAAACCCAGCCTCGGTGGAAGACAGTCGACAATATCTGATGATGGTGATGTTGATGATGATAACAATGGTTAACCCCATTGCTAGTTGAACTTTCCCTGTTCTTTTGAGGTCCAGTTAATCTTGACCCAAATTCCTTTTCCATGGCTTGGGAGGGTCCAGAAACATTCCCTCCCTTTCTGAGAGTGCCTGGGCCTCTGTCCCTCAAGCTTGTCTCTCTGTGTCTGCCTCCTGCTTCTATGCTTGTTGCTTTGACTCCAGCACACAGTAGGGTGGATGTGCGGTTCACTGCCTTATCCACAGACCCCCACCCCCAAATCCACTTGGGCCAAGAGATGAGTTTAGTAGCTTTGCTGAAGACCTACAGGGGCTCCTGGGGTGGGGCTGGGGTCACTTCATTATGTAAAGCCTTCTTTCATCCGGCTCTCCTTTCCCTTTCCTTCTCCCCTTTGTGGAGAAACGGGCCAAATTTCCCTCTTCTCTCATGGCCTGCTCCCATTCAGGCCTCAGCAAGATCTCAGCTTCTTCCACCTCAGGTCCAGGTTTACCTTGGGATCAGGTTGGGAACAGAACTCTGGGGGCACCACTGAAAGGTGCTGGGGGTCCTTTCTACAGGTGGTGTGATGCGTGAGAGCTTTTCATGAACTCAGTCTTTACGACCTTCCCCCTCTCCATGGAGGTATTAGCCCTCCATTTCACTGATGGGAAAGCCAGAGTATCATGAGAAGTAAGACTTCTAATTAGCCTGTTACTTTTGCTAAGTAACAGAAAAATTTCAAATCTGGTCGACTCAAAGACAGAGGTTATCTTAACTGCAGCGCCATGTGACCTCCTGGAGCTGGGAAACACCCTGGCCAGTTAAGCAAGGGGCCTCCTACAAGGGACTCATCTCTCTCTGGCATGTTGTCTTACACCAGGCATGTTGGAAACGGATATTTACATCTCTCTTTCTCTCTGCTAGGTGATCGAGCCCAGCCTATCTCCTGAGAGGCCTGTCGTAGCACAGAAAGCTCCCTGTGATTAATATCATATGGGGGTGGATAAGAGGGATTGGAAAAGAAGTGGGCTGGACTGGCTGGCTGACCTAGTGGTCCTGAGGACAGCACTCTTTCCATCTCAGGACAAGATTAGACTGGAGTTAAGGTCAGTACTGCAGGGATGGCCATCCCCTGCTATAATTGCTCCTCTGGTTTCACCCTTCCTGAGAACCGACTCTGAGACTGCCACGCAGAAGCAGCGAATTGCCTCCATGGGGCTGGGCATGTTTGTTATGCACCGGGCACTGAGACTCCTGGCTCCTGAATGTCTCTGGTTCCTTTTTCATTTCCCCGGAAGAAAACAGGAAGAAAAAAAAAAAAAAGCAGAGGCCGTTTTCTTGCCTGCTTCAGTTTAAAGAACGAGAGCCTTTTAGGGACAATGTGGGCCTGAGGAATAGCAGGAGGAGGGCTGAGGAATAATGATGGTGATATATTTCTAGAGCTCCTTGCAGTTTTGCTGAGTTCTTTCCTGTGACAGTCTTGTTGAATTTTTACAATAATCTGCTAGGAAGGGGGTTGGGGCTTCCCTTGTAGCTCAGCTGGTAAAGAATCCACCTACAATGTGGGAGACCTGGGTTCGGTCCCTGGGTTGGGAAGATCCCTTGGAGGAGGGCATGGCAACCCACTCCAGTATTCTTGCCTGGAGAATCCACACGGATGGAGGAGCCAGGTGGGTTATCGTCCATGCGGTCACAAAGAGTCAGACAGGACTGAGGACTAAGCATAGAGATGGGTAGTAGGGCAGGTGTTAGTGATGTTGCTATTTTATGAAGGAGAAACTGAGCCTCCTTGTGTGATGGAGGGTTGTGTGATGAGCCCAAGGATGCAGTTCCTGGCAGACCTGGAACTTGAACACGCTTTATCTGGCTTCCACGTCTGAGCTTTTCCATGGCGCTTCGTTCCCATGGCATTCACACTTTGTTCAGTTTAGTCCACATCTGCAGACTTTCCACATGGTTGTAAATCCCTGTTGAAGGTATGTTACAGTGACCACTAAAACTCCACTAAGGATGGCAGGAGAAGGAGCCCAGGGACAGTTCCCCCAAACCTGTAATAGTTAAAAGCCCTCTTCTCTTAAATGGTGCTTTCTGTTTCTCTCATTAGCAAATGTGACAAAAAGGAGGAGGGAAAGAAAAACCAGAGGGTTGTGGAAAAAAGAAAGAGATTATCTTGAAATCATTTTCTTTGCCAGCCTGATTCCGTTAAGAAATAGAGGATTTAATCAATGAGAGTCAGAGGCAGAAAGAGGGAGTAATTACTGATCATTGGATTGTGGGAGGGCGGTAGTTATCATAAAACACCTCTGAGATGGCAGAGAAGAAATGGTGAAAAACAAGAAGTTTTCTCTTACTTCTCTGCTCCTATACTTGATACCATTGCTCGCACAGGGCAAAAGCAAGCCAAGAGACCAAGGTGGGGTGCTTGACCTTGTTGCCTTTCTCCACTGAGAGGGTCACTTACTTGGGGATGATGACAGATATGTATGGCTGTTTAGGCTCAGAGAGGAAGCCTAGACTACATAGAAGTCTTCCCGCCTTGATTTCTTTCTTTTAACATGGGATGTTAATGCTAGCCTCACAGGAGTAATATGAGAATTGAATAAGGGTATGGGATTTAATAAATATAGCAGGTGAGATATTCCAATACAGTTTCTGGCATATAGTAGGTATTCAATAATTATTAAAAACCACACACTCAGCTGCATGGAAACATGCCTGAGAGGACGTACTAAGTGATTAATAGCATTACTCTTTAAGAAAAAAATCTGTGTGTGGGTGGCACTTTTACTTTTTATCATATACATTTTCTTCTTTATCCTTCCTGATGCATTGGAGAAAGCATTCTGTATGTATTAATGGGTGTGTGTGGAGGCTCAGGTTAAAAGTTAAAATCAGATTTAGAGTAATGAAGAACGTGATATTTTGACACTCCCATCTTTGTGTGATTGTAAAATTTGTACTCACTACTCATGAGTCACTTGTGCCTTTGATGCCAAGTGACAGAAATGGACTGGCTTAGTCAAGAAGCAGGACTGGGATTTGGTAGAAGGAGGCTGAAGTACTTCCCAGCATCAGTCAAGGACCTGAAAGCTGGGTATTGGAAAGCACCAGAACTCCACAGCGCCAGGTAGGCAAGCAGGAGGGCCTTCCCTCAGGTATAGCTGAGACATGCAGGTATACCATGTCTCAGCTCCAGTCACCCCCATTCAGGTGTTTATTTCCAGGGAGAGGAAATCTAACGGGTCCATTTGAGGACAGCTCTTTCCACCATTTTGGTTCCCCTGGCCTTTGCACTGTGACAGGGAAGGTAGTATATAAGAAACCATAAAAGGGAGCAGTTTGGACTTCCCTGATGGTGCAATGGGTGAGAATGCGCCTGCCAGCGTAGGGGACATGGGTTTGATCCCTGGTCGGGGAAGATGCCACATGCCACAGAGCAACTACCGAAACGTGCATACTCCAGGGCCAGCAAGCTGCAACCACTGAAGCCTGCGCCTCAGAGCCCAAGCTCAGCAACAAGAGAAACCACTGCAGTGAGAAGCCCACGCACCATAACGAGAGAGCAGGGCCCCGCTTGCCACGACTAGAGAAAGTCCACACTCAGCAACAAAGACCCAGCACAGCCAAAAATAAATAAAAAAAAAAAAAAAAAAGGGTCAGTTCTGAGCTGGACCATGATGTTGTAGGTACCTACCCCAAGAGTCTGTACTGTTTGAGTTTTGAAAAATTATAATCTTGATAATTTTAAAAATAATATTGAGAAAACTCTTAACCGTGCATGAAATAAGTAGAGCTGCACTGTAAGATCTTAGCAGAATGTATTTTGTGCATCTCTTATAAGGAGCCAATACAAATCACAACCAAGCAGCATTATATGCCTAGTGATACATCACAGAGCGACACAGCAGCTCTGGGTCTGCATAAATGCTGATTATGATGGCAAACACACCCACACAACAGAAACAATGCTTGTCTTTTTGACTCCAACTGTTGGCAGATACAAAATTTCCATAACTTTGTCTAGCATTGTCTCTCAAATTAGGAAGGGAGTTTGAGACCTTTATTAGGGTAAAGAAAAGTAATAGAGGATTTCTGATTTCTCTATCACTAGCTGTTATTTTATGGTGTTTAGGAGGCCTGCAGAGTGGATACAAAGGTATACAGGGTGTATTCCATGTCTGTGTGTGTGTGTGTGTGTGTGTGTGAGAGAGAGAGAGAGAGAGAGAGAAAGAGGGAGGCAGCATTTCATTACTCTGGGGCACAATGATTTAGCCAGTTCTGTCTTGTATGAGGCAAGCTCCAATCCAGATTGCATTTTCAATGCTGACCTTCTGTGTTTCCCAGGAAAGAGGAACCCAGTCATGGGTCCCAAGGGGCTGAGGAAAAAGTGAGAAGCAGGGAGTGTGGCCAGTCCGGGAGGATCTGGGGGAATGCTTTGTGTCCTTGTCGTGCCTCCTGGCAACATCAGCACCACAGTGTCTAGCTTGGCTCTCTCCCCTCCTGGCAGCCCCATAAGCATCCTTCCTAGTGTCAGTAAATCTTGTCTTGGCCATCCACCCCTTCCTTGTGAGTTTTTTCTTTTCTGAGGGTGTTGCTGGGGGAGATCAGCAGAAACTACTTAATTGAAGGCAGAAACCTCATCTCTAACAAACAGGGATGGATTGATAACAGATACCATTTACCAAGTCTTGCTAACAAGCCAGGCAGCTCACATATCCTCACTAATCCTTTTGGGTGGGTTTTTATAGACTCTTCTACATATGATGAAACTGCAGTTCAGAGGGTTTGAGTATGTTGCTCAGTTTGGCACAGCTCTTAAAAGAATTAAGCTTTCGTATTGTGTTGCTGGAGAAGACTCTTAAGAGTCCCTTGGACAACAGGGTCAAACCAGTCAATCCTAAAGGAAATCAAACTTGAATATTCATTGGAAAGGTAGTTGCTGAAGCTGAAGCTCTAATACTTTGGCCACTTGATGCAAAGAGCCCACTCATTGGAAATGACCCTGATGCTTGAAAAGATTGAAGGCAAAAGGAGAGGTGGGCAGCAGAGGATGAGATGGCTGGATAGCATCACCAACTCAATGGACATGAGTTTGAGCAAACTCCAGGAGACAGTGAAGGACAAGGAAGCCTGGTGTGCTGCATTTCATGGGATCACAAAGAGTCAGACACTGCTTAGCAACTGAACAACAACGACAACTTAAATGGTAGAAGGTGAAGTTGCTCAGTCGTGTCCGCCTCTTTGCGACCCCATGGACTGTAGCCTACCAGCCTTCTCAGTCCATGGGATTTTCCAGGCAAGAGTACTGGAGTGGGGTGCCATTGCCTCCTCCAGGGATCTTCCCAACCCAGGGATCAAACCTGGGTCTCCCACATTGTAGGCAGACGTGTTAGCCTCTGAGCCACCAGGGAAGCCCAACTAAATGGTAGCGCTAGATGCAAATCTGGCCAGTGTGTCTTCAAGGTCACCTGGTCCTGATGCCCTCTCTGTATAGGAAAGCCAGCTCAGGAGCGCCCAAGACCCGACAGCATTGTCACCCATCACTGATGACTCTGGGACCAATCACAGAACTGTTGAGCAGGCACAGCTTTTTAAAAACTTTTTTAATTAGTTTATTCCTTTGTATTTCACTTGTTTATTTTGATTTACTTTTAATTTTTTTGGCTGCACTGCATGGCATGTTGGATGTTAGTTTCCTGATCAGGGATCAAATCACATCCCCTGCACTGGCAGTGAGGACTCTTAACTACTGGACCACCAGGGAGGTTCAGCAGTCTCAGTCTTCACTACAACGAATTTGGGAATTATGAGATAATATAACTCCCAAAGCCCGCAATGTAATGACATACTTTTAAGCCGAGGCTCTGAGTCTGCTCTTTGGGGCATGGTTGGGAGACCAAGGCCCCATGACTTAGCAGGACTGCATACCCAGCTGGAGAGCCCCCGAGGACTGCTCTTTCTGAGATGCCCACAGAAAGCTTTTCTTCTCTCTTCTGCTTCAGACGCTGGATATGCTAACCTCTAAAGTTCCTGGGAACAGAACCATTAGACTCCATAGTTTTATTGGAATTAAAAATATTGTGAATTTTGGGCTAACTGCAGCTGGCCATAAAAGAAATAAAGATGGCATTGCTTTAGACAATACTGTGTACTAATTAAACCAGTGGAGAATGAAACAACAGAAATACAACAGCAACAAAAATGGGAGTTGTGGGCTTCAGAATACTCCCCTAGCAGGATGCCGAATTTAAATTCCCATTGTTTTGAGTGAATGTGGCCCTGAGGAATCTTCTAGGGATGGTTTTTCATGTGATTTCCGGGCATTCCATCTCTTGTAGGGTAGTAACTTTGATAAAACAGTAGCATGTTTTGTTGGGGGAAAAAAGTATAAAATATATCTATAACTAGGAAAGCATCCAAGAGGACACAGCTAACTGTTAGCAATATGTTACCTTGGGGAAAGGAAATTTGAAGAGAAAGGACTTTCTTCTTTTTCTTTAAAAAAAGTCTATATATTTCTGGTGTGTTTAAATTCATTATGAAAGTGAAAGTGAGACGTATTAGTCGCTCAGTTGGGTCCAAGTCTTTGTGACTCCATGGACTGTAGTCTGCCAGACTCCTCTGTCCATAGGATTCCCGGGCAAGAATACTGGAGGAAGTTGCCATTCCCTTCTCCAAGGGATCTTTCCAACCCAGGAATTGAACCTGGGTCTCCTGTATTGCAGGCAGAGTTTTTACCATGCGATACTCAGCACAAATATTTTGAATACACTAGAATGAGAAGGCAATGGTAACACACTCCAGTACTCTTGTCTGGAAAATCCCATGGGTGGAGGAGCCTGATAGGCTGCAGTCCATGGTGTCACACAAAGTCGGACACGACTGAAGTGACTTAGCAGCAGCAGCAGCAGAATGATCAAAGAATTGCTTTACAGTGACTGATTCATGCTTCATGGCACCAGGTTATCAAAAGGCAGATAGGTGACTGTTAAGAAAGTGGTCCAAGTAGGCCAGGAGTTAATATGGGAATTGACTGGGATTGAGTGGTAGCCGTAGAGATGGAAAGGAAGGGAGCAGGACTTAAGAAGCCAGAAGGCAGTGTGTGATGGTTGATTTTATGTGTTGATGAGACTAGGCTAAAGCATGCCCCAGATGGCTGGAGAAATATTATTTCCGGGTGTATCTGTGATGCTGTCTCTGGAAGGGATTAGCATTGAATCGGTAGATTGAGTCAACAAGATCACCCTCACCAAGGCAGGTGGGGAGCTTACTTGCTTGAGCTGGTGCATCCTTCTTCTCCTGCCCTGGGACATTGGTGCTCTTAGTTCTTAGGCCTTTGGACTCAGATGAGGACTTACATCATTACCCTCCCTGATTCTCACGCTTTTGGAGTCAGATTGAGTTACACCCCTGGCTTTCCTGCTTCTCCAGTTAGCAAAGGACAGATCACGAGGCCTCTTGATCTGCATAACTATGTGAATTAATTCCTATAGTAATTATATATGCCTACAATAATTGTATATATACATTTATATACACATATACATTTTATATTTACATAAAATTTAGAAATTTATATAAAAATTTAATATGTATCAGTTATATCTATCTATGTGTTTCTCTGGAGAACCCTAATACACAAGGGTGCTACCTGAATTGGCTAAAAGCTTGCCAAGTGGTACTTTTTGGATGAGGGTGGAGCCTAGATATTGGTGCTGAGCTATGGAGGGACCTAAGGGTGCTAGAATTCTGAGTGTGTGGGTGGATGGGTAGATGGCTGGACAAATGAATGAGTTCCCCCATAGGAACTCCTTGCTTTCAGGTTTAGGCCAAACTTCTTTAAAAGCCTACTTAGATCCTGAGGCTAGGTAGTAATTTCTCATACTCTTCCCCTGACCTCAGTTATCCTTCTCCAAACCAGGGAGGCTGAAAGCTTTTCTGAGATCTGGACCATTTCTGGATGCCTCATGCAATCATTTAGGTCTTTTTATGTTCTAATTCCCTGGAGTAGGAAATGGCAACCCACTCCCGTATTCTTGCCTGGAGAATCCCATGGCCAGAGGAACCAGGAGGATTACAGCCCATGGGACTGCAAAGAGTTGGACACGACTGAGTGACTAAGCAAGCATGTTCTAATTATGAGAACTTCCATGTTGAACTCTCTCACCCTAGGGCTGGGAAGGGAACGGAGTGTGGTGGCTGGGATTCCTTCCAATCTGCTGTATAGGAGCATAAGCAGGATCTGATATGTCTGAGAAATAGAGACTTATGACATTACTTGTGTAGCATGAGCATGAAGCTGTTCATACAGACGGAACTGTAAAATCACATGCACATGTACTTCATGCACATGGTCACATTTAAGCTTCACAACATCCTGTAAGGCAGCCATTCTTATTGCTGTCCAGAGGGGAGGAAAGCCCAGCTTGGAGGTGGCTTTCAATACTTTGGCCACCTAATGTGATGAGCCGACTCACTGGAAAAGAGCGTAATGCTGGGAAAGACTGAAGACAGGAGGAGAAGGGGACGACAGAAGATGAGATAGTTGGATGGCACCATTGACTCAGTGGACATGAGTTTGAGCAAACTCTGGGAGATGGTGAAGGACAGGGAAGCCTGGCTTGCAGCAGTCTGTGGGGCTGCAAAGAGTCAGACACGACTGAGCGACTGAACAACAGCAACATTTCTCAGTTCTAGAGGAGAGCTACAGGAACAGCATCCCTTTTCTGCCTCCAGATATTAGTACATCTGGATGAGACATTTGGAAGTGCTGCATAGCCATGCGCTACCAGTCTAAGAACTAAGCCAGTACTGAAGATGGCAGGGTCAAGATGGAGAGAATCTGGGTTCCTGATGGTGGGGTGAGTCACTAAATAGCCCATCACAGAAACCTCCAGATACTTCTAGTTGACTTCCTGGTGTCCGTTCTGGTCTTCTTCCTTAGCCACGTAAAAATCTGTATTGATGGACATTTTCCAGACTCCCATGTCAATGCAAGTAGCTGATAAGATGTTAAGTGGCCCTTTGCCCTGCCCCTTTTTATCTTCCTGTTTCCTGGGATGTGAACATGATGGGTAGAGTGTAGTACCATTATGTGATCATGCAGCTAACTTGAGGATGGAAGCCATGTGCTAAAGATGGCAGCACCAGAAGTGTGGGTCCCTGCTGACTGAGGAGCTGCCATGCCAGCTTTTGACTGTTTATATCCAGGCTTCTTGTATGTGTACATAAAACTCCTGTTTTATAGAAGCCGCTCTTTTTAGTGTTTTCTGTTATATGCAGCTGAGTCTAATCTCAGCTGCTCAGACTGTGTCTTTCTAAATTTCCTGCTGGGTGAGAATTAATTTCCTTAAAGTCTAAACTGTTTGGAGTGGGGGGTTGCAATCAATAGCTTCGTAATTGTTTCCTCTTCAAAACCCATACTGTTAACATCTCTACCGTGTAGTCATATAGTCACCTGTAACACAGGGCTGTATTCTCCAATTCTCCATTATTCTTGAGGTGAGAGGTCTTAATGTTAGGATATCCTCCACTTTCTACATGTCTTTCCTGTCTCTGAGTCCCATCACTGGGCAGTAAATAACTTCCAGAAAGCCCAAACAAAAAGCAGATTTTCCAGTTAGCTGCTCCAGGGGTGGTACAGCATTGGTGGGGAATTCACGTGGTTTCTTTGGCACTGACCTCAGACTGTCAGAGTAATACCTCTCACCTGAGCAGGGTCTGGCTTTCAATAGCCTCCTGTCTATTCCTTCACCTTCTCCACTGCTTGTTCCTCCTCGGTTCCTCCACCCGGACCGTGTGGTCTGCCTCCCACACAAGTCCTCAGGGAGAGGAGCTTTTAATAACTGGCGAGGCAACTATTGACTCAGGTTTTGTTTGTCTGCCATTAAGTTCGCATTTAATAAATGCAGGATTCTTGGTTTAATAGGCTGGTCATTGTGTATTATCAAAATGGTAAATTAATTATTCAGAGCTGTGCTTGAGATAGACCAGAGATGGAACCACAGTGGCCTCCCTCCTTCCTAATTCACAGTGAGCATTGCATTTCTGGCCAGTCAGTATTTATTTAAAGTATAATAGCTATCTTGTTAAACTCAAGTCTGTTAAATCTAAATGAAAGTCAGGGATTTGTACCGGAGGGTGGGGAGCGGTTCACTCAGTCTGTGTTGAGAGCATCCCAAACCACCCGCTCGTTACTTGCATCTTGCTGTGAGGTTGCCAAAGCCAGCTGGTAAAGCAGGGCTGGAATAAAAATCCTTCCTTATCCAGGGACAGAACACCCACCACCCTTAGCCCAAGAAGTTTTCCCTGGGATGTAAACCTGTAATGTAGTGATATTGACGGCTACCACTTAGCAGGGCCTATTGTATGCCAAGTGCTTTCGATCCACCATCTCCAGTTCGCACAGCAATCCCAATTTACGCATGAGGATATTGATGCCTGGAGGGGTTAAATAATCTGCCCAAGGTCACACAGTTGTTAACTGGAAGAGCTAATTAGCAGAGTTACTTTCGTTAATTAGCTTCAGAGTTTGGGGATTCAGACTCAGATGTTTTGGTTTCTAATGCCCATCCTCTCTTGCTGCAGAGACTCTGCGGGGCTTGAGCATGTGTTTCGTGTCAGCAGAGGGCTTAGTCCCTTGCCTCTTGGCTCAGACCCTGGTTGCTGGAGCAGTCCGTTTTGCATCCACCTGCTCTCTTTCACCATTTAAGTCCCCCAGACTTACACACCTTTGCATGGCCATGCGCAATGGCCTTCCCTGCGCTTGCAGTGCTATCCTGAGGCTGATGTGAGTGGAGGCCGTCTTGACCTCCCTTTGGTTCCCCATCTATGTGCAGGACTACGGGGTTTGTCATCACATTCTAAGAAGAGGGAACAGAATTCTCTAGGAGGAAAGAACTTTTTTAAAAAGTGCATCTGAGCCGCTTTTCTAGATTCTCTGTTAGAGTTTGCCCCTGCCCTACATCGTGAACCTATCTGAGCTCCTTCAGTGGGGGTCTTTGGCTTATAGCGGACACCCAGCAGCCCTAGTGGAGGGAACATAAGACATGAACAGCCAACTTCCTGGGGACTTCAGTGCAGCTCACAGCTTACGATCTGAGATGCCCCATGGCAGGATGTTGCTGAGCAGCCAGGCCACATGGTTCAAGCCAAGGACCTAATACAAGGACACTCTATTCAGCTTCAGTTGAAGGGGGGCCATGCCATATCATTCATGCATTCACTCCACATGTATGTGTTGTGTGTCTCCCTTGCATCAGGCACTGATGTAAAGCATGGGGTCTTTGACTTCACATAAGATAGTCCTGGAATCCCAAGCATAGGACAGAGGAAGGAGCACTGACTGGACAGAGAATTGGTAGCTCTGGGTTTGAGTTAGGATGACCAACTCTCCTGGTTTGCCTGGAACTTTCCTAGTTTTAGCTCTGAAAGTCCTGCATCCTAGAGACCCTCAGCATCTGTGGATGGTTGTCTGCCCTAGTTAGAGTGCTAGTTCTGCCATCTCCTAGTCAGTCAGTTAGGGTATATTTCTTGATGGCCCATTACGTGACTGACAGCGTTCCATTGCTATGAGAACAACTGTGAGCAAAGTCAAGTTCATGCTCAAGGTACCCCCTTTCAGTGCCAGTAAATAATACAAGAAAGTGCAAATAAGATAATATAAGGCCTGTCTATGGACTTCCCTGGTGGCTCAGCAGGAAAGATTCTGCCTGCAATGCAGGAGCCACAGCGGATATAGGTATAATCCCTGGGCTGAGAAGATCCCCTGGAGGAGGGCATGGCCACCTACTCCAGCATTCTTGCCTGGAGAATCCCCATGAGGAGCCTGGTAGGCTACAGTCCATAGCCTCCCACAGAGTTGGGTACAACTGATGCGACTGCACACGCACACACATGCAAGGCATGTCTAAAGAGATAAACCAGGTACTGTTACCTGGGTTGACTATATGGTGGGGGAAGCGGGCTGTTCTAGGTGAGAAGGTCAGTGACAGTGAACAGACACAGGCCACCATGCACAGCTCTTGAGGGGTAGATTTCCAAATAGAAGTATCGTGAAGGGCAAAGGCCCTAAGATGGGAAAAGATACTGCCAGGTTTGAGATCTGAAGGAATGTCAGAGTGGATGGATATAGGGGAGGTGGCGAGGGAAGGAGGAGGGTGGCAGCAGGCTGGGGCCAGGTGACAAAGGGCCACGGACTATGCATTAGGTTTGTGCCCTGGGGGATCACTTTCAGAGGAGGCGCCAAATTTTCAGCTAGAAAATGCAGTCCAGAGGGCTGAGTTTAGGGATCCTGGTTCCCCCACAAACCTGCTGCCTATGTGGTGTTTCTTGGTAAGAATGTCACCGTTCACAGACTTGTCTGGGCTCAGAACTTCGGTGCCACCTGGTTCCTGCTTTCCCATCCACCTCTGCCGTTCGGTTAGTCTGAATGACGTAGTCACTGCATTCCGTGGCCTTGCCTAAGATGACAGTACTCAGCATATTTGCTCAAGCTGCAGACTTTCCCGGAAGCAGACTCTGAGGTGAAGATTTGTATACAGGAAGTTTTGTGAAGAGTTTTTTGTGTGTGTTTTGATATGGTAAATTAATCTTCTAGTGTTGAACTAACCTTGCATTCCTGAGGTAAAGCCCACTTGCTCATGATGTGTTAAATTATATTTCTATTTTTATTATTATATATTATATTTATAATTATGCTGCTGCTGGTGCTAAGTCACTTCAGTCATGTCCGACTCTGTGTGACCCCATAGATGGCAGCCCACCAGGCTCCTCCATCCCTGGGATTCTTCAGAAAAGAATACTGGAGTGGGTTGCCATTTCCTTCTCCAATTTATAATTTATATATATATATATGAAGGTGAAGTCGCTCAGTCGTGTCCGACTCTTTGCAACCCTGTGGACTGTAACCTACTAGGCTTCTCTGTCCATGGGATTCTCCAGGCAAGAATACTGGAGTGGATTGCCATTTCCTTCTCCAGGGGATCTTCCCGACTCAGGGATCAGACCCGGGTCTCCTGCATCAAAGGCAGGCGCTTTAACCTCTGAGCCACCAGTTAGCTATATATATATATATATATATATATGTATATAAATGAGGAGAGATTGACTTAAGAATGAAGTGATAAAACAAGGGACTCCTATTTTTCATTATAAAACTTTTAGCACTATCTGATTTTTAATTATTTTTCCCTAGTATATGAAAGGACTTCCCTGGTAGCTCAGCTGATAAAGAATCCACTTGCAATGCCAGAGACCCTGGTTCAATTCCTGGGTAAGGAAGATTCCCCTGGAGAAGGGGGAATCTTCTCTACCCACTCCAGTGTTCATGGGCTTCCCTGGTGGGTCAGACAGTAAAAAATCTGCCTCCAATGTGGGAGACTTGGGTACGATCCCTGGGTTGGGAAGTTCCCCTGGAGGGGGCATGGCAACCCACTCCAGTATTCTTGCCTGGAGAATCCCTGTGGATGGAAGAGCCTGGCGGGGTACAGTCCATGGGGTCACAAAGAGTCGGACATGACCCAGCGACTAAGCACAGGACAGAAGCACATTATGTGAAAATCAATTTTGTAAAATAAAAAAAAAAAAAAAAAAAAAACCTAAAATTCAAACCTGTAACTTTCCGTGAGTTGATGCTGGTGTGGGGTTTCTGTTTGTTAGTTTTTGTTTTTGTTTTGGAGTGAGTGGCCTTTGTTAGGTTACTGCAGTTGGGCAGGGTAACAGCTGAAAGGAAATAGTAGGTAGGTCTAGACTTGAGCCAAGGTAATTGTCACCACATAGAAAGCCAGTTTCTATGCCAGGAACTGTGTTGGCACATGTCATTACCTGCTTAAATCCCGACAAAAGCTTTTCTCAGTTAACTATTATTAACACAACAAACCACCCCAAAACTTAGTGGTTTAAAAACAATACTGTTTATTTTGCAATAAATAGTAATGCCACAGGCTCCCTTGCCAGAAGCCAGAGAAAGAGATGGAAGGACTAAAGAACACAAAACTTTTCTGCCTGCTTGGCCCTTTCCTTCCTATAACTGAATGCTAAAAGGATGATTTAAGAGAGGATAGTTTGCACCAAGTAGGTGCATAGACTCATCTATTGGTGGTACAAGATACAAAGGGTCGTCTCTACAAATGTGATTGGCATTCTACATTTTGAGCCGGGCACTTATTCTTTGGTTTTGCTTGGGGTCATCTGTGTGACTTCCATCATCTGCCTGTGTGGCTCAATCAGGAGAGTGAAGTGAAAGTGGCTCAGTCATGTCCGACTCTTTGTGACTCCATGGACTATACAGTCCATGGAATTCTCCAGGCCAGAATACTGGAGTGGGTAGCCTCTCCTTTCTCCAGGGGATCTTCCCAACCCAGGGATCGAACCCAAGTCTCCGTCATTGCAGGCTCATTCTTTACCAGCTGAGCCACAAGGGAAGCCCTCAACTAGGATAGAATGGTCCGAGATACTGATTGCCTTGTGGTGACAACATGTATGAGTGATTAGCTGGGGCTGCTGGCTAGGGGTGTCTGCAGTCTCCTCTATGTGATCTTTCAGCAAGATAACTTAGGTTTCTTCAATGGTTGTAGCAGAACTGCAAAAGGGCGAGCCTCAAATGTGCAAATACTGAGGTTCCATTGGTGACCCATTTGATGATGTCCAGTTGATCAAAGCAAATTATATGGCAAAGTGGTTCAGCTGGTAAAGAGTCCACCTACAATGTGGGAGACCTGGGTTCGATCCCCCGGGTTGGGGAAGGTCCCCTGGAGAGGGGCATAGCAACCCACTCCAGTATTCTTGCCTGGAGAATCCCCATGGACAGAGGAGCCTGGTGGGCTCAAAGAGTTGGACACGACTGAGTGACCAGGCACAGTGTCGGTATGGAAGGAAGATATGCAGGGGCATGGATTCTGGGAAAAGACATTCGTTGGGGATATCAGTGTAACAATCTGCCTCAGAGTGCTTTGAAGCTTATATTTATTATTATCCTTATTTTATAGATGAAGAAACCAAGTTAAATAACTTGCCCAAGGTCCTCTCTCATGTCTGGCAAGAAGCTCTTCTCTTTCTGACTCCAAAGCCCACAGCTTAACCATTGTAGGGTCTCCAGTGCCCTACCCCGACCTTGACTTCTTTCGCATACTCCATTGTCCGATTATCTGATTGTCGTGATGGTAAGTCATCTAGTCCCAGGTCTGCTGCTGGTCTCTTGTGTGTTTGCCCTTGGTGGTCCTCCTGGAATACACACGGACACCCCGACACATACAAACATATGTGTGCACTCAAAAGCACCATATAAGTGTCACATTCTCCCTTGGTATATTCCCTTCAAGGTTGTTCTTGAGATCTGGGGAGAATGAATACCTCGTCACATTTGCCATGACAACCCTTTGCATCTCGCACCTTTGAGCAAATGGGATGAGTCCATGTACCTACTTGATACGAATTGTCCTCTTTTAATCAACCTTTTGGCAATCAATTACAAGAAGAATATGGCCAAGTGGGCAGAAAAGTTCTGCATTCTTTAACCCATCCATCTCCTTCTCTGGCTTCTGGAAAGGGAGCCTGCTATAATACTTCTTTCCCACGACTCAGCAGACTGGTGGAAAGATGGGAAGTCACGTCCTCTTGTTGTCATTGCCACCAGAAATCCTGTAGCATCTGACAGACTGAGACAGATGGCCTCTTTCTCAGGGAGGCCTGTTTTGTTGACACGGTCCAGCCTGAAGGCCCCAAGCACCATTTCAGTGTTGTTATTGGCAACATGATTGAGAGGGAAGGATGATGGCTTGTCAACTTGACCTTCACAGGTGTATTAAAGTGAAGCAGGAGATAAAATGTATTTTGTTTTCAACAAGGTTTCCTTTCTGTCCTACATGATCAACATGTCATAAAAATATGCCTTCTTATTATCCCTCCTTTTAGGGCTCTTTGAAACTGTTAGGAGAGATGCAGGCAAAGAGCTGAGTGTTGATTGTTGCTGATGAGTGTGATGCTGCTCTTTCTGAGATCATTATCTGTGGTAGACAGAATAATGCCCTCTCTGGCCCCCTGTCCTAATTCCTTCCTGGAACTTGTAAATATGTTACATTTCATAGCAAAGGGAAGTTAAAGTTGCAGATAGAAATAAAATTGCTAATCAGTTGATTTCAAAACAGGGAGAGTATCCCAGATTATCCAGGTGGGTCCAGTGTACTCAAAGGGGCCATTAAGTGTGGAGTTGCTGCTGCTAAGTCGCTTCAGTCGTGTCCGACTCTGTGCGACCCCATAGGCAGCAGCCCACCAGGCTCCCCTGTCCCTGGGATTCTCCAGGCAAAAACACTGGAGTGGGTTGCCATTTCCTTCTCCAATGCATAAAAGTGAAAAGTGAAAGTGAAGTCACTCAGTCGTGTCCGATCCTCAGCAACACCATGGACTGCAGCCTTCCAGGCTCCTCCATGCATGGGATTTTCCAGGCAAGAGTACTGGAGTGGGTTGCCGTTGCCTTCTCTGTTAAGTGTGGAGGAAGAAGGTCAAAGAGTCATCCACTGAGAAAGACTCAACTGGTCATTGCTGGCTTTGAATGTGAAAGGGGATCACAAGCCTAGGAGCGTGGGCAGTCTCTAGAAGTTAGAAAACACAAGGAAAAGAATTTTCCGGAAGGAATGCAGCCCTATTGACACCTTGCTTTTAGCCAGTGAGACCCATTTTGATCTCTAGAAGTGTCAGATGATCAATATTTATCATTTTACGCTACCAAGATTCTGTTAATTCATACAACAGCAACAGGAAACAAATACACATTTCATTAGCTCCTTGTATAATGGTCAGTGTTTAAAGAGCATCTAGTTGCATTTGTGGAAGACTTCAGCATATGTGATAGGTGGGGATATTATCCCATATTTCATGTTTCCATAGAAAACCTGTGAGAGCCACACTACTCTTATACCAGAGAGACTTATCTGGTTGGTGAGGCTGAATCGCAATTACCGAGCACTCTCTGCTCGAGTTTCAGTCAGTTCAGTCCCTCAGTCGTGTCCAACTCTTTGCGACCCCATGAATCACAGCACGCCAGGCCTCCCTGTCCATCACCAACTCCCAGAGTTCACTCAGACTCACATCCATCGAGTCAGTGATGCCATCCAGCCATCTCATCCTCTGTCAGCCCCTTGTCCTCCCTACCCACCAAATCCCTCCCAGCATCAGAGTCTTTTCCAATGAGTCAACTCTTCGCATGAGGTGGCCAAAGTACTGGAGTTTCAGCTTTAGCATCATTCCTTCCAAAGAAATCCCAGGGCTGATCTCCTTCAGAATGGACTGGTTGGATCTCCTTGCAGTCCAAGGGACTCTCAAGAGTCTTCTCCAACACCACAGTTCAAACACATCAATTCTTCGGCGTTCAGCTTTCTTCACAGTCTAACTCTCACATCCATACATGACCACAGGAAAAACCATAGCCTTGACTAGATGGACCTTAGTCGGCAAAGTAATGTCTCTGCTTTTGAATATGCTATCTAGGTTGGTCATAACTTTTCTTCCAAGGAGCAGGGGCTTTTAATTTCATGGCTGCAGTCACCATCTACAGTGACTTTGGAGCCCCCAAAATAAAGTCTGATACTGTTTCCCCATCTAATTCCCATGAAGTGATGGGACCAGATGCCATGATCTTCATTTTCTGAATGTTGAGCTTTAAGCCAACTTTTCACTCTCCTCTTTCACTTTCATCAAGAGGCTTTTTAGTTCCTCTTCACTTTCTGCCATAAGGGTGGTGTCATCCACATATGTGAGGTTATTGATATTTCTCCCGGAAATCTTAATTCCAGCTTGTGCTTCTTTCACCTCAGCGTTTCTCATGATGTACTCTGCATATAAGTTAAATAAGCAGGGTGACAATATACAGCCTTGACCTCCTTTTCCTATTTGGAATCAGTCTGTTGTTCCATGTCCAGTTCTAACTGTTGCTTCTTGACCTGCATATAGGTTTCTCAAGAGGCAGGTCAGGTGGTCTGGTATTCCCATCTCTTTCAGAATTTTCCACAGTGTATTGTGATCCACACAGTCAAAGGCTTTGGCATAGTCAATAAAGCAGAAATAGATGTTTTTCTGGAACTCTTGCTTTTTCCATGATCCAGAGGATGTTGGCACTTTGATCTCTGGTTCCTCTGCCTTTTCTAAAACCAGCTTGAACATCAGGGAGTTCACGGTTCACATATTGCTGAAGCCTGGCTTGGAGAATTTTGAGCATTACTTTACTAGCATGTGAGATGAGTGCAATTGTGCAGTAGTTTGAGCATTCTTTGGCATTGCCTTTCTTTGGGATTGGAATGAAAACTGACCTTTTCCAGTCCTGTGGCCACTGCTGAGTTTTCCAAATTTGCTGGCATACTGAGTGCAGCACTTTCACAGCATCATCTTCCAGGATCTGAAATAGCTCAACTGGAATTCTATCAGCTCCACTAGCTTTGTTCGTAGTGAGGCTTTCTCAGGCCCACTTGACTTCACATTCCAGGATGTCTGGCTTTAGGTGAGTGATCACACCATTGTGATTATCTGGTCGTGAAGATCTGTTTTGTACAGTTCTTCTGTATATTCTTGCCACCTCTTCTTAATATCTTCTGCTTCTGTTAGGTCCATACCATTTCTGTCCTTTATTGAGCCTATCTTTGCATGAAATGTTCCCTTGGTGTCTCTAATTTTCTTGAAGAGATCTCTAGTCTTTCCCATTCTGTTGTTTGCCTCTATTTCTTTGCATTGATCCCTGAGGAAGGCTTTCTTATCTCTTCTTGCTATTCTTTGGAACTTTGCATTCAGATGCTTATATCTTTCCTTTTCTCCTTTGCTTTTCGCTTCTCTTCATTTCACAGCTATTTGCAAGGCCTCCCCAGACAGCCATTTTGCTTTTTTGCATTTCCTTTCCATGGGGATGGTCTTGATCCCTGTCTCCTGTACAATGTCACGAACCTCAGTCCATAGTTCATCAGGCACTCTATCAGATCTAAGCCCTTAAATCTATTTCTCACTTCCACTGTATAATCAAAAGGAATTTGATTTAGGTCATACCTGAATGGTCTAGTGGTTTTCCTTACTTTCTTCAGTTTCAGTCTGAATTTGGCAATAAGTTCATGACTCACAGTCAGCTCCTGGTCTTGTTTTTGTTGACTGTATAGAGCTTCTCCATCTTTGACTGCAAAGACTATAATCAATCTGATTTCAGTGTTGACCATCTGGTGATGTCCATGTGTAGAGTCTTCTCTTGTATTGTTGGAAGAGGGTGTTTGCTATGACGAGTGCATTTCCTTGGCAAAACCTCTATTTGTCTTTGCCCTGCTTCATTCTGCATTCCAAGGCCAAATTTGCCTATTACTCCAGGTGTTTCTTGACTTCTTACTTTTGCATTCCAGTCCCCTATAATGAAAAGGATATCTTTTGGGGTGTTAGTTCTACAAGGTCTTGTAGGTCTTCATAGAACCGGTCAACTTCAGCTTCTTCAGCGTTACTGGTTGGGGTATAGACTTGGATTACTGTGATACTGAATGGTTTGCCTTGGAAACGAACAGAGATCATTCTGTCGTTTTTGAGACTGCATCCAAGTACTACATTTCAAACTCCTTTTTGACCATGATGGCTACTCCATTTCTTCTAAGGGATTCTTGCCTGTAGTAGTAGATAGAATGGTCATCTGAGTTAAATTCATTCATTCCAGTCCATTTTAGTTTGCTGATTCCTAGAATGTCAACGTTCACTCTTGCCATCTCCTGTTTGACCACTTCCAGTTTGCCTTGATTCATGGACCTGACATTCCAGGTTCCTATGCAATATTAAAAGACGCTTACTCCTTGGAAGAAAAGTTATGACCAACTTGAATAGTATATTCAAAAGCAGAGACATTACTTTGTCGACTAAGGTCCATCTAGTAAGGCTATGGTTTTTCCTGTGGTCATGTATAGATGTGAGAGCTGGACTGTGAAGAAGACTGAGTGCCGAAGAATTGATGCGTTTGAACTGTGGTGTTGGAGAAGACTCTTGAGAGTCCCTTGGACTGCAAGGAGATCCAACCAGTCCATTCTGAAGGAGATCAGCCCTGGGATTTCTTTGGAAGGAATGATGCTAAAGCTGAAACTCCAGTACTTTGGCCACCTCATGCGAAGAGTTGACTCATTGGAAAGACTCTGATGCTGGGAGGGATTGGGGGCAGGAGAAGAAGGGGACGATAGAGGATGAGATGGCTGGATGGCATCACTGACTCGATGGACGTGAGTCTGAGTGAACTCTGGGAGTTGGTGATGGACAGGGAGGCCTGGCGTGCTGCGATTCATGGGGTCGCAAACAGTCGGACACGACTGAGCGACTGAACTGAACTGATGGCAATATTGCTGTTTACAGCATCGGACCTTGCTTCTATCACCAGTCACATCCACAACTGGGTATTGTTTTTGCTTTGGCTCCATTCCTTCGTTCTTTCTGGAGTTATTTTTCACTGATCTCCAGTAGTATATTGGGCACCTACTGACCTGGGGAGTTCCTCTTTCAGCATCCTATCATTTTGTCTTTTCATGGGGTTCATGGGATTCTCAAGGCAAGAATACTGAAGTGGTTTGCCATTCCCTTCTCCAGTGGACCACATTCTGTCAGACCTCTCAACAAGTTTAAGTTTATTTGCTCAAGATTTGTGTGCTGGCAATTTGGGCAGGACTCAACTGAGACTGCTCATCTCCATTCTATGTGGTATTAGTTGGATTTTTTCCTGTGTTTGTGGTTGCTTCAGTTCAGTTCAGTTCAGTTCAGTCACTCAGTTGTGTCCGACTCTTTGCGACCCATTAAATGCAGCACGCCAGGCCTCCCTGTTCATCACCATCTCCTGCATGTTGATTGGAGAAAGTAATGGCACCCCACTCCAGTACTCTTTCCTGGAAAATCCCCATGGACAGAGGAGCCTTGGTAGGCTGCAGTCTATGGTGTCACTTGGAGTCAGACACGATGGAGAAACTTCAATTTCACTTTTCACTTTCATGCACTGGAAAAGGAAATGGCAAACCACTCCAGTGTTCTTGCCTGGAGAATCCCAGGGATGGGGGAGCCTGGCGGGCTGCCGTCTATGAGGTCACACAGAGTTGGACAGTACTGGAACAACTTAGCAGCAGCAGCAGGATGTTGATTGGGTGCCAGCTGATGCTGGCTGATGTCATTCATGGATCCAGCAGTTGGTTGAGGCTTCAGCCAGGCTACGGTGTTCATCCACGTGGCCTTTCCCCTGGAGTAAGCTTCCTCCCTCGGCAGCTGTGTTCCAAGAGGGAAAACACAGGTATCTCTAGCGGTCTTGGCTCAAAAACTGCACAGGGCCATTCTCCTTCCCATTGGCCAAAGGAAGTCACAAGAGCTGTTCAAGTTTACAAGAGAGCAGAGAAATAGAGAAATAGACTGCACCTGTGGATGGGAGCCAACAGTGCAAAGTAGCACATGTGCAGGGATGGGAAGCATTTGTAGCTGTTGTTTTCAACCTTCTATGTTCTCCATGGGGCTTCCAGGTGGCTCAGTGGTAAAGAATCCATTGGCAGGACCTGAGGGTTCAGTTCTGGGTTGAAAAGTCCCTTGGAGAAGGAATGGCAGCCCGCTCCGGTATTCTTGCCCATGGGAAATCCCATGGACAGAGGAGCCTGGTGGGTTACAGTCCATGGGGTTCTCAAAGAATTGGACACAACTTAGTGACTAAAACAGCAATACCTTCTGTGGTTCCTTTTTTGGGCTCATATGCCTCAAGGTGGAATGCATTCTTCCTTCTGCTCCTGCCTCTTTCATGCAGTGAGCTCACCAGGGCGAGCTCTGCAGGGACTGGCTTGGAGCTGTTCATCTGCCATGACCAGGCTAAGTGCAATTTGGATAAGAAGGAGGAGAAAGCTCACTCAGGCTCAGGGCCAATCCCCGTACAGCACTTTGGGTGGCCAGCAGTTCAACTATTTTTAGGACCTCTGTCTGACTCCTCTGTCCTTTCTTTATTGGTTTAGATCTTGGAGTGGAGAGAATGCCTGATTAATTAATACCTTGCTGCTGCTGCTGCTGCTAAGTCACTTCAGTCGTGTCCAACTCTGTGTGACCCCATAGATGGCAGCCCACCAGGCTCCCCCGTCCCTGGGATTCTCCAGGCAAGAACACTGGAGTGGTTTGCCATTTCCTTCTCCAATGCATAAAAGTGAAAAATGAAAGTCGCTCAGTCTTTTCTGACTCTTAGCAACCCCATGGACTGCAGCCTACCAGGCTCCTCCATCCATGGGATTTTCCAACTGGAGTGGGGTGCCATCGCCTTCTCCAAATTAATACCTTAAGAACTTAGTAATAACCACCTGAAGGAGACAGAGATAACCAGTGACAAATTGGGGGAAGTTCAGTACAGGCAAAACCAGGGCATTGTTCTACAAGAGATGGTAGAAACTAAGTTTAAGTGCTAGGTATATGATGGAAAAGGGTTTCACCATCCGTGTGGACTAACTTTTAAAAAGTCCAACAATTAGGATGCTTAAAAAATACCGACAAAATTCTGGAAAGCATGTACTGGTTTTGTGTTTCCATTTAAGTCATTTGTTTTCTGCATGATAGTTGCTATATGGACAGGTCTCCTGAGACAGCAATGAAGTATAATGTAAACTGGCAGATAGACATTTCCCATCTTGCTAATTCATCTTCTTAATAGGCAACCCACAGGAATATATATTGAACATACTCATACATTGGTGACTTAGATGGTAAAGAATCTGCCTGTAATGTAAGAGACCCAGGTTTGCTCCCTAGGTTGGGAAGACACTCTGGAGAAGGGCATGGCAACCCACTCCAGTATTCTTTCCTGGAGAATTCCATGGACAGAGGAGCTTGGTAGGCTACAGTCCATGGGGTCACAAAGAGTTGGACATGACTGAGCAACTTCATTTCACTTCCTGAGCCAGCAATGGAGTATAATATAAACTGGCAGATAGACATTTCCCATCTTGCTAGTTCATCTTCTTAATAGACAACCCACAAGAATATATATTGAACATACTCATACATTGGTGGCTTAGATGGTAAAGAATCTGCCTGTAATGTAAGAGACCCAGGTTTGCTCCCTAGGTTGGGAAGACACCCTGGAGAAAGGCATGGCAACCCACTTCAGTATTCTTTCCTGGAGAATTCCATGGACAGAGGAGTTTGGTAGGCTACAGTCCGTGGGGTCACAAAGAGTTGGACATGACTGAGCAACTAACACTTTGACTTTTCATACTCATACACAGACACATCTTCACTCTTGTTGTTGATGCAATTGATAATGGGACTCTCTGGGCGTGGGTGAGACTTTTTGGTTAGCACTTCATCCAGAAATCATTCTCTTCCTACAAAAATGACAGTGAAAAATCAGAGTTATGTAGATGGTCTTGTTCTTCAGCGGCAGCAGGATGGAGAGAAGGCACTGGTGTGTGGCTGCAGGCGGGTTTCCAGTTAGAGCAGCTGTAAAGGTGGCGCTAGTGGTGAAGAACCCAACTGCCAGCGCAGGAGGCAGAAGAGATGTGGGTTCGATCCCTGGGTCGGGAAGATCCTCCATGGAGGGCGTGGCAACCCACTCCAGTATTCTTGCCTGGAAAATTCCATGGACTGAGAAGCCTGGTGGGCTACAGTCCATGGGATCGTAGAATTGGACATGACTGAAGCGACTTAGCATGCAAAGAAGCAGTGCATCATGTTGAAATGAGCATGGGTTTTGATTAAAGATGAGCCTGGGTGTTCTTACTCTTGGATTTACATATCACTCACTCTGAAACTTTGGAGAGGTAATTTCACATTCTTCCATCTCCATTTCTTCTATAAAACGGGGCTCATGATACTCAAATTCACATGACTGTTGCAAGGATTAAATAAAATGCATTTATAATGTCTTTCCTTATGCTGAGGGCATTGTAGGTGTGCCACAGTGATGGCCACTTGAGAACCAAATTTGCAAGATTGGTGAAAGGAGTCATGAGTCAAGCCCTGGCATGGATCTGTGCAGTAGCTAGTAGGAACAGGGATTGCTAAGGTGGTAGAGATGTGCTTGAAGAAACCTTAAAAGATTCCAGGTTTTATGAAATTCATTTTCATCGATAGCAACTACATAGCAAGAGACAATATTAGAACTAACATATCACTTCCAGAGGATTCTCAACTAATGGATCTGACCTGAAAAGCATGGACAAGAGTGACTGGGCTAAGCAGATAAGAGGCTGATGTAGAGTAAGACAACAGCAGACTGAACAGAGCTGAGCACTCTCAGTCAGCTCTCTAGGCTGGTTTTGAGCTGTGCTTTATCCATGGCAGAGGCACAGTTTTGGTCCCCATTGACTGTGCCCCGAATCCTTCTTCTCATTGACTTGGCAAGGCTGGTTCCTGTTCTGTAAACCTCAGCTTTAACAGCTCTTGGACTGTTCTAGTGTAACAGGTAAAAGTAAACTGACAAAAATAAAGTAAACTGGCAAACACTCTCCTAGTTGAGCCCTCAGCTAATCTCTCAACAGCTGGGAAAAACCACTGCCTGGATCAGCTTGTTCCCCCATAAACTGGATTCCTGGGGCCTTTCCCAGCTCTTTTTTCAGCAACCTGCTATAGAAGCAAAAGGAGGGAGAGAGTCAACCTTCATATTTCTGACTGCTTTGTTATATCATAGTGATGGCTCCTTGGGTCTAGTGACTTGTATGTAAAAGTAATTGCAGTCTTTGGGACTGTCCCTGAATTTCTCTCTCCCAACAGGAAGGGAAGACCACCTCTCCTTCCAAGGCATGGAGGTTCTCTCCTCCCGTTCCTCTGTTGCAGCAGTGGTGAGATCAGACTTTACAAGATCAGACTTTACACGCTAGAGCTCAGGTGTGCTGAACCAAAAGGGAACTTCCTTGATTTTAGTAACTGATCTCTTTCCACTCTGAAGTCCTCGTAAGAGTCGGGAGAAAAACACAAAAACAGATGTGCCAGTGAAAAGATCTCAGTCCCTTCTGATTCAAAATCATCCCTGGTGGGTAAATATTCTGATGTTCTGTTTCCTTTCAGGTCTGTTTTTCTCTTTTGAGAAGTTGTTCTTTGCTCTTTCCCAAGAGGACATGTGAGATGGAGGGCAGAGAAGCCATATCCATCCTCAGGGGAGAGGGAGGAGCCCTTTGTCTGTGTGTGGTCCCCTAAGCCTCTGGTCTCACAACCTTACAGCTCCAGAGCCAAGCCTGGTGTATCTGGGGGATGTTCTCTCAGCCCTCAGGATGCAAACTCAGCCATCTCCCCTCTGCTGTCCCCAACCCTCCGGGGATTTCACTGGTTCTGCTGGTGCTATGACTGGGTTGCATCCACCATCAGGCCCCTAGACCTGGTCAGATCCCTCTGTGGCCACTCTTACAGGAGTTCCTCACTTGTGTCTTGGTGGGCAGGCTTCTCAGTTCTTAATTCTCAGCTCCCTTCACCATTCCTCTCTCACTGGCCCTGAAGAATGTTCCAGAATTTTGTGTGCTGTGGTGGAAGGGGGAAAGAGTTGAGAGTTTCAACCTGAACATGGTAGATATTGCCCCAAATAATCTGCTCCCCCCATCTCAGTGGGTGAGGATTCCAGGGAGTGGAATGTTGTGTGCATGAGAACAGGGGTGGGGCTGCCGCTCTCTGGCACTGTGCCCACCCTCCCTTTGAAGGATGCTGGCCTCTGTGACATTTCTCAGTAGCTGACAGCAGCAAAGAGGTCCTATGGCAAATATTAGCCTCCTTCCTGCCTTTGAGGGCATTTGAGGGCTTGAAGCTGCCAACAGCTGTGAGGTACTGAGGGTTATGCCATTGTGTTGCCTGAAATGGAATCTCATTCACAATTCAGTTCATGGTCCAAGAAACAAAAATAATATTTAATGAGGAAAATCTTCTTTGTTTAATTATTGTAAATGTCAAGGTCAAATCCAGTGCTTTGCTTAAGGTCAAATGCTCAGGGCTATCAAAAAGCATTTAAACCAGAGCGGATGGGCTGTTAAAACCCAGCTTAGTTAAAATGAGGCACCATCCTCTCTCAGTGATTTATTTCCCCATTGGAAGCAGTAATGTTGGAGCTAGAACAATCCTCTTGTGTTCTCCTCTGATGTTCTCTTTAGGCTGATGAGGGATTCCTAGTGAAATCAATGCCCCGAAGCTCCCAGAGGGTTACCCTCATAGCTCAGGAATCCTGTTTCCATTTGACTAGTGTTTGAGGAAGGTGCTGATGCCCAAACCTCTCTCTTAGAGCTTCTGATTTAATTGGTCTGGGGAGACCTGGGCACTGGTATTTTCTTTAGGGTTCCCAAGTGAAATGTTTCTCATATACGATGGGATTTAGAACAACTGGGTTAAATAGTCAACTTAGTCAAAATGCCAAAAGCTGATGCTCTGTGTGCCCTGAGCTTTCTGCAGTATTGCACTGGCCTTTCTCATAGTTTTCATTCAATCCAAATTTATCTTCTTCCCCACTGCCTCTTATCCTCACAGCCCAGAGCTGCCTCCTTAGAGACAGCACGTAATGTTAAGCTCCAGAAAGGGCAAAGTTGCAATGCCACGCTCCCCTTGTACTTGGCAGTGAATGGAATGGAAACCATCTCTCAGACGTCCCTAGTTCCGCACCAAATGGGTTAGCCGAGATCAATTCTGAAGACTCAGGAAAGAGATAAGAATTCAGACTCTGGTATGGGTCTCTTGGAGTAGTCTGAAAAGAAGGGGCAGCAGAACCTTCCTGAGCGGAGAGGAAATCTATGCCCTGTTATTTATGCACAATGCTTCACTGTTCCTTCTTTCTTTCTTGTCATACGATAGAAATAATGATCTTGGTACTGGACCCTGTGCTGCGCCAGGACGATTAATCACCCACTGAGTCATTTATTTCCTCATACTCTCATCCACCAGGACCATTATCCTGTAGGTAAACAGAGGTACCAGTAAATCATGGAGAGAACACAAGTTGGTGGGAGAATAGTTGATTAAGCGTCTCCGTAACTTACAGTTATAGAGCACCTCTCATCCCAAAGGATCTCCAAGCACCAGACAGACTGATGAACGCGCCGCTGCCCAGCCTCTGTATATGGCATTTTCTACTCCATTGCCTCGGGGGGGGCGGGGGAGGTTTATTGCCCTTGTCATATAGTTACTCTCAAAACTGCAGTCATGGTTGAGATGGGAGGTAAAGAAAGGAACTTTTCACTTCCTTGTCCTTTCAGGGAGTAGAAACCAACTACTCACCAGGAACTCAGCAGCAGAGAGTAATGTATATACCTTCCCTTTGGGGCAACATTTTTTGGTTCCTGAAGTGCTGCCAATATTTCTAAAGTTGACAATTTTAGAAGAGCAGGCGTTGAGATTGAGGTGTGAACTAGGACAAGAGCTAAACTAAGCTGTATAGCACAGGGAGCTCAGCTCTGTATTCTGTGATGACCTCGAGGGCTGGGGTAGGAAGAAGGTCCAAGAAGTAGGGTATATATGTACACATATAGCTGATTCATCTTGTTGTAAACAAGATTCATTCAGTTGTGTCCAACTCTTTGCAACCCCATGGACTGCAGCACACCAGGCCTTCCTGTCTATCACCAACTCCCAGAGTTTACTCAGACTCATGTCCATTGAGTCAGTGATGCCATCCAACCATTACTTAAAAATGTGTGTATATATGTGTGTGTGTGTGTGTGTGTGTGTGTGTGTTATCAGGGTAAAAATGTTTTAGGATCTGCTAGAATCTTAATCTAGGAGAGAATCACTCTCAGGGAGGATTATTTACTCACAAGACTTTAGAACTATTCATGATAACTCTGCTCTTTAAAACTTAGTAATATACGGGCCCCTTTGAAAGAAGAAAATTTCCACTTTTTTTCCCAGGGCTTTCTACAATTATAATGCTTTCAAGCATATTGTTATAGCTCTGATATATGTGGAAAGCAAAAACCAAGTTATATTCAAGTGAGTTAAATTCGGTTCAGTACAATTCAATTCAATACAAGCTAAAACCAAAAAGCCAATGTGATTCAATTTAACAACATTAATTTAATGGGAAGGATGATGTTGTTTTGCTGAAACCAAATTACTTCTCAAATGAGAACATGATATTGACTACTGCCTCATTAGTTCTTTCAAGTTTCATATAATTGTCCTACAGGGTGCCGAGCGATGACCCAGTTTTCCACCATTTCTCTCTATTTGAACTGCAATGGAAACTCCCTCTGTGCAGCACACTATTAATTTGTTTGGCCTTAATTTGGGGTGAGCATAACATTTCTGTGCTAAGTCTACGTATGTGTCACTGGAACAAATAAGCCCTTTAGGACCCTATGGCATGAGTGACTATGTCATGTCTTTAGAATTATGCAGAAAATGGTAAAACTAAATTTTAATACTATGATCAAAAGGAAAGCCCCCAATTAAAAATCCTCATACAACTTTTTCAAGACTCTCCTAGGGGTTTGTGTGAGCCATGGACCTCGGGTTAAAATGTGTATGTCCAAAGTCAAAGGTTTAGGCCAATATTGGGTTTAAAGCCAGAATCAACAAAAAAATTCTGGGAAAAAAACAAAAGGTGATCAAAAGACATCATGACAATAAAATTCATCCCTAATTAGAATTACGGACTTGAGTAAGAAATCTTGTCATAGTCATGAAGGAGACTACTCAATGTCCAGGTGTATGTCTATTGTCTTCTTTTCTCTTTATTTATTTATTTAGAGGCTACATTTATCTTATTTATTAAAATTGTTTTATTTGACTGCACCAGGTCCCAGCTGCAGCACACAGAATCTTCGATCTTGGCTGTGGCGTGAGAGCTCTTCAGCTGCAGCCTATGAGCTCTTAGTTGCCGTATGTGGGCTCTAGTTCCTGACCAGGGAGCACAGAGCCTTAGTTCCTGCATTGGGAGCACAGAGCCTTAGCCACTGGACCACCAGGGGAATCCCTCCTTTCTCCTTTTAGTAAGAGGCTCTCCCTAGACCCCACTCCTCATGTGATCTCAGGGAACTTGGATAATCAGCTGGAGGCCACATGTCCCAGCCTTCCTTGAAGTTCCTTGTGGTCAGGTGATCAGCCTCTTGCTAACAGAAATGGAAAGTGAGAGGTGCAACTTCCACATCACTCCTTTACAAGGAAATTGCTTGCTTTCCGCTCTGCTTCTTCACTCTGGCAGGATGTGGTGCTGCAGAATTAGCACCAGCCATGCTGCATCACCCTCAGAGGATCCAGAAGAAGAAAGTAGGAGGAACTTGGATCCCAGACAACCTCACAGAGCACAGCTGTCAGTCCTTCCTGCTTACTACTATTCTGCCGTATCAGAGAGACATAAACGTCTTTGTTGTTTATGCCACTGTATTTTGGAGTCATTCTGTTATAGCCTCTGAGTCTATACTCTGGCCAGTACAGAAAATGATAGCTTAAGATCCTGTTTCATTCATTCAGCAATGTGTATTATGTATTATTATGTGCCAGGAATTAGAGAGGAAGGGATTTATTTGAGATTGTGTATTTAGTTAGTGGTAGAACTGGGGCAAAATGCAAGTCTTCTGCCTTTCAGCCCAGAACTTTTGCCATTTAATGCTTCCTCCTCATCCAGTTTTGTGGCTAATGCTCCACTCATTGTGATAAATTAGGGAAGGCTTAGTGTTCCCAGAACTGTGTGTGACCTGGTAGGCTTTATTCTCATGTGGCTTGTTTGACTCTTGTTTGTTTGGGGTTTATTTTTTTAAAGGGAAAAGTAAGAATCATCCAAAACAAATTAGAGGAGTTACTAACCCAGAAGAAATGTGTATTCATCACTGCAGGACCAACCCTGTCCCCTGTGTACAGAAGGATATACAGGGAAGCTCACAGTATTTCAGGGATATGACTTTCCAGCAATAATATTGTTACAGGAAGGCAGAAGCTGGAGTGAATAGACCTAGTGGATATTTATGCCGGGGAAGAAAACAAATGGCAGTCAGTTTCTATGAGTGTTTCAGAAAGGTCTGAGTGATGAGAAAAGGAGCAGCAAACTTGCTCAAACACAACAGCTTCTCTTCTCCCTCCCCTTAAAAGTCCTTGTTTGTTTCATCGTCCTGCTTTGTTTTCCTTAAGGTATGACCATGATCAGTCAGGAATTTTCATCTTCATTTCCTTGTTCACACTTTTATGGTCCATCTTTTTGAAACACGTTATTTCCATGGATGACTTATTTACCGTCGACCAGGACAGTTAGGCTCTCAAAAGCATAGCTGAGTCAATGAAAGAAGTGAATGAATAAATGAGTGAATGAATAGGAAATATGGCAACACAGAAAATGAGCTACATAAATCATGAAATACACACAGGTCTGTTTCTTTGGTGACACTATAGCGATCACAGTTTTTCAATAAAGATAAATTGAGTGTTACCTCTGAGAGAAGTGCTATTATTCCAGAGTAACCTTCCTGCCTCACTGACCTCAGAATTTTCATTGTTAAATGCCCCTGCGGTGATCATGACAATGCTCCTTGCAGTCTTCTACTACAGGGAGGTAAAGTGGCTAATGCCACACTTCCCACCACCAGCCAGCCACTGGCAGGGCAGGGGTACTCAGGTAGACACGTTTCCAGGAGACCCAGGACTCACTGACAACCAACTTTGGCTTAGAGACTTCCTGACAGCTTTTTTCTTTTCTTTTTTTAAGCAGCTCCACCTGCATTCTTTTTATGTAATTTTTTTTAATTTAGAAAATATTTTTTAAAAGTCTTTATTGAATTTGTTACAATATTGCTTCTGTTTTATGTTTTGGTTTTCAGACCCCAAGACATGTGGAATCTTAGCTCCCTGACCAGGAATTGAATCCATACCTCTTGCTTTGGAAATGTGGAGTCTTAACCACTGGACCACCCACAAAGTCCCATCCCTGACAGCTTTGAAGAATCTTCCTTGGACTGCATGGTGGTCTAAGATGTTCTCACCTAACTTTCCTTCTTTCTCGTGTTCACTCAGGGCCAGACTCACTTTGCAGTTGATGGCTCTCCCAGCCTTTTCTGACCCCTGTATTCCCCCAACAAACCCTTGTGTATGTAATCTCATGTTGAGGGTGATTGTTACAGGCCTTGGGCTAACACAGGCTCTGAGAACAGTTCTGGGGCCTCAGGTGGTGGGAAGGCTGCCTAACCACCCAGCACTTAGAGCCACCGTCCAATTACAGCCAGATCCAGCTTAAATTTGGAAACACTAGTGGAAAATCAGAGCTATAAGGCAAACACTATTTATTAGTCCATACTCTAGATATAGGCACTGACATGAAGCGTAAATATCAGAAAAGGCTGAGAAGTTTAACAGGGAAAACAAAGACATAAAAACCTCTCTTGAGTTCATATCCTTCTTTACCATGGGGAAGATGTCAACTCTGACAAGCAGTAGCATGTTTGTTGAATTTTTGGAGACAAAAGAAGAGAGGCTGGACAGTTTAAATGAGAGTAGCAGCTCTTGGAATGAAGACACTTAAACATACATACCTGTTGACTTTGTGTAATTGCAGAAGTGGGGAGGAAATTGGACAGGGCATGTTAAACACTTAATTTCATAGCATGCCTTGGAGAAAGACAGTAAATGTGAACATTCGTTCCTGAGGAATGGATTTTCCAGTTCTGACCTGCCACATTCTCTGGAACACTCTTGGCCTGGAAAGGCGCTGAATTTTCTCTCTTTACTAAAGGGGAAGACAATTTTTATCAATTTGTAACATAAAAAGGACAATATGTTTATTATTATCTATGGCTGTATAACAAATGGTGCCCAAATCTAGTAATTTAACAATAGTTTTTATCTCCTAGTTTCTATGGTCAGGAATCTGGCAAAACTTAGCCAGTACTTTAGCTCAAGGCTTATTATAGTCTGTAATCAAGGTATCATCTAGGCTGGTTCATAATTGGGAAAGGAATACGTCAAGGCTATATATTGTCACTTTGCTTATATAACATATGCAGAGTACATCATGCGAAATGCTGGGCTGCATGAATCACAATCTAGAATCAAGATTGCAGGGAGAGATATCAATAACCTCAGATAGGCAAATGACACCACCCTTTATGGCAGAAAACAAAGAGGAACTTAAGAGCCTCTTGATGAAAGTGAAAGAGGAGAGTGTAAAAGCTGGCTTAAAACTCCAACATTCAAAAAACTAAGATCATGGCATCTGGTGCCATCACTTCATGGCAAATAGATGGGGAAGCAATGGAAACAGTGACAGACTTTCTTTTCTTGGGCTCCAAAATCACTGTGGATGGTGAATACAACCATGAAATTAAAAGACACTTGCTCCTTGGAAAAAAGCTATGACAAACCTAGGCTGTGTCTTAAAAAGCAGAGACATTACTTTGCCAACAAAGGTCTGTATAGTCAAAGCTATGTTTTTCCAGTAGTCATGTATGGATGTAGAGTTGGACCGTAAAGAAGGCTGAGTGCCAAAGAATTGATGCTTTTGAACTGTGGTGTTGGAGAAGACTCTTGAGAGTCCCTTGGACTGCAAGGAGATCAAACCACTCAATCCTAAAGGAAATCAATCCCGAATATTCATTGGAAGGACTGATGCTACAGCTGAAGCTCCAATACTTTGGCCACCTGATATGAAGAGCCAGCTCATTAGAAAAGACCTTGTTGCTGGGAAAGATTGAAAGCAGGAGGAGAAGGAGATTACAGAGGATGAGATGGTTGGATGGCATCACCGACTCAATGGACTTGAGTCTGAGCAAGCTCCGAGAGTTGGTGAAGGACAGGAAGCCTGGTGTACTGCAGTCCGTGGGGCGCAAAGATTTGGACATGACTTAGCAATTGAACAACAACAACTGGACTGCTACCATTTTGGAACTTGACTGGGGAAGGATCCACTTCTGTATGATTGTTGCCAAGATTCAGTTCCTTGTGGGCTGCTACTTTGAGACTCTTGGTTTCTCAGTGGCGGTTGGCTGGAGGACACCTGTCCTGATGCCTCTCCATGGGCCCACTTACAGTGTGTGCCACTGAAGCCCATCAGAGTGAGCAAGTGAGAAGGTCAGAGAAAGGATATGAGCATTGTAGGTGGATTCTTTATCACTAAACCACCTGAGAAGCCCTCTTAAATTTTATGCTTTGCTGCAAAGTTCACATGAATTGTATATTCTAGGCTATAATATAGGGCTTCCTTGGTGGCTCAGCTGGTAAAGAATCTGCCTGAAATGCAGGAGACCTGGGTTTGATCCCTGGGTTGGGAAGAACCCCTGGAGAAGGGAATGGCTACCCACTGCAGTATTCTGGCCTGGAGGATTCCATGGATTGTATATAGTCCATGGGGTTGCAAAGTTGGACATGACCGAGCAACTTTCACATATAGACTATAATATAGAGGTTTGTTTGAATATAAAAGTATAAAAGCTACATACCATGGAGCACAATTGATTTTCCAAGGTGAGGCACCATGTGGATTTAGTTTGAAGAACCTTATTAAGAGCTCATAGCACCAATTCCTTTTCCATGGGTCATCTCTGCTGAGTCACAGAGGTCCATGTCCTCCGTGACAGGAAGAAATTAATGACTATCATCTGCTGATAGGAAAAACATGAGAGATTTTGCAATGTCTGTTTATTTTCTGTTTTGTTAGGCATCCAGCCTTTGCTTGCTAATCCTTGTGTGGCCTACGCACCAGCCATGTTAATACCCATTTGCTCTTGAGCATAGCAGCTCTTTCTCACCTTAGATTATGCAGACTTACAATTCTCTCAGCCTGAACTGTCTTTCCCTGCCTTGTCTCCCTTTGTGATTCCTCCTTACCCTTTTATATTCCCCTCAGGGTCAGGGTTAGTCTTGGAGAAACAGTGACATGTCATCTGAGTTAAAGGCTATATTGGCCTTGCATTTCTGGAGCCATCCTTGTGCTCCCTCATTTGAGTGTTCTGACAAATCTACAGTGTCTATCTATTAATAATATTTTACATTTCCCTCTTCTTGATGTGAGCTGCTTAAGGACAGACTCTGACTTGTCTGCTTTACATCTCAGCTGTTGGTATAAAGTATCCATTACTTGACATATGTTGTTCAGTTGCTAAATTATGTCCAACTCTGTAACTCCATGGACTGTGGCATGTCAGAGTCCTCTGTCCTTCACTATTCCCAGAGTTTGCTCAGATTTATGCCCATTGAGTCAATAATGCTATCTAACCATCTCATTCTCTGCCACCTACCTCAACTTTTGCCTTCAGTCTTTCCCAGCATCAGGGTCTTTTCCAACGGATTGGCTCCTCACATCAGGTGGCCAAAGTATTGGAGTTTCAGCTTCTTCAACAGTCCTTCTAATGAATGTTCAGGGTTGTTTTCTTTAGGATTGACACGTTTTGACCTTCCTGCAGTCCAAGAGACTCTCAAGAGTCTTCTTCAGCACCACGATTCAAAAGCATCAATTCTTTGGTGCTTAGCCTCCTTTATGGACCAACTCTCACATCTGTACATGACTACTGGAAAAACCAGAGCTTTGGCTACACACACCTTTTTCGGCAGAGTGACTTCTCTACTTTTTCATACGCTGTCTTGGTTTGTCATAGCTTTTCTTCCAAGGAGCGAGTGTCTTTTCATTTCATAGCTGCAGTTGCTGTCAGCAGTGAGTTTGGAGCCCAAGAAGATAAAATCTGCCACTGTTTACACTTTTTCCCCTTCTCTTTGCCATGAAGTGATGGGAGTGGGTGCCAGGGTCTTAGTTTTTTGAATGTTGAGTTTTAAGCCAGCTTTTAACTCTCTTCATTCACCCTTCATCAAGAGACTCTTTAGTTCCTCTTCACTCTACCATTAGAGTGGTATAATCTGTATGTCTGAGGTTGTCAATATTTCTCCTGGCAATCTTGATTCCAGCTTGTGATTCATCCAGCTTGGTATTTCACATGATATACTTTGTATATCAGTTAAATAAGCAAGGTGACAGAATACAGCCTTGATATATTCCTTTCCCAATTTGGACCAGTCAATTGTCCCATGTCTGGTTTTAACCATTGTTTCTTGACTCACATACAGTTTTCTCAGGAGGCAGATAAGGTGGTCTGGTACTCCCATCTCTTTAAGAATGTTTGACATATAGTAGATGTTTTTAAAAGTGGCTGTAGACAAACTCAATGGTTCTCAAACTTTTTAGTCTTCTAACATCTCTTTATACTCTTAAAATTTATTGAGATCTCTGTAGAGCTTTTGTTTATATGGATTATATCTTTTGATACTTACCAAATTAGAAACTATAACTAAATAATGTTAAGTTGCTTCAGTCGTGTTCAACTCTTTGAGACTGTATAGACTTCCAGCCTGCCACCCTCCTTGTCCATGAGATTCTCCAGGTAAGGCTGCTGGAGTGGGTTTCCATGCCCTCCTCTGAGGGCATTTTCCCAACCCAGGGGTCCAACCTGTGTCCCCTGGCAGCTCCTGCATTGCAGGCGGATTCTTTATGCTGGGCCACTGGGAAGCCCAGCTAAATAATAAAATCTACTAAAAATTTTATTAATTCACTTAAAAATAGCCACCGACCTATTACATGTTAACTAAATAGCATGTAATTTTCCTGGATCTTGTATTTTAAAAGCCTAGATCTTTGGAGGAACTTCAGTATCTTAAAACAGAGATAAAAGATTTGGGAGAAAATGTCATGAGTGCAAAGCATCTTTTCTCAGCCTGTGCTCTTTTCTAAGACAATGAGATTCTGTATTTTGAAGGAATGTGGTGACTTCCTACAGTGAGTTCTGTAATATGTGAATTTCTGTTGACTTCTCCAAAGGCCATGAGAAAAATCTGTTGATCAGGCCTGGGTTTTTAATACTTTCTTTCCAGACTACTAATTTTGACATTTTAGGAAAGTGATTTACCTACTTTTTTCACCTACATTTTTTTCCTGTGAATGGGAATCAAGTATTTTTTTTCCCATTGCTTCAATGTGTGCTGTGCATAGTCACTTGTGTTCAAAGATTCAGTATAAAAATGGGAAAAAGAGGAATTTTGTAGAAACTTGACACTGTCTCATCCAGGTGATCAAAGTCACCATCATCAGTGATAAGCCAAGCTGAGAAAGGAAGGAACTCTTTCAATGTTGTGTGAGAAAGGCCTTTGACCTCTGTGGTTTCTTTCTGCAAACCCATAACCCTAATTTAGTCATGATAAAAGTACCAGAAAAATCTCAATATTGATCTACAGAATACCAGATTAATTTTGAGGTCACCAAAAACAAGGAAACTATGAGAAACTTTCTCAGTCAAGAGGAGCCTAAGGAGAAATGATGGCTAAAAATAACATCCCTGGATGGGATCCTAGAATTTAAAAAAAAAAAAAAAAAAAAAAAGGACATTAGGGAAAAATTCAGGAAGTCTGAATAAAGTATGGACTTTAATTAATAATAACATATCCATATTAAGTCATTAACTGTAACAAAGATACTATACTGATGTAAGATGTTGATAATGAGAGATCGGGTGTGGGGCATATGGGAACTCTTTACATCCTCTTTGCAATTTCCTGCAAATCTGAAACTATTCTGAATTTTAAACAGTTTATGTAATAAAGGAAAAAGAGAGGATATTGGTAAATGAGAAAATAACAATGGCAGTAACAAGGAGGTGTCCTTGAATATGCTTTACTTTGTTATAAGGAAACTAATTCTCAAAGTTAATTTTTATTGTGGTTAAAATATCCATAACAAAATTTATCATCTTATCCATTTTAAGTGTACAATTCAATGGTATTGCTAAGTCACTTCAGTCATGTCCAACTCTGTGCGACCCCACAGACAGCAGCCCACCCTGGGATCCCCCGTCCCTGGGATTCTCCAGGCAAGAACACTGGAGTGGGTTGCCATTTCCTTCTCCAATGCGTGAAAGTGAAAAGTGAAAGTGAAGTCACTCAGTCGTGTCCGACTCTTGGCGACCCTATGGACTGCAGCCTACCAGGCTCCCTCCATCCATGGGATTTTCCAGACAAGAGTACTGGAGTGGGAGTGCCATTGCCTTCTCCATCAATGGTATTAAATACATTCAAAATGCTGTGTAACCATCACCACCATCCATCTCCAGAACTCGTTTCCTCTTGTAAAACTGAAACTCTATGCCCATTAAACAATTACTCTTCATTTCTTCCTCCTTGAGCTTCTGGGAAACCACTGTTCTTTCTGACTCTTGATTTTGACTCGTCTCAGTACCTCATTTAAGCATATTCATACTCATATTTGTCTTTTTGTTCTGGCTTATTTCACTTAGTATAATGTCCTCAAAGTTCATCCTTATTGTATCATATGTCAAAATTTCCTTTTTTAAAGACTGGATAATACTCCATTGTGTGTATAATTGACCTACTATATCCACAGGTTTCACATTCATAGATTCAATTAACCATGGATCAAAAATATTCAAGAAAAAATTCCAGAAATTTCCAAAGCAAATCTTTAATTGCCACACTCTGACAACTATTTATGTAGCGTGTTAGGTATTATAAGTCTTCTTGAGGTGACCTAAAGTATTCAGGAGGATGGGTTGCAGGTTATATGCAAACATACTTTTGTATATTCAAACTTACTTATAATTATTTAGAAATAATGTACTAGTGACACACCTGGAGGTCAAGAAACTCCAGATTCAACAAATGGGGCAGGTGGTGTCTATAAAATGCTTTTGGTAACTCAGGCTTCTTGATTCAGGTTGTCAAATGCGCCTGAGGTTCTTTCCTGAATTCAGTCTATACTCAGTGGGTCCCTGGTGGCTCAGATGGTAAAGAATCTGCCTGCAATGCTGGAGACCTGGGTTGGGAAGATCCCCTAGAGAAGGGACTGGCAATACTCCAGTATTCTTGCCTGGAAAATTCCATGGACAGAGGAGCCTGGCGGGCTATAGTCCATGGGGTCACAAAGAGTCAGACAGAACTGAGTGACTAACACTGGAACTCAGTGGGAGTTGTATCTGGACTTAGCAGATCATTAGTGCCATAGGAAAACATACAATTTTTTAAAATGTATTTTGATTAACTCAACATATCCAAACTTATAATTTCAACATGTAATCAATAGAAAAATATTAATGTGATCCCTTACTTTTTCATATACTAAGTCTGAAATCAGTGTGCATTTTGCACTCACAGTACATCTCAGTTTGCAAAGGCCAAATTTCAAGTGCTCAGTAGCCACATGTGCAGTTCTATACTATTAACATCATTTAGTAAAAGAAAGGGCACCAACACACACAAAATCATAATCTCTGAATTTTTAAAATGAAATTTAAGTGAAGAAAGGATGAATTAGCTGCCCTTGTTTGCCTTTGCCTTCATTGTGAATGTCTTGGCAAACCTTGCCAGTTCATAGATGCTGTTTCCCAATTAGACACCTGAGGTGGGTTGAGTTGCACTGTGGTGTCTGGGACAGCCATGCTCCAACCTGTGCTGACTCTTCTCTTCATTGAGCAGATATCCTTGAGAATCTACATACTAAGCCCTGCTAGATGTGTAACAAATGGTGACAGTCAAAGCCAGCTGGGTCCCCTGTGGCCCCAGTCTACACAGTTGACAGGTTAATTACAAAGGAGCTGAGTGCTTGGTGGTGTGAGCTAAGGGTGGGACAGGTGCAGGCAATGAGGGGAGTGTGCTGTCTGTAGAGAATTTAAGAACAGTAATAAAACAGATGGAAAGTTGATCTGTTTTTCCTTGTTGTTTTGTTTTGTTTTTGGCTGTATAGTATGTGGAACCTTAGTTCCCTGACCAGGGATCAAACTCGTGACTCCTGGCATGGAAGCACAGTATCTTAGGCCCGGGCCTCCCAGGGAGGTCCCCGTGGTCTTCTTTTATTATCACCATGAGCCTGCAATTCTAAACCATGTCAGTGATGAAACATTCCTTACTGGAAGGCTTTTCAGTACCCAGATTCCCATGTCCCCATCTGGGCCACTAAATCAGGGTCTGCAGGTGGGTGGCTCACGCCTTTGGAAGTTTAAGGAGCTCCCCAGATGCTGTGAAGTGACTTGCTGCTGCTGCCGTTTAGTCACTAAGTTGGGTCTGACTCTTTTGCTACCCCGTGCATTGCAGCCCGCCAGTCTTCTCTGTCCATGGGATTTCCCAGCTAGAATACTGGAGTTGGTTGCCATTTCCTTCTCCAGGAGATCTTCCTGACCTGGGGATCAAACCCACTTCTTCTGCATTGGCAGGCAGGTTCTTTACCCCTGAGTCACCAGGGAGCCCTTATGGAGTGAATTATATCCCCCAACAATCCATGTGTTGAAACCTTCATCTGCCCCCAGTGTGATAGTATATGGAGATGGGGCCACTGGATGGGAATGAGGTTTAGATGAGGGCATGAGGGTGAGGTCCTCATGATGGGATTAGTGCCCTATAAGAAGGGACACCACAGAGCTTGAAGATAATGACCCTCCAAGACCTAAATGGAGAAGCTGCAGAATGAAACCCATCTTGCTGGCACCTTGACCTTGGACTTCCCAGCCTCCAGAATTGTGAAGAAATAAATATCTGTTGTTTGAGCCCATCAGTCTATGGTATTTTGTTGTGGCGGCCTGAGGCGATGAAGATAGCAGGTCTCGACCAGGAATAATAGGTAGGGTTCTTCTGCCATGCTGGCTGGGAAGAACTTTGAGCACTCAAAGGGAAGTAAGCTCTGTCTCATTTAATAGTGATGTTTACCAAGGATGGCAAGGTGGTGGCATGGAGTGAGGGGACTGGGGAATTTTTTCACCACAAGTGCCATGTATTTTGTTGTTGTTGTTCAGTCACTAAGTCATGTCTGACTCTTTGTAACCCCATGGACTATAGCATGCCAGGCCTCCCTGTCCTTCACCATCTCCGAGAATTTGCTCAAGTTCATGCCCATTGAATCGGTGATGCCATCCAACCATCTCATCCTCTGTTGCCCTCTTCTCCATGTATTTGCCATCCTCTAATTCTTTAAAGCTTTAACAGCTTCTGTTATTTCTTTGAGTCCTCTTTTTTCATTCCCGACATTGTAGTCTTGACAGCAATGTTAGCAAACCCTCAAAGAACTTGACACCCTTCCCTTGACTCACTTATGCTCCTTGGATTTCAGAAACAGATGCTGAAGAGCCAAGAGTCCTTATCTACATTTGCCCTTTTGGTTTATCTTGATTTTTTTCCCCTGTTTCTTCTCTTCAGAGTTCTGGAACAAGCTTGGGAGTGATTCATTAGTCAAGTGTTCTAACTTTAAAACAAAAAGTCTCTGGCATTAGAAATAAAAGAAGACAAAGTGTAATATCATCAAATTCCTTATCTTTTTCATTCATTCAGTTGTCATTTTTTGAGCATCTTCTAGGAGGTGGGTCTCCAGGCTACTATGCCCAAGGGGCGCTTCAAGTTAAACAGGAGAGCTAGATTTCATACTAAGTAATTATATTATGTTAGGGTCATAATGGGAGGTCCAAGGGAGCACAAAGAAAGTCCATTTCTGTCTCGAAGGAGGTGGTTGAGGGTTTCCTAGAGTGCTAATCATGCTTTTCCCCCGTGGATTCAGCAGTTCATTGAACAAATAAATACTGAGCTCCTTCTATGCACCAAGCTCTGCTCTCGGCATTTGGGAAACATCAGTGAACAAAACAAAGATTCCTATTCTTATCAAGCTTATGTTGTAACAGAGGGATCGAATAGATTGATGTATCAGATAGGCCGCTGGCATTTCAGATTTAATAGCTGGTAAAACACTATGGGAAATTGTGCTTTGGGCTTAAGGCTGAGGTCAGTTGCTCCTTGTTTCTGCTGAAGTTCCCTTCCTTGCCACCATCTTCAGGGAGACTAAACCTGCCTCATCCTGCACAGCCTTGGTTACAACCCTAAGAAAAGAGGCCATGGCCCTGAGCATATGTGCTCTCTGCAGGGATGGAGGGAGATCAGGTGAGCCTGAAAGAGAGGATTTTTACTCATCTCGGTATTCAGATGAGCTACTTCTTCTCACTAGGAGAGGGTGTAGGGCTTGGGGGTGGGGGTGTGGGATGGAGAGATCAGATAGTCCTGATTTAGGAAGGAATGAAGGAGGGAAGAGTGCCTCTTTTACTTTAGATCTGGAAAAAGTACAGGGATAAGGAATTTGATGTTAAGAAATTGTTCACCAGGGAAAATAGGAAAGGGATTTTAGTTCAAGGAATGAATGCCATAGGCTAAAACAGGCTCTGTCAATACAGCCCCTGTAATGTTGGTATTTTTGCCTCCATGGTATGGGTGGGGAACCTCCTCCAGGTATCTCTTGTGCTCTTGGGCCCACTGTTTATTCCAGCCATTGCTGCAGCGACCAGCTTGACATAAGGTATCACCTACCTGACCACATCTCATCTAGGCTGCACTGCAATTCTCTCACTTTCTACTATTGAGGAGGAAAAACTATTCCACTGCACCCTTATGAAAGGTGTCTGGGGGCCTGCAAATTAAAGCAACAAAGGCAGATTAATAAGACAAGTTTATTGGCCTGTGGAAGCTAACAAAAGAAGCAGTCGCTTGTTAAATGTTTAAAATTCAAGGCTTATGTACCTAACTTGGTAGGGGAGAGGGCGGGAGGAGAAAAGGGAAGAACAAATAGACTTCTTTAGGGAAAGACACATGTGTTTTTAAGAGAAATGAATGGGACACAGGAAAGTTTGTGACAATGTTTGTTTATGCAGGTGTGGGTGGTCTTTTTCATCTTTTTTATGGCCATAGAAACTCCCCAGAGAGGGAATTTATGGCAGCCTCAGTACTCAGAAATTGTGGACTGAAGTCACATGAGGGAAACTTTGAGAAGGCTTCTTCCTGCATTTGTTGATTCTCAGTTGCCTTTAACTCAAAATAATCCTTCCAGCAGAGTTGCCTATTTTAGGGTGGCAGATTCTAATCTCCACTGTCTCAGGACCCTCTGACAGCGGCACGGGAAGTATGCACACGGGCAGTCCAGAAACCGTGTGGCACTCACGGTTGCGTGATCTGGGTGTAAATGGTGGAGCCCATCGAGGACGGGCTCCTCTTCTGTCCCGTGGGCATTCCGTGCAGCCCTCAGAAGTTCCCTCTACCACTGGGCCTGCTTGCTCACAGTGCTGGCTAACTCTAGAAGTCCCCCTTGGAATGCCTTTATTTCTTTTCCTGTTGTACTTATGTTACTTCCCAATCTTTTTCTTGGGTTGTTTCTCAAAAACCCTTGCATAAAAACCCTCAGCCAGGCTCTGCTTTCCTGGGGAAAACCCAATCTAAGATAGAAAGTGCAGTTCAAAAGGGTAGTGATGTTGCCAAGATGTCACAGATAATATGTAGTAGAAAAGGAATTCAAACCTAGGCTTCACTAAAAGCAAGTCCTTTTTTCCTCCATCTCTGCATGTTTTCAGGTGTTAAACTATACTTGAATCTCCTGGGCTAACAGCTAAAAATAAAGTAGGAATGAAAGAGAATGACATTTTTGTAAGGTTTGAAGCTATGAAATTTACATCTAGTTTCTTTGCAATTTAAGAGAGTCTTTGCCACCAACAGTTACATTTGGAAAGTTTTTCAAAATACTGGTTTGGAATGATTTTCTTAAAATTATTTGATTTGAAATCTATTTCATGTGGTTTTCATAACATGTAAGTGGTTTTCTAAGACAGTGTAAGCCTGTTTGGTTTCAAACTATTTTTGAAACCAGATCACTAAGGCAAAATATTTTTGTAACATTTTAATACTATTTAAAAATTAAAGAATTTTTAATCCAAACAATTTAAAACTCTTTAGAAACCTATTAATCTGAGTACCAAGATTTCTGGATAAGTTTCACACTGTTTAATGTCAAAACATTTAGTCAAAATAGTCTGGATCCAAGACAGATTTTGAAGCGGTATACTTTCAAAATGGCTCATCTAGATAACATCCAACAATGTATGGACCATTTTATTGTCTCAAAACATTGGTTTCTCATCATATAAATATGAGCCCCAGCAATAACTTCACAGAATTGTGAAATCAGCTACATATTTTTAGTTAAAACATCTGTGCCATGCAGAAATGGATTGAAATGTTTTCTTTATCAATAGTATGGAAACTTTTTCACAAAACTTTCAGCCCTGTCCCCTTTCCCTTTCCCAGAGGGTTATGACCGTGGGTTGCACATCACTGAATGGAACCAGCACTTTGTGGATTCACCTGCTGCTTGCTGGTTTACTAGTATTGTCCCTTGTAATTCTCACAACAATGCTCTGAGGTGTGTATTATTATTATGACATTCAGGATCAAGAAAGGTTTTAAATAATTTGCCTAAAGTCTTTAAGTTACTGAGGGCAGCACAAGTTTTAGGCCTCATCAGTTTGTCTCCATGTCTCGAGTTCTTAACCATGGTGCTTTCTGCCTCATGCCCAGTATTCATAACTTTAACTTACTGAACCAGTTTATCTTCCCTGTATATTTCCTCTCTTTCTAAGTCTCTGTTCTGGTAGATTACAACCAAAGAATTTCCATGTCCCTGCAATCAGTTGCCAGATATATTATGAGTAATTTATCATCCATAACAAATGCTGATGTTAGTGAATCAATTTACAGTGAGACACTACAGTGGATTTGGGAGAATCTATAAAGTTATATTGCTCCCATGCATTTCTATTCATATATGATTCTTGAGTAGGGACAAAGGGGGAAAAGGTAATATTAGAGAAAGAAATGCCATAATCCAGATGAGAATAGCATCTTCCGGGATGAAAGTGGTCACTGGACAAGAACTGAGCCCTCCAGTTACCTGCGGTGGTCTTCCCAGGTGGCCTAGTAGTAAAGAATCTGCCTGCCGATGCAGGAGATACAAGAGACATGGGCTTGATCCCTGGTCCCTAGGTTGGGAAGATTCCCTGGAGGAGGGCATGGCAACCCACTCCAGTATTCTTGCCTGGAGAATCCCATGGACAGGGAGCCTGGTGGGCTATAGTCCATGGGCTCACAAACAGTCTGGCCGCTACTGAGCACACACACATACACACAGACACACCCCTCTACATTTAGACTGGAGCCAACAGGAAGTAATTTAGAGGCTACCTGAGGACAAATGTGGGACAGTGAGAGTTAGGAGTTGGGGGAAAGGAAGGGACACCACTGCATAATAGCAGAAAGAGTACCTTCTTTCTGAGAGATTGCCTTGTACCTAGAGGATTATGGGGAAAAATAAAATATTTCTCCTGCTCCTGGTAGGATGACTGCACCAACTCTGAAATTGCTGTTTGTTTTTGGCAATGTGAGTAGCTGTGTTTGATGTCAACAGTTAAGAGCTAGATGGTAAGGAGAATTATGAGGTGTTTCTCACTTATGTTTGTAGACAAATGTCAGAAGATAGCAGACATTCTGGAATAATCTGTGGGCCGTAGGGTGGCAGAGGGCAGGGGTGGGTCTCACTGGAGCTCCCCCAAGCTCCCATCCACCCTAAATGAGCTCACCTTGGGGATATTGACTGCTGGCCAATGGATGCACCGGAACAAGGATCCTGGAACAAGACCAGTTTCTTTGGATGACGGTAAGGTCATGCCAGGAGAAGGTGATGGCACCCCACTCCAGTACTCTTGCCTGGAAAATCCCATGGACAGAGGAGCCTGGTGCGTTGCAGTCCATGGGGTCTTGAAGAGTCGGACACGATGGAGAGACTTCACTTTCACTTTTCACTTTCATGCACTGGAGAAGGAAATGGCAACCCACTCCAGTGTTCTTACCTGGAGAATCCCAGGAGCGGGGAGCCTGGTGGGCTGCCGTCTATAGGGTCGCACAGAGTTGGACACGACTGAAGTGACTTAGCAGCAGCAGGGTCATGCCAAAAGTTGTTGGAAAAATTTATGGGAGAGACTAGCAGGAAGTGCTTTGATAGACCCAAAGACCAGAAAACAAGCCTGGGAATGGTGGTGTGCTCACGGGCCACGCCCTGAAAGCCTTAGAGACAGGTCATTTCAGGAAATGATTTTTTTCTCTTGAGTCCATTACATCTGGTCCTTGTAGATCAGAAAAAAATGCCCTGGCTCCCAAATCTGGCCTTAATTAAAATAATTTGTCATGGATAGATACATCTTAAGTGCTGGTTAGGGCTTATCAACCAGAGTAAGCCATTTTGCCTCTGATTTGGTTTAAACCTGTTCAAGTAAGTGAAGAATGAAGACAATTATACAAATAATTTAGTCTTCAAATATAGTTTTCCCTGAAAATTCACCTAATTAAAGCAAAGTTGTTTTTTTTTACTTGAATTTTCCTTACATTGCTTTTGGGTTATGTTAATAAAACTCCTTTCTGTAGGAGGAAGTACTGCTGGGGAGAGGAGGAGTGGGAATGGGTGATCAAGATTCCTGTGCACCAGGAAAAATTACAATTTAACAAATATAATGACTGGCTGCATGTCTGCATTCCAGGGCATGAGCTGATTGCCTTTGTTTTTATTTTCAATATATTGATAATTAATTTCACCTTGGAAGCAGGCAATTCTTTTGTGAAGGAAATCAGCTTGATAAGCATTGGTGGACTTTTTGAATTGAGAAGGGTAACCCCCCCTCAACTTGCCTATGGCTGAATGTGGATGGGCAGTTGAAAATTGTTCTGGAGATAAAGTCATCAGAGTTAGGGTTTGGGAAGTTGATAGCTGGAACAGAGTGGAGAAGATCTCCTGGAAGAGGAAGACCCAAGGGTGGAGGAGACAGGAATCCATCCTAGAGGAATTCCCTGCCACAGAGAATGGCCAATTTTAGGGGAGAAATACCCAGTATTAACTTTTGACAATGTGTGATTGTATGTATAATATTTTCATCTACGAAAGAGAACAAAGTCAAACAACATGAAAGGGTCTAGGATAAACCTTAAAATGTTGATTTGGGTCCAATGCTTCTTAGCAGCATGGTCTTGGGCAGGTGAGTTTCTTAGCCATTCTGTGCTTCCGTTTCCCCACTACAGATGTAGACCAGTGATGGTGCTTACTTGACAGAGTTGTTAAGAAAAGAAACTGAGGTCATATCTGCAAATAGTTAAGAATTTTATTTGACCTTTAATAAGCACTTTTTTTCCTCCAGTAGTCATGTATGGATGTGAGAGTTGGACTATAAAGAAAGCTGAGCACCAAAGAATTGATGCTTTTGAACTGTGGTGTTAGAGAAGACTCTTGAGAGTCCCTTGGACTGCAAGGAGATCCAACCAGCCTATCCTAAAGGAAATCATTCCTGAATATTCACTGGAAGGACTGATGCTGAAGCTGAAACTCCAATACTTTGGCTACCTGATATGAAAAACTGACTCATTTGAAAAGACCCTGATGCTGGGAAAGATTGAAGGTGGGAGGAGAAGAGGACGACAGAGGATGAGATGGTTGGATGGCATCACCGACTCAATGGACATGGGTTTGAGCAAACTCTGGGAGCTGGTGATGGACAGGGGAGGCCTGAGCGTGCTGCAGTCTATGGGGTCAGAAAGAGTTGGACATGACTGAGCGACTGAACTGAACTGAAACACTTAATAAGCATCCTATTGGTACTCTCCTGATGGTCCAGTGGCTAAGAATCCACCTTAGAGTGCAGGGGACACCGTGGACACAGATTCAGTCTCTGGTTAGGGAACTAAGATCCCACATGCTGTGGTGCTACCACAACCAGAGATGCACTATATGCATATATAGTGTGTGTGTGTGTGTGTGTGTGTGCATGCATGCTCAGTCATGTCCACCTCTTTGTGACCCCATGGACAGTAGCCCACCAGACTCTTCTGTCCATGGAATTTTCCAGGCAAGAAGACTGGGTGACTTGCTACTTCCTATTGCAGGGCATCTTCCCAACCCAGGGATCAAACCCATGTCCCTTGCATCTCCTGCACTGGCAAGCAGATTCTTTACCACTAGCACCACCTGGGAAGACTGCACTTAACAGTTACTAAATACTTCAAAGGCACGCTCTCAACTCCACGTTTTCTACCAGCTACTGCTCCATTTCTTTGATTCCTTTGCAGCATCATTTGTTCGAGCATTATTTATCTTCTGTCTCTAATTCCTTTCCTTACACTATCTCTTGAACCAATGTTTCTCAAGTTTTCTTTTCCATTTTGTGCCCCTAAGGAACCTTTCTTGCCTTTTTTTTTTAAATAGCTTTCTCCTACCAATGACATCTGAAAAATCCCATGGACAGAGGAGCCTGGAGGGCTACAGCCCAAACAGTTAAGACACAACTTAATGACTAAGCAGCCATGACATTTAATACTGCAGACGTTCTACAGAGTTGTTTGTGTACTACATGTTTATCTATATTTTATACATGAAACTTTTTTAAACAAAAATATTTTTCATCCCCAAAGAATTCGTTTCCCCTCCCTTGAGAGAGCTGTCATCCCCACTGAAAACATGTGTCTTGAATCTACCCCAGCCTCTCTTCTCCCCCACTACTCAACAGTTCCTGTTCAAGGTCAGGTTACTGACCTCCATGTTGCTGAAGTATGTTAGTCGCTCAGTGGTGACCAACTCTTTGCGACCCCATAGACTGTATCCCACCAGGCTCCTCTGTCCATGAGATTCTCCAGGCAAGAATACTGGAGTGGATTGCCATTTCCTTCTCCAGGGGATCTTCCTGACCCAGGGATCGAACCCAGGTCTTTTGCTGGCCAAAATCTTGACCTTCTCTGCCCACTGCAGCTGAAAGAAAAATACAGAGACACTTTGGAGAAAGTAGAAATGTGGCTTTTATTCTCAGCCAGCAGAGAGGGGAACAGTAGGCTCCTGCCTCAAGAACTGTGCCTCCTTCCATGAGGAGTCTAGAGGCTTCTATAGGGCAAGGGCTTGCAGTCAGGTGATGAGGAACAAAGGTGATAGGATCTTCATTGCCTCCTCTTGGAGGTTTCAAAGACAATCATAAATGGGCATCAGTAACCCAGTAATTGAGTCTGGCAGTTCTATGTTTCTGTGGCCTTCTTTCCGATGTGTAACTACAAGGGGAAGGGTGTTGTAAGGGTAAACACCAGATAGGGGATGTATTTAGCAAAGAGTCAAAGGAAAAATATGTGAATTCTAGCTCCTGCAGAATACTCACTCCCTGGGCAATCTCATCGAACACCCTGGCTTTAAGTTCATGTATGTACTCATGATTCCTTACTTTGTGTCTCCACCAAACGTCTCTCCAGGACTCCAGGCTCATGTAATAACTGCTTACTTGGTCCCTCTACTCTGGTGTTTGATGGACCTCCCTCTACTAATATAGCCAAGATTTAACTTTTGAAATTCTTTTTCCAAACTGCTCTATACAAGATCTTCTCTATTTTCCTCACACTCCACTGATCCATTAGACAATACTGATACCAAAATAAATCCAGAATGCTCCTTGGTATTTACCCAAATGAACTGAAATAAACCCACATCCACACAAAAACCAGCATGGGGGTGCTTCCAGCAGCTGTATTTGTGACTGCCAAAACTTGGGAGCAACCAAGATGTCCTTCAGGAGGTGAATGGATAAGTAAACTATGGTACATCCAGACAATGGCACATTATTTAGCACTAAAATTAAATGAGCTATTAAACCATAAACAGTTATGGAGGAAGCATAAAGGGATATAACTTACGTGAGAGAGGCCCGTCTGAAAAGGCTACAGACTGCGACTCCCACTGTCCTTTGTTCGGTTTTTGTGGGCTTTCCCCTCTTTGTCTTTTAGCCACCGCCATTCTGGCCTCCTTTTTCCTATTCTAACTACCTAACACTAAGTGCGGAGAAGGCAATCTAAATTCAATGATTCCCACTGTACGACATCCAGGGAAAGGGGAAGCTATGGAGACAGTGAAAACGTCACTGCTTGCCAGGGGTTGGGGAGAGAGGGATGGATTGGCAGAGCACAGAGGATTTTTAGGGCCGTGTCAAGGATGACACTACAATGGTAGGTGTATGTCATTACATATTTGTCAAAACCCATGAAACATACAATACCAAGAGTAAACTCTAATGCAAACTATGGACTTTGGGTGATAATGACTGATGTTGAAGCTGAAAGTCCAATACTTTGGCCACCTGATGGGAAGAATTGGCCATCTGATGTGAAGAACTGACTCTTTGGAAAAGACCTGATGCTGGGAAAGACTGAAGGCAGGAGGGAAAGGGGACAACAGAGGATGAGATAGTTGGATGGCATCACCGACTCAATGGATATGTGTTTGAGTAAACTCTGCGAGCTGGTTATGGACAAGGAGGCCTGGCGTGCTGCAATCCATGGGGTCACAAAGTCAGACACGACTGAGTGACTGAACTGAACTGAGGCATCAGTGCAAGCTCATGGTTATAACAAACTGTACCCATGGGGTGCAGGACATTGACAGAGAGAGCGGCTATCCATGTTGGGAAGGAGGCAGGAAATAAATGGGAATTCTCTGTGTTTTCTGCTTAATTTTGCTGTGAACCTAAAACTGCTCTAAAAAGTCTATTTAAAAATTCTGGTAGAATTTGCTACAAGTTTGGTGAGAGCCACCATCTTAGTCTGTCTCCTGAATGATAATAATCACCTTCCAACTGGCTCCTGGAAGGCCTTGTCTCACTAGAGACTATGCTTTGCCTAGCGGCCTGAGAGTTCTTGCTAGAACACAGGTCAGATCATGTTACTCTTTTGCTCAACACCTTCCAATGGCTGCCATCTGACTCAGAGAAAAACCCGAACTCCTGATGGTGGCTTTCTAGGCCTCCTTTCTCACCCCCTTTCTTCTCCTCTCCCTCTTGTTCACTGTGCTCCAGTCACACTGACTTCCATGCTGTTTCTCAGACACACCAGGCTCCTGCCTCGTGGCCTCTGTACCAGCTGTTCCCCCAAGGCCTCTTCTTCCGGTATCCTCAGGGCTCCCTCCCTCACTCTGCAAGCTCTGCTCAAACATTGCCTTTTCAATGGGACTTTACTGTCTGCTTATTTACAGCTGTAGTGCTTCCACCCCCTGCATTCTGAGCCCTTTTACCAGCTCTGTTTTTTTCATAGCACATCATTATTTAGTATACTGTATTGTTTACTTTTTAATTTGCTGTCTGGGCGAAGAATGTCACCTGCCATTTCAGTCAACAAAAGATGTGGCCATCAAGCCATCAGCCACTGTAGCCCCCTCTCCCTCCAAAGTATGTACCCTGAGGGGATTCAGGATGGAGAAAAAAAAAAGGATACTGGCCCTAGATAGCTAAGGTGCATATCAAAGGAATAATTTCAGTAAGCCCAGACTCTTTTGCATTTTCCTCTACTTGGAAAAGCAGCAAATTCATTCATTTGAGATGTCTGACTGTTTCTTTAATTAGCAGTAATCTTTTGATGTTTGAGTTCCTGATTTGTTTTGTTTGCAGAAACTTCAGTATATCTTGACTTCTTCCTTAGCTCTTTGGAACAGTCAAGCTATCTGAGAAGCTGTAACCCTTGCTTAGGTTTTCTCAGGTGGTGCTAGTGGTAAAGAACTCACCTGCCATTGTAGGAGGCGTAGAGATGTGAGTTCTATCCCTGGGTCAGGAAGATCCCCTGGAGGAGGGCACAACAGTCCACTCTAGTATTCTTGCCTGGAGAATCCCATGGACAGAGGAGCCTGGTGGGCTACAGTCCGTAGGGTCTCAGACTCAGACACGACTGAGGGGCTTAGCGCTCACTCACTCATCCCCTACTGAAGTCCTCAGTAAGTCTGCTGGTTAAAACATAATTCTCAACTTTTTAGGCTGTGCGTTTGTTTTTCAGTGGACCGTTTTTTATTTGGTCACCCATTGACAACATAAAGGTCCATGAAGACAGTTAATGTCTGTCTGTTCTGTTTGCTGCTGAATCCCAAGTCCCTAGAACAGTGTGCACGTGTACGGTCAGTTGTGTCTAACTCTTTGCAACCCCATGAATTGGCTCCTCTGTCCATGAGGTTCTCCAGGCAGCAGTACTGGAGTGGGTTGCCATTTCCTCCTCTAGAGGATCTTCCCGACCCAGGGATCGAACCCACATCTCCTGCATCGGCAGGTGGATTCTTTACCCCTGAGCCACCTGGGAATCTCCTCCCTACAACAGTGCATGGCACATATTAGGTGCTCAGTCAGAAGTTGTTGAATAAATGAGAGTCTCCCTACTGCCTCTGACTCCGGTCCTTCTGCAGCATATGCTTCCAGGGATGGTCTAGGCATATAGAAGCAAATAACTATATTGGGTTGACCAAAAAGTTTGTCTGGGTTTTTGCATAACATCTTATGGAAAACCTAAATGAATATTTTGCCAGCCCAATAAATTAAGGCAGTTCTTGTATTTTACTATGCTGTAATTCTGTTGCTTATACACTTCAGTAAAAGTCTGCTACATACAATTTTAACAGTACTTGGAAGGACTGAAGTAATGGGGTGTTCGGTGAATAGCAGGTAGGATGGAGAGAAGGCAAGAGAAAAGGATGTCAGTCAGGGAATGAAGAGAAATAATTCCACATAAACGCCAACTCAGTAAGAATGACCAGAAGACACATCTGGTCCCAAAGAATCCTTGGAGTCATTAGAATAATCATGCATATTGTTATTGCCTGTTCATATACTATGCTAGTTGAGTGAAAACTGAAAGGGCCCCCATCCCACTAAGGTTGGAAGCCTTGCTGATATCTAGACAGCAGTTGTCTTGATGAAAATTTGAAGAATTGCTCTGATTCTTCATTTTATTTGGCTGATGTAAGTATAACCAGGGATACGCTCTCTAATAACTGTTCTCCAGGCTTCAATTTTTCTTCTTTTTTTCTATTGCTTTTATGAGATGATCTCAGTTCTGCTGTGCTTAGTTGCTCAGTCATCTCAGACTCTTTGTAACGTCATGGACTGTAGCCCTCCAGGCTCCTCTGTCCATGGGATTTCTCAGGCAAGAATACTGGAGTGGGTTGCCATTTCCTATTCCAGGGGATCTTCCCAGCCCAGGAATCAAACCCCCATCTCTTGTGTCTCCTGCATTGGCAGGCAAATTCTCAGTTCTGGTAGCTGGGACCAAAGGGGTAGTGGGAGAAAATGGATCATTGTGGGATTGAGTGAAATTCTGCAGGATCCAGTCCTTCTGATCCAGAAACCACCTCCCCTCTCCTCTCCTGATGCAGTGACTGAAAACTCTAGGACTCAGACTCCAAGGCGCAGCCCGGCCTTCTCAGCTGATTTTACATCAGTGCAAGTGTGTTTCCTTCTGGCTGAAATGCCTCCGATTGCAGGTCTGGAACATGTATTAGTGGAGTAATGTCTGGGGAGAAAAAGACGATAACACAGGAAACACTGACTGCTATGGCAACAGTTGGAATAATAAACAACATTTTTTCCCCCTAGGAAAATCATAGTTTGGCCTTGTGGCAACTTTAGGAAGGAAATAAGTTATACCCAAGTTAGATCTTGTGTTTGGCTAGATTTTTTCCCCGGGCTGAAGACATTTGCTAAGTGCTTTATTGGGCAAATGGCGAGATGTTCTACGTCATTCAAAACTCGTATGTCTTCCTAGAAAATTTTTTAAGCAAAAGAAACTCAGAATGTATGAATTGAAAAGTCAAAATCTCCCCTCCCCCTTCTCATTCTTCCTCTTTTGGGGTAACCACTGCACTAGGGATTGTTGTAAAATTTCTCTACATATACAAATATATTACTAACTGGTTTGGGTTTTTGGTTTGTTAATTAAGTGGGTGAAACTTGGTAGGATGCAGTCAGCAATTAGTATAATTCCTCCCTCCCGTTTCTTGCTTTGAACAAACTCAAATGATTTCCCTTCTCAGCATCTCAGGTGGTCTCATCGATTTTTGACGACTGGCAAGTATTCAACAGTCAGGCCAGTGTAAACTGAAACTTTATAATCTCTCATCGAATTCAAAGTTTCTTTCCCCACCACACTCCTAGGATGCCTGGCCCCAGCTCAGTGCTGACCTGATGCGGGAGGAGGGAGTGGCTGTGATGTGATCCGGTCTTTGACCCTTCCTTCATCGCCATGTCCTTTGTGGCCTTTGTCTCCTCCAGTATGGGGAAGAGGGAATTAGGAAAAAAAAAGAGAGAGGGGTCTTATTTGACTGGCACTGTTGTAACCTGTGTGGATGATGCCCAAATGTCAGCTCTTCAGAGACCCCCAGGCCCTTTACTTTATAGAGAAATCAATTTCTTTTATACTATTTGATGAGTTCAGTTCAGGTCAGTTCAGCCGCTCAGTTGTCTAGTTGTGTCTGACTCTTTGCTGCTGCTGCTGCTGCTGCTGCTGCTGCTACTAAGTCGCTTCAGTTGTGTCCGACTCTGGGCGACCCCATAGACGGCAGCCCACCAGGCTCCCCCGTCCCTGGGATTCTCCAGGCAAGAACACTGGAGTGGGTTGCCATTTCCTTCTCCAGTGCATAAAAGTGAAAAGTGAAAGTGAAGTCACTCAGTCGTGTCCGACTCCTAGCAACCCGAGAACTGCAGCCTACCAGGCTCCTCCATCCATGGGATTTTCCAGGCAAGAGTGCTGGAGTGGGATGCCAGTCCGACTCTTTGCGACCCCATGAATCGCAGCACGCCAGGCCTCCCTGTCCATCACCAACTCCCAGAGTTCACTCAGACTCACGTCCATCGAGTCAGTGATGCTATCCAGCCATCTCATCCTCTGTCGTCCCCGTCTCCTCCCTGCCCCTAGTCCCTCCCAGCATCATTTTCCAATGAGTCCACTCTTCACATGAGGTGGCCAAAATACTGGAGCTTCAGCTTTAGCATCATTCCTTCCATCTCCTTCAGAATGGACTGGTTGGATCTCCTTGCAGTACAAGGGACTCTCAAGAGTCTTCTCCAACACCACAGTTCAAAAGCATCAATTCTTGGCACTCAGCCTTCTTCACAGTCCAACTCTCACATCCATACATGACTATTGGAAAAACCATAGCCTTAATGAGTATAGCTCCCTAAACTTGCACCATAATAATTCATGCTTTCAAACTGTGGTGTTAGAAGACTCTTGAAAGTCCCCTTGGGCTGCAAGGAGATCAAACCACTGAATCCTAAAGGAAATAAACCCGAATGAATATTCATTGGAAGGACTGATGCTGAAGCTGAAGCTCCAATACTTTGGCCTCCTGATGTGAAGAGCTGGCTCATCAGAAGACCCTGATGCTGGGAAGATTGAAAGCAGGAGGAGAAGGGGACGAGAGGATGAGATGATCGGAGGGCATCACTGACTCGATGGACATGAGTTTGAGCAAGCTCCAGGAGGTGGTGAAGGAGAGGAAGCCTGGCATGCTGCAGAGCATGGGGTTCCAAAGAGCCAGACGCGGCTAACGACTGAATGACAACAATGAAAACTTGCGCCCTACCTCGTGTGCCTTCCTTCCCAGTGATTATGAAGGTATATTTGTCCAGGTAGGATGACAGAACATGTTTTCTTTCTTTTTATTTAGCTTGATTCATGCTTTAAAAATATTTAGACATAGGCTATGCGGGCCTCCCTTTGTACTCTTGGTCTGGGACCTGGAAATATTAGGGGTGGTCATGGTTCAGCCAGCCCATAGGAATCTCATGCCTCCATGGCGTGCTCAACCTTGGGAGCTCAGATGGGTTCTGCTGACTCATTCCCTCCTCTCCAGCCTCGCAGTGAGCCTCAGCCAGCCTCCCGTCTCCTCATTGCCTCTTCAGGCTAGTGTCTCTCTCCTGTCCAGACCCCCAAACTCTGAGCACTGCCTTTCAGATTCTTCCAGAACCCTTTTCCCCTCTGTTTTAGGTAGCAGTACCTAGTGGTGAGCTTGTGTACAGACAATGTACATTAGGCTGAAGGATGAGAGGTAGCTGCTGCTCCTGGCAGACAGACGCACCTAGACTCCATGAGTGGTTCTCCTGGGGAGCATCTCCCTCAGTCTGAAGGGGAAAGGAGGAAAAACACAACTTTGCTCTCTACTCCCATGGATTCTCTTCCGAGGATATTCTCTACTGAATCTCAGCCTTTTCTTGTATGACCTGGAGGTGGGTGAACAGGATCCGTATGGAAGGGCACCTCCTGATTGCCCTGTGTGGATGTGTCTAGAACTTCTCTTAGAACGTGTGTGTTTTCATCACTCAAGCCTAAACCTTGGGCTTTAGCGGAATACAGAGAGAGAGGGAAAAGCTCCACCTGGTAATCTTTTACATACGTACATCTAATCATTTGTTAATTATGTATTGAGCCCTAAACTTGCCTTTTTCATTTAGATGGCCATTTACACGTTCTTTTAACAGCTACATAAGATTTCATGGGGTGCATGTGTCTGTACCATAATTTATTTAACCATTCTCATATTGACAGTTATTCAGGTAAGTTTTTTATATAGCAAGAAAGACTGCAATGAATAATCCTTTAATATATATCCTGTGCCCTTTTATAAATATTCTTAGAAGTGTGATTGATAATCTACAGTGTCCACAGATTTTACATTTGGTAGGAACCACATTTTGTTTAATCGGTGGAGTCAAATTATCCTTTAAAAAGCTTCAGCAATTTACACTCTTACTAAAGTGTCTTTCTCTAAACCCTTGCCTACACTGAATAGTGTCACTAATCTAATCAGTGACAAATTCTATCTCTTTGCTATTTTAATTTGGTTTTCCCAAATCACTAATGAAGATGAATACCCTGTATATACTTACTAGCCATTTATAATTCTGTGAATTATGTTTGTATCTTTTGATTACTTTTTTAAAATAATTTTGTAAAAGTCTTTATTGAACTTGTTATGATATTGCTTCCACTTTATATTTTTGGTTTTTCCGTCCTGAGGCATGTGGCATCTTAGCTCCCTTAATAGGGACTGAAACCACACCCCTTTCATTGGAAGGCAAAGTCTTAACCACTGGACCACCAGGGAAGGCCCTAGATGACTTTTTAATGTTTAGAATTCTCTGTTTCAGTCATAACTGCTTGACCTTAACACATGTTGCAAATGTTTTTCTCTGTTATTCTCAAGATGCTTTAATCATAAATAGACAGGTTCTTGAGGCCAAAGGATTCTTTTTGTTGACTTGAGTTAGTACCTCCAAAAAAACAGAGTAATGAATTATATATTAGTCAACAAATTTACTATAACAAATTATCCCCAAATTTCTGTAGCTTCATTCAATGAGAGTTTATTTTTCAGTTTTGCAACACCCCAGCATGGGTGTTCCGGATCAGCTCTTTTCCAAGTGACTCATGGATCCAGGATCCTTCTACTTTGGGCTCTGCTCAAAATTCTTGAAGTCTTCTCCATTTCAGCTGGCAGATGGGGAAGGAAAGAAGAGAATTTCATGGGATGTTTTATAGGCCAGGCCTGGAAGTGCCTGGCCTATGCATCACTTCCTCCCTTATTCCTTTGGCCAGGGCATAATCATATTATGAAGAAGACTAGAAATGAGGTCTAGGTCTGAGCCTGCAGAAGCCTCTGCTGCAGTAAATGGAGCAGATTGACAGCTCAGCAAATACACTTCTTCACAACTCATTGTGTTACTGAAGGAAGTCTAGTGACTCTTGAAAGGAGAGCATAGGGTGATCCTTACCAAACAGTTTTCAACACACAGAGTGCTGTCTGAATGTCAGACGTCTTGAGTCCAATGACATCTTACCTCTCTTCCTTATGAAACACAATTTGAAGTCTTCTTCAAAGGGGATGTGGAGTCTTCTGAATTCTTTTATAAGAGGAAAAAGAATTCTCTCTCTCTCAATCCTAAAACATTTCTGGAGATTTCCTTGCCCTTCTCAGACTCAGAGGCTTTGAGCTGGGGGATTGGTACAAGGGCTGGGAACAGGCATCTCCAGTGGGGGAATGGGGGTGGTTGGCTGAGAGCTCACAAAGCAAGCTAGAGCTGGGGTGGAATTGAAATAAACAAGTTTCCAGGTTTGGAGAATCACTGTGAGGGTTGCTGAGTGGTGAGCTTTGGGAATGTACCTTTTGTAAGGGGTGACCTTAATGACAGATTAGGGCAGGGGGAAGAGAAGGCAAGAACAGTCTGGAGCATGGATTTCTGATCCAGGTTAAAATGGAAAGGAGAGGGGCAAATGCTAAGACTGGTGATGGAAGCAGCATTCAGAATTGTTCCCCAACAGTGACAGCAGAAATTCCAGACAAAACATTTTATCATCTCCAGCAGCCTTGACCAAGACAGCCCTTGCACACCTTGGCCATTGTGATACTCTCTAAACCCAAGCCTTTAGGTCATTAGGAAGCAGCGCTTCAGCACCTGGAGCACCTTCAGGGCTTATCTTGGGGTGCCGTTTGGTGCTCTGGCTCTGAAGATACTTGGCTAGTTGGAAAAGTGCAATGTGGACATTCAGCACCAGAATGAGAGTGAATGCCCTCTGGCTTCATGACCAATGATCCCATTCCATTAGATGTGCTGTTGAGGCCAGCAAGAGTCATAGCCTGCTTTTTTTTAAAATAAGCGGTAAATAGTTCCAGGACCAGTCAAAAGAAGACAGCAACTTCTCCCCCAAACTCCTCAGGTTCCAGTAATGTTCCTGACCTTGGGCAAGTTGCATTCTCTCCCTGGGACTGTTTTACCATCTGAAAAAATGGGGCAGAGTCTGTGGGGGTGATTTCTCTTCCAGCTCTGACTTTCTTAGAAGCTAAATACAAGAAATAAATACCAGAGTTTTCAGGAAAAGAGGGGTTCTGTCCCAGAGTGATCAGTGTGGTCTTCCCATTGGTGAGTTCATATATAACCCAGTAGTCTTTTTGATGCCCTAGACTGCTCAAGGGCTTGAAAGTCTTCCTCATCACTCACACTGGAAGACAAAGCTGTCCCAGGGGGATGTTTTGTGCTCTGTTCAAGAGGCCTCACTACCTGGTACCCATCCACCTCCCAATCCTAGCACATCACTGATTTCTTTCTTGTGGCCTCTCCCTGTTTGAGTCATCCTTTTGAATAAACCCATGTTGATGGTGCCCTGGCTTTAAATTTTGGCTTCTTATCACAGGGTCTCCCATTCTGTCTGAAACAATACACTGAGGTTATGGATAAGTCCTCACTAGGCTTGCAAAGACTTGGAATCCCAGGTGTCCCCATGGAGAGAGAAGGAAATGGCAACCCACTCCAGTATTCTTGCCTGGAAAATCGCATGGATGGAGGAGCCTGGTTGGCTACTGTCCATAGGGTCGCAAAGAGTTGGACATGACTGAGTGACTTCATTATAGGCTTGCAAAGACTTGGAATCCCAGGTGTCCCCATGGAGAGAGAACTTGGACAGTTGTTGTGTATCACAGCACTTGTCCTGATTTTTCTGTTTGACCAAACTTCAGAGGGTGGCAGATGATGGTCAAATAAAGTTGAGCTCTGAGAGGCCAAGAATCAGCTCTGTGAGAAGGTGAGGTGAGTTAATGGCCTTTCCATTGGCTAGGGATTTAGTAGAAGTAGAACATATACACTGTAGGTCCTGAGGCTACCTTGGAGAATTCATTTACCACATATTTTGCTAAGATGAGAGGAGCCTGACCATCAGATATACATGGGTAGCAGCCAACAGGATCTTGGAACCAGACAGGAAGAGATCCTAGCTGATGTTCTGGTCCAGCCTTGATCTACTGTTCTTTGAAGTTGGGTTTTAAATTTGCGTATTTATTATTTTTGGCTGTGCAGTGCACAGCGTGTGGAATCTTAGTTCCCTGGCCAGGATTGAACCCATTCTCCCTGCAGTGGAGGTATGGCATCTTAACCACAGGACCACAGGGAAGTCTCAAAAATAATCAATATTTTCAGGTCTAGGATATTCCTATCATTACAAAAAAAAAAAAAAAATCAAGATGCACTATTTGGGGCCTTATATGGGGCTGGGAGTAATCATGATGATTGACAGAACACTGAGCCTGCTTTTCCTTATGCCACCCAGCCCCTTTTAAGTCAACAACCAGGAAAGGATACTTTTGTGGAGGAAAGTGTGGTATTGGTTAACTAACTTCTGTAGCATGGCTGGCATATGCTGATTCCACTCTCTGCTCTGACCAGACCTTAATTTCCTCCACTTTGTAGGGGCACATCTGGAAAAGAAAAATGAATCTACCAACCCAGAGAGAGAAGCTCCCATGTGGCTAGAGAGTATTTTCTAGAAGAACTTTCTTATCTAGGAGACCTATCCTGGGCTATGGCTGGATGAAGCACAAGCTGGAATCAAGATTGCTGGGAGAAATATCAATAACCTCAGATATGCAGATGGGCTCCAAAATCACTGCAGATGGTGACTGCAGCCATGAAGTTAAAAGACGCTTACTCTTTGGAAGAAAAGTTATGACCAACCTAGACAGCATATTAAAAGGCAGAGACATTACTTTGCCAACAAATGTCCATCTAGTCAAGTCTATGGTTTTTCCAGTGGTCATGTATGGATGTGAGAGTTGAACTATAAAGAAAGCTGAGCACTGAAGAATTGATGCTTTTGAACTGTGGTGTTGGAGAAGACTCTTGAGAGTCCCTTGGACTGCAAGGAGATCCAACCTGTCCATCCTAGAGGAAATCAGTCCTGAATATTCATTGTTAGGACTGATGTTGTCGCTGAAACTCCAATACTTTGGCCACCTTGTGTGAAGAACTGACTCACTTGAAAAGACCCTGATGCTGGGAAAGATTGAGGGCAGGAGGAGAAGGGAAGGGCAGAGAATGAGATGGTTGGATGGCATCATCAACTCAATGGACATGAGTTTGAGTAAGCTCCAGGAGTTGGTGATGGACAGGGAAGCCTGGCAGTGCTGCAGTCCGTGAGGTCACAAAGAGTCAGACACGACTGAGCCACTGAACTGAACTGATCTGAACCCTGGGCTATGGCCTTGATGAGAGCAGGGTCCAGGTCTCAGCATCATTTCTGGTGCACCCTGGGTGGCAGCATAGGGAATGAACAGGTGAATCCAGGGCTGCCTCCTTAGTGTCCATGATGAATGCTCCTGGGGCTGAGATGCTCTCTTTGTAAGTAAAGCCCTACAGTCCTTGCCCCACAATTTGGCACATACTGCCCTATTCTGTTGTTTTCTAAATCTTACCCCATTCCTTACTATTTGCATTGAACATGGTGTTTGAAATCTAGCCTGATTCCTAGATGTAGATTATGGTTTCTGACTGCTGTGTAATATTTCATTACATATTTATACCAAACTCTCTAGAGAAGGATATCTAGGTTGCCTCCGGCGACTAATCAACTCCCAGCCACCCCCAGGCTCACAGTATGTCCTCGTACTCGTCTTCTTCCAAAACGCCATCTGACTTTAGTTGTTAAGTGTTTACTTGAATGGTTTCAATCACAGTCATTGCTTTCTTAACTAGTGTGTAAACTCCTTTCAAGCAGATAATCACAGTCTCTACCTGTTAGGTGCTTTTGAGTATAGATGAAATTATATGTTATGAAGTGTTTAGCACATTATCTGGCAAGCAGAAAATTCTCAGTAGATGGTATAAGCCCTCCAGAGCCTAGAACACATTAGGACTTTAATAAATACCAATTACAATAATGAATGTTTAATCACCTCTGGTGATTTGGGATCTCCTTTTCATAAAGCTTGGTCCCAGAACACTTAAAATATGAGGTGTTCAGGAGGCAGTAATTACGAAAGTCACCATTAATCCTCCCAAATTATTCCCCTTTTACAGATGATAAAACTGAAACTCAGAGAGGTTTTGCATCTTGCTTATGATCATTCAGCATCGTTCATGGCAGAACTGTGGCTGAAATCCTGGTCTAACTCCAAAGTTTTTACTTTTTAACCACTCTGCTATATCCACCACCCCTGGGCAAGCACACTTAGATTATTACTATTTCAGCAACCGTAGCTTTTATTTTCTCTGTGTGTGGATAACAAAGAATTTAAGATTCAGTTAATGCTTACTAAGACCTCACATGTGCCAGGCCCTGCCAGGACCATGTTTAAAGGACATTTGTTTAAATTACTGAAAGATGCTCCCTGGGTGGATACAGCAGTGGGCACATGGCTTGGTGAGTAGAAGCCAGGCTGGATTCTGCCCTCTGCTTGTTCCCTACCCTGGCGCCTGTGTGTAGTACACACACTGCCCAAGTGTGTGTCGTACCCCTGGGAATATGGCACGTATTTCCTCAAAGCCATGTTATTAAATCTTCTTCTCCACAACAGTCCTATGGGGCAAACACATTTCTGCTGGACAGTTGAAGAGACCAAGGTTCAGAGTTGCAACATTTCAAGGCAGCATGGTCTTAAGGTATACAGATCCAGGGTTCAAATGGGAGTCCTTTGGCATCAGATCCACAGACTGGCAAGCAGAAAGCAGCGCAATGGAGTCCCTTCCATGTAGGGAAGCAAAGAGATTCAGCAATCAGTGGGCAGAATCTGCCAAATTTGACAACTACTGCTGAGCCGATCCTCATGCTTTGATGTAGCTGCCTCCCCAGTGAGTGATGGATGTGGTCCCCATCGGAACTCCAGAGGAGACGAAGTTCCAGACAGGCTGAAACCGTCTGGGAAGAGAACACCAGTGAGCACAGCACTGCGGAATGTGAATGCTTGAAGGCTGTTAGGAGCTCCTGGAATAGGCTTCAGGTTTCAGCGCCCATACGGCTTCCATTGCACAAGGGATTAGGAAATATATTTACCTGTAGGTACAGAGTAGCACATGCGCAACCGAGGATGGAGATATCTAGCCAGTGGCTCAGTGGAGAGGGACAGGCTTCTGGGTAGTGAGGTTACGATGAGGACCCCAGAGAAAGTCACACTGGGCTTGCCCTCTGGCACTTATGAGCCAACCTCTCAGAGCCTTGGTGTTCTCATCTCCTCCCTTATTCTTCTATGATTTTTTCTATCCTTTGGAGACTGAGCTTATGATCTCCCTGAAGATACACCTGTCTCCCAAGGTTAAATCAGGACCTCTGGTTTTTGAATGTTTTATGAAATTATTATCTCAGAATGAAGTCTACCCTCCCATGTTCCTGATAGCATTATTCACGATAGCCAGGATATGGAAGCAACTTCAGGACCTATTGACTGCTGAATGGAAAAAAGAGAATAAGTAAAGGGTATAAAAAGTGAAATTAAAGTGAAAGTCGCTCAGTCATGTCTGACTCTTTGTGACCCCATGTACTATTCAGTGCATGGAATTCTCCAGGCCAGAATACTGGAATGGGTAGCTATTCACTTCTCCAGGGGATCTTCTGAATCAAGGGATCAAACCCAGGTCTCCCACATTGCAGGTGGATTTTTTTTTTACCAGCTGAGCCACCAGGGAAGCCCAAGAATGCTGGAATGGGTAGCCTATCCCTTCTCCAAGGGATCTTCCCAAACCCAGGAATTGAACCAGGGTCTCATGCATTGCAGGCAGATTCTTTACCAGCTGAGCTACCAGAAAAGCCAAATAAAGTGTATATAAGTATGATATTAGTATATATATTCAGTTCAGTTCAGTTCAGTTGCTCAGTTGTGTCCCATTCTTTGTGACCCCATAAATTGCAGCATGCCAGGCCTCCCTGTCCATCACCAACTCCCGGAGTCCACCCAAACCCATCTCCATTGAGTCAGTGATGCCATCCAACCATCTCATCCTCTGTCATCCTCTTCTCCTCCTGCCCTCAATCTTTCTCAGCATCAGGGTCTTTTCAAATGAGTCAGCTCTTCACATCAGGTGGCCAAAGTATTACAGTTTCAGCTTCAACATCAGTCCTTCCAATGAATATACATATAACATACATATCTGAATGTTTACTATTCAGCCTTTAGAAGAAGAGGAAATTTTGTCATTTGAAACAGCATAAATGAATCTGGAGGGCATTAAGCTAAGTGAAGTAAGTCAGACAAGGAAAGACAAATAACTCACAGTATCACTGATACATGGAATCTTTTAAAAAAAAACTGCCAAACTTTAGAGTAGAGAGGGCTGGGGTGGGAGAAATAGGGAGGGGTTGGTTAAAAGGTACAACTTTCAGCTATAAGATGAATAAGGTCTGAGGATCTAATGTATAAGACAGTGACTAGAGTTGATAACACCACTGCATGATTGAAATGTGCTTAGATATTCTCTCTCACACACACAAATGATAAATATGTGAGGTGCTGGGTGTGCTGATTAACTCTAGGGTGGGAATCCTTTGACAATGTATGTGTATATCAAATCATCAGGTGGCACGCTTTAAATATCTTCCAATTTTGTCTGTTACATGGGTCTCCCTGGTGGCTCAGTGGTAAAGAATCTCCCTGGTAATACTGGAGACCGGGATTTGATCCCTGGGTTGGGAAGATCCCCTGGAGAAGAAAATGGCAATCCACTCCTGTATTCTTGCCTGGGAAATCCCGTGGACAGAGGAGCCTGGTGGGCTACAGTCCATGGGGTCACAAAGAGTCAGACACAACTGAGCAGCTGAGCACACGTGCCCGTCGAGGTGAAGCTGCGGGGAGCTCGGCAGTGGGCCAGGCCAGGGGAGGGTGTTGCTTTAAAGCATCCAGGATTTTTCTGCCAGTGAAGGAGATGTGTGTTTCGATGGGCTGTTCTCAAGATACTCCGCAGGTATTCCTTCCCTCTGAAACTGGGGACTCCCCATCACACACACATCACACACACACACACACACACACACACACACACACACTGTTCGGGGTGCTGGAAATGTCATAATTCCTACTTCAAGGGAGTTTATTTACATTTAAAGGGAGACAGACTAACAAGTTTTTATAATCCTAGTAAGAGCTAAAATAGGCACTAGAACACTGGGGGAATCAGAGAAGACTTCCTGGAGGAAGTAATATCTAAGCTGAGTCCCAAAGGATGAGTAAAGGTTGAATGGGAAGCAAGTTCTAGTCGCATGGCACAGTCTGTACAAAGATCCAGAGCAAAACCAGCAAAGCCAGGTGGTTTGAGGAACAGAAAAATTGGGAAACAAAAGACCCCACAGGGTTGGCTTGTCTGTTTTGCTACATTCACACTTTTGGACTTCACTGTGGGGCACCAGGAGGGCAGGAAGGAATTTGAACAAGGATTAATGCTCTCTGAAGTTGAGAAAGATTGCTTTGGCCTGATGAAGAAGGCAGAGAGGGTGGGACAGAGACTGCATGAGGGGAGATTTGTTAGAAGGCTATTCAGATGTGGGATTATTTAAGGAAACCTAAAAGCTCAAGTCTAACTGTGCCCATTAGAAGAAAAGCCTTTCTCCTTCCACCCCAGAGGAGCTACCTTTGGAACCTTTGGAGTCTCTAGGATCTTGGAGGCCAGTGAGAGCCTCAGTCCTCCAGGCTCCCGCTGTATAGTGGGAGTGCTCCAAAGTGCCCCCATTCCTTCCCCTTCCAAGAATCTTTCCTCCCAGCATTCCTGCAGCCTCCAGACTGATCACGTGTATTTCTTCCTATGCCCTTCAATTTCACCTCTGGCTCTCCTCTGATCTCTTGACCTCCCTGGGGCAGACACAGAGATAAATCTGTTGGATTCTTGGCGGGAGAGTTCAGTCTCTTTCCCAGCTCTGGCCTGACACATTCCCTAGCTCAGTGGGGCAGAAGCAGCCCCTTCACTCTGGTCTGGGCCAGGGCAGAGGGGCAGGGAAGGAGCTCGGATTGCCAGAAGGTCTTTCTGTGATTCCAAGACAGAAAGAGGAACAGATTCTGGTCCCTTCCATCCATAGAGTGGTGCCCTGTCTCATGGTTCTCAACCCAGACTGCAGACTAGAATCGCCTTCTGGGGACTTAAAAAAAAAAAATCGCCTGGTTCCTCAGAGATTCTGATTTAATTGTCATGGGATAAATCCAGGCATCTGTAATTTTAAAAGCTGCCGGGCTAATTCTAACGTGGAGGCAGGATGGCGAGTCACAGCTCTTAGCATCCCATTTCAGAGATAAGCTGACACGTATGTAGAGTGTCAGCTCTGGCTTTTTTTTTTTTTTTGCTGGGCTTACCTTGGGCAAATCATAGCCTCTTTGAGACTCATCTATTCCCTCCTCTGTTAATAGGGGTGTTAATAGAACCTACCTCTTAAGAGAGCTGTGAACCTACCAAGTCAGTCGTTCGCATTGCCTGTAACATAGTCATGCCTGGCTGTAGCACTGATGGGTTATTTCTCTTTTTATGATGTCTTCAAGTTAGGTGCTGCCCTGTCCTTTTTCTTTTTTGTGCCCAGGGATTTCAGTGTGAGTTAGATGACCAGATTTCTAACATTCAACTGTGAGAGCAGATGTACTAAATGAAGGAGAAAGGTATAGGGTTAACATTTTTGCAAATGATTGCATAAAATAAGTTTGTCTCCAGGGTGCCCACCCCAGTTCCTCTCCCTGGTCCCTAAGGCTTTTTGGACAGGATTTGAGGCCCCAGGAGACCTCAGTCCCAAGCACCATCCCCAAAGAGGATGGAGAGAGGATTGTTCTGTAAAATTTTCCTTTCATAAGTGGTTTCACCACCATTACAAAGTAAGACTTTCCATAGCTTTCCTGCCAAAGTATGTTCCGTTGGTCTCTAGATGTAGCCTGTGTGGTCTTTTCCTATGGGTAAACTCTCAGAGACGCCACCCATTCTATCTTCCTTTTGTTGTGATGAAGGAGGGTAATGCTGCATCGCATGGCTGGGGCAAGAGTGAGTCCTTCCAGGCACAGTTCAGCAAAGAGCCCTGTCGCCTTGCTGCCACTGTCTCAGCCGTGCTTTGCTGAGCACAGCAGAAATGTCAGTGGAAGAGAAAAGGTTCAGTGCAAACGCATCACCGCTCCAGGAAAAATCGTTCACAACAGGTTCTTCGTAATAAGAAGAGATATGTCTCTCTCAAAAGATTTGAGACTGAGATTGGCAGTGGTGCTCTGGAACAGCTGAAACTGAGTTCCAAGAAGATGCTCAGAGATCTAAGTGACAGCTGATGGGAGAAGCCCACGCCTTCCCAGTGGTTGTGATAGAATGGTAACTCAAAGGGTGTTGCCTTGCCTTTCCAGAGAGACTGGCTCTCGATTAAAATGGAAAACAAACAGTGCTTTCAAATCTGAGCCCTAAATGGATTAATCTAAAAAGTCTAACAGCAGTTCAGTTTCTGAAAGTCAAGCTATTTTAAGAAGCAGTATATTATCCCAAAGAATTTTTCAGTGCAATGACAGCACCTGGATGTCCTAGACACTGACTCACTTCATAATTCAATAAGAATTTGCTATCCCAATGAGCATCTGTTTCTTCTGCTTTACCACAAATGCATCATAGGGGCAGGTCTTCCGAATTGCAGACACTGACTGGTGATGAAACTACTTCTCACACAAGCAACTCTACATAGCGGGATCCAGGGTGAATAGCCGCACAGATTTAATTGTGTGTCCTGTAAACTGAATGACCAATTCACTCTACAGAGAAGCTTTATTGCAAAATTAAAAACTGGATTAATACCAAGCTATTAATTCCCATAGCTTGGTATTAATTATTAACTATTATAGAAAATTAATTTTGATTCAATAATATCTATATATGCATATTGTGACATCAACATTAATTTTTATTGTTTTCATAAAACTTATTTTAACAATGGTTAATCACTTCTGCTGAGTCAACCTCACAGTACAATTAATGAGGTAAAATATGTCAAGTGCTTAGCTATGCCTGACATTAAAATAAGCTGTCAAGAAATGATGGTTCTCATTTTATCAAGGGAAGATTTCAATTTTTTCAAAAGATTAAGACATTTTGGAAATGACTGGGCTGATTATTTAGAAATCTCAGTATCCATGAAGTTCAGGTCTAGATACTCACTGACACTGTCATTGTGCTTGGTTTGCCCTTTCTCAACTGACTAATAGATATTAACAGCAGCTGCTGCAGTTGCTGGCTTCCCAGGCAGCACTAGCAGTCAAGAATCGGCCTATTAATGCAGGAGACGAAAGAGATGCAGTTTTGATCCCTGGTTCGGGAATATTTCCTCGAGTAGGAAATGGCAACCTGCTCCAGTACTCTTGCCTGGAGAATCACATGGACAGAGGAGCCTGGCAGGTTACAGTCCATGGAGCCACAAAGAGTCAGACACGACTGAGTGAGCACATCATCCACAACTGCAACTATCATTCTTCTAAATAATAGACTGAAAGTAGTAGTGGTGGTCATAATTGTGGTTGGCATCATTTATTTCTGCTTCCTCAGCGTCCTAGCCCCCTGATATTGGAAATATCTAGATTATCCTTTGGATAAATATCCCTCCCAATTGGCTTTGGTCTTGGTTCAGATGTCAAATTGTACACCCTCTTTTGGAAGGTGACCCAAAGATGGTGGGACTGATTCATCCTTATAGCAACACCTTGAAGATACCATGCAATGATACCTGTGACTTAACTGGAGGCTCTACTATCTCCTGCTTTCATCTAAAGCTTGGCCATTCAGCCTTATCCTTTGATTTTTGTCAACTGTCTATCTCAGAGCTACTCAATATATTTTCTTTTTTCATAAGTTAGCAAAGTGATTTGCTTTGCTTGGTAATCAAAAATCCCTAAATAGTAAAAATTTTCCGGGCAAGAGTACTTGTGGATTGCCACAAGTGGGTTGCTGTTTCCTTCTCCAGGGGACCTTCTTGACCCAGGGGTCGAACCCAGGTCTCCCACATTGCAGGCAGATGCTTTACCCTCTGAGCCACCAGGGAAGCCCTGATAATAAGATAATGCTAGTAATAGGAGTAATTATTTTTTCAAAGTCATAGTAGTCATAGCTACTGTTTACCTGCTATGCATTATGTTCTGGGCACTGTTTAAAGAATTGTCTTACTACCCCCTCATCAATTCTGTGAAGGAGTGAATAGACACTGTTCTCATCCCCATTTGCAGATGAGAAAACTATAGGTCAAGTAATTTGCCCTTAACCAGCAAGCCTATAGCCAAAGCAGCATCTTCAACCATGGCGGTGATTGCCGACCTCAGTCACTATGCTCCTTTTCTATTACATGACTCAGATGGGATGTGTCTGGCAATGTGCTAATCACTTTGTATCAATTCACTCTTAGTTTTCACAATCCTGTCTCAGTATGGGTTCTGCTTGCAGCTGTACAGATGAAGAAACAGGGGCTCAGATGAGTTCAATGCTTCGTTCAAGGTCACTCAGGTTCTAATATTCCAGGGCAAAACCATCCAGCAAGGAAGGTCCGAGCCTGTGGGCAGAGGGATGAGGAAAATAAAGCAGAAGGTCTGTCCAGACTTAACCTCACTCACTGTTAACAGAACAAAAGAAACTTTAAAAGTTGTCGAGAACCAGGCTGCATTTGGAGGATTCCCAGGAGGCTTCAGCAAAAAGGGAAAACTTCCTTGTACTTAGATAACTTTGAAATTCTCATTTCCAGACCAGTGTTTTTTTCCTTCTTTGAAATTCCAGGCCTGATTAGGTCATGCTCTGGACTTGAGTCGGCCAAGGGCCATGGTTTAAATCACTGTGATCCTGATGACCCTACATGAACATCTTAAAAGGATAAATCTATTTATTTTACTGAGATAATGGAAAATAAAGCAGTCCCTGCCCTCTCCAGGAGACCTTGCTTGCCAAGTTGATTTTCATAACATACTTTTACAGTTGATTTATCTTTTCTGAAAAATGATATTTAAAAACTAAAAAAATAAAGAAGCCCTCAGTGGTTCTTGTGCCAAAACCAGTGGTGAAAGCCAAGAACACATCATGGACCCTATTACCAGAAATGGCAGGTTGATGTGTTTCCACACATAGGAACAAAGGCCACCAAATTCCACTGAGCCTGGAGAAACTTGAGTGGCTGTATTTTCAGGGCTGTGTCAGAAAATGAATGATGTATAAGGCACTCATGTGGTTGCTGTTTAGCCTCCACCATAACCACCAAATCCCAAAATCCCACCAGCATTTATGGCCATCACCCCCAAACTTTTAGGTCTACGGGTTGCAAATTTGAAATTTGTGCCCAGAAGGTGTGTGCATGCTAACTAGCTCCAGTCGTGTCCAACTCTGTGACCCTATGGCCTGTAGCCTACCAGGCTCCTCTGTACATGAGATCCTCCAGCAAGAATACTGGAGTAGGTTGTCATGCCCTCCTCCAGGGGATCTTCCCAACCCAGGGACTGAACGCGTGTCTCTTAAGTCTCTTGTACTGGGAGGCAGGTTCTTTACCACTAGCGCCACCTGGGAAGCCTGTGTCCAAGAGGTAGATAGGGGCTTTGTGAGAGCAGTATCTGTCTGAGATGACTTTCTAGAGGATGCTGATGGGAGTGGTGTAGAAATCGAATCAAGCTGGCGACAGAAGAACAAATAATTTCTCCTTTCCTTTTGTAGCAGTTATTTCTAAACCATACCAACTTTTTCATAATGTTCAGAAAAATGGAAGGATGATATTGTCATTGGACTACACAAGGCGCCCCTGCCAGCAGATGGGGGTCACTGAACACCGTCTTGGAAACTGGGTACCACTTAAGACTGGCAGCTATGTAAGCCATAAGGACATAAGTCCTTATCATGGTCCACAGGGACCAGCTTGCCTCCCCAACTTCCACTGCTTTTTGCTCTCTGGGCTCCTTCTTACACTGGTCTTTTTTAGTTCCTCACATGTACCACGTCTGCCTTCTCTCCCTGTCTGCCTTTGCACATTGTTGCTCCCTCCCCTGGAACGCCAATGTATCCCTTTGCTTCATCACATCCTCTTCATCCTTTTAAGCTCAGCTCCAACAACACCTCCCCTAGGAAGGCTTCCCAAATCCCCTAGACAAGGTCTGGTCTTCTGGTCCCATGTACCTTATTGGTAATAATTGAGCTGTTGATTAGTTCATCCATTGTTCATTAATACTTACAGGAGTTTATGGTCTGACTTGTGCTCTCTGGGTCACCAGCGGGGGGAGCTCATTTCTCAAAGTCAGACCCAGATTCCAGGTTTCTTCACGCAGAATCCTGGGTTCATACTCTTCATAACTGCTTTTTAATCCCTATTCCTAGGGGGAGAAAAATGGCTGTTATTGTACTTTGTCCTTATACAAGGCTCTTTTCATTAGTTAAAAATAGAATCATGCTGATTTTCCAGAGTGAGCATCTAGCCTATATTTTTGCTTCCAGGCCCCCTGCATTAACCACAAGAAAGCACTTTCATTAGAGTTCGTTATTTTCTTCCCCTTACCCATTTGATTCTTACTTGCCAGCAAGTACAGAGCTTTAAAAGTTACGAGCAACACTGTTTGTCACACGTTTTGTTTGGAGATCAAGCCCTGCTGCTGGAATCCATTGAGGGGAAGAGTTAGAAAAGAGAATTTTCTACTTTTCCCGGGCATTGAGGTTTAGCATACCGGATGGGCTACTTGGAACAGAACTCTTAGTCCCCTGCTCTTTATTTCACTCACACACATGCGTGCACACACACACACACACACACACACACACACTCCTTTGATTTATTGGCTAGGATGATGTAAATGGAAATTACAGGATCATATGAGCACGTGTGAGTACGTGTCTGTGTGTGTGTATGCGTATGCTTGAGGCCAGTAGGGACGTCTGAGCTGAGCCTAAAATGGAATTTAAATATGTCTGTAGAAGGCTCTCCCACCCCTCACTGGGAGGGAAGGAGGATGAGAGGACCCCATGAAGTCAGATGCAGGCTGTGCCTTAGTTCTGTGGAAAGGAGGCTCCTAAGGGGAAGAAGGAGGAAGTGTTTGTACAACAGACTCCATGACCCTTGAGGGCACAAGCAGGTCCTTTTGGAGGTCCGAGTGACTCTGTGTTACTCTGAATGGGGGAGGGAGGCCATCATCTCACTTTGGAGTGGACTAAACTTGGAAGCCAGCAGCTTGGGAGTAGTGGCAGGGGGCACACTTGTGTGGGCATTGGCATCGAACTCGTGCAGCAGCAGCTCGGAGGCCGCGTGGTGAGTTCTGAGGGCGCAGGTGGGTGGGGTAGAGAAAAACCCAGTGGCTGCAAACAGATGCGTTGTATCTGTGGTAGTTGATTGACTTATGGTCACCTGGGAGACAGCCCCAGGGGTCACTGGGCCAAGAGGCTGAGATCTCACAGGGGCTAAGATCCTATGGAAGAAAGAGCCAGGGATGTGTGGGAATGGCAATAACAGTGAGCTTCATCTAGTTACACCCCAGAGAGTCTGAGAATCTCCGATTTGTATAAAATAATCCACTAGAGTTGGAAGCTAAGAGAGAACCCTTCACTATACTGAGGGGGAAGAAGAATCCAGAGAGAAAGGCAAGTTTTCCAAGAGCAGACAGTTAGGATAGAGATCTGAGTTCTGGCCTTGCTGTCTCCTGGCACCTAAAGGAGTTTGGAGTACTTAGGTAGGTCTCTGATACTTCCCTAAGATACTTACCTGAGACTTGTGGAGAGGATGGACTGATGCTAAGAGACAGGCAGGTGTCTAGGTGGGGTGGCTCCACATCATGTGGCTGGAGGGACAGAAGAAAGCCAGCATGCCTGAAATGTCTCCCCCAGTGGCACACCCTGAATTCACGGATGCCCTCTTTCAAGGTCATTCCTTTGGCTTATAAACTTGTGCTTAGCAAAGATGCTTTCCTGGAAGAGTTAGACCCCATGAGTAAGCATGGGAGGGGTTGAAGAAGGGATTAGCAGAGATGGAAGGCCTGGATGAGGCCTGGGAGGGGAGGTCCATAGAGAGGCAAGAGATGCTAAAACGGGGAAGAGGTGGAAATGAAGGACAATGACAAAATGGATCACTTCCCATTTTCACCGGGCCCCAAGCCCATTTCCCAGGCTCCCTCCAGGAGGGTTTCAAGTGGCCCACTGAGCATCAGCCATGTGCTAGAAAATCCCCTTGCCCTAGTTAAGTGGTGTCCTAATCTGACCTCATGCTTAGATTCTTAAGCCTTGCTTCGCTGTAAAGAGAGACAGGGAGGAGAAGAGGAGAGAGGAAAACAACATGGAAAAAAGAGGGAATAGAGGAGGAGAGCAGAGGAGGGGCCTGAGCCCCAGAGAAAGAGCAGGCATGGGCCATAAATTGCTTCCAGGGTATAAGGAACCACAGACACCCACTTTTAAGACCTTCTGGGGCCACTGTTTAATAGCATCCAGCCATCTGGCCACAGGTGGGCCTCTCACCTGACTCCCATTAGAGCTCCTTGCCTCTGGAAACCAGAATGATTTACAGGCCCCTCTGGGCTTGCGGCCAGACAGCCACCCCTCACCCATCTCATCTCTGCTGACCGCGAGTTGCCCTTCTTCTTGCGCGTGGTTCAGCAGGTGGATTTGAATTTCTAATGACTGCAGACACCTGCGTTTCCCAGAGGCTCTTGCCGTGGTGATGGAGAACAGACCCAGACTGTACCCAGGAGGAAGAACACAGCCGAGGAAATAGAGACAGAGTCGTTGGAGGCATGAAATAGAACTGAAAGTGTGCACCTTGTTAGCTCTCATTAACTGTTTACATTTCCCTGGCTGCATTCTGCTGGTCATCTGCCCAGAAACACTATTGGAAACACAAATCTTAAATAAGATCAGATTTTCCAATGAAATATGATAAGAAGGAAAGGGTCCAGAGCGAAATCACAGGTAAGTGGGCCCAGTCCACCAGAGGGACATTCAGGAGGATCCTGGTGTCAGTGCAGCTCTGGTCCAGCCTGACTTATGGCTGTCCTGAGGCTCTGGGAGCCCCACTGTGAAGGAGACAGAGTAAAGTAGGTTTGCAGACCTAAGAGAGGCATGTACAGACTTGGATTTATGGGGGGTGGGGGAGACCCCTCCCACCCTCTAAGTCCTTTGGAGAGTAGCATACTTTCCCTGATGACAGTTCTGTTGCAGCTCATGGAAACTTAAGACTGAAAGTTAAAGGCCCACGGTCAAGTCAGCAGTGCAGAAGGAATGGAAGACTTTGTTACAAGGCCCAAACTCCTCCAAATGCACCACAATTCATGCCGCTCATTACCAAGCTGCTTAGCAGAGAGTAACCCCTTCATTCCTAGGAAGCCTGGTTTGAAAACGCTCTCAGTCGAGTCAGGCTAAGTCCTTGGTGCCAGTTTTCATGGGTCAGCAGCTCCCTGCTGTTATTGCTGCTTTAGTGAAAGTTCAGGTCAGTTGCTCAGTCGTGTCCGACTCATTGCGACCCCACAGACTGCAGCACGCCAGGCTTCCCTGTCCATACCAACTCCCAGAGCTTGCTCAAATTCACGTCCATTGAGTTGGTGATGCCATCCAACCATCTGATTCTCTGTCATCCCCTTCTCCTCCTGCCTTCAATCTTTCCCAGCATCAGGGTCTTTCCCAATGAGTCAGTTCTTTGCATCACATGGCCCAAGTATTAAAGCTTCAGCATCAGTCCTTCCAATGAATATTCAGATATCCTTTAGGATTGACTGGTTTGATCTTGCAGTCCAAGGGACTCTCAAGAGTCTTCTCCAACACCACAATTCAAAAGCATCAGTTCTCCAGCACTTAGTTTTCTTTATGGTCCAACTCTCACATCCATACAGGACTACTGGAAAAACCATAGCTTTGACTAGACAGACCTGTGTTGGCAAAGTAATGTCTCTGCTTTTTAATATGCTGTCTAGGTTGGTCATAGCTTTTCTTCCAAGGAGCAAGCATCTTTTAATTTCGTGGCTGCAGTCACCATTTGCAACCCAAGAAAAAAAAGTCTGTCACTGTTTCCATTGTTTCTCCATCTATTTGCCATGAAGTGATGGGACCGGATGCCATGATCTTAGCTTTTTGAATGTTGAGTTTTAAGCCACTTTTTCACTCTCCTCTTTCACATTCATCAAGAGGCTCTTTAGTTCCTCTTCACTTTCTGCCATAGGCAGGGTGTCATCTGCATATCTGAGGTTAGAGAGAGAAAGAGAGAAGTCGCTCACTCGTGTGTCCGACTCTTAGCGACCCCGTGGACTGTAGCCTACCAGGCTTCTCTGTCCATGGGATTCTCTAGGCAAGAATACTGGACTGGGTTACCATTTCCTTCTCCAGGGGATCTTCTCAACCCAGGGATCGAACCCGGGTCTCCCCGCATCGGAGGCAGAAGCTTTAACCTCTGAGCCACCAGGTTCATGAATCTCTGTTGAGCCTGTTGGGAGAACTTTTCCCCTATCAGTGGTCTTGCCTGTGATCTTAGAGGAAAGATCTGCTCTTACTCCTCTAATCTGTTGTATATAGACCAGCACCACTGTCATCATTGGGATAGTTGGCATCATTTGGGTCCTTATTGGAAATGCTAAAACTTAGGTCCCTGTCCCATTCCTCCTAGATCAAAATAGAGCCTGCTGGGGCTCTGCACTGGGTCTGGTTGCCTGCAGGTTGGATATGCAGAGGGGGCAGTAGTTAGACTGGCTTTGGTATGCAGCAGTCCAGGCTGTTTTAGTGTGTAACTTCTAACTTTTGTCTCTACTACTTTGATGGTTCTGTTCATGTGCCCATCACGCAAATACCAGCTAATGTAAACTGGCTGAGTCATTTCTGTCTTCTTGGATGTTCAATGCCTATCCAATGGTAGATGCTTTCTTATCCAGCATGATCACATTTTCTAGTAATCCTTGGTGCCCACTCCTATATGCCCATTCACATACCTCCAGTCATTCAGTCCTTCTCACTTCAGGCTCCTGATCAGCCAGCGAGGTCACTTGCCACGGTCCATAATCTTGATATATTCTCACCCCAGGTCACTTCTTCCTCACAGAGCAGAGGATTAGGTGCACCACCCATTGCAAACATTTTCCCTCAGCTCTGTCATTCAGGTCCATTCCATGATGCCTATAAGATGCCCACCATCCATTTTTCAGCTCAAACGCATATACCTAAATGTCCTATTTGTAATATACCTAAATGTCCTATTTGTAACCCAAGCATGGGACTTTTCTCCTTCAGGTAGTTGTATTGGGAATTCTCCCTGAATGTCTGTCATAGGTGCATGCTGAGAGAGAGGTACTGAGCAGTCATGGAGGATGGCATAGGAGTCTGGGATTTATGTCCATGAACCTTGATTGTGCCCTCTGAGCCTGCTTGGGATCCATTTGGGATGTGCCATTTCCATCTTAGAATGACCTGCTATGGCCCTGTGTAATTTTATGACTTGGAGAAAAAAAGTGAAGTGAAAGTGTTGGTCGCTCACTTGTGTCTGATTCTTTGTGACCCCACGGAATATAGCCCACCAGGCTCCTCTGTTCATGGGATTTCCCAGGCTAGAATACTGGAGTAGGTTGTCATTTTCTTCTCCAGGGGATCTTCCCAACCCAGGGTTCGAAGCTGTATCTCTTGCACTGCAGGCAGATCCTTAACCATCTGAGCCACCAGAGAAGCCCCTGGTGACAGAACTCAGCTCAAGATTACTTGACATTCCAGGGTCAAATATCTCTGTCCACCAGGGCCCAGTAATAATCTATATGTTCCTCAGAAAGCAAATGCTGCAACTGACATGGCCTTGGTCCAGACCCTAGAAGCTTAGGTTGTGATTCTTTGCTGTAAGACCCTTACTGCATCTTTTCCCATCACTGACACTTCCGACACCAGATATTCTCCCAGATCATATCCTTCACGTGACAGAGCTACTTGGATTCTGAGTCCAGAGCCTAGATGGACTATAGATTCCTTTCTTGCTTCAGGCCCCACACAAAGCAGGCTATCTTTCAGATTTCCTTGGATACAGGCTGGAGAAGTATTGCTAGATGTGGCGTGTGCTGCCACCAAAACCCATCCCAAAGAGCCCAAGAGACATTTTACTTCTTCATTCTAAGGGATGAAGAATGCAGCAACGTGTCTTTACCTTGGACCGTGTTTCTCAGCCTGTCCCTGATCTTTGGACCCAGAAAACTTTACCAATGTGCCATACCTCTGAATCTTCCTATGGTTTATCTGCATCTGTGTCATCTGCAGTGAGCTGTTTCACCAACGCCTCAAGTGTGCTAGCCAGCTTTTATAATCCTTGCTCTGTCATTGATAGAATGGATAAATGTGATATTCTGCAGAATGTCTAGATGGCCCAGATTTCTTTGGACTATATCATGACAGCGTGAGAATTAACAGAGTCCTAGGACAATACTGTAAAAGTATATTACTGACCATTCCATGTGAATGTAAATTGTTTCTAATTCTCTTTTCTGATTGGGATAGGAAAGAGCTCATTGGCTGCATACCATTTACCCAAGTCCATGTTAATCTGCTGTAGCAAAAATACCAAGACAACCACTATTGAAACTACTCATTTGAGGATGTGATAGACGACAGTCATCCTAGAGTATCCGTCTGGCTTCTTCAGGGGCCTGACTGGTGAATTAAATTGAGACAGACCACCATGACTGCATCATTAAGAGCCTTAGAAGTGGTACTAAACATCACCATTCTCCAAGAATGTGATCTTGTTTTTGATTCATTATCTTGGGGAACTGAAGTTTCAGAGGGCAGGACAATTTTAGGGGCTTTTACTCAGTCTTTCTATTATAATGATTATCAATATTATGATAAAACAAGGATTTCATGTTAGAGTTCAACAGCTGAGTATGTCAATCCTAATCAAATATTTGGAGCCCAGAAAAATGATCACTGGGTGGGTGATCCATAGACTCACTCTAAGCTGGCCTTTAGCCAAAAGTCAACTTGATAGCCTGCTGAGATATACCTCAAACAGGTGGCTCTGATGTTATTTCAGGTCTCCAGATCTTAGACTCTGTGCCCAGTAACCCTCAAAATGTATGAGCATTTTTATTCCCCTAGTCCACAGTCATCTGAGTAAGAGGTGATAGGTATTTTTAGGGAAGTATCAAAGGAATCATTATAACATATACTTGCCATAGTGTTGCTCTTTATTTCCTTTTGGGGACCCATCCACCTCTGCAGCCAACAGGTTCTGGGTATGAAAACTGGCTCACGTTCAAGAATTGAGTTAGATTCACGACTTCTGTTGACGTAATCACCCTCAGCCTCTTGCTCATCTATTCTTGCCTCTTTTGATTGTATATATTAAGCAGCACCCTCCATTTCTGCCTGTTCTTTTGTCTCTAAGGAATACAATGTTCTATTAACTATATCCACAACTCCTTGAGGGTCAAGCCCCTTCGTTGCCCCTCCAATCTTATTGATTGTGATGGTTATTGTGGGGTCCTCTCATTTCTGGTGATTAATAACTATCATCTGGACTTTATTGCTTTGAGGCCTTATTATTCCCACTGCTATCAGTAAGCCAAGTTTTGTGAAATATTTCTTATAATCAACTTTAGCCTATAGAAGAAACTTACCACTGAATGTCTTCAGTTCAGTTCAGTAGCTCAGTCGTGTCCGACTCTTTGTAACCCCACGAATCGCAGCATACCATGCCTCCCTAACCCCAGCATCAGAGTCTTTTCCAGTGAGTCAACTCTTCACATGAGGTGGCCAAAGTACTGGAGTTTCAGCTTTAGCATCATTCCTTCCAAAGAAATCCCAGGGTTGATCTCTTTCAGAATGGACTGGTTGGATCCCCTTGCAGTCCAAGGGACTCTCAAGAGTCTTCTCCAACAAAATAGTTCAAAAGTATCAATTCTTCGGCGCTCAGCTTTCTTCACAGTCCAGCACTCACCTTTCTTCACAGTCCAACTCTCACATCCATACATGACCACTGGAAAAACCATAGCCTTGACTAGACGGACCTTTGTTGGCAAATAATGTCTCTGTTTTTCAAGATACTACCTAGGTTGGTCATAACTTTTCTTCCAAGCAGTAAGCATCTTTTAATTTCATGGCTGCAGTCACCATCTGCAGTGATTTTGGAGCCCAAAAAGATAAAGTCTGACACTGTTTCCACTGTTCCCCCATCTATTTCCTATGAAGTGATGGGACTGGATGCCATGATCTTCGTTTTCTGAATGTTGAGCTTTAAGCCAACTTTTTCACTCTCTACTCTCACTTTCATCAAGAGGCTTTTTAGTTCTTCTTCACTTGCTGCCATAAGGGTGGTGTCATCTGCATATCTGAGGTTATTGATATTTTTCCAGGCAATCTTGACTGCAACTTGCGTTTCTTCCAGTCCAGCGTTTCTCATGATGTACTCTGCATAGAAGTTAAATAAGCAGGGTGACAATATACAGCCTTGAGGTACTCCTTTTCCTATTTGGAACCAGTCTGTTGTTCCATGTCCAGTTCTAACTGTTGCTTCCTGACCTGCATGCAGATTCCTCAAGAGGCAGGTCAGGTGGTCTGGTATTCCCATCTCTTTCAGAATTTCCACAGTTTATTGTGATCCACATAGTCAAAGGCTTTGGCATAGTCAATAAAACAGAAATAGATGTTTTTCTGGAACTCTTTTGCTTTTTCCATGATCCAGCAGATGTTGGCAATTTGATCTCTGGTTCCTCTGCCTTTTCTAAAACCACCTTGAACATCTGGAAGTTCACAGTTCATGAATCCTGAAGCCTGGTTTGGAGAATTTTGAGTATTACTTTCCTAGCATGTGAGATGAGTGCAATTGTGTGGTAGTTTGAGCATTCTTTGGCATTGCTTTTCTTTGGGATTGGAATGAAAACTGACCTTTTCCAGTCCTGTGGCCACTGCTGAATTTTCCAAATTTGCTGGCATATAGAGTGCAGCACTTTCACAGCATCATCTTTCAGGATTTGAAATAGCTCAACTGGAATGCCATCACCTCCACGAGCTTTGTTCACAGTGATGCTTTTTAAGGCCCACTTGACTTCATATTCTAGGATGTCTGGCTCTAGGTGAGTGATCACACCATCGTGATTATCTTGGTCATAAAGATGTTTTTTGTACAGTTCTTCTGTATATTCTTGCCACCTCTTCTTAACATCTTCTGGTTCTGTTAGGCCCATACCATTTCTGTCCTTTATCGAGCCCATCTTTGCATGAAATGTTCCCTTGGTATCTCTAATTTTCTTGAAGAGATCTCTAGTCTTTCCCATTCTGTTGTTTTCCTCTATTTCTTTGCATTGATCACTGAAGAAGGCTTTCTTATCTCTTCTTGCTATTCTTTGGAACTCTGCATTCAAATGCTTATATCTTTCCTTTTCTCCCTTGCTTTTCGCTTCTCTTCTTTTCATAACTATTTGTAAGGCCTCCTCAGACAGCCATTTTGCTTTTTTGCATTTCTTTTCCATGGGAATGGTCTTGATCCCTGTCTCCTGTGCAATGTCACAAACCTCCATCCATAATTCATCAGGCACTCTCTCTATCAGATCTAGTCCCTTAAATCCTTTTCTCACTTCCACTGTATAATCATAAGGGATTTGATTTAGGTCATACCTGAACGGTCTAGTGGTCTTCCCTACTTTCTTCAATTTCAGTCTGAATTTGGCAATAAGGAGTTCATGATCTGAGCCACAGTCAGCTCCTGGTCTTGTTTTTGTTGACTGTATAGAGCTTCTTCATCTTTGGCTGCAAAGAATATAATTAATCAGATTTCAGTGTTGACCATCTGGTGATGTCCATGTGTAGAGTCTTCTCTTGTGTTGTTGGAAGAGGGTGTTTGCTATGACCAGTGCATTTCCTTGGCAAAACTCTATTAGTTCTTTGCTCTGCTTCATTCTGCATTCCAAGGCCAAATTTGCCTGTCACTCCAGGTGTTTCTTGACTTCCTACTTTTGCATTCCAGTCCCCTATAATGAAAAGGATTTTTTTGGTGGGTATTAGGTCTAAAAGGTCTTGTAGGTCTTCATAGAACTGTTTAACTTCAGCTTCTTCAGCGTTCCTGGTTGGGGCATAGACTTGGATTACTGTGATATTGAATGGTTTGCCTTGGAGACGAACAGAGATCATTCTGTCGTTTCTGAGATATTCATCTCATCAGCATGTTGTTAATGGCCATTGTGAATAGCGCCTTCTCTAGGTCCTTCCATTGCAATAAACTTCTGATGCATCTTCTGACCTCATGTAATATATCCAATTCAAAATGCCTACTTCCCTGAGCCATTTAATCCCACCGATTTCCGCAGTACCCCAAGCATTACTGCTTGATCAGCATGGGCTAGTGTTTTCTCCATATTTTTAAGAGTTTTCTTTTTGCTTTTGTTTCTAGTCACTAAGTTATGTCTGGCTCTGCCAACTCATGGGCTGTAGCCCTCCAGGCTGCTCTGTCCATGAGATTTCCCAGGCAAGAATACTGGAGTGGGTTGCCATTTCCTTCTCCAGGGGATCTTCCCAACCCTGGGATCAAACCCATATCGGTTGCATTGGCAGGGGGATTCTTTACCACTGAGCCACCTGGAAAGCCCTTTTAGAGTTACCTACTAGCAAATTTGCCCATACCCTAGAGTTGTTGCCAAGGCATTAAATCCATTCCTAAAGAGTGCTCCCAATTAAGTGAACTGTTGCTTATCTTTTCTTCTGTTCTGTACTCCTTGATCCAGTCAGTGCCAGTGAAGTTGCTCACTGGCAACTTCACTGACTCTTTGCGACCCCATGGACTGTAGCCCACCAGGTTCCTCCACGCATGGGGTTTTCCAGGCAAGAGTACTGGAGTGGGTTGCCATTTCCTTCTTCAGGGGATCTTCCCAACCCGGGGATTGAACCCAGGTCTCCCGCATTGGAGGCAGACGCTTTACCATCTGAGCCACCAGGAAGCTCTGCTCCTTGAGGAAGCACCCTCAGAATCCAGTCCCATGGGTTCTCCCCTGGCTCCTGCTGGTACATGCTACTTAATTCTTGTAGCTCCCTTGGCATTTATCTCTTTCTTTCCTCATCATGTTCTAAACTGGGATTAGGATGGAACTTAACCCTGTTTTCTGGCCTGGTAGCCAGGACAGGCCTGAGCGAAAGTCTTGAGGAGGACCCTTGTCTTCTTGCAGTGGGAAAACACCCTTACTATTTCTTTCCAAGGATGGAGCTCTGGTTCTTAACAGGAACAGATGAGCCATCTCTGAAGGCTCAGGGGATTCAGGGAATTCAGTGGAACCACATACTTTGGGAGTATCCATACAGATGAGTCAATCTCAGGTTCAAGAGTTCAAGTTTTTCCAGGCAGGACACTGATATCATAGCATAGTGGACCAGCCATAACTAAGCATTCCACTGTCTTTGAAACCTATAAATATCAGAACCTGAGTTTATTTCTCAGTTTAATCCACTCTCCTACTGCAGGAGCTACCAAAGAAGACCCCTGGCTTTCACACTTAGTATTTAAATTTGTTAATTATACTTAGTTTCTCATTATCCCTCTGCAGGGCATCAGATCAACTTAGTAACCAGCTGATTCCATTGTCCTTAAATGTGCTGTTCCTCCATAAGGAATAAAGCCTGAATCTTCATCCCAACCCAGGCATTCTCCTCCACTAGGGAGTGCTTCTAAGTAGCCACCTGGGAAATCTTTAGCAGTTGGGTTGCCTCCTTGTGCCAGGGTTATCTATACCTCAAATACCATTGAGGAATGGGGCTTTCCTTGCCAGCTCTGTGATCTAGAACCACAACCCCCTCTTACCACCTCTTGTTTTTTATTATTCCCAGTACTGATTGTATTGGTTGGTCCCAATACAATATTGGTTGTATTGATGTCTAAGAAACAGACACCAAGCAAAGTTAGAAGTGCCAGATAGAATTCTTGGTGGTAGCACCTCCCTTGTGGTCCAGTGGTTGGGAATCTGCCTGCCAGTGCAGGGGACCCAGGTTCAATTCCTGGTCCAGGACGATTCCACAGGCCCTGGGGCAGCTGGGCCCAGGTGCCACAACTGCTAAACCCCTGCTATAGAGTCCTTACCTCAATAAGGGAAGCCACCGCAATGAGAAGCCTGCACACAGCGACTGAAGAGTACTGTCTGCTTGCTGCAACTAGACAAAGCCCATGCTCAGCAACAAAGACCCAGCACAACCGAAGATAGGTCCGTTGAAAAGAAAAAAGAATTCTTGGTGGTAAAGCCTATGAAACATAAAAGGGAGAGAAGCATGATTAGGCAGGGAGAGCCTTCAGACTGCTATGTAGGTCTGACCTGGTGAAAAGCAAGTGGAAACACAGGAGGATGGGGTAGAAGACCTTCAGACTGGTATAGCATTGGTCGGCGTGGTTGGGAACACTAGAGTCGAAATGGCCTGCACTTGAGTAAAAATGGTCAGGCCCCCATACCCTCACCAGCTGGGAATAATGTGGCTTGAGTTTGAATGCTGCAATTAGATCATTTCTGGCTGGGCTTCAGAGGGTCCATGCATATTTCAAAATGATAAGCAAAAATCAGTATGTGTGTATTTTTTCTAGGATCCATAGTTTTCCACTAAATTTCCAAAGAATTCCCCGATGCCCCAAAGGTAATGCGACATTGGTGTGAATTCACTTGATCATCCGAACATGTTCTCCTGGCCCCTGCCATATGCCCTCTTTTCTAGAAAGTGGGTTATGCACTTGTGTGCTGGCCACACTGGACTTCTTTGCACTCCTGTGCGCTCTAAGCTCATTCCTAGCTCGCAGCCTTTACGTTGGCTCTTCCTGTGCCTGCGATGCCCTTTTCTCAGAGGCTCTCATGATGTTTTAATCTGGGTTTCAACTTCACTGTCACCTTCTCTCTTCTCAGAGAGGCCTGCTCTGATTCCACAAACTGAAGTACCTTCCTCTATCCCTCCTAGACTATTTCTCTGCTTTATTTGTAGCGTAGCGCTCTCCCATCTGATCTGCTCTTTGTTTGTTATATATCTTTGCCCAGTAGGATGTAAGCTCCATGAAGACAGGAATCATTCTGTCTTGTTCATCACGCTGTCCCCATAGCCTAGAATGTGGCCGACACATAGGAGACACTCAAAGTGTTTTTTTTTCTTTATAGTTTATTTATTTTTTTAAATTACAATACTGTCTTTGTTTTGCCATACATTGACATGAATCAGCCATAGGTGAACACAATCTCCCAATGCTGAAGCTCCCTCCCACCTCCCACCCCACAAATTGAAGTATACTTGATTTATAATGTTGTGTGAATGTCTGCTGCCTAGCAGAGTAATTCAGTTATATGTATACATACATTTTTTTCATATTCTTTTCCAATTATGCTTTTTCACAGGATATTGACTATAGTTCCCTGTGCTGTACAGTAGAACTTTGTTGCTGATTGATTCTATATGTACCAGTTTGCATCTGCCAATCCCCAGCTCCCAGTCCATCCCTCCCCTACCCCCAGCCCCTTGGCAATCATAAGTCTGTTCTCTATATCTGTGACTCTGTTTCTGTTTTGTAGATAAGTTCTCTTGTGTCATGTTTTAGATTCCACATATAAGTGATATCATGTGGCATTTGTCTTTCTGTTTCTTTCACTTTTATGATAATCTGTAGGCCCATCCACGTTGCTGTGAATGGCATTATTTTATTCTTTCAAAATATTTCCTTAAAGAATAAATCCTTGTCTTCTCTGTCCATTAAAATATTTTCCCATGCATCCTTTTCTTACATTTTTGTAGCTACTTTATAAAATATAGGTATAATTATTAACAATCCAGACATCCAAAAAATTCCAGACTATAACAGAACCCTATGTAGTAGCCTCAAAGAGAGACAGATGTTAACATTTGGCTTCAATTGCTTCCATTTCTCTTTTACTTGTTTAATATTGAAGCTAAACTTTTATGTATCATATTTTGCGACACCCTTCCTTTTTTTTCCTGTTTTTTGGCTATGCTGGGTCTTTGGGTCCTTCACTGCTGTGTGTGAACTTTCTCTAGCTGCAGCGGGTGGGGCCACTCTCCAGCGCCAGTATGCAGGCTTCTCACGCGGTAGCTTCTCTTGTTAGAGAGCACAGGCTCTGGAGTTCGCAGGCTTCCGTAGTTGCAGCTTGGGAGCCATGGGCTCTAGCGTGTGGGCTCCGTGGTCGTGGCGCATGGCCCTAGTTGCTCCACGGCATGTGGGATCCCGGACAGGGCTGGAACCACTGTACCCTGCATTGTAAGGTGGATGCTTAACCGCCGGACCACTAGGGAGTCCTGATACCCCTTCTTTTCAAAGGTAACTACTGCCTTTAAGGTATTGTATGTCATTTCAATGGGGTTGCAAGAGTCGGACACGACTTGGCAACTAAACCACCATGACCACCGTGTCAATTCTACCTATTTTTAATAGTTTAATGATAAGTTTGTATTCACAAGTAACTATGCTGTTTTTAACTGAAGTGTTCAGTTCAGTTCAGTTGCTCAGTCGTGTCCGACTCTTTGCAACCCCATGAATCGCAGCACGCCAGGCCTCCCCTGTTCATCACGATCTGCCGGAGTTCACTCAGACTCACATCCATCGAGTCCGTGATGCCATCCAGCCATCTCATCCTCTGTCGTCCCCTTCTCCTCCTGCCCCCAATACCTCCCACCATCAGAGTCTTTTCCAGTGAGTCAACTCTTCGCATGAGGTGGCCAGAGTACTGGAGTTTCAGCTTTAGCATCATTCCTTCCAAAGAAATCCCAGGGCTGATCCCCTTCAGAATGGACTGGTTGGATCTCCTTGTAGGCCAAGGGACTCTAAGAGTCTTCTCCAACACCACAGTTCAAAAGCATCAATTCTTCGGCACTCAGCCTTCTTCACAGTCCAACTCTCACATCCATACATGACCACAGGAAAAATCATAGCCTTGACTAGATGGACCTTAGTTGGCAAAGTAATGTCTCTACTTTTGAATATGCTATGTAGGTTGGTCATAACTTTGCTTCCAAGGAGTAAGCGCCTTCTAATTTCATGGCTGCTGGTCACCATCTGCAGTGATTTTTGGAGCCCAGAAAAATAAAGTCTGACACTGTTTCCACTGTTTCCCTATCTATCTCCCATGAAGTGATGGGACAGAAGTATGATCTTCGTTTTCTGAATGTTGAGCTTTAAGCCAACTTTTTCACTCTCCTCTTTCACCTTCATCAAGAGGCCCTTTAGCTCCTCTTCACTTTCTGCCATAAGGGTGGTGTCATCTGCATATCTGAGGTTATTGATATTTCTCCCAGCAATCTTGATTCCAGCTTGGGTTTCTGCCCGTCCAGTGTTTCTCATGATGTACTCTGCATAGAATTTAAATAAGCAGGGTGACAATATACAGCCTCGACGTACTCCTTTTCCTATTTGGAACCAGTCTGTTGTTCCATGTCCAGTTCTAACTGTTGCTTCCTGACCTGCATGCAGATTCCTCAAGAGGCAGGTCAGGTGGTCTGGTATTCCCATCTCTTTCAGAATTTTCCAGTGTTTATTGTGATCCACACAGTCAAAGGCTTTGGCATAGTCAATAAAGCAGAAATAGATGTTTTTCTGGAATTCTCGTGCTTTTTCCATGATCCAGCAGATGTTGGCAATTTGATCTCTGGTTCCTCTGCCTTTTCTCAAACCAGCTTGAACATCAGGAAGTTCACGGTTCACGTATTGCTGAAGCCTGGCTTGGAGAATTTTGAGCATTACTTTACTAGCATGTGAGATGAGTGTAATTGTGTGGTAGTTTGAGCATTCTTTGGCATTGCCTTTCTTTGGAATTGCAATGAAAACTGACCTTTTCCAGTCCTGTGGCCACTGCTGAGTTTTCCAAATTTGCTGGCATATTGAGTGCAGCACTTTCACAGCATCATCTTTCAGGATTTGAAACAGCTCCACTGGAATTCCATCACCTCCACGAGCTTTGTTCGTAGTGATGCTTTCTAAGGCCCACTTGACTTCACATTCCAAGATGTCTGGCTCTAGATGAGTGATCACATCATCATGATTATCTGGATCTTGAAGATCTTTTTTCTATAGTTTTTCCGTGTACTCTTGCCACCTCTTCTTAATATCTTCTGCTTCTGTTAGGTTCATACCATTTCTGTCCTTTATTGAGCCCATCTTTGCATGAAATGTTCCCTTGATATCTCTCATTTTCTTGAAGAGATCTCTAGTTTTTCCCATTCTGTTGTTTTCCACTATTTCTTTGCATTGATGGCTGAGGAAGGCTTTCTTATCTCTTCTTGCTATTCTTTGGAACTCTGCATTCAGATGCTTATATCTTTCCTTTTCTCCTTTGCTTTTCGCCTCTCTTCTTTTCACAGCTATTTGCAAGGCCTCCCCAGACAGCCATTTTTCTTTTTACATTTCTTTTCCATGGGGATGGTCTTGATCCCTTCTCCCATACAGTGTCACGAACCTCATTCCATAATTCATCAGGCACTCTGTCCATCAGATCTAGGCCCTTAAATCTATTTCTCACTTCCACTGTATAATCATAAGGGATTTGATTTAGGTCATACCTGAATGGTCTAGTGGTTGTCCCTCCTTTCTTCAATTTCAGTCTGAATTTGGCAATAAGGAATTCATGATCTGAGCCACAGTCAGCTCCTGGTCTTGTTTTTGTTGACTGTATAGAGCTTCTCCATCTTTGGCTGCATAGAATATAATCAATCTGATTTTGGTGTTGACCATCTGGTGATGTCCATGTGTAGAGTCTTCTCTTGTGTTGTTGGAAGAGGGTGTTTGCTATGACCAGTGCATTTCCTTGGCAAAACTCTATTAGTCTTTGCCCTGCTTCATTCCGCATTCCAAGGCCAAATTTGCCTATTACTCCAGGTGTTTCTTGACTTCCTATTTTAGCATTCCACTCCCGTGTAATGAAAAGGACATCTTTTTGGGTGTTAGTTCTAAAAGGTCTTGTAGGTCTTCATAAAACCGTTCAGCTTCTGCTTCTTCAGCGTTCCTGGTTGGGGCATAGACTTGGATTACTGTGATATTGAATGGTTTGCCTTGGAGACGAACAGAGATCATTCTGTCGTTTTTGAGATTGCATCCAAGTACTGCATTTTGGACTCTTTTGTTGACCATGATAGCTACTCCATTCCTTATGAGGGATTCCTGCCCTCAGTAGTAGATATAATGGTCATCTGAGTTAAATTCACCCATTCCAGTCCATTTTAGTTCGCTGATTCCTAAAATGTCGACGTTCACCCTTGCCATCTCTTGTTTGACCACTTCCAGTTTTCCTTGATTTATGGACCTGACATTCCAGGTTCCTATGCAATATTGCTCTTTACAGCATCGGATCTTGCTTCTATCACCAGTTACATGCACAACTGGGTATTGTTTTTGCTTTGGCTCCATCCCTTCATTCTTTTTGGAGTTATTTCTCCACTGATCTCCAGTAGCATATTGGGCACCTAATGACCTGGGGAGTTCCTCTTTTGGTATCCTATCATTTTGCCTTTTCTTACTGTTTTTGGGGTTCTCAAGGTAAGAATACTAAAGTGGCTTGCCATTCCCTTCTCCAGTGGACCACGTTCTTTCAGCCCTCTCCACCATGACCCGTCTTGGGTTGCTCTGCAGGCATGGCTTGCTTTCATTGAGTTAGACAAGGCTGTGGTCCTAGTGTGATTAGATTGACTAGTTTTCTGTGAGTATGCCCTCTGATGCCCTCTTGCAACACCTACCTTCTTACTTGGGTTTCTCTTACCTTGAGCATGGAGTGTCTTTTCACAGCTGCTCCAGCAAAGCACAGCTGCTGTTTCTTACCTTGAACGAGGGGTTCCTTACCGCTGCTGTTCCTGACCTTCAATATGGGATAGCTCCTCTAGGCGCTCCTCGGGTTGATTCTCCTGGCTGACAGCCCTGGCCTCGGGAGTGGGTGGCTCCTCTCAGGTTTACCGCCCCTGGCCTCGGGCACAAGGTGGCTTCTTCCAGCCGCCCCTGACCTTGGACGCAGGGTGTCTCCCCTGCCGCCCCTGATCTTGGATGGTACTGCCTTTAAGGTACTGTATGTCATTTTTATGGGGTCGCAAGAATAGGACACGAGTTAGCAACTATACCACCACCACCACTGTGTCAATTCTGCTTATTTGTAATAGTTTAATGATAAGTTTGTATTCACAAGTAACATATGCTGTTTTTAACTGAAGTGTAGTTGATTTATAAAACTGTGTTAGTTTCAGGTACAGCAATGTGATTTGCGTATATGTGTGTGTATATATATCCTTTATAAAAATTATTTTCCATTATAGGTTATTACAAAATAGTGAATATAGTTCCCTATTTTATACAGTAAATTTTTATTCTCTATTTTACATATGGTAGTATGTATCTGTTAATTCCATACCCCTAATTTATCCCTCCCTGCCTTCCCCTTTGGTGACTATAAGTTCATTTTCTATATCCATCAGTCTGTTTCTGTTCTGTAAATAAGTTCATTTGTATCAATTTTTAGATTCCACATATAAGTGATAAAATATTTGTCGTTTTCCATCTGACTTACTTCACTTAGTCTGATCACCTCTAGGTCCATCCACGTCGCTCAAGTGGCATTATTTCATTATTTTTATGGCTGAGTAACATATAAATATATATATGATGGAATATTACTCATCCTAGGTGGTGCCAGTGTTAAAGAGCCTGGCTGCCAACGCAGGAGACATTAAGAGATGCGGGTTCAGTCTCCGGGTCAGGAAGATTCCTGGAGGAGGAAATGGCATCCCCTCCAGTATTCTTGCCTGGAGAACCCCACGGACAGAGCAGCCTGGCCTGCTGCAGTCCACGGGATTGCAAAGAGCTGTACATGACCAAAGCGACTGTGTGTGCTAGTCGCTCCATTGTGTCCAGCTCTGCGTGACCCCACGGTTACTGCAGCTCACCAGACTCCTCTGTTCATTTGCGTCATATGGCGCCTCTATTTTTAGGTTTTTGAGGAACCTCCATGCTGTTTTCCACAGTGGCTATACCGATTTACATTCCCTCCAGCAGTGCAGGAAGTTTCTCTTTTCTCCACACCCTCTCCAGCATTTATTATTTGTAGACTTTTTGATGACGGCCATTCTGACAGGTGTGGGATGATACATTACTATAGTTTTGATTTGCATTTCTCTAATAACTAGTGATGATGAGCACTTCCCATGCTCCTGTTAGCCATCCATACAACATATGCTATATTTATATGTCCTAAGATTCTATATAAATATGTGCATACCATATATATCTGCTGGTTATTTAGAGCTATTTAAATACTTAACACTATTGTTGGGGCACAGACTGAGCTCTGGAGTCGTCCTAACTGTGGATTTATTGCTGTACTGGACAGTCCAATTCCTTATTGTTTAAGCCAGGTAAGTTGGGTTTGCTGTTATGTGCTGCTGAAAGCCTCTTTCCTGTGATAGTCTCACCCTATTAAATTTTTCACTGTTGGGTTCTCAAACTCTAGCAGTTTTCATTTGGCTGCAGATTTACTGACTGTATAGACACTTTTAGTTTCTTCTAAAGATCATCCAGTTCAGAGATCTTTTGTATTAGTGATTTTTGCTGTGGAACAAATTTAGCAGTGCCAAGCAACATGATTTGTTATCCTGCCTAGTTTCTGAAGGTCAGGGATCTGGGAGCAGCTTATCTGGGTGGTTCTGGCTAAGGGGACTCTTGTTAGGTTGCAGGCAAGTTGCTGCTGAGGGCTGCAGCCACCAGAAGGCCCCAGAAGGGAGGATGTGCTCCCAAGCTCCTTTGGGGGACTGTTGTCAGGAAGCGTTGGCTCCTTTCCGTGTGAGCTTTGCATAGTTGACTTGTCCCAGAGTGAGTGATCTGACAAAGAGAGAGGCTGAGTGAGAGGAGAGCAGTCCTGTGCAGCTCACCACCATGCATCTGTCCACTCCTATGTGGTTAGCAACAGGGATAATGCTCACTTTGCTCCCATATTTTTTCCTCAATCTATACCATGATCACTGATCCCATCCTTTTACCTCCTCGGCGCCTCTCAAGCTGCTTCTCTCCATCCCGTTGCATACTGCATGTTGTTGCAGAGAGGGGAAACTGAGGCACTAACCATCCCATCACTGACCCCCAGGCTCTTTCCATGACCCCCACAGAACCAAGTTCATGGTTCTCAAGGCCTGCCTGCACCTGTAGCCTCCAAGTACACGGTCTTTCTCATCTCTTGTCCTCTACTCTCCCTTCCCTCTGTGTTTCTTCAGCTCTGAAGTTCAATGTCGCCTTCTCAGGTTAACTTTTCTGACCTTCAGACCAGATTGGATCCCCTGGTTACGTGCCTCTGGGACGTTCCGTCTTTTGGTGGGATCTCTCGTTGTGGCGCACAGACTCTCTAGCTGTGTCACATGGGCTCAGCATGTGCAGTGCAGACGTCATTGCTCTGTGGCATGTGGGAGCTTAGTTCCCCTGACCAGGATTGAACCCATGTCCCCTGCATTGCAAGGTGGATTCTTAACCACTGGGCCACCAAGGAAGAGCCCTTCCCTACAGTCTTTAACAAATGTCAGAATACTCTTTTCTTTAGCACCTGGACTGGGTCCTCTCAGGTCAGACCTCTCAATTTGTCTTTGAACAAATGCACACTCTGCCCCTAGACCTCCAACTGGAAGCATAACTGTTCAAGGCAATATATTTTTCAGACACACATTGGCTTCAAATCAATATAGGAGCATAACCTAACTTCCATCACCAGAGCTGTGGGAAATGGTCCCTATTTCAAAATGAAACTCTTAAGATTAGATGTTCATAACAATCACCCTTGACTGAGCTATCATTATGCAGGCCAGCCTCATTTTAATCTCACCAGGATGATAAGGCAGCTCTCACCTCCCTTTTACTGATGAGGAAAGTGAGACTGCTACTTTCCTGGTGGCTTATATGGTAAAGAATCTGCAATGCAGGAGCCACAGGAGATGCATTTTCAATCCTGGGTCTGGAAGATCCTCTGGAGGAGGAAATGGCAACCCACTCCAGTATTCTTGGTTGGAGAATCCCATGGAAAGAGGAGCCTAGTGGGCTATAGTTCATGGGGTTGCAAAGAGTCAGACACGAGTGAGGGACTGATACTTTTCTCTTTCTTTCAAAGTGAGACTCAGGAGCCAATGGAGTTGTCCTCACCCAGCTGGTAGGTAGCAGAGCTTTGGGTTCACGCTGGGACCTGGTGCCTTTTCATGCCACCATACCCTGCTGTCTTCCCTCGGAATTTTTCTCTTTTGGTCCTTTCCCCACCCAAAATGGCTCAACTGTATGTCAAAATGGTGCAACTACATGTAGTCCAAATGAGTTAGTCATTTGGACTGGGGTTTGGACTGGGGTCCCAGTTTTTGTCAGAGTTCTTTATAAAGCTTTGCAGCTCATGGCATAGCAGAAATTTTGATTTAAATAGAAGTTTATAAATACACACATGAAAATCAAGAACTGGTTTCCCCAAGAGATTCAAGAGTGCAGTGACCATGAAGGAAGGACGCACGCCCTCTTTCAGCGAGTTCCATAAAGAATGACACAGAGCAAGAAGAATGTGGCCACAGAAAGAACCACAGACTCACCTACCCGCTTGCCCAGCTCCTGGTGGAAAGGGAGTGGAGCTGAGCCAGCCCTGGAGGCACAACATCATCACTTGTTGTGGAGGTGAACAGCCGGGATTCATTAGGGCTGGAGACTTCCATGGCGGGGCCAGTTAGAGCAGGCTCTGGTGGAAGGGCCCTTTGTCTTTCCCCCTGACCTACCCTTCTCCATCTCTGGCCCTGGGTGACTTGAACTTTGTGTTTCGTACAGCTGATGAAAACCAAACATAATGACCAGCAAGCAGTCTGGGATGCCTCTCGTAGGCTTACAGACGGGTCTCACCCTAGCTGTTCCCTCTGGCTTGCCCTCAGTGGTCTCTGCTCAAGCTGCTGATCTGAAAAAGCTACAGCTTGGAGACTGGGGAGCTGTTGTTATTCACAAGACAGCCTCCACTGCGGTTTCTTCCCGTGTATTCACATGCAATCAGCCTCCCATGGCAGTGAAAAAGGTCCAGGTTTTTTAGCGTGCCTCATCCTTTCATGTGGAAATTAGTGGGGATTGTGACTTGTAATTAAATGGGTGGCCTGACTCCATCTACTACAGCCAATTGTTGATTTCTGAGTGCTCATTATGAGAAGATAATTTTTAATTCCAGGTATCGTTCCCTGTTCCCCAGCATGGCACTTTGCCTCTTTTACATCAGCCTTTCTAGTGATTTATTCCTTCCAGAAGTGGGTGTAGAAAGTGAGGGCAGGAGGGGCAGAGAACCATAATAAAAATAGTGTTTTCTGAGTACTTAGTGTATTTTAGACACTGTTCTGAGCTCTTTACTCCAACCCCATGGGGGCAGGTACCATTATTCTCCTCACTTAACAGATGAGAAAACTACAGCCATCATAGGTGAAACAACCTACCAAGGTGTACACAAGTAGTTAGTGGTCCACCTGGATTCAGCACTAGGCAGTGTAAGCCAGAGCAAGTGCTCGTAAGACAAAAATAGGGAGGAAAAAAAAAAAAAAGGGCAGGGGGAGGGGGAGGGGGCAGGGTCCTAAAAATACCCATCATGCAGTTTATAGCCTAGACTCATCACTGTATGTACCAAACCACTTTTCCCAAACCCAACAAATATTTGGTGAATTTCGATGTTAACTTGTAAAGATCAGTGATTCTAAAAAACCTCGGTGTTTCCAGATCCCTATAAAATTTTGAAGAAGGCCATGACTTCCTCTTGCTCCAAAAACTGCATGAAAAATTTGCATATCATTTCCAGAGGTTCAAAGACCTGTGAAAAGTCCTCCTGGTAGACCCCATGGAACCTGCGTCAAGAATCCTGATTTAGAACAACACTAAACTCTATCAATATGAAAAAAGGAGTTAATGGAAAGAGAGGAAGCTAAACTTGCGTGGGAAAACTGAAATGTATGTAGGATTGTATGACCTCAGACAAACTACCCACTTTTTGTATCATAGTTATCGCTCCCTTCTTCCTCTCCCAGTCCAAGTTTATTGTCAAGTTCAACAAGGTAATATCTGATCGCTGCTTTCAGTTCCCCAGAGGAATGTGCCCCACTCCTTTCTGAGAATTCCTTTCCAGGTTCCCTAGTCCTAGGAAATTTGCAAACCCAAATTAGTGACATTATTCCTGTGGGCATTCCAAAAATAGATGTGAAGGCCTGTTTCCAGTCCCCTAAGCCTGGAGCAGCAAAGACCTTTCAGTAGAGACTTCTTTAGAGAGTCACATGCATCACCTGGGGCCCCGCCCTTGTGGGCTAAATTGCTGTAGGGATGAAGCTGCTGGGTAGACTAGGAAGGTTTATACGTGTGTGTGTGTGTGTGTGTGTGTGTGTGTGTGTGTTGGTGAGGGGAGACAAGGGAAGAAGGAAGTGGCATTGTCAGCTAATGGGAGAAACAGATTCCTAAGAGGCTGTAGTACTGAGGGAAGAGGTAGAAGCCTCCAGGCAAATCAAAATGATTGGCTAAAGAAAACCCTGGAAGAAATACCCTATAAAGTCATTCAAACTGCCACAAGGGCAGGACTCAGTGACTCTCTCTGAGTCCCCTCGTGTGTCTATCTACACCTACTGTACGCTTTTTCCCTCTTAATAAACACTTTATTTATCTCACCACCTTCTATCTTTGTGGAAATTATTTTCTGCAAAGCCAAAGGGCCAGGGCCCTTGTCACTGACCACTGATTTAGGAACTAGGATCTGATACTTTTACCACCCCACCCTGGTCTCAATCTCTAGCTGGGAACCCAAGCCCAGCTCCAAACCACTTAAACCACTTCAGGCTGAGGCCACCCGAGACCATATCCTATGGTTACCTGGAAACTATGTCACCTCCTGCCTACTCCCATCACCAAAGGACTAGGGCTGGTTGACCAGCAAGAAAGTAAACCTCTCCTTTTCTAACCTCCTACCCAGCTGCCCTTTGGCACTTTCCCCACCCTCCTCTTTAAGGTTATTTTAACAGATTTCACTTTAATAGAGAAAATGAGGGTGAAGAAGAAGGCCCATACCATGAGATTTCCATGGGGTCAGTCTCAGACAGATAATACAGACAGTGATCTATATTTATTGAGCATTTAGAATGAGCTCAACCCTGTGCTAAGGGTCTTACGTACATAATCTCATTACATTCTCCAAATAGTCCACAAAGTAGCTTTGGTTATTATTTTCATTTTACAGATGAGACAGTTGAGATTCCGAGAGTTGGTGGTGAATGGAGGATTTGACCACTAGGTTCTTGCTCCCAGTCTTTTGGCTGCGGTGGGCCCCAGCAGCAGGGCTGGGTTTCAAGGATTTGCCGAGTGGAGTCCCTGTGGTGGCGCTCCTGCGCTCCCAGACTGTCCTGAGTCCCAGGACTCTGCCTTCCCCATTTCCTCCCACTGTTTTCCCTTCAACTTCCACTGCTTGCTGCTTGCTCCAGGCTGTTCTCTCTAGCCAGGCCTTGGCCTCCTCCATCCCCCATTCTGGACACCAGAAAGGCTTTTCTTCTCGGACTTTGCTTTGGGCCCCACACCTTCTGCTCCTAAACAGTCAGAGTCTTCCATTAACTATGGAATAAAATCCAAGCACCATGACTACATGCCTTCTCTTTATCTTCTCTCTCCAAACTGTACAGAGCATTTATCCTCTTGAGTTGGCTTTTGTTCTGAGATATGTGTGTGTGTTTGTATCAGTCAGTTCAGTTGCTCAGTCGTGTCCGACTTTTTGCGACCCCATGGACCGCAACATGCCAGGCTTCCCTGTCCATCACCAACTCCTGGAGCTTACTCAAACTTATGTCCACCCCGTTAGTGATGCAATTCAGTCATCTCATCCTCTGGCATCTTCTTCTCCTCCCGCCTTCAATCTTTCCCAGCATCAGGGTCTTTTCCAAAGAGATTGTGTGTGTGTGTGTGTGTGTGTGTGTGTGTGTGTGTGTGTGTGTGTGTGTGTATAATCTCAAAACTGTTTAAAATTCATTTTAATATTTATTTATTTAATTTATTTGGCTGCACCAGATCTTAGTTGTGGCATGCAGGATCTCTAGTTATGGGCATTTGAACTCTTAGTTGAAGCTGGTTCCCTGACCAGGGATCAAGCCCAGGCCTCCTGCCTTGAAAGCTTGGAGTCTTAGCCACTGGACCACCAGGGAAGTCCCTAAAATTCATTTTTAAAAAATTTATTTATTTTTAGTTGGAGGATAATTGCTTTACAACATTGTGTTAGTTTCTGCTATACATCAGCCTGAATCAGCCATAGGGATACATAAGTCCCCTCCCTCTTGAACCGCCCTCCCACCTCCCACCTGGTCCCAACCCTCTAGGTTGTCACAGAGCATTGGGTTTGAGCTCCCTGCATCATCTAGCAAATTCCCACCAGCTATCTATTTTACATGTGGAATTGTATATGTTTCAAAGCTACTCTATTTGACCCACCCTCTCCTTCACTGTGTTCATAAGTCCGTTTTGGATGTCTCCATTCAGTTTAGTTCAGTTTTGCACGGCAGGCCTCCCTGTCCATCACCAACTCCCGGAGTTTACTCAAACTCACGTCAGCGATGCCATCCAGCCGTCTCATCCTCTGTCGTCCCCTTCTCCTCCTGCCCCCAATCTCTCCCAGCTTCAGGGTCTTCCTCATGTCTCCATTACTTCCCTGCAAATAGGTTCATCAGTACCATCTTTCTAGATTTCATATGTGTGTGTGTCTAAAATTCATTTTAATGGTTTACATTGCCATGGATCCTTTGAAGAAAGGATAATTAAAGGATAAAATATCCTTTATTTTTGTGTATGGTGTTAGAAAGAGATCTAGTTTCATTCTTTTACAAGTGGTTGACCAGTTTTCCCAGCACCACCTGTTAAAGAGACTGTCTTTACTCCATTGTATATTCTTGCCTCCTTTGTCGAAGATAAGGTGTCCATAGGCGTGTGGGTTTATCTCAGGGCTTTCTATTTTGTTCCATTGATCTATATTTCTGTCTTTGTGCCAGTACCATACTGTCTTAATGACTGTGGCTTTGTAGTAGAGCCTGAAGTCAGGCAAGTTGATTCCTCCAGTCCCATTCTTCTTTCTCAAGATTGCTTTGGCTATTCGAGGTTTTTGTATTTCCATACAAATCTTGAGATTATTTGATCTAGTTCTGTGAAAAATACTTGATAGGAATTGCATTGAATCTGTAGATTGCTTTGGGTAGTATACTCATTTTCACTATATTGATTCTTCCAACCCATGAGCATGGTATATTTCTCCATCTATTAGATGGATGAAATTGGAGCCGATTATACAGAGTGAAGTAAGCCAGAAAGAAAAACACCAATACAGTATACTGACACATATATATGGAATTTAGAAGGATAGTAATGATGACCCTCTATGTGAGACAACAAAAGAGACTCAGAGGTATAGAACGGACTTTTGGACTCTGAGGGAGAGGGAGAGGGTGGGATGATTTGGGAGAACGGCATTGAAACATGTATACTATCTTGTAAGAATGAAGCGCCAGTCTATGTTCAATACAGGATGCAGGATGCATGGGGCTGGTGCACGGGATGATTCAGGGAGAGGATGTGGGGTGGGAGGTGGAAGGGGGCTTCGGCATTGGGAGATCGTGGACACCTGTGGCTGATTTATGTCAATGTATGGCAAAACAAATACAGTATTGTAATGTAGAATAAAGTATTTAAAAAGTTTTTTAAAAAATATCCTTTAATTAAACATGTAAATAGTCATTTATTTCCCAGTAGCACTAGATGAACTCATCCCTTTTTCTTAGAAAGACCTCCCCACTCCCTCCATAGATTGAGATCCTGCCTCTCTCAGGTCCCAGCTCAAGCTTCCCCAGTTCTGGGAAGCCTTCCAGTGCTCTAGGCCCCAATGATCACTCCTCCCAACCTCGGTTCTTCATCTGACCTCACAAACTGAGATCAAGCACGTCCTGAAACCCCAGCACTTTCCTGAGTTAGACCTGGGTGTCAGTCCTACTCTGCCAGTTCCAGCCAAGTAACCTTGAACAAGTCATTTCATCTCTGAGTCTTGGTTTTGGCATCCATACTACGGGGACAGTGCCATCTACTGTATGTGGTGACTATAATGGCTAAATAAAACACTGCATACACAGAATTTTAAGAAGCAGTGTGCCTGCTGGCTGGGATTGTAGTTTCTGGACCCAAGCTGCTTGGGTTCAAACCCTGGCTCTGCCATTTACTTGGATGAGCTATTGAATTCTCATGCCCCAGGATCTCTCTCTGTAAGACTGAGATGACAGGTGTATTATGAGGAGTGAATGAGTTGATATACGTATGGTACTCAGATGCCTGGCACAGAGAAATTGATCAAGAATGTCAGCTGTTATCTTGTAACACATCCTTCGTCCTCACTTCACCATCTCATTTGCTATCTCCATACCTAGACTGAACGCCCTCACTACCGGGAAAATGCCTGTGGGTTCCTCTCTGCCTGAGCCCAGTAACCTGCCTGGTTGAACTCACCATAATGGGCGCTGTGGGACCGTGCAGAATACCCCCAGCAGCCTACAGAGGCAAAGGATAAGGTTTCCAGACTGTGAGCGCCGGGAGCAAACGCTGGGCAGGAAGGAGACTGGGGATACAGGTGGAGGGGGAGGCAGGTTGACTGCTTTTCTCCCCCATCTCCAGCTCACCCCCTCCCCCAAGGCCAGGCGTTTAATCTGGCGAACTCAGTGTGTGCAGTCAAGACAGGCACTGGACCTCCCATCCGGGCTGGAGGTGGGGGGTAGGGGTGGGGCTTCAGACCTCACCTGAGGTCGTTGGGGGCGGGCAGGGGGCGCAGCCCCGGCTACCTCCGCCCCCCCATTCAGGGTCCCGCTGGCTTCTCCTCTGCCCTCACCGCCTGGGGGAGCCCAGCCGGCCCTGGGCAGGCCTCCGCACCCCCGCAGCTTCCCTTTCAGCCACAGCCCGGGGCCTCCCCACGTGGCCACACCTCCCCGGGCTCCGCAAGGGTTAAGGCGGCCGCGGAGAGGAGAGGTTTGGGCTGACGTCGCGCCGGCTGAAGGTGGTTCCCCTCGGATGAGGATGGGAGAGTCTGGCGAGCTGAAACCCGAGCTCCCGCTCAGCTGGGGCTTGGGGAGGTCCGCTTAGGAGCCGCCTGCCCGCCGGCCTCCCTCGGTCCCTCCCCAGCAGTCGCTCCGGGCACCGCCGCGGGAACGATGGAGCTGGGCTGGTGGCCGCAGCTGGGGCTTACTTTCCTGCAGCTCCTTCTCATCTCGTCCTTGCCAAGAGGTACTGTGGGTCTCATTCAGGACCCCCAGGAGGGGACTTCTGTCTCCTGGGGTTAGTTAGGGGGCAGGAGCGGGGTGTCCCAAGAGAAGGTGCTTGTGTGTCTGTGAGTGGTGGTGGTGAGCTTTCTTCTAGTGGGAGTCTTGGGGGGCTTGGCTGGTGGTGCTGAAGTGTCCCTCTTTCTTTCTAAGAACGTGACACCGTTTTTTCTGCCATCCCAACTTGTGGGACTGAACTGCCTCAGGAAATGTACCAGCTTCCGTTTTATGTGCCTTTTTCTTTCCTTTTTTTTTTTTTTAAGCTTTTAAAGCACAAAATTATCGCTGGGGTTCTACCCAGGCTCAGGTGCCCCTCTGACATGCAAAAGCCAAATTTCTACCTGGAAAAGCCCCCTCCCAGGTGAGCTGGGAGGAAAGAGGTGAATAAGAGCAGGGCTTGCAGCGAGGGTGTTTTGTCCTGAAGCATCTTGTTGAGGAAATCTCACGCCACTACCGTTCAGAACAAATTCCCAGCAAGGGAGAGGTGCTCACTCAGCATATATACACTTCCTTTCCGATAAGGATGAGAAAGAAGAAAAAGCCGGGGTGAAGAGTGCAAGTTGATTTTGGGGATGCACAGAGTTTATTTAGAAAGAACTGTGGCTTCTGTGTTTTCCACATGTCATTTTCTGAGCCACAAACCCAACGTCAGATAGACTCCTGGGGCAAGTGAGGTTGAAACAAGACCCAGACAGAGCTCTTGGGAGCCTCTTGACCCAGCAGAGGCAAGGGGAGAGCAGGCTTGTCCTGTGACTGCTGCTGGGCAAGCGGGGAAGGAGGACTTCGTAGGAGCATCTGTCCCTCTATGGCTAGAGAGGCCAGGTGTCAGGAGGCAAGGTGAGGGCTCAGGAGGTGAGGTGCACAGGTGATAAAACAGGGCAGCTTTGTGGAGGAGCAGGGAGTGTATGAGCCTTTGCTACCCCGCTCTGTGGGGGTTACCTGCCCCCTGTGCTGGGGACCTGTCACCTCTGCTTTACTTAAGAAGTGGGTGCTTCGCTGCTGCATGGAGCTGGCAAGCGCCCAACAGTGAAACAGTAAGTTGGGTGGTGAGGGTGTAGAAAGCCATCAGCTACTGTAGAAGGGAAGCTGGACCTCGGCACACGTCGCTTCATGGTGAATGAACAAAACCGAGATAAATGAAAAGCACCCCCCCATTTTAGTCAATACTTTCCATCTACCTGCCGGCCCCAGGTGAAATCTTCCTTGGTGATTTACTCTCAAGCTGGAGTGTTTCATTTGAATTTTGCCTTACTGGTATCTGGAACAGCCCAATAATATAGGGAGAAGGAGCCCTGAGGGTGGAGTCTGATAATCCTTTAACCCAGCCACTTGCCCCAGATTTAGTTGGTGACTTTTCCTTAAGACTTGTCCCTGTTCCACCTCTGCCTTTTGGAGCCAACCTTCCAGGTCATGGTGGCCCAAGCCCAACTCCAGAGGAGCCTGCTTCCTCCTATAGTGCCAGGACTCCCAGGTTTAGTTTTCTTGTCCCTGCATCTCTTTTTCTAATGTGGCAGGTGAGATGGCTGAAACCCATAAAAGCTGAAAACGAAAGCTCAGCTGCCCCTTTTCCTTGACCAAGATCTGAAAAACCCGTTTATACCTGACCTGAGAATCTCTTATACCTTTTACTCAGGAAAGAAACTGACTCTGGTAAAGAATCGCCTGCTAATGCAGGAGACAGGGGTTCAGTCCTTGGGTGGGGGAGATCCTTTGGAGAAGGAAAGGGCAACTCAGTCCAGTATTCTTGCCTGGTGAATTCCATGGACGGAGGAGCCTGGACGGCTATAGTCCATGGGGTCATAAAGAGTTGGATACGACTTAGAGACCAAAACAAAACCAACAACAACAAAAAACCCAAACAGAAAAGAAGAGCTTCGGGAGTGTGCATGGTGTCTGGGCAGCCAAGCTGCTGACTGAGCTGGAGAGCAAGGCTATTTCATTGTCTGTCAAACATTCACGTTTAAAGGGAGCTCAGAGGGATGGAGTGGAGAAGGAAAATATTTCAAGTTGTGAGAGAGTGAGTCCACTCCCTGCTGGAATTCTGAATCTGGCCCCCCGTCAAGGAAAGCTTAGCAGCATATTTCCTCTAATTACTTTTCTAAAAGAGCATTTGATGAAATGTAAACATCCACTGGGATGGCACGGCAGACGGTTGTTGCTCATCAACTCGGGACACGTGTCTGAGGATGAGAATCCAAACATCAGGCCAAGTGATAACCCAACACAAACAGCATGTGAGGGGAGAAACCCAATTCCACTGACTTCACCAAATAGCAGTAGCTCTGCCAGCAGGATCCAGCCTAAAAGGAGCAACTCATTGAAAAGATGTGACTCTGGGGAATGAAGCTTTCACATGAATAACTTCACAAGTGTTGCTTCCAACAGACATTAGCTGGTGGGGAGCGAGCGTCCAGGCAACCGGGGAGGATAATTTGAAGCCCAGATATGCAGTGGGCAGGAGCAACCAGTGGAGAAAGGGAATGTGGAAAGAAAGCAAGGGAGAAGGAGTGGCAAGAAAAATTAGATGTTGGTTTATAATGGGATGTGTTAGCAAATTCCAAGGAGAGAGCTATGAAAATTGGGCCTTCTTGGTAGGGCTAGATTTTTGTGGGGACTATGAAGAGGGTTTTCCCTTGATATATACTCTGAGAACTCCTAGCTTTTCCAACAGGGAAATAATTTGTTGGTGGGATCATGGGTTTCGGGAGCTAGGAGTGACTGAAGAGATCATTTGGTCAGAGTACCTCAAAGGCAGAGGACAAGGAGAGTAAACATCTGAGCATTTATGATGAGCTCAGTGTTTAAACTGAAGTAGAATTGGTGCTGTTATTCCCCAGATGGGGCTTAGAGAGGGTCTGTACCCTGTTCAAAGATACACAGGCATGGTTCCTGGAAGAGTGATACATTTGACATAGCAGTTCCACCTCTGGGAACAGACACAAAATAAATGAAAGAGGAAACTCCAGCAAATATTCACACACCCACATCCACTACAGTACTATGGCCAGAAGCCAAAACGGAGAAACAACCCATGTGTGGGTAAGCAGAATGTGGGTCTATGCAGACAATGGAATACTATTTAGCCTTGAAAAGGAGTGAAGTTCTGATTAAAATGACAACGTGGATGAGCCTTGAAAACATGATGCTTAAGTGAAAGAAGCCAGACACAAAAAGATAAATACTGTATGATTCCGTTTATGTGAGGTGCCTAGAGGAGTCAAATTCATAAAGGCAGAAAGTAGAACAGTGGTTACCAGGGGCTGGAGGAGGAGGGATTGGAGAGTTAGTTTTTAATGGGAGTAGAGTGTCAGGGATCTGATGATAACATTCTGGAGATGTATAGCAGTGATGGGTACACAGGCCATTGGACTGTATACTTAAAGGTGATTAAAATGGTATATCTGTGTTATTTACATTTTGCTGCAGAAATGATTCCCAGGTGGCACTAGTGGTAAAGAACCCGCCTGCCAATGCAGGAGATATAAAGAGATGCAGGTTCAGTCCCTGGGCCTAAAGATACCCTGGAGAAGGAAATGGCAACCCAATCCAGTATTCTCGCCTGGTGAATCCCATGGACAGAGGAGCCTGGCAGACTACAGTCCATGGGGTCACAAAGAGCTGGACACAACTGAAGTGACTTAGCACAGTACAGCAATAATGATAAAAAGAAAACAAGAAGATTAGTGGAGCCTGGGGTGAGCCCAGACTGTTAGATTCCTGAGCCCAAGCTTACCTGTTACCTGGCTGACAGACTCACACAGCTAACAGCCTCCTACACTGATGCACATGTAATCGTGGCATGGTTTCAGGACACATGTGGCAGGAGAGGGTCCTTGCTCTCTCCCATGTGGGTGGCACTGTTGTTGTGTTGCAGGGTGACTCTGGCAAAGAGGGAGACTCTAGCGTGGAAGGACCGGCAGCCTTTGGGTAAAAGTCTGCACAAGTATTTAGCAGGGTATAGAGCTTGGAAGGTTTTAAACCTGAATGCTTTGAGGTGGGCTGGGCCCTGTCTGGCCTGACACCCTACTTCTCAGTTCACAGGTGTCTTACCTGCTAGTCCCTCCTTATATTTGCCTTGTTGACCTCTGTTCCTGGGAAGGATGGGGGAGAAATAGCATGTGAAAGGGAGAAATGGGATGTGAAAGAGAGAAAATGGAAAGCTGGGTGCTGAATGGGGAGAAGTCCAATTGAGCGTTTTGCAGCAGACAGGAACATAAATATATTTTCACTTGTGTGTGTTGTGGAACACAATCTCACCTCTATGACCACCAGTAAAATGTTTTATGAATGCCCTTGAGGGTGAGCTGTTGGTTGAAGTTGAGGGTGAGGTTGGGTGTTATATTTGGGTCAGTAAGCTGGGGACAAAGCACCTTTGGACCCAGAGGCAGAGATGACCTGGAGCATGTAAGTCCCTTAGAAATATCCAGAAGTCTTAGCGAGGGCTTTGGAATGCTACTGGCAGGGACTGTGGGTTTGACTTAAATTTATCTGCATCTGGGTTACCCTGGCTAGACAGCAACAGCTGAGATTATGGCGTCTCATGGTGTCTGGAGGACCTAATGATTGGCCTTAAGTCAGAAAATTATTTCCATCTGCCCTTCTAGGGGTGGCCTATCCCGATGCAAGAGAAAACCTCTCTACCTGCCTTTTCTGAGCCTAGTTCTAGAAGCTGCAATTGATTTGGGGGAAGGGTGCACATTTCAGTAATAAATGAGGGAAAGCGATACCCTGCTCCTCCCCTCATGTGGGAGGACCTGTCACCCCCACTCTGTGGATATTTGAAAGTCACAAGAGCCCAGATCCCTCTCATTTTATTTTAACGGGGAGGGAAAAGCAGTGTTTACATTTTCTAATTCCTGAATTCCAGGGCAGAGGACCCTGAGGCCAGCTGGAGCTTTGAAAGCTACCAGATCAGTGGCAGAAAGTCATCAAATTTCAAGCCTGGTCTGTGTTTAAGGAGTTCTGTTTGTCAGTCATCCCAAGATCTGGGGCAAAGCATTAGGTTTATAATGGAGAGAAAGAAGTAAAATGCAGGAAAAGTCAAACTTCATGTCTATGAACAAAACCACTCAGGGAAGGTAGAGAATTAGAGGTGGCTGGAGATATTTCTCTTAACCCATGGGACTTTCTACTACTCACCGCCCAACGCTGTTCCTTTCACTGTTCTCGACTGTTATTTGTGATACAGACACAGAGCCTCTGTGGGCTGAGAGTGGAGTAAGTAAGGCTGCGCATCAGATATTTCACCTCTAATGGTGGAAACACCAGTGGTGGAAGCCTCATACCTAAGGGACCAGATCCCAAATAATTTACTGGTCTTTGTGGTAAATACCAGGCATTCTCCTATATGTTTTACATGTATTCATTTAATCCTCACAACATACCTACAAGGTAAGTCGTTATTATCCCTAGTTTACATACTGAGAGAGAGGTACAGCACTTGCAGAGCTGGACATCAGAGTTTGAACCCAGTCTGACCCCATAACGCACGCACCAAAGCAGCAGCACCGCTGTAGTCAGTAGAGGGTCCAACTATGGTAGACCTTCTGTCTGAATTTTGGCCAAATCATAAGGATCGTGGTGTTAGTAAAGAGTTCTGGTCATCCTGTGGATATTCCAAGAGCTGATATTCCCTGGCCCCTGAGTCAGCAAGGTCACATGCTCACCACTGCGGAGGCGAAATGGATGTAAGTGACGAGGGAGAGACCTCGGCACCTCCCGTGGGACCACGTGGAACCCAAGAGGAGCCCTTTTCTAGAGGAGACAGGAATGTTAAGCAGATCGCAAATCCCACTCACTTCTGGGTAGCTGTCCACAGGCACATGCATCTCATTATGATTAGACATGGGAAGTGAGAATTTCTTTGTCTCATGGTCAAATTTTATAATCAAAATCACGTTTCTGTTTGTGGAGCGACGGAGTTAGGGATGAGGCATGCTCCGTGCCTGGCCCTGAGACTGTGGAGCACTAGTCTTTATGGATTTATTCTGTCAAGATTGTCAATGTGTAAATTCTTAGGTGATGGAATGGGAGTAGCAGGCCTGGCATGAATAAGGGGAGGCATTTTTCTTTCTTTTTTGGCATAACACAGCTGATGGATATTGCAGGGGATGGAGATACAGCCTCCCTCCATTAATACTGAGATGGGTTTTTAACCAGTTCATTTCAACCTTGAATGAGGATCTGCTGTCTTTTGGGTCTTTTGTTGAGTGGTTAAGAGAGCCCAAATGAAGACACATGTTTCTGTCACCCTTCTGCCTCTGGAGCTGGGGACACGCCTTCCCCCCTGCGGTGGAGGCATCTTTATCACTGCCCTCTCCGAGACTCTGGCTGTTCCAGGGGGCTGAGTTAGTGGTTTGGCAGCGAGTGTCGGTAAGTGGAAGTCTGGTCAGTTGATTTGGTGATTGGAAAACCAGGGCTGCTGCTGCCAGAACAGAGTGAGGAACACATTCAGGCAACTTTAGCTCATGGGGAGGTGCAGCAACTGTGCTCATAAGCTGCATTTATGATTGGTTAAAGTAAATTTCCAGCTAGCTTAATGGAAAACCACTGGGTGGAGGAGGGATGCTGGCCTGGTTTGCCTCAAATCAAATCATTTGAAGACTTCAGCGAACTGAAGTGTCAGTTTTTCAAACCCAGTTCTAGGCCAAGTTACTTCACAGGATCCCTTTGAAGATGATCAGTTAATCCCCTATATTGTGCGACCCCACTTTGGAAGTCAGTAGTGATGGTGGAGAACACCTAGGATGCCCAGGATGAGTTGCCTGAGCTTAGCTTCTAGCTGGTAGCATCTACTCCCATATTTTCTAATATACCACTTCACTCACCTGGGATGAAAGCAGAAGGAAGGGCTTGGCTGGGATAAAGAATCTTTATTGCCTTACTTCTTGTTTGGCTTTCTGCCTCCCACTGGGTGGTCGACTGCCTGCTTCTGAGTGATGTTCAGCCTCCTTTCTGTGCAAACCTGGCTCCCCTGGCCAATTCACTGGTAGAACAGAACAAGTGAATATTCAAGTCTTCATGGAAATGAGATACAAACTGTAACACACAAAAAGCAAAATATATTTAGCAGTAATGGACCCAACTGAGGCTTCCCTTGTAGCTCACTGGTATAGAATCCACCTGCCAATGCAGGAGACTCAAGTTGATCCCTGGGTCAGGAAGATCTCCTGGAGGAGGAAATGGCAACCCACTTCACTATTCTTGCCTGGGAAATCCCATGGACAGAGGAGCCTGGCAGGCTACAGGTCTTGGGGTCGCAAGGAGTCAGACACGATTAAGTGACTAAACAACAACAGAAGTGGCCCCAGAGGATTACCTGTAAAATGCACCCCAAAAGGTCATAGCAGGAGCCATTTCTAACAGCAGTCTTTGTCGCAAATAACCCGACCCTGGAAATCACATATGCCTGATATGTCTGCATTCGTATATTTATTCAACAAACTGTCTGGAGATAGCAGGATGAATGAGACCAATCATTTTCCTAAAGACACTTGTAATCTGTTGAGAGAGCTCATGGTCTAGCCTGGTGTTTTCCAAAGTAGGTGTCATGAGATACTAATATTAAAGGATATTCAGCAGAAATAATAAAACTAGGATGTCATGGTGAAATAAGTTTGGGGAATGTGGGAATTAACTTGGCACAAAGAATATTATAGGCTTGGCAAAGCCCTACAATAAAGCAAGCTGTTACTAGCATTTAAAAAGTTGTTCAGCTGCAGAACCTCTTTTCATGTCATACCTTATACCATCAGTGGATTTAGCACTCCATGGAATACAGTTTGGAAAACTCAGGTCTCTGTCCATAATGAATAAAACATTGAAGAATATCTCTCTCACCATTATGGAGGACAAGGTAAGAAGGGAATCTGAAAATCTACAGAATTGGAGCATCTCTTTGGACTTCTGCTGAGAGACAGACAGGAAGTCTGTCGTCCTGCTCACTTTACACTTGCTGAGACGTTAAAAGAACCACGGGGATGATCCCAGCCCTGTTGTGATAAAAGTCCTCACCAGCCTCGACCTGCGTAGTTCACCAAGAAAGCTTATTTCTGGTCTACAGGGTGCTCACAGTAATGTGATTGCCCTGGGATCATTGGGCGGAATGGGGTGTGACTCTGATTAAGATGCACGTGGCGATGTTACAGTCCCAGGGAGCGGTAAGAGCTAGGACTTGACTTTCCCACTTAGGTTGTAACCTTGGTGACAGTTATACTGTCCCCACTTCAAACATGAGGAGAATATTCGAGCATCCTTCTAGCTCCTGGGAACATTGAGTTCAAGATCCAAGTCCGTTCATTACCAGTTAACCTCCCCCACCTCAACACACAGGTTGGTTTGTCTCCAATCTTTTCTTATTTATCCTCCTGTCTGCTAGTTTGGATATAGCTCAGGCACCATGATCCTGATTTGTACAACCCGGAAGCGGTCTGGGCTGTTTACACTGGTGCTGTATCCCATAGAGACAGCACGTGAGTTTGAGCTGTTCATCAACCCCTTGTTTGCTGTTTCTGGGAACAGCTCTATTCCTCCCTTTCCTAAATATTATTCTTGTTGTCATGCGACACGGTTTCTCCCTTAGCCCTCCCGTTGCCTGCCTCCTGTCTCTGCCCAGACTTGTTTCAGATTGGATGACTACAGTGGCAATGGATAAGGAATAAAGCAGCTATTCCTTTTGAGGGTTTTCTGCCCAACCCATAACCTTCTCAGCAAAGATTTAGCTCTTCCTGGCCATTTGATGTATTTCATTTTTGATGCTGATATCTTAGTATGGATGTGTTCAAGTCTGAATATACATGCACACAGAAAAATAAAAGTGTAGGTATGGTTGTTGTTGTTCAGTTGCTCAGTTGTGTCTGACTCTTTGTGACCCCATGGATTGCAGCACACCAGGCTTCCTTGTCCTTCACTATCTCCTGGAGTTTGCTCAAACTCATGTCCATTGAGTCGATGATGCCATCCAACCATCTTATCATCTGTCGTCCCCTTCTCCTTCTGCCTTCAATCTTTCCCAGCATCAGGATCTTTTCCAGTTTGTCAGCTCTGTCATCTGAGCATCAGAAGGCCAAAGTATTGGAGATTCAGCTTCAGCATCAGCATCAGTCCTTCCAATGAATATTCAAGATTGATTTCCTTTAGGAAATAGAGGTAGTTAAATATACACTTATGTGTGTATATGGATGGATATGTATAAACATAGAGTGTACAGTATTATGATTTAAAACGTGGGCCAGAGTTTGAATCCTGCCTCCATCATTTATGGCTCTTTTGTTGGAAATTTTCTTAACGTCTTTCATGTCATACCTTATACCATCAGTGGACTTAGGACTCCATGGAATACAGTTTGGAAAACTCAGGTCTCTTGTCCCTAATGAATAAAACATTGAAGAATATCTCTCTCACCATTGTGAAGGATAAGGTAAGAAGGGAATTTGAAAATCTACAAAATTGGAGCGCCTCTTCAGACTTCTGCTGAGAGACAGACAGGAAGTCTGTTGTCCTGCTTACTTCCAACCTTCCAAACACCTTCCAACCTGTACACTGAGAATAATAGTGTCTTTATTTGAGTTTGAGAAGGGAATGGCGACCCACTCCAGTATTCCTGCCTGGAGAATGCCATGGACAGAGGAACCTGGAGGGCTGCAGTCCATGGCATTGCAAAGAGTTGGACATGACTGAGCAACTAACACACCCAAACGAGATAACCTATTTACTTTTAAATTATTATTGGGATAGAGTTGATTTATTATTGTTTTTTTAATTTTTGTTTGGAGTGTAATTGCTTTACAGTGCTGTGTTGGTTTCTGCTCTATAAGAGCATGAATCAGCTGTGTGTATACTTATGTCCCTTCCCTCTTGAGCCTCCCCCCACCTTCCCCATCTCATCCCTCTAGGTCATCACAGAGCACTGAGCTGAGCCCCCTGTGCTATACAACAGGTTCTGGAGTAGTACTGAGCCATATTGTAATGATGTAGATGAACCTAGCGTCTGCCATACAGAGTGAAGTTAGGTTAGAAAGAGAAAACCAAGTGTAGTTGACTTACAATGTGTTAGCTTCAGGTGGACAGCAAAATGAATCTGCTATACATATGCACATATCCACTCTTTTTCAGGTTCTTTCCCCATATAGGCCATTACAGAGTGCTGACTAGAGTTCCCTGTGACATAGAGTTGGTCCTTTTTAGTTATATATTTTATATATAGTAGTGTCTATGTGTCAATCCCAATCTTTGATTTATCCCTCCCTTCAATTTACCCTCCTTCCTCCTTACCCTTCAGTGACCATAAGTTTATTTTATACATCTGTAACTCTATTTTGTAGAGAAATTCATTTGTCACCTTGTTTTTAGATTCTATGTATAAGTGATATCATATGATATTTGTCTTTCTCTGTCTGGCTTACTTCATTTGGCGTGACAGGCTACAGGTGGTCCAGTGGTTAAAACTGAGCTTTCACTGCAGGAGGTGAGGGTTTGATCCCCTGATTGGGGAACTAAGATCCTGCATGCCACGTGGCACAGCCAAAAAAAAAAAAAAAAGAGAGAGAGAGCCTATTCAGTGTAATGCTTTGCAAAAGGAGTACTCAGGAAATTAAAGTCATCTTCTGCTCCTCTCTTTTCTAGTATTTTTCCCACTAGCACAGAAGGAATTAAGGAGAAGTACTGGGTATTCTATCTTTAGTAGGCTGGAATTTACATGGTACTTTTCAGGCTCACTTCATCTTGGTGCACAGTCCCATCCTAGTCATCTGTGACTCTGTGTCAGAAAAAAAAAAAAAATTCCAAAAGGTTCACCATATATTTGTTTCTCTGAGACTTGCTTTCTCCCCTTGCTTTTATCATGCATCTGCCTTCCAACCTTAGGGTGAAATTCCTTCCACATGCCTAAGTGTGTCCATGTGCTGGATTCTTGCAGGGATTTGAGGGGCTGGTATCTTGCAGAGTGGGTGATTCTGGGTCAGTGATGTTGTCTCCCAAATATGAGATGGTGCCCATGGTCACCTGTTGTGATTCAAGAGTAGAGCCAGCCAGGAATCCTCAGGCCAAAAGAAGTTCTCCTTCATCTTGTTCAAGCTTGTAGAGCTGGGGGAGGCAGCTATAATGAGGACTAGCCTGCATGAAGCTGCTGCCAGCTTAGGGCTTAGTGAACCATAGCACATGCCATTATCAATGCATCACCCTCGTTCAGCCTGACATCTGCTCTTGGCCATCTGCCTTTGGTAGAAGAAAAATCTGGCTTCTGCTTGGCATCAGTGAACCTGAACATGAAGACAGTAACACTGACTCTGGAGGCTCCTGGCAAAGGGATAGATGTGGTTGACCAAGGCCCCATAGAGCCCTGGCAGACTCTGGCTCAGAAAGAAGGTTTTAAACATGTGGAGGATTGGGGAACAGGCAGGACTGTTTTTATGTCTGAGGAAATCCAGATTAGATTTTTAGGGTAAGCATAAGTTTTATTGTTTTCTTAAGGAAATATCTTTTCTTGTATTACTTTTTAAAAATATTTATATATTTTTGTCTGTGTCATGCAACTTGTGGGATCTTAGTTACCTGACCAGGGATTGAACCTGCACCTTCTGCAATGAATGCTCAGAGTCCTAACCACTGGACTGTCAGGGAATTCCCAAGTTTTATTGTTTCTTAATTTATACATTCTAATGCTTTGCTTGAATAATATTTGCTGAGTTTAATTGCCAGGAACTTTTAAGTGCATTATTAAAAAATTTTTAGTAGCCAATGCTAATTAAAAAAATAAAATCTATTCAGCTCATATTGCAGTGTTGGAAATAACCCAGAAGCAGCTGTCTTTCTGTGCTAGGGATTTCTAGCACAGTTGTTGAGGATAATGGCAACTTGGGACCCTTCCAAGATGCTCAAATTTGGGTTTTATTCCCCTTGGCTATAGATGTAGAATTTCTATTCCTAGAAGAGAAGCAGCAGGAGGTGAGGTATGTCCTATTTAAATAGGTGTCTGAAGAGGAGGTATTAGAGAGAAGAGATTAGGAAATCTAAAAGCAAGGGGGAGGAACTCGGAATGCCATGATAGAAACAAGAACAGACCGCTTGGAAAGGCCATGCATGTGTGGGCCTCTGGGGGAGACAGTTACTCACCCCTTTTGCTCCCTTAGCCATCTGTATCTTAGCCACACGTATGATGGCTTTAAAAAATTTTTGTGGAATATAGTTGATTTACAACCTGAAACTAACACAATATTGTAAATCAACTATACTTCATTAGAGTATATTAGAATGTACAGCAAAGTGAGTTAGATATATATATATATATATATATATATATATATATGTATATTGTTTTTCAGATTCTTTTCCCATATAGGTTATTACAGAATACTGAGTAGAGTTCCTTGTGCTGTACAGTAAGTCCTTGTTAATTATGTTTTTATATATAGTAATGTGTATACATTAATCCCATTCTCCTAATTTATAACTTCCCCCATGTTTTCCCTTTGGTAACCATAGATTTGATTTCCAGGTCTGGGAGTCTGTTTCTGTTCTGTAAGAAAACTTCATCTGTATCATTTTTTATTAGATTCAACACATAAGTGATATATATTTTTTTCTTTCTCTGTCTGACTTACTTCACTTAGTTTAATAATTTCTAGGTCCATCCATGTTTCTGCAAATGGCATTATTTCATTCTTTTTTATGGGTGAGTAATATTCCAACATATATATGCACCATATCTTCTTTATCTGTTGATGTGTTTTAATTCTACCAGAGAATAATGGTAATGTCTCAACAAATTTTGGTAATGTCTCAAAATGCAATTTTTCTTCCAAAGCACTTTATGCTCATTGCCTCTTTAACTGCAGTGACATTAACAATCCCATCAATCTACATCCATTCTCTTGAGATTCGGGGAAAATGCCACAGCAAGATGTCTTGTTTGTGATTGTCCAGCATTATAAATGAGAGGCAGATTCAGTATTAAAATTTGAGTAATCTGATTTTTAAGTGTGTTCAGTGATGCATTCTTGATCTGTAAAGTCAAAGGTGTGAACTCTCTAGAATCAAAGAATTGTGTTGAAAAGAATAAGACTTTGGCCCTAGAAAGAGTTGCTTTTTCACCTGAAAGCTGTGCCACCTAGGACAATTTATTTACCGTTCTGTTCCTCAGTGTCCTCATCTGTTAAATGAAGAAAATGATACTTACTTTGAAGGGTGGCTCTGAGGATTCAGTGAACTGGTTTGTTTCAAAGGCTTGGATACATTCTTGTGGGGGCTGGGATCCAGAGAGAGGGGAAATGAATGAGAAGTGACAGAGTAGAGCAGTGTGCTTAATAAAGGATCAAGAAGGGAAGAAAGTGACAGATTGATTTTTGCTTCCCTTTCCTCCCCAATGTACTAATGCCTGCAAACGAGATTTCTAGGGAGTCTATTGAAAGACTTATCACTCTTGATACCCAAAGGGGATGATGAATATGTTGACTTTCCAGATATCATTATCTCATTACCAAGAGGAGCTATGAGAAGGGGAAGACCAAGGTCAGCTGAGGGTGGGAACCCACTCAGCCTGGGACTGAGAGTCACTTGGTAGTGGGGTGGTTTTCAGAGTCGCAGGAGGAGATGCTGAGTCATCAAGAGCCCTAGTAACCATTCCATCGCCCCTGACTCACAGCCTTTCCATCTGGGATTTGCCTGGCATCTGTCATCAGCCCCATGGAGTGGGCGGTCAGACCTTCAGGTGGTTAGGAATGTGCTGTGTTAGAAATCAATACGGGGAGTTCAGAGAGCCTGAGAGGAGGCGGGGGAGTGAGTCAGGATGAGAGGGCAGCCCGAGCTGCCTAAGTGTAGGACTCCTGATTCCTACATCTTTTTCCCCCCTCTGGTCTTAGGTTTATAACATGAAAGACAGCAAAACAGTCTGTAGAGATTTTCATTAAATGTGGTTAGAGGGGAGGGCTGTGGGGTTTTGAGTGGAGACAAAGGCATATTCTAACATCAAAGAGGAGTGAGCCCTTGATGAAAGCCCCTTTCTTTGCCACCTTCTGGGGTGGCCTCAGCCTAGGCCTTTGGTCTGACAACCTTCATCATGTATGGAACAGGCCGACTCACGTTTTCATCAAGAAGTCTCTGACTTTTTTCAGATTTACCTGAACAGTTACTGTGTCAGCTTATTTCCTTGAAACCTGGTGTTGAGAGTGTGCTACTCAGAGATGACGCTGTGGGGACTCCATTGCCCCTTCTGCCCTTCTGTGGAGTGGGGCCCTGGCTGTTTGAGGGATTAAGTGTTCCCCGTTTTGTCAGCAGGAGAAATGTATCAGTGTTGGAGAGCCTCAGTGCCAGCTGCCAGGCTGTGAAAACAGTGCTGAAGGCCCTGAGGACAGCCAGCTTTCTCTCACTCATTCATTCATCCTTTTCACCACGTCTATGAAAACCGAACCTGGGCTTCCCTGGCAGCTCAGTGGTAAAGAATCCGCCAGCCAGTGCTGGAGACATGGGTTCAGTCCCTAATCTGGGAAGATCCCACACGCTGTGGAGCCACTAAGCCCGTGCTTTGCAACTGCTGAACCTATTCCTAGAGCCCGCCGCAGCGAGACCCCCGCAGTGGGAAGCCAGCGCACGGCAGCTGGGGGGTGGCCCCTGCTCACCGCAAGGAGGGAAAAGCACAACCAAAAACAAATAAATAAAGAAATTTTAAAATAAGCAGAAGCCGAACCTGTGCCAGTCAGTCGGCATTGTTCTCATTGCCTTGGTGTCTGCATGACTAAAACAGAACTGAGAGGTTTAGTGTCTTATGTTCTCCAGCGTGAATTCAGGAAAAAGCAGAGCTGGACCATTATAAATGAAATCTCCACTCAGGGGGCCTGCCCCCAAGCATGGGAACTGGGGAAGGGCTTGGGCAAAGCCTATGATACCAAAGTATTGGCTCAGCCAAAAATTTGTTCAGGTTTTTCCGTAAGATTTTATGAACTTTTGGCCAACCCAATACTCTGCAACTCTCTTGATATTTTTTTACCCTGATTTACCAAAAAGAGGAAAGAGAAGCACTTGTCCACACAAAATAATGATGCAGCAATTTAAAATCACTTCTCAGGACTACTCAAGGTCAAAAGAAGATGTTCGTGATTGAAGTAAAGAAAGAAAGCAGTCTCTAAAGAAAGCCAGAAATATAATAGGCTACCAGTTTTGAGAGGTTAAGAAGACTGTGTATACATCTTTTAGCTTCTATGTGTGAATATATATGTTAATTAAAAGATGACAATTGAAGGGTAAGTTATTTCTGAATACTTTATATATAATTTTATTTTTTTGATGCTTTCACAAATCTTTTCTATTAAAGTATAAGGTCTTTTATGGGTTTCCCTGGTGGCTCAGATGGTAAAGAATCTGCCTGCAGTGCAGGAGACCCAGTTTTGATCCCTGGGTCAGGAAGACTATCTTGGAGAAGGGAATGGCAAATCAGTATTCTTGCCTATAGAATTCCAAGGCGAGACGAGTCTAGTGGGCTATAGTCTCTGAGGTCACAAAGAGTCTGACATGACTGAGCAACTAACACTTTCATTTTTCATAGAGTGTTTTATAAAAAAATAAATACTTTATCCAGTGGAAGAGCTGAGATAAATGAATGAGTGTATAATGTGCCCGGAACTTTGTGAGTTCGATTTTGCTATGTGATTATGGGCACGTGCTTGACTGTTTGGTGCCTTGGTTGATTCTAAGGTGGTGCTCTGTGAGTTCTTGATGCTTAATTTGTACTTATTTCCTAGGAAGCACTGGCAGGATAAAATTCATTTGCAGTTTAATAAGACTGTTCCTTTTTTTGTAAATAAAGTTTTATTGAAACACTGTCATGCACATCTGTTTATATGTTCTCTGTGGCTATTTTCTATTGAGTAGTTGCCACAGAGACCTCATGACCCACAAACTAAGACAACATTGGAAAGCAACTATACGCCAACAAAAATTAATAAAAAATTAAAAAGATAAAGTTTAAATGTCAAGAAAATGTATGTACCTCTTTACAAAAACCATTTACCAATCCCTAGGTTAGACAACAAGTAAGGCTTTGTTCTTAAATGTGGACAGCAAAGTAACCTTTGTTCACCTACAGCAGCCCAAAAACTGGAGGTTATCCTGGCCTATTTTGCTCTCAGCAGCAGGCTTGCTCATGTCTTCCCTAAACCTGAAATTCTGCAGGCCTCCCTTTCTTCTCAGAATTCCCTAAAAAAATGTCTTTGGAGTTTCTCTTTGCTTATTTCCTACTTAGCTCTTTTCCTCACTGATAAAGTGAAGAGGTCAGAGTAACTCATTTTAACTTACAAGAAAATATTACCCATTTTGCCGGATCATTTTTAAAATTAAATTGCATGAACAGTATAAAAGCACTTTAGCTAAACAGATATTAAAATGCTTTAGCATACATGCAGGAAAACCTTCTGTTGCTTTTCCGCTGTTGGTGTTTCTTTAAATCCTAGTTTTTGTAACTGGCTTTTAGCATCATATTGAAATTCCCTGAAATCTGTTCATGCATGCGTGCTCAGTTGCTCTTCGTGATCCCATGGACTGCAGCCCACCAGAGTCCTCTGCCCATGACATTTCCAAGGCAGGAATACTGCAGTAGGTTGCCATTTCCTCCTCCAGGAGATCCGAAGCCAAATGACCAGTGTGCCCTTTGTCACAGTTGGAGGAGGAAAAGTCCAGGAGGTTGTTTTTGTCTGCTTATTGTATTTTCAGATCTCTTCAGCTGATCAACTTTAAATATTTCTCATAGAATATTTCTTAATAAACTTACCTGTTTATTTCTTACATATATGTTTGGGGCACTTTCCTGTCTCTTTTCCAGCCAGGTGAGAAGTAAGGGTGATGGACTTACCAGACCAGAGGGGCTGAGTCAGTAACACCATTAGCCCTGTCTCCTCCTCCCTCACCTCCATATTCCTGGGAAGTGATCTTATCTTGGCAAATGATAGATTTTTATTTGTTATTTTATTTAACACCCCTTAACAAGCAAGAGAGTTCCAGAAAAACATCTATTTCTGCTTTATTGACTATGCCAAAGCCTTTGACTGTGTAGGTCACAATAAACTGGAAAATTCTGAAAGAGATGGGAATACCAGACCACCTGACCTGCTCTCTTGAGAAACCTGTATGCAGGTCAGAAAGCAACAGTTAGAACTGGACATGGAACAACAGACTGGTTCCAAATAGGAAAAAGAGTACGTCAAAGCTGTATATTGTCACCCTGATTTTTTAACTTATATACAGAGTACATTATGAGAAATGCTGGGCTGGAGGAAGCACAGGCTGGAATCAAGATTGCCAGGAGAAATATCAATAACCTCAGATATGCAGATGACACCACCCTTATGGCAGAAAGTGAAGAAGAACTAAAGAGCCTCTTGATGAAGGTGAAAGAGGAGAGTGAAAAAGTTGGCTTAAAGCTCAACATTCAGAAAATGAAGATCATGGCATCCGGTACCATCAATTCATGGCAAATAGATGGAGAAACAATGGAAACAGTGACTGACTTTATTTTTCTGGGCTCTAAAATCACTGCAGATGGTGATTACAGCCATGAAATTAAAAGACACTTACTCCTTGAAAGGAAAGTTATGACCAACCTAGATAGCATATGGCAAAGCAGAGGCATTACTTTGCCAACAAAGGTCTGTCTAGTCAAGGCTATGGTTTTTCCAATGGTTATGTATGGATGTGAGAGTTGGACTATAAAGAAAAAGCTGAGCACCGAAGAACTGATGCTTTTGAACTGTGGTGTTGGAGAAGACTCTTGAGAGTCCTTTGGACTGCAAGGAAATCCAACCAATCCACCCTAAAGGAGATCAGTCCTGAATATTCATTGGAAGGACTGATGCTAAAGCTGAAACTCCAATATTTTGGCCACCTGATGGGAAGAGCTGACTCATTTGAAAAGACCCTGATGCTGGGAAAGATTGAGGGCAGGAGGAGAAGGGGACGACAGAGGATGAGATGGTTGGATGGCATCACCGACTTCATGGACATGGGTTTGGGTGAACTCCGGGAGTTGGTGATGGGCAGGGAAGCCTGGTGTGCTGTGGTTCATGGGGTCACAAAGAGTTGGACACGACTGAGCGACTGAGCTGAACTGAACTGAACCCTGTAGTCCTGTAGATGTGGTGCTAATATCTCTCCTTGACCATCCATTTGTTCTCTTTGCGTTGTATGTTTCCTCATCACAGTGAGTGATTCTGTGTTTGTGAGGTCCTTTATCCGATGTCTACTCCTCTATGAAGCTGCGAATTCATCCAACGTCTGCTCCCCTATGAAACTCCACGGGAATGGTGTCTGTTCTCTCCGTTGTATCCCAGCACTCAGCCTCCTACCTGGGACGTGGGGGACGCTCTGTAAACACTTGTGGGATGAAAGAATGAACTCATCAGTTCACCCACAGTCTTGGCACTGTGCTCAGTGGGATAACTGAGGACCAGAGTGGTTAAATGACTGGCCTTGGGTTAACCTTTCTTTTGAGAAGACACAGTGTGTTAAGTTCCCTGTGGATGATGTAACATTACCACAAACTTAGTGACTTAAACAGTGCAGTTGTATCTTTGTACAGTTCTGGAGCTCAGTGGTCTACAGTGAGCCTTAGGAGGCCAAAACCAGGGTGAGGGCAGTCGTACGTTCTTTGGATGCTAGGGGAGAAGCTGTTTCCTTTCCTCGTTCAGCTTCTGCAGGCTGTCTGTGTTCTTTGAGCTGTGGTCCCGTCTTCCATCTCGAAAGCACAGCACTCTGATCTGTCTAATGCTGCTGCTGTCTCACTTCTATTCTGACACTGACCCTCCTGCCTCCCGTTTATAAAGATCCTTGAGATTACATTTGCCCTACCTGGACAAGCCCCCATTCTCTCCCCATTTCAGGATCCTTAAATTAGTCACATTAGCAAAATTCCTTTTGTCATGTGAGGTAGCATTTTCATTGGTCCTGGAGGTTAAGATATGTACATCTTTGGGGCTGTTTTTCTAACTTCCAGACAGACTGCTTGGGAAGGAGCCAGCTGGCTGGCTTGGCAGACAGCATAGAAATGGACTTCCCTGGGGTCATTCCCTTTGGCTAAGATGATACAATATTCTGGACCGTACCTATAAAGTTAATGTATGTGCTAGAGAGAGCAGAGGTGGACTTGTTCATTGAAATAAAGAGAAATGCCAGTGAAGGCATTTTAGGGAATTAATTTCTTGGGTAAAGGGAGGCCTGCAGTATTCCATGGCTGGACTAACCTGCTGCTTTAGGAAAACAGGCTCCACCCTCTACTGCAGTGGAGCAAACCTTTCTTGGCTTTCCACATTTATAAAAGTACAAGGCTTACAAAAGTTGCAAGTAATTTTTATTCTGTCAGTATCCCCCAGGAGTCATCAGTATTTGTAAATTCTTAGAAAACCTGGAAGGATGGAGTACTTGCCCTCAGATGAGCAAAGGGAGGGGTAAGACATGAGCCACACCCAACAGGCATGTCAGATGTTCAGAGAGTTGAGAAATCATACAGCTGGACAAGGCGAGGGCTGGCGCCAAGGGGTTGGGACCCATGTTAGATAACCTGGGCCAGTTGCTCTACACCCTTCATCGTGGGAGGGAAACTGCCCCTGTTTGATATCAGCAAATTATTGAACAGAACAAGCTCTCCTGGCTCATCGCTCTGACCCACTGGATGAAAATTCTTGACTGTTGAAGCTCTAGAGTGGAGGCTGATTCATTCAACAGGGATTTATCCAGTGTCTCTTGCATGCCAGGCCCATCCCTATCTATGGTGGACAAATCAGGTGAGGTTCCTGCCAGCTTATGGTCATGTGAGGGAGACAGATGACATACCAGTCCATGGAAACACAGAAAGGGATTATACATTGTGGTAAAGGCTGCGAAAGCAAGCAACTGGGATGCTCTGGTAGAGAATACTATGGAAGGATGAACAGAGGCACAAACTTCAGAAGAGAAAGTCAGTGAGGACCATTCTCAACAGGTGTCATTTCCACCAAAGCCCAGTGCTTTGACAGAGGCAGTGGGGAAAGCCAGTGTGAAGGCCCTGGGATGAGCAAGACCTCTGTGGCTTTTGAGAAATAGAAGGTGGAAAATAGTCACCTACAGGACTCAGGAGAGAACAGCTCTCAAAAGCCTTGGGAACCATACCAGAGCATTTAAGGTTTGCTCCAAATGCAGCTGGAAACAGAAACATTTTATATAAGGAGTTGATATGTGGTATATTCAAAAAATGAGATCCTTGAGAAATATGGAGTTATAGTATCTTTCTTCTTAAGCTGATAGCTATTGAATGTTCACTGTATACTAAGCACTATGTAAACTCTTTATATACATTGTCTTATCTAGTCCTTTCAGTTAGCTCCTGAGTTTTATATAATGAATTCATTTCATTGGATGATAAACTGAGACTGAGTCAGTAAACTAACTTAGCCAAGGTCATACACCCTGTAAGTAGCAGAGGTGGGATTACAAACCCAGATCTGTCTGACTCTGATGCTTAAGCCTTTAAACATTTTGATTTCTCTCACTATTTTTTAGCATTAAAAGTATAATAAAAATAACACAAAGTTTGCTACATTAGCCATTTTAAGCATACAATTTGGTGGCACAATATTTGCCCTTTTGTGTCTGGCCTCTTAGTGTGTTTGCAGGATTTGTCCATATCCTTATCTGTATCAGCATCTTGTTCCTTTTCATGGCTGAACAATATTCCACATTCAGAATATTGTGTACATATTCCACTTCTTGCTTATTCACTTATCTCTTGGTGGACACTTGGGTTGTTTCTACCCTTTGTCTATTGTGAATAATGCTGCAAGTATCCATTTCAGTTTCTAATTTTGATTTTGGATTATATACCTGGAGTATATAAAATTTGATTATATACCTAGGAGTAGAATTACTGAGCTGCACATTAATTCAATGTTTAGCTTTTGAAGGAGCTGTCAAATTGGTTTCCACAGAAGCTGCACCATTTTACAATCCCATGAGCAATATTCGAGGATTCCAGTTTCTCTACATCTTTGTCAACACTTGTTATTTTCCTTTAAAAAAAAACAATTATAGCCATCCTAGTATGTGTAAGGTGTTATCTTGTTGTGCCTTTGATTTTCAGTTTCCTAATGACTTGTGGTGTTGAGCATCTTTTCATGTGTTTATTGGCCACTTGTATATTTTCTTTGGAGAAATGTCTATTCATGTCATTTACCCATTTTAAAATTGGGTTTTTGGTTTTTTGTGGTTGAGTTGAAGGGGTCTTTTATATATTCTGGATAGTAAATCCTTATCAGATATATGATTTGCAAAAATCCCCCCCCATTTTTAAGTAGCCTTTCACTTTCTTAAGAATGCACTTTGTTGTACAAAAGTTTTTAGTTTCGATGAATCCGATTTATCTGTTTATCTTTTGTTGTTTTTTGTGTTATACCTAAGAATCCAAGGTCATACCAAGTCAAGGATCATGGAGACTTACTTCTAGGTTTTCTTTACTTTCCTTTACTTTAACCATTAAATTCTCTTCTAGATTTTAAAAAGTATTCATTTCATCCTACCAAAATCAGAAACATGAGAAGCTCAGCTAAGTAAGTTTAGTGTCTCTCCTAGAGGAGCTCACAGAATACTTCAGGAAACAAAATTCCAGCAGTGACAATATCATCGTGTTCAATGCCAGTCATTCCCAAATGCCAGCATGAGGAGCTTTGCTGCCCTACCAGTGTTTGTGGAAAAGAAATGAGGGATTTTTTTCATAAAACTGCATGTATTCATTCTAAGAAACTGTCCCTTATCATGCAAGTGGTTCCTTTCTATGATGCTAGAATGTTCTTATGACCGGAGGCCGAGAGAAGATGGTGAGAGCTTTTCTATATGACTCTACTTGGCAAATTAAGAATGATCTACCCTTTGTCAGACTTCCAAATTTAGGGAAGGAAAACAGAAAACTAAGCTATGAAACTTAAGAGGTTAGAAGCCACCATAGATTTTAGAGTTGGTTTGCATGGGTCTACAAAGTTTGATGAGGATCCTGGCCTGGGGTCTTTAGGGAAGTCTTCACAGGGAAGCCTGATTCGCTTTCTTCCTCAAATATCTGCTATTTGAGGAAGCATACCAAAAGCATACATATAACAAAAAGCATGCATTTCCTGAGTGTCTATGTTTATTTCTATTTTTTGCTAGTGTGTATCAGACCATTCAGTACAAGGCTGAATGCCAAGTAGAGACCATGCCCTTTCCTATCTGACCTATTTCTGCTTCAGTCATCTTAGTGCAAAATTTTTTAGGACTAGAGAGTTGGGGCAGGAGGAAGAGGAAATCAAAGTGAGGTCGGTCTTGTTTCTTATCCTGGATTCCTCTGGGCAACCTCCAACTGATTACTCTTATAGTTTTTGCCAGATGGTTTTTCCTTTTCATTCACCTAAGATATATTTTAGGAAAAAAAGAGAGAAATTCTATCCAGAAAGGAGTGCTGTTTTCTCATGGGAAAGAACACTCAGTTATATCGGGGGATTGAATGAAGTTCCGCCAATGAGTTCACTCTTATAAAACATTGCAATTCTCCCAAACATACTAATTAAGACACTTTTTGTCTTTTTTGCTGGTTTTAGCTTTGAAGATACCATAAAAATGGTTTGCTGCAAAATCCAGGAGCCAAGTTTGGAGGAAATGGCGTGGTCTCTACTTGGCATTTAGCCTTGTACTTGATAGAACTAGCCTCGAGAGTGGTCACCAGACTTTTCTGATGGCCTAAATGCCTGGACTGTGCCGTGCAGTTGTCCAATTGGATGGTTCCTTTGGGGATTGTGCAGTGTACAACCTGTGTAGCTGTAAGCAGTGGTCTGATATATGCTAGCAAAAATAGAAATAAACATAGACGCTCAGGAAATGCATGCTTTTGTTATTTATGTGTATGTGTGTTAATCCACTTAGATTCTATATTGATAGAACATGATTTCTTTAAAAAAAAACACCTGAATATCACCTTTGAAATTTGAAATAACGGATTTCGCCTGGGCCCCACTGGATGGATTTGAACATCCTGCAGCAGGTTGTAGGGCAAGGTGCTTGTTGTCAGTAGAGTACTCCTGGGTCTTACCTGTTTCTGCCAGGCCCTCCATCCTCACTAGCTGCTTTCTGTTTCAGAGTACACAGTGATTAATGAAGCCTGCCCTGGGGCCGAGTGGAATATCATGTGTCGGGAGTGCTGTGAATACGATCAGATTAAATGTGAGTGCCCTGGAAAGAAGGAAGTGGTGGGTTATACCATCCCGTGCTGCAGGAACGAGGAGAATGAATGTGACTCCTGCCTGATTCACCCAGGTGAGTGTGCGCTGCGAGACCTCCGATCACCTCCATGTTTTCTGAGGTCACTGATGGCAGCAGGCAGAACCCTTGAATTCTGACAGGTGGACATCAGGAGTTGTGATGCCATAATGATTAAAAGTGGCATAACTCCACCCACTTTAAATACAGGCAGAGGAACTGGAGGAGTTAGTACCCTTTTCAGCGCCAAACTTAGAAAGCTCTGGATTCATCTACTTATTCATTCATTGAACAAAGAGACTGCGCAGCCCCTGTATACTGTGGCAAATACTGGGAACACAGTGCTTTAGAAAAAGAGACATTCCTGGCATTTCTAGAACTTGCAGCCTGGTCGGGGAGATGGAAGAGTAAATTGGTAGCTGTGATGTATCATGGGAGGTGCTGTGATAGAGAACACGGGTGCCATGGGAGCCTGGGTTGGGACGGCGGTGAGTGACTTATTAGAGGAGGTGACATGCATGCTGAAGATGGAAGCAGCAAACTGGGGGAGTGTGAAGGGAATCTGGTAGAGAGGTCAGGCCATAGAGGATAGCACGTGCTAAGGCTCTGTGGCAAGAGAAAGCATGGAGTTTAGGGAATTGCAAATAGCTTCGTCTGGCTGGAGGGGTGTGTGTGCATGTGTGCATGTGTGTGTGTGTGTGATGAGAAACCTGAAAAGAGATAGACAAAAGATTAAGGAGAGAACAGGCATGAGATGCTGAAGGGTTCTGCAGGCTGTACTATGATGTTTAAGCTATATCCTGAAGATATTTTATCTAACACTTGGAGATCTTTTAGTAAAGAGGTGAAAGCCGATTTTCTCTTCAGCCGCAATATGGAGAAAGGACTGGAGGAAGGGCTCGATTAGAGGTAGGGGAAGAATAATGGAGACCTTGATGAAGAGAAACCCTGTGGATGGGGAGAGGTGGAGGGATCTGAGAGCGATTAGAGAGTGCAGTTGATGACAGTTTGGAGTTAGCTGGAGGGGAAGGGAAGAGCAGAACTCAAGGAGATGCTTGGGCCTTTGGGAACTGGTCCCAGTAATATGCATTCTTGTAGGAAAATCCCATGGACAGAGGAGCTTGGTGGGCTACAGTTCATGGGGTCACAAAGAATCAGACACGACTGAACATGCATGCACCACCAAGCCACCCAGTGATATGAGAGCATCCTAGGATGAGATGGGGCCTTCCCAGGTCATGGTGCCCATTCCTTTGCCTTTACATCAAGCTATACTCGCCTTCCTCCAAACCCCAACTTCCCTGGCTCCCACCACAGAGGAGACAGTGATTTTCCTTCGCTAAAGTGTCTGTCTGCTGAGAGCCATGTGGACACTGAGTTTCACTCTTAATATGTTTCTAGTGTGATTAGCAACTCACTGAATGGTTTCTTGGTGCTTTCATATCTGCGGCTTGTGAGTCCTTTTCCCTTCTAGACCTGATCAAACAGGATGTAGAGAATTTCAAATATACTTTCCTTACACTGAAGACTAAAAGGATGTCAAAAATAGGCTTTGGGCACTTCTCTCATTTCTGCCTCTCCCCTTCTTTTACAAGCACAGAGAATGATGCTTATTACTACCAGGAACTTTCTTTTGAGGAAAATCACAGAAGGGGAGAGAAAACAGGGCTCAAGTAAACAGGTGTTACGTCTAAACTATTTTCCTTCTTGGAAAAGAGTCAGGCTGAGCTTTAAAATAGAAGTGACCTCAGCATAACCCTTGCACATTTGACCCAGAAAAGAAACCCACTGTTCCAATTCCCTGATGGTGAGTAGGGTTTGCAGAGAAATAGTGGAGCAGTGCCTCTAGATTTTCTAAGGAAAATCTGAGAGCTAAGTCAGGGTCTCCTGACTAGGGGTCCTTGGCAGAGGTCCAGAAGTCTGAACAACTTCCAATATTTTCAAAAGGCTGACAATTACTGTTGTTGTGGCAGTGTTGGGGGCAGGGGTGGCGGGCTTTGGCTTTATGGAGATGGCATGAGGTCATGGGGTAAGTAAACGTGAACATGAAGTCGCTCAGTGTGTCTGACTCTTTGCGACCCCATGGACTGTGGCCTACCAGGCTCCTCTGTCCGTGGGATTTTCCAGGCAAGAGTACTGGAGTGGATTGCCATTTCCTTCTCCAAGGAATCTTCCCAACCCAGGGATCGAACCCAGGTCTCCCTCATGGTAGACAGACGCTTTAGGCGGTGTTGTGTGCTTCATATAGCATCTTACAGAAGGACATCAACATCTGCCACACCTGCACTCAACAACTTACTACATCAATACAGGAGGCGCCCACCTTGAGTGATGCTAGGAGGGTGTTCCCAACTGAGTAGTGAAGAGCTATTCCACATTAACCATATGGGTGCCCTGAAAGGAAGAGCTGTTGCTGCTGCTGCTGCTGCTAAGTCGCTTCAGCCGTGTCCGACTCTGTGCGACCCCAGAGATGGCAGCCCACCAGGCTCCCCCGTCCCTGGGATTCTCCAGGCAAGAACACTGGAGTGGGTTGCCATTTCCCTCTCCAATGCATGAAAGTGAAAAGTGAAAGTGAAGTTGCTCAGTCGTGTCCAACTCCTAGCGACCCCATGGACTGCAGCCCACCAGGCTCCTCCATCCATGGGATTTTCCAGGCAAGAGTACTGGAGTGGATTGCCATTGCCTTCTCTGAAGGAAGAGCTAGAGAAAGCCTTTTAAAATTTTTTATTTTCAAAAATAGTGAACTGATGTTCCAGCAGTCCCTACCAGTGATCAAAGAGGTTTCTCTCTCTGTGTGTGAGTGTCATTATGAACTCAGGCATTTTCATTTATTATGTGGTTAAATCCATGTCAGTCATTATTCATTTTAATGCACACATCCCATCTTATAATACTGGGTTCCCCTTTGCGTCTGTCTGTGTTCTTCTGGCATGACCACACTGATTTTGAAGACTTCTTGATTTCTTCTTATCTGCTTTTTGCCCCAGATCTGGAATCAGCCATTTCTCAAGGAACTCTGGTCTGAGACCGTGATCTGGTCACCTGACGTGTTCCTTGCTGTGAGACTGTCATTGCTACAGGGTTTTGTTTGTTTGTTTTCTTAAGTGTCTAGAACTGGGAAATGTGCATTTTTAAAATGTTTTTACTGCTACTCAAGTTCAAATGTAACATTCCAAGATTGTTAATTAACTTTTTGGATTTTGTATTTGTATGTCTTTTCTTTCATGGTGAAAATCCTGTGTCCTAATAATACTAAACCAATCACTTACTCACTTTACCTTAAATTTGTACAAAGCCACACTAGAGCATTATGGGTGTTAGTAATAAGAGCACTGATGCTTATGGTTTTTATTCACCTTAGAATGTATCTCATTAGGTTATAGAGTGAAAATACTATGTTTTAAAGTCAGTTGTAGTTCTTTTATCTATGGCGTTATACCACTTACTTGAAACCTACTTGCTTGATATGTAGGTAGGTTTATATTTGACAATAGAAGCAAATCTGTGTATGCATTTATGCGTCTTTCCCCTTCGTGCACAAAAGACAGTGTGTCATAAACACTGCTGACTACCTTGCTTTGTTCTTTCTTAACAATGTATGCTAGAGGTTGCTCACTGACAGTATAAAGCCATTTTTTCCCCACTTCTTTTACAGTTGCATGAAACTGCATTGTGCATCATAAACTGTGGATTACCATAGTTTATGAGTATTTGGATTGTTTCTAGCTTTTGCTGTTATAAATACCACTGTAGTGAATAGCCTCAGGCATATATCAGCTAGTATTTTTGCAGCATATCTCTGAGATAGATTCCTGGAAGAAAGATCGCTGAGTCAAAGGGAGGTACGTATGTCATTTTGCCAGCCTTTGCCAAATTCTTCTTTATGCATTTGGCGTTCACAGCAGCCATCCATGAGAGTATTCTTTGCCTGAAGTCTTGCAACAGAATGTGTCATTTTGGAATTTTGTCAGTCTCAAAGGTGAGAAATGGGATCTCTGCCTGGTTTTAGAATTTCTGTCACTCTGTCATTGTGATGGACAGCCATTCTTTCTCCTATGATGGCAGTAATTACACGAGGACCAATGTCCAGGGCCCTGGTGGGGCGCGTGGGTGTGTGTGCTCTGTCATGTCCAATTTTTGCAACCCCATGGACTGTAGCCTGCCAGATCCTCCGTCCATGGGGATTTTCCAGGCAAGGATACTGGAGTGGGTTGCCATTCCTTCTTCCAAGGGATCTTCCTGACCCAGGGATCGAACCTGCGTCTCTGGTATCTCCTGCACTGGCAGGCAGATTCTTTACTACTGTGCCCCTGGGAGGCCCTGCGGTGAGGATGGTAGTGCTGACGTCCAGCAGCACCAGGGCCCTCACTGGAGCAAGTTGGTTGTGTCTTTTAGTGCGTTTCTAGGCTGTTAGCTCTGACCTTGGCTCTCTTACCATTTGGGCAATTCTGTGAGCTGCCTAATGTCTTTTTCACATAGCCTTGTTCATCTTAATCACCAAACTGGTTTTTAATGGCTTGCCCCTAATGGCCTGGAGAGAGAGAGAGTTGGCAGGGTCATCGAAGGCAGATGGGGTCCATTGGCCTCTTCCGTGGCACAGCGGGGAGGGAGTCAGATGGGAATGTGACACATGGGTGAAGGTGGCCTTTAAAGACACAGAGGTCCCCCTGGGACCCAGTTGTGGGCCATATGAACTCTGATGAGTCGTATTAGCAATTCTTTTCTGGCTGGAAGAAGCAAGCACTGGAAGAAGGGAGCAAAGTCAGAATGGTATGCAGAGAGGGCTGCAAGTCTCTCTCTTACAGACATCACACATGTATACACTGAATATGTGCACCATGGCCAATGAAAACCTAATTTTAGCCAAAGAAAAAAAGTATGCTATCAGCTCAAGGAAATGCTGGTTATCTCAAACAGTTCAGAAACCTGGATTAGCAGTTCATTCATCTCTCCAACTGTCTACCTCTCCACTTATTCACGCACTCAAATCTCGTATAATATTCTGGAACACTTACTACATGTGAGGCACTATATTAAGTGTGGAGGGATATAGTGCTGAATAAGATGCAGTCCCTGACTTCAGTTTATATAGGAAAACAGATAATAGGCAGTTAAAATTGAGCATGCCAAATGCTATGGTGGGGATAGGCCCAGTCAGTGGAAGTATGGGAATGCAGAATAATAATAATAGTTCATATTTGGGGGTACTTGCTATGTGCCAGGCCCTTTATAGGTGTGAGATCAATTTTTAAATCAAGTTTATGAGGTAAGTACATTTTTTAACCCCAGGTTTACAGATGAGAACATTGAGGCACAGAGAACTTCAGCAGTTTGCTCAAGGACCCACAGCTGGACAATGAATGGGGGAGCCAGAACTTAGCGCTCTGTTTTAATAAGCGGGGTTGGGTGATCTCTACCTTCCCTCAATGTCCCCACCTCTCAGGAGGCCATGCTTTAAAAACAACCTCTGGTCGAGGTCTGCTCACTCCACTCCGGTGTGGTCTTCTGATCTGGGGGAGCCTGACACCTTCCAAGGTGAGCCCATTAATAGGCACTAAGGCTGTTTCCAGCAGCACACTCTGCCTATAGGAGTATATGACATAGAAGGATATTTAATGGAATGGAAAGATATTTACTATTTTTATTAAATCAAAAAGTAAAACAGAATGTGCAATGTATAATATAAGCCTAATTAAAAAAAAAAAGTTTGTGTATATACAGAGGGAGAGTATTACAGATAATTTTCTCTGGGTATTGGAGAGGACTTGAGAGTCCCTTGGACTGCGAGGAGATCCAACCAGTCCATTCTGAAGGAGATCAGCCCTGGGATTTCTTTGGAGGGAATGATGCTGAAGCTGAAACTTCAGTACTTTGGCCACCTCATGAGAAGAGTTGACTCATTGGAAAAGACTGTGATGCTGGGAGGGATCGGGGGCAGGAGGAGAAGGGGACGACAGAGGATGAGATGGCTGGATGGCATCACTGACTTGATGGATGTGAGTCTGAGTGAACTCCGGGAGACGGTGATAGACAGGGAGGCCTGGCGTGCTGCGATTCATGGGGTCGCAAAGAGTCGGACATGACTGAACGACTGAACTGAACTGAACTGAATGGAATTTTAGGTGTTTGCAATTGAATTCTTTTGCTTGTTGAATCTTCTTAATATTCCACAGTCAATATATGACACTTTTATAAAGAGAAAAATACTCTATATTGATGTATTCTGCCTTTTACTACAGGCTGTTTCATTTTGCATTAAAGCATCAGCCACTAATGAAAAAAGCCAGACGAGAAAGGCCCTGTGCTTCACGTTTCCATTTATGTGAAATGACTGGTAGATTACTGGTTGCCAGGGATCAGGGTCAGGGCAAGGGGGTGACTGCTAATAAGTATGGGGTCCTTTTGGGGGAGATGATGAAATATCCTAAATTTAGATAGTGGTGATGGTTACCCAATTCTGTGAATATACTAAAATCTACTGAATTGTACACTTTAAAAGAGTAAATTTTATGGCATCTGAAGTATCTCAATGTTGACTTTTTAAAATTATGAATTAGAACCAAAATGTGAAATCAATCTGGAAGGTTATTACTAAATATTTTCAGTATCTCATAATACTTTTCAGGTTACTGATGATACATGAGATAGGCATCCTTGTAAAGAATGTGAAAAATCTACAATCAGCAAGAGGTTTCTCCTTTAGCACAGATAGCAATGGAATGTAGATTTGGTTTTAATGTAATAATAAGCATTTGCTGTCAGTCTTAAATTTGGGGGTATTTTCATCAATATCATTTGCTTTGTAAAGCATAATGATTAAAAATAAGTTTAAATAGCATTGTATTTTATTGAAGTTCATAATTATGACCAGAAGCTAAATTGTTTTAAAACAAGCCATCGGCCGCTAACCTGGAAGATGGTTCAGGCCATCCCCTAAACTCCTCAGTCTGAATGCTGGTGACTCTAGCATCTTCCTAGGGATGAGCATTTTTTTTCCTAAGGGCACCTTTCTGAGTCCAGATGCTCTTAGGTGAGACAAGATCCTGGCAAAGTCCACAGTTTCTCATGCAACCTATCAGAACCTGTGTGTGCTTAATCGAACACCCTCTGCTTGGAAATGTTTCAGGTTGCACCATCTTTGAAAACTGCAAGACATGCCGAAACGGCTCCTGGGGGGCACCCTGGATGACTTCTACGTGAAGGGAGTCTACTGTGCAGAGTGCCGTGCGGGCTGGTACGGAGGAGACTGCATGCGTGAGTAGCCCCTGACCCAGCTCCATCTCTAGTGCAGGCTCCTTTAAAGCCTCACCTTGCCGTGGACTAAGGCTTCTTTTGTTGGACTCTTTGAGTTCTGGAAAGCTTGTGGCCAGAAGGCTTCCTAGGTAAGACTATGAGAAACAAAGATATGTTTCCTTCTGCTGGGTGTGGATTGTGGACGTCTCTTTGGAACTGGCCATGGGAGGTTTCTGTCTCCTCTTACATCTTCCCCTCTCTCCTGAACGAAGCCAAGGCATTCTGCACCCAGCATGCCTCGTGTCCATTCCAGAAGCAACTGCATATGCTGTCACTGGTCACCAGGCAGTGAATAAGGCTTCAAAAATGTTGTCTGTAGTGCATTTTAAATATGAATTCCTACTGGAAAACTTCTCAAATCCTGAGTTCAACTCTTGGAACCCACATCAACCTGTCAGCATGCCACTTGTCCCAGGAAAGGGATTCTTTCTGGGTTCTACTTGATGTCCAAGAACTGCTTAATCTTTATTAGTGCTCCCCTCTGTGTCAATAATCCTTTGAAAATGGAGTGGAAATCTAAGCTGTCTTTCAGTTTAAGATTCCCCCATGTAGCAACCCAGTGGTGAATATCACTCTGAGCGGCAGGATCTGGAGCAGTGTATAAACTGTTATTATTTTGTTAAGCCTATTTTACATGTTCCCTATTTAAATTAGAAGCAACCAGGATGGTTTTAGACTCTCATTAATTTTACTCTTACGAACGATATTTCCAGTCCACAGAGATAGAGGATGGAGTGTTATTGGTATTTCTTGCCTGATCAAACATGTAGCAAAAACGCAGGAGTCTAGGGCAAAGGGTAAGGAAAATACCTAAGACCCCTAAGTCTGTGGGATTTCGGGGTCTGTGGGATTTCAGACCCCTTGTCTCACCTACCTCCTACTGGTGAACTCTTCCTGTAGCTTTGTTTTCTCTGCAAAGCAGCATATGAAGTCTGTAATGACAGCAGAGTAGAAGGGAAGCCGAGGCTTGAGACTACCAAAATTTGAGGAGAGCCACCTGAGGAATGAGGAAATGCGCCAGCTGCCAAAAGTTAAAGCATGCCCAAGCATGGCCGAGGACCCAGTGGAAGCTGGAACTAATGTGTAGGTGATTCAGCCTGGACAGGTGGGTGATGCCCACCGGCAGCATGGTAGCAGAGTAGAATAAGAGCAGTCATGTGGTTGACCTAAGAGTTGGCAGAGACACGACTGTCCAGGGGTCCAGTGTGGGCAGGACACAAACCCAAAATGAACCTGGTAAAGAAAATAGAGACTGGAAGTGTCGATGAGATGGAAAAGCAGGCTTAGTGGTAATAAAGGCACCGAACATGTAGATGAAAGAGGTATTGTGGTCAGAGAGTAGAATTTCTAGGTTAAAGCTTTCACAGGTGGTGGTGATAGTGTGTTCATATGTATTAGTCAGTACTGGGGGCATAAGAGTCAACCTCAAAAGGATAGATGTGTATTGTTTTTCTCTATCATGCATCTGTGAGTTGGCTGGGGTTTAACTGGTGTCAGCTGGGTTGGCCTGGGTTGAACTCTATAGAGTTCGGAGCTCAGACCACAGCGGGCAGTTTGGGGTGTGATTGCTTCGAGTGTGTTACAGAAGCACAAGCAGTCAAGCCAAACACACGGCCACGTTCATGGCCTCTGCTCTTATCACACTCACTCGTATTCTAAGGAAGTCATGTGGCTGAACGACAGATCAGTCGAGTATGAGCGTATATTCCATCTCAGAGGAAAGGATACAAATATTTTCTGAACAATACTCTAAACACTGTGAGTGAGTTTGTTTAGAGGACAGGGCAGAGAAGGGAAAGAATATTTGCATGCAGGAAGTCAAAGACAGAGGACTATTTTCCCAAAGAAATCCTGTCGATGTATCTTTCCAAATAGCACCTGTTGGTTGAGTCTTGCGTTTAGCCTCAGTTCAACAGCCGACTGTGTAGGTCTCTTTGGTCTGGATTGGTGATGGTTTCCATGTATAGGATCAAACTTTCTCAAAGACAGCAGAATTGGCTCAGGGCAATGGGTCACCACCACCTAGGCAGGCAAAGTGGAGCATGCATGCCCCCATTCACTAAAAAGAAGTAATGAGTAAATCTACCCATCCATTCAAAAATAGTGACGGACAGAGAAACATGGCGTGCTGCAGCTCATGGGGCTGCTAAGAGTTGGACACAACTTAGCAACTGAACAACAAACCACAATCCATTCAGAAAATGTTTCTTGAAAGAATGCTTCTATGTGCAATGATGAGCAAGACAGATGTAGTCATTTTAGAACCTGAAGTTTAGAGAAGAGAGACAAAAAGAATACGGTCAGTGCTATGAAACAAAGCAATGATCATACTCCTATTCCATTCTGTGTTGGTTCAGTTATGCTTGTTCAGTTCCACGGGGAAAAGCCTCATTCCATGCATGTATGTTTCCTGATCACAGCCACATACACAAAGAGAGCATTTCTTATGGATCACTAGGCAGGTCACCCGGGGGAAACAGGGAACCCCCCGTGAGTTTACAATATGTTCATGGAAACAGGACTTGACCATAAGAAGACATCAATGTGATGCTATTAGTTTCTCATCACCTACAGCTCACACTAAATACATGTAAGAGGAATTCACAGGCGGAAGTAATTCATTTCAGTATTTGCTGACTGTCTGCCCTGCTGTCTAGGCAGGCAGGATGCTGCCTGCATCTATTAAGGGGCAGCTGAACACTTGGGCTGTCTGTCCATGGCTGGGGCAGTGTTGGAGCCATGTGGCAGTGCAAGCATTTGCCCAGTAGATGGCGCCCAAGTGATCCTTTCAGATCATTTAATTCTGGAGGAGGAGGGCTTCTTGCTGAACACCATTGTAGAACCCTGGCACTTTTTCCTGAGTGCCATATAGAACCTTAGAAGAAAGGAAGAGTGCCAGGCAAATGCCAGGATGGATCACACATGTTTATATTTTAATTATAGACCTTTCAGCACTGAGCAGACGTGGTAGCACCTTTATTTGCTTACTGTCCTTGACAGTGCTCGTCACAGATGGTTTTAACCCAACTCTTTACAGTCTTAACATCCATTATGTGATCGAGTCATTCATACCCATTGACAAGTTACATTAAGCAAGAGAACTGGAGAAGGGCTGGAGGTCACTGAGCCCAGGGGAAAACTTCCTTCACATTTTCCTGGCCAGAAAGGTTGCTTAGTAATCACAGAATATTCAGAAGAGTGATTCCTTTTTCTTCAAGTTTTTATTTCGATAAGTTTTAAATACACAGAGTTGAAAGAATACTACATTCATTCTTTACCTGGATTCACCCGTTATTATAATTTTCCCACATTTGTCTTCTCTCTCTTCTTCTGTACAGTGAGCTCATGAATTTTCATTCCCTCCCCCCACCCGGTTAATCCTATTGTCCTCTTTTTGATGCTTAAATTGTCCCAGAATTGGCTGCCAAAGTCCCTTTAAGATGATCGTTGCATCATTCCGTGAGCACTGCCTTGCTTCTCGGTATTGCCCCCACCCCCTCAGTGTTTCAAATGTACAAGTCCTGAAACCAGGCATTTCTCCAATCCTGGTTCCTTTTGTGGGGAATGATATTTAGGAACTGTGATCTGCACTGGCAATGAGAGGCACTGATCTCTAAAGGTAAAATCAAGGTGTCCTTTCAAAGCTTCTTAAACTGGAAAGTTGAGTTCTTAAGTGCAGCCACTCTGCAGTCTTCCAGAGTGAAGTTTATTTAACTTGGCCTTCAGACCAAGTTCCTAAGCCACTAAATGAGATGAGCAGGAGCGGGCCCGAGAGCCTCCCGGATGTCACGCTTCTAGGTAGCACTGAAGTGATGCCAACACTTCAGGGCCTGAGGGGTCATGGGGAGGTAGGAAGGTTAGGAGAGCAACCTAGATGAGAGAGGGCTTATGGGGGAGAGTTTATAGGCCTGTAGTACTTTTTATTTCCTTAGTCATATTGTAGATAGACACAGAGGAACAGAGGAACGGGCCATCAGTGGTGACCAAAATGTGGGGTTGGAATATCAGAGAGGAGCATGATTTGTGCTGGTCCAGGAATGACTGAGAGTCAGTGAGAAAGAGAGAGAGAGGAGAGAGAGAGGGAGACAGGAAGAGAAGGAGAGAGAGAGGGAGAGGAGGGAGGAAAAAAGAGAGAGAAAGAGAAAGAAGGAAGGAGGGAAGGAGGGAGAGGGGGAGAAAAGGCCCACAGAGCTGGGTGTCACTAATTTACTCATCTCTGGAGCTGTACTGCTGGGGAAGAAGAGTCGCCTGGGTGGAGTTACTGAAACCTGGCTCATGGAAGTCTGGGCTTTTGTGTCCTGACACCCCCAGGAAAGGAACAGTGCTCAACTGGGTACAAATTGAGGATGGTATTATGTGGTGGTTAATAGCTGGGCTTGAAACCAGGCTTTTAATCTGTAAGACCTGGATTTTAATCTGGTTCATGACTCCTTCTGTGACTTTGGCAATGCTACCCAATCTTTGTAAATTTCAGCTTCCTCATTTATAAAATGAGGGAAATAACAGTGCCCCATCAGAGGATTTAATGAAGGATTAATGTGAGGGTTAAATGAAGTGCTGTCTATGAAATTCCTCAATAAGGAGTCTGGAACGTAATAAGTGCTTGATAAATGATAGCTGCTATTCGTATTATTGCTAAATCAGAGCCTTGAAGGGCGCTCTTTCTTTTTCTTTGTTGGGAAGGAAATCAATGTGGGGCCACAGAGGAAAAATAATAAAACAGAATTCCCTAAGAAACAAGAGGATAATACGCTGGTGATGAGGAGATTAGGGTTTCCCAGGTGGCCCCAGTGGCAAAGAATCCGTCTGCCAGTACAGGAGACACAGGAGGCGTGGGTTCGATCCCTGGGCTGGGAAGATCCTCTGGAGGAGGAAATGGCAGCCCACCCCAGTATACTTGCCCAGAGAATTCCGTGGACAGAGGAGCCTGGCAGGCAACAGTCCACAGGTCACAGAGTCGGACACGACCGAGCGCGGGGACGTGGGAGGCTGCTTTCCAGGACAGATATTGTATGTGTGGTGAGTAGCATTTCATACGTTATGTGTTGAAGTTCTTGATTCTAGAGAATTAACATTTGAACTTTTGCAGACGATTTTATGTTATTAAAAGAGCTCATCGATTATTGCTCAACTTCTGGTTTGGGTGGACAGGGACATGAAAAAGGCCTTCCTTCTTGTTCAAACGGCAAGAAATCACTCTGTAAATCAAGGGAAATTCAGAATTTACTTTAAAGCCATCACGTATCTATGAACACAGAATCTAAAAGAAACTAAACTCCATAGGAAAGAGCTCTTCCTAGGAGAGCAAGTGATCCAGGATACGTCTTACCTGAGGCCAGCTACTGAGGTCAGGGCGGGGCAGGTGAAGGCCTGCCTGAGAGGGGAGGAGGAGCCACCCAGACTTGGGATGAGCCTGTGGGCTGGCCTATTGAACTTGCATCTAAAACAGACCCCCAAACAAAGATTACCCTATCCACTGAGACTTCTCGTTAGTGAAATTTTGTTGAGCAAGCAGAGGCTGAGGATGAGGCTGGAAGATCTTGGAATATTGTTGTTATTTTCCAGTTTTAAAATTTCTCATCTCAGGGTCTAGTTGTCTCACAGGCTCAAAGACTGCTGACCTTACAGTCATGGAAGTGGAGGAGGTTGGGCAGGGAGAATGTTCAAAATCAAAAATAAGTTTTCTCAGGTTCCCACTGCTTGACTTTCAAGATGCTTCTGGAGGGATTATAGCCTCAGTCCTGCCCCAAACTAGCTTGCTTCCTGATTTGATCAAATTGATCAGTACCTCATTCTACCTGCCTAATAGAGGAAAAAGATATTACCAATCAAAAGAAAATATGTCTTCTCTGTTGTAAATAAACAAGAAGAGAATAGGACCAATAGTCAAGAGAAAGATCAGTCAGAGAAACACACCACATGGGATCAAATATTAGAATTTTCAGACAAAGAGTTTTAAATAATTTTAAAATGAATATATTAAAGGATCTGTAGGAAAAGGTAATTATAATGGATGAAGAGATGAGAAAATTGAGAATAGATTTAGAAAGCATTAATAAGAACCAAAAGGGAATCCCAGAACTGAACACATTGTAATATTTGAAATTAAAAAATCATCAGAGGGGATTAATGGCTGATTGATCACGATGGAAGATAGGATCAGGGAATTTAAATACAGGTCGGTAGAAATCAACCAAACTGAAGCACAGAGGAAAAAGAAAATATTTAGTTGTCTAATTTTTTATGCTGCTCTAGCCCAGTCCTCGACTTTTGAATTGGATCATCAGGGTTATCTCAGTGTATGCTTTTTGGTGAAGATTGTGATGAATCTGGGGGAGAAAAACCTTTTTGCAACAAAGTGGTAGATGGTATTTTTGCTGGACAACTGTTTCAACTGAATGGATAGACCATTTGGTATGGGATTGGGAAGAGGATTCAAAAATGGTTTGATTGGGCAGGAAGAGGCTTAATTTAATTTTGCAGAGTCATTCATTCAGTTAATAATTAAGCACATATTTCATGCATATGAAGGTGAGCAAGACAGACAAAGGTCCTTGCTTTCATGGAACTGTGTCATGGAGGAGACACACACTTAAGCAACCATTGTAAAATATTAGATTGATTGGAATTATAGGCCAGATCACAGGGTGGGCCATGAAGTCATTTCTAGAGACCTAATGAAGACATGAGCCCCTGGTAAAAGCTGTCACTTATCATGAACCAGACATTGCTCTAAGTACCTTCATGTATGAACTATTCATCCCCATCCAGCCTTTTACAGGTGAGGGCATCAAGGCTCAGAGAGGCTGAGTCACTTTACCGCTTGCTGTCCTGCAGCTGTTACGTGGCAGAGCCAAGATGCCAGTTCAGAAGCTGGGCCCCAAAGTCCAGCCCCTCTTCCTCTGTACTAAGCTGCTTTTTGAAGGTCCTTGAGGTCTTCACTCCAAGTGCCTGTCTGAGGGATGAGCAGGTCAGGGTAGGATGAACCAAATCACATGGATGGTATCAGCTTCCTTCTTGCTTCTGGTCTGGTGTGTGGGTCATTCCCATGTCATCATTCAGGCTTTTGTTCTGCCAGCCCTGTCTAGGGCTCCTGGGCCTAAAGGCTTTAGAGCTTTAGCCAATGATGTAAAGAGGCTCTTAGGAGACCTGGAGCAGTAGATCAGAACCTGGGCTGTCAGCTGTGATTCTTTTGCCAAATTTGTGTCTCAGATTCAGACAAGACTTGAGAATTGACAGTGTTAGCTGCCATTTATTGTTTATGTGTCCAGACACTTTGCTAAATGCTTCACATACAGTAACTATCTCATTTAATCCTTAAATAATAAATCAGCAACAACAACATGGTTGTAGGTACTACTGTTATTTCCAAATGAGGGACTCTCAGCTTGGAAGATCTGAAGAAGTTGTCTGGGGTCACACAGCTAGGAAAAATCTGAACTGAGATTAGGACCTGGTCTGGCTTCCAAGGGCTTCCCAGGTGGCATTAATGGTTAAAGAGCACGCTTGCCAACGCAGGAGACATAAGAGACATAGGTTCGATCCCTGGGTGGGGAAGATCCCCTGGAGGAGGGCATGGCAACCCACTCCAGTATTCTTGCCTGGAGAATCCCCTGGACAGAGGAACCTGGGGAGCTACAGTCCACAGGGTCATACAGAGTCAGACGTGGCTGAAGTGACTTAGCACACCCACATACGCCTGCATCAGTGGTTAGCACTCCAAGCTTTCATTGCTGAGGATGTGGGTCAGTCCCTGGTCAGGCAGCTAAGATCCTGCAAGTTGTGGAGCATGGCCAAAAAAAAAGGGAAGTATCACAATTCTTTCTTTAGTCCTCCTTGAGAAGGCAATGGCACCCCACCCAGTACTCTTGCCTGGAAAATCCCATGGACAGAGGAGCCTGGTGGGCTGCAGTCCATGGGGTTGCTACTAGTCAGACACAACTGATCGACTTCACTTTCACTTTTCACTTTCATGCATTGGAGAAGGAAATGGCAACCCACTCCAGTGTTCTTGCTTGGAGAATGCCAGGGACGGGGAGCCTGGTGGGCTGCCGTCTATGAGGTCTCACAGAGTCGGACACGACTGAAGTGACTTAGCAAGCAGCAGCCCCCAGCCAAGACGAAAGATTAAAAAAAAAAAAAAAAAAATCCACTGCTTCTCAGAAGGGCCCCTCCCTCCTTTCTCCCCCAGTTGGAGATAAGGACACTTGTCAGAATGCTGGGGGTGTTCACTGCTGTTGGGAAGCTTCCAGCTCTCGTTCTAGTTTGGAAATTTATGAAGATTTCCTTTCAGCTCTGTCGAAGCAGAGTCTATCCAGCTCTCTCTCCTGTTTGGGTTTGTAGCAAGGATAGGAGAGGAGGCAGGGTTGGAGATGAGTCCAGGATTTGAGATCCCAGGGGCCAGTCTGGCGTGGCTGGCAAAATTCCCTACATACACGCACACATGCACATGCACACCTCTTCCCTTGCAGCCAGACGGGGTCAGGGAATCCGAGCACGTTGTCCAGGCCCTTTGCCACTCCTATCTTTCAGCCCCAGGACCACCTGCTTGGCTGGCCAGCCGCACTCCGTTGGCGGGGACACTTGGCTGTGTTCAGCCCTAGACAGAGGGTGCAGTGAATCTGCCCTGCACCCGGCTCCTCGGACTCCCCGTGGGGGGTGGAAGTGAGATGGGGGCTGAAGGAGCCCCTTGGTGTGAGGAGGGCATGGGGTGCCTTCTCTTTGCCCGGTGCCCACTAACTGCGCCCTCCCCGCAAAGCACATTTCTGAGAAGTGGCCTCTGTGTCTCTGGCTGCTTGGAACTTGCACCCTGTCTTGAGGCCGACTCTGGCCTCCCCCTCCAGAGAAGGGAAACATCATGAAGGACCCGGCTGTTTGTGTGGTTGGGAACCCTAGCTGTTTCTGAAGGACAGCCCCTGGTCTCCAGGAACTAGTGGTCTCGTATCGCACGTGGCCAGGGGCCAGCACCGGGGTCAGGGTGGGACCCCAGGTACTCCCCAGGCATCATGAGACCCTCGGGCTGGCCAAAGCCTGCTGGCTCCCCCGGATCTGAGAGAGGGAGAGAGGATCTGAGCGTGACACTGCTGTCTGATTCCAGGGAGGAAACCAGAAGCTGGCTGGGCAGCATCTGCTGCCGGTTCTAACTTGGGGTCCCTGCGGGAGGTTTGCTGCGGAGCTGGGACTTAACACCTTGTAGGGGAAGCTGCCATTCCCCCGGGGGGGCGGAGGCTGTGCAGGAAGGTTTCTTTTTTGTCTCTCACACCCAGTGTATCACTTCTGTAGCCATCACTTCCGTAGCCGGGCAGCAGATGGGTGGATGGGGGCGATGAGGAGTGTGAGGTGTGCAGGAAGAAGGCACGTGCATTTCCAATAGCTGGAGAGGGAGGGGGACGGGCAAAGATTCAATGTATTTGGGAATGCGGGTGGGAAATCCTACTGCTTCAAAATGGTGCAGGAGAAAGCTGGTTCAGGAAACCCTAAGACAGGTTAATGTACTATCAGAGATCCAGTGCTGGTACTAGACAGATTCAAGTTCAAGTCCCTGATTTGCCACCAACTAACAGCAGCTAGCATTTGCTGGCTTTTCTGCTAAGGGCTTTCTGTGTGCATAATCTGACCACGTCTCATGAAACGAATGGGATAGATGCCAGTTTTATTCCCATTTGGCTCAGGTCTGGTGAGGTTCTGAGAGATGCTGTAACTCACCCAAGGCCACACAGCCGGTGACTCTAAGGTTGACTCATACTGACAGGGGACTCCGACGGCCCATCACAACCACTGCTCTATAGTTAGGGCAGTCATCTGCCACCTTCCGACTTCCTGGCTGTGGGCCACGGGGATACCTAACTTCTCCCATCCTTAGGGTTCCTTGTCTGGGGTGGAAATGTTCCTTGTCTGGGTGAAATGCCGTTCACCCAGCTCTCTTTTCTTAACTTTTTATTTTAGATTGGGGTATAGCCAAGTAACAATGTTGTGATAGTTTCAGGTGAACAGCAGAGCAGCTCAGCCATACGTATACCTGTGTCCATTCTCCCCCAAACTCCCCTCCCATCCAGGCTGCCACACACCATTGAGCAGAATTTCCTGTGTATACAGTAGGACCTTGTTGTTATCCATTTTAAATATAGCAGCGTGTAGTGTATTCCCTTAGGAACTGTCTGTAAATGTGCAAAATGTAAAATTAAGGCACGTGTGCCCTCACGCTTAGTCGTTCCAGTTGCGTCCGACTCTCTGCGACCCTATGGACCATGGCCTGCCGGGCTCCTCTGCCCATGAGTGATTAGTAAATACTCCGCCAGGACCCTGGCTGTCCCTCCTGGGCCAGGCCTATTTTCTCCCTCACTCCTTTCTCTCCTATCCACCCCCTCCCCAAGGATGAACTAAACCAGTCTCTCCATCTACCTCAGCTATCCCCAAGCTTTCTTGTGAGGATTAAACCATTGAATGTGTGTAAGCCTTTTAGCCAGTCCCTGGCCTGCCACAATGTCATTGTTCATTCATTCAACAGCGCTTTATTGAGCACATATTCTGTGCCAGGTTCCATTCTAGGTGTACAAACTAGAGGAGTGCTAGCTCTACCAAAAGGTGTAAGCAAATAAGTTAGGAAATTTCCAGTAGCGATATCCATTATGAAGAAGACAAAATCAAGTAATGGCAGTGACCGTAGAAGTGTGAAGGTCCGATTTAGCTGGGTGGCCCAGGAAGGCCTCTTTGAAGAAGTAGCAGTTGAGCTTAATTCCCAAAGGAAGGAGACGTGGAAGAGGATGAACCTTCTAGGTTAAGGGAGCAGTGGGTGCGAGGCCTGGAGTTGGGAGAGGAAGGGGGCCGTGTGGCTGGCTCAGAGTGAGGACTGGGTGGGTGGTGGTGGAGGCTGAACAGAGGGCAGGGCCGCGGGTGCTGCAGGCAGGTGAGTTACAGGGCACAGTCTTTGGAGGGGCAAGTCGAGAGAGAAATGTGATCTAATTCATGTATTTAAGCGGTAGCTTTGGCAGCTATGTAGGGAATGGAAAGTTGGGAGAAAAGGATGGATACAAGGAGACTGGGATCACAGAGAGATGATGGAGGCCTGGCCAAATCAAGAGACTCACATGGAAAGGGGTGAGAGATGCTTCCCATGCAGAAATAGAAGCAATAAACATCCTGATGATGAGATGACTTGGGCAACCTAGCAGTCAATTTTGAAAAAATCACACGCCTCAGACCTCACAGCTTATTGAAAACAGAGTTTGGGCTATATTCCTACCACTGTAGAAATATTACCACCATCATCTTGCCATGAGGCACCATCCACTGATGTTCATGTTTTTCTTTGAGCTTGGGAATTTATTGGGGAAGGTTATTAAAGACAACTGAAGGTCTGGAGTTTATGATGTCAGACTGAGTTCTGTGTTCAGTTCAATTCAGTTCAGTTGCTCAGTCATGTCCGACTCTTTGCGACACCATGAATCGCAGGCGCCAGGCCTCCCTGTCCATCACCAGCTCCCAGAGTTCACTCAGACTCACGTCCATCGAGTCAGTGATGCCATCCAGCCATCTCATTCTCTGTCGTCCCCTTCTCCTGCCCCCAATCCCTCCCAGCATCAGAGTCTTTTACAGTGAGTCAACTCCACATGAGGTGGCCAAAGTACTGGAGTTCTGTGTAGATAGGGTTAAATAAGCTTTTCCTAAAAAGGGGTAGGTAGTAAATAGTTACATTTTTGTGGATTCTACTGTCTTGTTTTGCAGCTACTCAAGTCTGTCATTGTGGCTGGAAACCAACTTTAAATGATGCATTAAAAATGTATGTGGCTTTGTTCCAATAAAACTTCATTTAAAAATACAGGCAGTGAGCTGGATTTGGCCCGTAGATCATAGTTTGCCAACTCTGGCAGAAAATATAATTTATTTATGTGACCGAGATCACTTTTTCCCTACAACTAGGGTACTGCTGCTGCTAAGTCGCTTCAGTTTTGTCCAACTCTGTGAGACCCCATAGACGGCAGCCCATGAGGCTCCCCCGTCCCTGGGATTCTCCAGGCAAGAACACTGGAGTGGGTTGCCATTTCCTTCTCCAATGCATGAAAGTGAAAATTGAAAGTGAAGTCACTCAGTTGTGTCCGACTCCTAGCGACCCCATGGACTGCAGCCCACCAGGCTCCTCAATCCATGGGATTTTCCAGGCAAGAGTGCTGGAGTGGGGGCGCCATTGGGGTACAGACCTCTGCTTATCTTGACACTAGAAGATGTTACATATGATGTAATTGAATGGAGACTCTGTTCTGTACTTTTCAAATCTTGGGGATTCCTTGGAACTAACTCAGGGGACCAAGGTGATAATGAGGATGGAGGGCTTGGGGTCCCAGCTTCTACTTCAACCAGGACCCCCTCTTGGATTCATTTTTTAAAATTAAATTGGTGGTCTTCATAAGAGTTTGTGGGGGGAAGGTCTTGGGAGCTAGAAAAAAATCGAAAATCACTAATCCAGTTGGACTGGTTGGAGTTCATGTCCAGCTTCTGGTATTTGCATTAGAGAGGTGCTTCCCTGGTGGCTCAGATGGTAAAGAATCTCCCTGCAATGCCGAAGACCTAGGTTCCATCCCTGGGTCAGAAAGATCCCCTGAAGAATGGAATGGCTACCCACTCCAGATTCTGGCCTGGAGAATTCCATGGACAGAGGAGCCTGTTGGGCTACCATCTATAGAGTTGCAAAGAGTCAGACACAACTGAGCCACTAATGCTTTTGCTATTGCATAATTGCTCATAGAACAAATTAATACATACATTTTCTAATTGGATGGAGGCACGTAAAAAGGAGTTGTTTTGGGATTATATGTGTGGAGTAGAGGGTGTGCAGGGGACACAGAGAAGAGGGGCTTATGTAAATTTAGGTGCTGAACAAAGGCCATAGTGTCCCAGGTAGAGCTGCTGGGAGGGCCTACTTTCTGAGGCTTATAAGGTGGCGGCAGCAGGCTGGTGTGTGGCAGTCTTGGAGAGGCAGGATGAGAGTGGATTGGATCTCACATTCAGACACAGCTAGGTTTTAAATCTCCGCTCTGTCACTTAATAGCTAGACAAATTATTTAATCTCTGGTTATCCATTTTTCCATCTGGAAAACTGGAATGATGCTATTTCCCTTCTCAAGCCATTGGGTTAAATGAATGAATAATTCATTGCCAGTTGCTGAGCATATCACCAGTGGCTTAAGAAATAGAAATATCCTTTTCCATTCTGTTTTCAGGGGTGTAGGGTGAGCTCGAGGCTTTGAGACCTTTACCATCTCTTTCCTGTTGACTCCAATTTCCATGCCTCAATCTTCTCTTCTCAGGATGTGGCCAGGTTCTACGTGTTCCAAAGGGTCAGATTTTGTTGGAGAGCTACCCCTGAATGCTCACTGTGAGTGGACCATTCACGCCAAACCTGGATTTATCATCCAACTCAGGTAAGGGACTGGGGGTCAGAATTATGGAACCTGAGGTTTAAGGAAGTGCAATAACAAAACCAAAGGTCCTGGATCGTAGTAATCAGGGCTAACCATCTGCATTTTATTCTTGAAAGCAGAAAATGTGTATTAGAGCCTTTCCCTGTACCTCTTAGTGATTTTGTGGGATAAGGCCTGGGTAAGACTACCACCAGTTAAATGCTTGCCCTTCACTGACTGCAGACAGTGGGGCCCAGGCGACAATGACCCCAGGAAGACACCAATATGATGGAACACAGCACCGAGAGCAACCTGCCCATCCATCACCGTGACCAGGTCACCTATTCACTTAGTACTGGCTACATTCTGTGGAAGGGGAGGAAATAAAGTCATGCCTAACCTTCAAGGACTGTGTACTCTAGATTGGGGTTTATGCTTGTCACAGCTTCTTTCATTGCTATTCTCAGAAACCAACCACCACCTCCACAACCAATAAACCGATTCTATCCTTTGTGTGGAAGATAAGCTGTTCATCTTATGGAGCGCTGGGGTCCACACAAATGTTTAATTCATGCCATGGACTCAGTTGTCACTAGAGATAAATAGCACAAGTGCGTCCTGCTTTGTGAGAACTGTTCACTGTTGCATCCGGGAGCCGGGAACAGGACATGGTACACACCACAGGTGCTCGATAGACCCTTCCTGCATAAAAAAAGTTGAAAGATCTGCTCCCTGCCTCCAGCGTTTCTTCCTCTCTCCTGGCAGACACCTCTGCTCTTTCTCTTTATTAAAGCAGAGTGGCCCACTCAGCCTGGGACTTCTAGGGACGTTGTCCACCTAGCTCTTCCCTTTTCTACCTCATGGAGACGTTGGCGGTGATAGAGATCGCTAATCTTCTAGAGCGCAGGCTTCCAGTCGGTGTTTTCTGGGTGGATTGATGCACCCAGATGTTGCCATATGTCAGCGGGCTCCTCAATGGCGGTGTGTCGTGCAGGAAGGGCAACACTGTATCCCACATTGAGAGGATCCAGAACTCAGGTCGCTTTCCCAACCCTCCTCATCAAAGCCACCCGTTAGCTGCTGGTCTTCTTGTTCCCTGAGGTCGTGGGGTGTTAGGATTAAGGTTCAGTAAATGAACGTTCCCAGAGGAAGTTCAAGGAGCAAGTGAGAGGCTACCCCATTCTGCTGAATGGGCTCCAGGCTGGATCTTCCAGTGTGATGAGGACAATTTTGGATGCCACAGGCTAATCTTTCAGCAACTTAGGGACCAGGACAAATGGTCTCCTCAGAGGCTTGTGAAGAGCTTCTCCAAGACCCAGGATGAAAAGAATTCAGCGCCCCCTCCCCAACTCCACTAAGCAAAGCTCCAAAATGTTGGAGGGTTTGAGCAGCACATCACCTGCCCAGGAAAGGGCCCTAGGGGAAGCACAGAAGGATATAGGTTTCTTCCCTGCAAACCTGGAGCTGCTGGCCAGGAACAGTTATAAGGATGGAAATACTCTGCACCCTGGTGGCCAGCCCCAAAGCTGGTCGTCATCCCTGATGTTCCCTTTTCCATCGCCTACCACAGCCAGGTCACCAGAGAATCTATTTCCTCAGCTGTAAAATCATCTCAAGTCTTTCCACTGTCTCTACTACCAAAATTCTACTTTGAACTGCCACCGACTCTTACCTGGATTCTCTTGTCCCTAATTGGCTTCCCCTGCCTCCACTCTTGCTGGCTCTGCCATCTTCTCTCTTCAGAGTGACTGGAGTGATCCTTTAAAATCCTCTCTCAAATTATCATTCTGTTGGTGAAACCTTCCAGTGGTTTCTCTCAGACTTGGAATAAAATTGACAGTCCTCACCACACAAAATGGCTCCCGCTCTCCTCTCTGACCTTTGTTCATACCGTTCTCCCAGGTAGGCACCGCCTGGCAGCGTAGCATCCCTGCCCCCTTTCATTTCCTCAGATATGCTCATGACTACCTCAGGGCCTTTGCACTTACAGATTCTCCTGCCTGGACCACTCTTCCCCATGACCTGCACATGGCTGGCTCCATTTCATCAGTTAAGTGTCTACGCAGATATGTCCTTGACCATGTATGTAGAAAGCTTACCCTCCCAGTCACTCTCGCTGCTCTTACCCGCTCTCTTTTTCTTAGGACTTAACACTCTCTGGAATCCCCTTGTTTTCTGGTTTCCTTGCTTTTTGTCTGTCCCTCAAATCAGAACTCATGAGGGCAGGCACTGTGTCTGCTAGGGAAGTTGCTGTACTTTCAGCACCTGGAACAGCGTCTGTCACAGCGCAGACCAGCCATAGATGTGCTGAATGAGTGGACACATGGGTGAATGTAAATGCAGGTTGCGGTGTCTCCTGTTTCAGTTTCAGAAAACGCTGTGATCTCGGTTTGGTGGTGGACTTGCCCCCCCCTCCCAATCCTCCCCTTTTCAGATTAAGACACCAAAGCCCAGAGAAGCAAGTGATTGCTCAAGGCCGGCAGTGAGCTGGTGGGGGCCAGATCTTTACTACTCTAGCATGTTCCACACATTATGATGAGTAGGACTTACACTTCCTCACAAAAGGCTTTGTGATAAAAATTTATGAAAAATAAACACTAGTCATACTCAGTGATCATTCCTTTTTAAAATAAGATCTTTAAGAGCATTTACAGTATCCTGATTGTTCTCTAATTCTGGCACTTGAAGTTTTTGCCCAAGGTGATAGAGGTGGCACTGGTTTGAACTTTTCAGTGGCAGTTCTGAGTTCTCTATTCCCACTTCTCTAGAACATGAGGAAGAAGATACAGATGTACATTTTGTGAACTTGATACTCAGGCATTCCCTTGGGAATCTTCTGAGAAGTTATCTGTTCCTCTCTTGCCTTGGTGTGTGTCTGCCTCTTTTCTTACCTCTTGGAAATGAGAGCTTAGGGTTTTATCTTCTGCTTTTTTGATCCGCTGCACCCCAATATTTACAAACCCAAGATCCCTTTGAGGTAATCAAAGATATGTCTCTTTCAATTATGAAATTTTGATATGACGCTACTGTTTCTACTCTTTGGAGCAAGAGTTATTGTTACCAAGAGGATAGTTATCTTCTCATCCTTCCATCAGACAGAAGAGTATGCAGAGTTTTTTCCTTTACTTGGTATTTAAGATAACATATACTCTGTCACTCTCCAATTGTAAAATTAAAGTATCCATCCTGTCACCTACTCAACATTTGTTTATTGTGTCTACGTGCCAGAGAACTGCATTAGGCACTAAGGAGACAGTGATGGAGTAAGACAGATGTCACACCCTGCCCTTCAGGAATCTGCAGTCTAGGGGAGCAGACAGGCATGCCTGTGTGCACACACACACTCACGAAGTCAAGGAGATAAATATGAGAAATAAAAATGCCTATACAGATTATGACAAAAACAAGGGCTCCCTTTAGAAAGAGTTGTCAGGGAAGCCTCTTTAAGGAGAGAATATTTCAGCCGAGCTCTGAGTTTAGGAAGGAACCAGCCAGGCAGCCTGGGAGAAAAGTGCCCCTGTACGAGGAGTCGGGGTGTGCAGAGGTTCTTGGAATGGACTGTGGTGCCCCTGCACCTGGCATGTGTCCTCACACCTGCACACAGTACACCTGCCCACACACACGGAAAGAAATGCAGCTGCTTGCAAGTCCTCCAGGGCCATGGTCCTATCAGATCAGGGCATAGCTCCTCTCTTCCGGAGGCCTGCTTGTCATCTGGCCTTGAACTTGCCCAGGGGCGGGCGGAAGGGTTCTTCAGGGCCTCACCTGCCTCCTGCTCTCGCCCTCTCCTCCTCCAGGATTGTCATGCTGAGCCTGGAGTTTGATTACATGTGCCAATATGACTATGTTGAGGTCCGCGACGGGGAGAGCAGCGACAGCCAGATCATCAAGCGTTTCTGTGGCAACGAGCGGCCAGCTCCCATCCGAAGCACGGGCTCCTCTCTCCACATCCTCTTCCACTCAGACGGCTCCAAGAACTTCGACGGCTTCCATGCCATCTTTGAGGAGATCACAGGTAAAGGCCAGAGAGAGAAAGGTCGAATTTTATTTTAAAGTTTATTTTTTGGCCACGCCCCATGGCATGTGGAATCTTAGTTCCCCAAGCAGGGATTGAATCCATTCCCTCTGCAGTGGAAGCACGGATTCTTAACCACTGGACCTCCAGAGAAGTTCCCAAATGTCACTTTCTATGGCTGCGCTCTAGATAAACATTCCTTTCTGTGTCTCCCTCTCCTTCCTGCCCAGCCTTGTTAAAACCCCACCTGCTGGGTTCTCAGAAATGACCTGCACATTGAGAAGGTAGAGAGAAATGGCAAGGGGTGTTTCAGAAATGCTCACCAGAACCAGAACTAGGAATTCTTACTTCTCCTGTACAGCTGCTGTGGCACAGATAGATCAGGTCACTTGTCTGAGGTTGCACAGCTCTGGAGATGGAACTAGGAATCTGTACAGTTTGGCTCTGGAGCTGCTATTAGGGGCTCTCATGGTTAAGAGAGTTAGCTTTGGTCCCTGGCAAATTAAACCATATGGCTTAGACAAGTTCTCCTGTTCTCGGCCTGGGTTTCCTAATCATAAATAAGGGCGTAACCCTAGATCCTGCTCTGTTAAGGAGTCTCTGGGAGACAGAACAAATGAAGAGCTGAGCAGAGTGTCTGGTGCAGAGGAAACCCTCAGTAGCCGCCCTGCCCCAGGCATGCCCTGAGCCTCCTTTGTCATCTTTCAAATAACTGTTCACAGTCTGACACTACCCGGGAAATGCCACTCACTTTTGAGGAACTCTGCATCTGACTTCACCTCCTGTCCTATGAGGAAGCAGCATTTGGCCAAAATGAATGATGGACTAAAGAATCACCCCAGATCTCAGATCTTTTTACTCCTTGGAGATGGGATTGCATCAGGTTTTACAAAATGAACTCCAGCTTGAAGTATGTATTTTTGAAACAAATAACTGAATTTAAGAAATTGCAATGGCCTTTTTGACCATTCAGGCTCCCTTATGGAAGGTCTGAGATGGATGTCTCAGGAAGGGAGGTGGGCGGAGGTGGAGTCAGCCTTTCTTTAGCCTCACCTGTTCAGCAAGACCAGCAGACACCCCGCCCTCCACCTCACCCCCCTGCGAACATTCCTGCCCGAGCCTCCAGCAGTTGCTCCTAGGAGCTGTGTTCTGGCTCCCTCCCAGGACGTGTCTCCTATGCAGACTTGCAGGGCCTGGGAGCTCTAGCGGCTTTGGCTGCTGTGCTGTAGTGAGCCTGCGGCTCGGTCCTTGCCCCTCGGTGCCACACTGCCAGTCGGGGCTGAGATCTGTCTGGCGGTGTTCATGGCAGTCAGAAGCTGGGGGCAGAGGCGGCTCCCCAGCCCGTGAGCCTGTGACTGAGGGAAGGGTCAGGAGGGTCTCTTCCTCACTCTCCCCTGGAGAACTCTAGTCTGTGTGGTCTCCCTGTTCCTCAGGCACCTGGTGTGACCCACCTGCCCTCGTTGTTCCCTGCCTAAAGCCACCTTCCCAGCCCTGCACGTCATGTCCCATCCCCAGAGGCCCCGTCAGATTTCTCCTGCCCTGGTAAGCCTTTTCCCTTGTTCCAATGAGCTGTGGCTTTGCCCTTCTGAATGTCTTCTAGAACTTCCTCTTTTCTGACACTCACTGAATCACACTTCAGGTCATAGTCACTGCCGACTCTTCTTCACAAAGCTTTGTCCTGGCGAGCAGGCTCTCTGTTGGTCCTTGTCTCTCGCCAGCGCCTTCTGCAGAGCCAGCGCTCGACTCAGGCTTGCTGCACTCGGCCTAGCCGTGGATTTCTATACCAGGGTAAACGAAGGTGGGGTTAGTGGGGAACAAGCAGACTAGTGTTTCCCAAAGTGTTCTCTGTAGAAAAATGGTCCCCAGGACTCTCTGTGAAATGCAGTCTCTCAGATCAAATAAGCCTGTGAAAGGCAGAATGTTATGTGCATTCTTAGAAATTCACAGTGCACATTGGAACGTGGAATGTGCTGAGAAGATCTGCAGTGCGGAAACCTGGTGGATTATCATTTAACCCCAGTAGCATTTCCCCACCGTATCTGAGACCATTAACTCTCAACATCTCAAGGGACTACTGTTCACAGAAGGCACGTTTGGAAATTCTTGAGTACCCTTCACCAGAGTCATGAAGTTGGCTTCCGGCTCCTTTCCCCCAGTACCCCGGATGCTGAGCTTCCTTGAAAAAAGAGACGTGTTACCCCAGCCTGCTCTCTCCCCATGGGAGCCCCTATGGGAAGGGTGAAGCTTGCTTCTGCTTTAATTATGTGGTGCACTTGTGTGTGTGGTCCTACACTAGAGGTGTCTGGAGCAGACTTCCGGGGCCTTGGAAAACATCAGATAACTTCCGGGGCCTTGGAAAACATCAGATAACATCAGCAACATTTGATTAGTGAGTAGCTGTTTTAGGCAGTCTTGAACAGTGGTAACATGATTTCAATAAAAGGAGTTTAAAAATGGCAGGAAGACTTTAAAAGACAAGTGAGAGCCTGTGGTCAGGATTCCAGGCTTGAATGAAGGGGCTCACCGTACAGGGATGCTGAGAGCAATTGCCTTCTCTCTTACAGCGTGTTCCTCGTCCCCTTGTTTCCACGATGGCACTTGCCTCCTTGACAACACCGGATCTTACAAGTGTGCCTGCTTGGCGGGCTACACCGGGAAGCAGTGTGAAAATCGTGAGTTTGCCTGCAGAGTGGGAGTGAAGGTGTCATGCGGGGCTGGCATGGAGAGGGTCTGGGGAGCTTGCTGGGGGTGTTGTTCCCTGGTGTCTACATGGTCTTTCCAAGATGACGAGTAACATAGACTCTCCCAATGAGTGAGTCTCAAGAGGGCTGGGCTCCCTATGAGTCAGAATGTTTGGAACCACCCCACTTTGCCTTCACCTATGGCAAATACCGCTTAGAAAGATCTTATTTTAGAAAGATAACGCCTTCAGTGGCCTCAAATAGTATCCAGAGCCCAAACACACTGAGAAAGGGCCAACAGTAGAAAGCTACCATCATACACGCTCCTGAGGCCCAGAGTCTGAACTCCCTCTCCATCCCATGGTCTAAATTTTGGAGTCATGCTCCAGGGCACCATTCATTGTGTTACTGTGCATCTGAAGCCCTGCGTTGAGGATGGTAAAAATGTAGGATAACTATGAGCCCTACAGAGCATTTTGTCTATGTCTGGTTATTAATAGCATATTCTTTCATACTCGAGTGTCCTGAGTGGATGACAAAGTACAGTCATCATCTTATGATGATCTGACCAGGTTACATCAGTCACAGACAAAGCAGCATTTTTATTGAGGGACTACTATGCACTGAGGTCTATGGGGATGCAGAAGAAAGCACGTCTTGCTGTTCTCTGAAGGACCTTATCCCGACTTGTGAGCTCAGCTCTGTGCTTCTCCGGTAATTCTTGAGCAGGTTCGAGAGGCGATGGGGCTGCGAGGGTGGTATAGCCCCGGGGAGTCATAGAGGAAAGAAGTCTGCCAGCCGTGGCAGTCCACGTATTATTCTCTGGGATGGTTCCCTTGCCAGTCGAGTCCCCACCACCTCCTGCCTGAGCCATATCCTGGCTGTCCCATTGGGTCACCCACACTTTCCAGTTCTTGCAGACAGAAGTCAAACAAATGACTTACTCCAAAGCACGTAGGAGTTTCTCATTCATGTTTGTGAAGGGCAGAACATGACTCTTATGTGCTATTAGTCTCAAAGTTTTGCCAGACGAGAGAAACTAGAACATGTATCTGATATGGCAAATCCTTATCTGATAATGGTATCTGATATGGCATTGCCCTTGGGAAGGGTGCACACAGGCCAGTGCATACAGCAGCATCGGGCAGCACCCAGCCCAGTGGTGCGGTACCCAGGACTGTGCCGTTGGCAGACAGGAACTTGAACACTATGAGCAGAAATCAACTGTCAAGGGTCTTTGGTAATCACGAGCCTGTCTGTCTATGACAAGTGGTCCTAACGGAAGTCTGAGACCTAAAACTGGTGTCCCACGCTGCAGCTGTCACATGGGTGAAATGAGCAGAAGACCAGGAGGCGTCAACATCTGGGGAAAAGCAGAGGAGGGCAGCTAATGACCTAGGGAGGGTTCCCCCAGAGCAGATCCTGACATGGGAACGTGTGTACGGATGACGTGGCAAGGACACGTCCCCCAGGAGAAGCTGGTAAGGGAGTGGGGAGGCTGGACCGGAAGGGAAGGAAGCCAAGCAAAGGCGTGATTTTGGGCAAAATCCCAGCCTGAGTGTTAACAGGCAGTGGAATCTGGAATGGAAAGTACATCTCAGAGTGTGTCCTGGCTTTAACGCAAGACAGCTGGGCTTTCATATCCCAAGTGTGATTGGCGATTGGCTAAGGTCTGCCTTGGGCAAGTGGGACGTGCTTAACTTTCTGTGCATGTGCCAGGGTGGTTCCAGCAACACTCGAGCAGTGGAGGCTTTGGTTGGTGCAGGCCATTGGAAGGATACAGAGCAGATTGGGTGGGGGAGGGGAGGGAGGAAAACACAGCAGATTGGGTGGGGGAGGGGAGGTAAGGGGCATCCCAGGACAGGGCCTCAGCAGCCTCTGCTATCACTTCTAACTGGCATGCTCAGGTTACTCTGGGGTCCATCCTATATATAAGAGACCTGGTTTGACAGCGTTCTATAAAGTTCATGCATTTTTCAGTTAATTTCGTGAATTTTCCTTGCAAACAACGCAGACTAAAGCCAGTGTCCGTAGTGTGTCCTTGAGCGTACATTTCATTCTACTTAAAACACCCGTTGCTTTGGGTGTGTCAGCTGACCTAAGTGTGATTATGCCGGATTCTTAAAAAATTATGTTCTGCTTTGTGGTTCTTGTCTCGTTCAAGTTCTCTGTGAGGCGTACAAGGCAGAGAAGTGTTGCCTTCCCTTCGTTTCAGGCAGTTGTAGATGGAGTGATTGTAGAGTCTTGATAATGACTGATCACGAGCGCTAGCTACCCTTTAGATGCAGAGGGGTACAGAAAACGGAAGCCCTAAATTCTTGACAAACTAACTTTACCATATTAGGGGTTTGATTAAGAAAGGCAAAATTGGAGAAAAGTAAAACATTACCAAATTAGTCAAAATACCTGTAAGAAGCTGAGTTAAACTGGGGAAGGGGAGTGGAGCACAGGGAAGGAAATTGGTCCAAAAGTTTTGACTAAAATATTTATGAGTAGCTTTTGAGCAAAAATGGACTTCTAGGCATTACTACTCTATCCAGGAAAAGAAAAAAAAAGAACAAAACAAATAAACATGATGAAAAAGAATGTAAACTATGTCATTATGAACTGATCTATAACTTGATTCATGAACTGTCTCAAATCCCTTTTGGTCTCAAGTCACTTTTGGTTTCAAAACATCAGCTTAAATGGACAAGAGAATTCTTTCCAGCTACTTTTCAGAACGTTGTTCAAAAACCATAATTCTCTTAGTACCCTATAGTTGAGACTGCGGAAAGATATTGTTTGTGGATATCTGATAAGCCATTTGCTGTGGTGCTGGTGGTTTAATCCCTAAGTCATGTCTGACTCCTGCGACACCATGGACTGTAACCCACCAGGCTTCTCTGTCTGTGGGATTTCCCAGGCAAGAATACTGGAGTGGGTAGCCATTTCCTTCTCCAGGGCGTCTTCCTGACCTAGGGATCAAACCCATGCCTCATGCAGTGCACTGATTTTTTTTTTTTTTTTTACCACTGAGCCTCCAGGAAAGCCTTGGGGGACCAAATGTTTGATTATTTTCCATTTAGGTCTGTTTTTCTGTCTCAGGATAGTCACCATGAATTCCAGCTAAATAAGGGAATCATCGCAATTGTCTATTAAGAATTTACCTTTTAATTTCTGAACAAACGTTAACCATTTTTCCAGAAAAACCAAAAAGAAAAAAAAAAACCTTTATCTTAGGTATATCAAAAAGCTGAAAATACTTCCCTAGAGGAAATTCTTTCAAAATTAATAAGAAACTGAAGCATTCTAGGATATTTTAAATTCTAAAATGCCCAAATTGGATTAGGCATATGTTTTTTAAAAATGACTTTTAAAGCAGCAAAACAAATATTAATGAGAACTCCATCTTTTGTTTATGTAGCACCAAATCTGATGAGGGGAAACCATTTCATGGATGATGCCTTAATGTGCTGCTCTCCTAAAGGTTTTGTGAGAAGGTAGATGATCCTTTAAGCAAATGAAGGATTTGAAGTACAGGGCTCAAGACACTAAAGTGGTCAAATTCAAGACCAGGGGCCAGAATTCCACACTTCCCACCCTGTTTACAATTTCTCAGACACCATTCTCACCACCTGGCTTGGTGAGACTGCAGATGATGGATTGATTAGCTCCGGTTAGCATCCTGTCTCATTATCAAGTCCTCTCAGAGGACTTCCCTTCCCAGGTAAGACCTACCTGTCTCTCTTCTCTAGAAAGTCCCAATTAACTGTCTCGTGATATGAGTTATTCTCTTAATTTTCCTTGTGTGTGTCTATGTCTGTCGGTGGGAATAGAATTGAAATAGATTTCCTGCTTAATTACAGAAGAAATATAGACTTGTATAAATAATCAAACAGTACAGAGGTGTATAAAATAAAAAGAACATTATTTTCTCTGACCAGTCCTGGTTCCCAGGGTTAGCAGCTTGATGAGGATCCTTCTAAACTTTTTTCTAAGGTGTGCAAACCTAGGTTGTCTATATGTCATTACTTTAAACCAGTGGTTCTCATCTGGGGGTGATTTTGTCCCCTGCTCCTACCCCAGGGGACTTTTGGAAACTGGAAACTTTTTTGGTTGCTGTAGCAGCAGGAGGGGAGGGTGCCACTGGCATTTGGTGGGTAGAGGCCAGGAATGCTGCAAAATCCCCAAGACTGCCCCACAACAAAGAGCTGTCTGGCCCACAGGTCAGTAGCGCCAAGACTGAGAAACCTGGTTTCAAACAAAAGTGAATTTAAAGAATACATACAAATTTTCAACTTTTTTGCCTTCAGTATTCATATTGTAGGCATTTTCCTAGGTCAATCCATGTTGGTCTCCCTCTTGGGAGAAAAAATGATTGCTGGAGGACTCCATTATATGAATGTCTATCCAATCATGTAATCATTCCATTGCTTAAGATGGACTTAATGTCATTTTTAATATTCTTACTATTATGAAAAAGGCTGAGATGAATAACCTCACATGTTTCTTTGTTCATATGCAAAGGTATCTTGTAAAATAAATTCCTAGATGTCGAACTGTTAGTCAAAAGGTTACCTGTATTTAACCTTTGGAGAGCTGTTGCCAAAGCGGTCACCAAAAAGTCAGTTTACCTGCTTACAAGACAAGCCATTATAAACACCAGTCCTCAAAATAAGAGTTAGAACATGCATGGCAGCAGCTTGGTCTATCCTTGTCAAGTTGGAAACGGATTTATTTTCAAAGGAATTCTTTGAGTCTGAGAGGAAATGTTTTGTTCAGATTTTGTGGGGTAGTAGATAAACAACCTGGAGAAGAAAATGGCAACCCACTCCAGTATTCTTGCCTGGGAAATCCCATGGACAGAGGAGCCTGGCGGGCTGCAGTCCATGGGGTCACAGAAAAGGCTTGGACACGACTCAACGACTAAACGAGCAAGCAAGATGAACAAGAAGATAATCAATCAACATAGGTTTTCCCGTTGGGTTAGTGAGAGGGTGCAAGAGCCCTGAGGGCAGTCGCCACTGACTGCAGCCCCACCTTCTCCTCAAGTTGTATTCCAGGGAAGAACCACCTTCTCCTGCTCCCAGATGACCTCCTCTGAGAACAAAAACAGGGAGTGGCCCCTCCTGAGCTCTGGGGCCAAGCTAACCTCCTGCCAGCACCCTCTGCAACCCCAACCTCCCTGGGCCACCATGTAAGAAACTGGGGCCCCCCTTTTTTTTTCCTCTGAAGTTTCCTGTTTCTTTGTATGGAACAGAAGGACAAAGTAAGTTCTCGAGTAAATGGTCAGAATCTTGTTTTGAAAAAGTAGAGAGTGAGGGGTTCACTGCCCGCTCCACTTTCCATGTTGCCTTTGTTCCTCTGGCCCAGTTGACGGTGCCGAGGTCTCCCCCTGCATCCTAATGAAGGGCGATGAAATGGGCTAAATCTTGGGGCACAATGCTCACCCTGCGGGCTCAGACGCGCCTTTGAACAACACAAATCAGCTTCCACCAATTAAAGACAAATGATGTCTCTGGATTCATTGGGGTTCTGGGGCATCAGGAGGTTTCCCACTAGCCTGTCCCAAAGACTGGGAAGAAAAGAGCCTAGGATAAGAGGCACACTTTATACTTCAGCTTCAAAGGGCCAACCCGTGTTTCTCATCAAAATAAGTGACTGGGAACTTTGGGGTTTTCCGGGAGACCTTAATAGTGATGGATGTGCTGAGACTCCTTGTGGGTCACAGTCCCCTCTCCCATCACAGGTAAATAATGGGCTGCAAGCTTGCTGGAATTAATGTGTATTTGTTCCAAGATCTCTTAGGGGAGACATTGTAAAAATGGAATTTTGAACTGGCTTCTTTAGAGTTTTAAAGGTCTGTTTCATCCTTAACATGTAGAAGATGGGTAAGAATACGTTTGTCCACACTGAGATGACACAACCTAGGGTGGAGAGCTTGAACTCTGGTCAGAAAGACTTTGGTTTGGTTCTAAAGCTGCAATTTACCAGCCTGGTAAGTCTTGAGCAAGTAATTTACCTCTTAGGAGTCTCAGTCTCCCCACTTATAAATTTCAGGAAAATCTTATCAAGTTCTTCTTAGGGCTGATGGCAGGGAGGGAATGAGATGATCCATTTAAGATACTTGTGTATTGATACAGATAGTGATGTAATTATTCTGAGTTTAATAGAAACAGTTATTCTTATTACTACTTCTGGGCCCATGTAGCCATTTAAAAGTTTGGCAGAAAGCAAGGATGTTCTAGCTAAGGGGTTAGGGCATCGGCACTCGTTTCTACAAACTAGATGATCACGACAAACCTTCCTCAGACTCTCAAGGTTTAAGAAAATTCTCCCAAGAGTTTCTGAGTTTTCTCCTTGAACTGTGCCTCCTGAATCATTGCCAGATGCTAAGGACTGCTACCATTACACGAGCATCCAGGCAAGAAAAATTGGGTTTTGAAGGACAGGTAGATACTGCCAATGCCATTGTCATAAAGAAACCCTGGATCCCAGGGGTAGACATGCACAGCAGCATGATGGATGGGGAGTCTCTGTAGCCAGAGCAGCCAGAATAGGGGGCTGTTGGAGATGAGGCATGGAGTAATAGCAGGGGACTGGATTGGGAAACTCCGGGGTAGGATGCCCCAAGCATCATGTTCCTTGGTCAGCCTCCTTATTTCTCATGGTTCTTTTTAATGGTCACTCATTAACATGAAGTGGACTCTATGTCAGTCCCCTGTGGTTATACAGGAGACCAAGTCTCCAGAGCATCCTTGCATATTAAATTAGAGCAACAAGGCAGAAGAGAGAATTCACAGTCTGGCTGGAGAGGACGTGAGGGGTATAAGGATAACTTCATAAAAAAACAGTTCCTTGGGGTCCACTGTTTTTACCCACCAATACTCGGTAACCCAGAGCCTTCGGAGAAGAAAGGAGCCCTGGGAGGATGCTTAGCGGGGAGTCTGCTTCCTCCTTACACCCCCTATACCGGAGCCTCCCATCTGCTGTCTCTCCGTAACACGGAGATGAATCTCTGCCACCCTTCTTAGCGTGTCTGGAGGGATGCTGTCTCAGTCGGATTTAGATCTGGAAAGCCAAAGTGGTCACTGAACACAGTAGAAGCTGCCCTTTCATAACTATCTAATATTTGCTTGTTTTTATAATTCAGGGGGAAATTTTTCCTTATCATTTGAATCATTTTTTGTTGGGTAAATCTGAGTCTACATAGACCAAATGACATGTTAGCCTTAACTCTGCTGGGCTTCATGAATCTGTAGCCTTTTAATCAAGGCATAGCCTCTTCTCACTCAGAGTAAGAGGATTAGAATTGGTATATATGGAGTGCATGTTGCTGGTCAGCAGTTGTTTTAGTGATGGATGGCATTCTAGCCAAATAGTAAGAGGACAGATCAAGCCTCATAAACAGCTCTTCAGCCTGACGGACTCCGAAAACTTGGGCTGGAGTGCCCATCAGCACGGGATGGGCCAGGTCCACCACTGTTTCACTAACACTTTGCTTCCACTTCCCTGCTCCTTGTGGGGACCCTCTTGGCTTTGCTTTGGCAGACAAGGTCCCTGAGGCAGGACTTCATGCAGGGGTAGGATTTATTTTGGTCTTGGGTTAAGTAACTCCTCAGAGCTGGGATGGACTATATGTCCATGGAGGGAAGTGTGGGAAGATAAGAAGAGTAGAAGAACCTGAGCGCAAAGCCGAATTACCTTCTGATGGAAGCAAACTTACCTGCTATCGCAGACCCCGAGGCCGACTCCAGCCAGGTGACAGAGGCTATAGTGTTCTCATTTTCCTTAGAAACTCCTGCCCTGTGGGGCATTCACCACCTGCCCCTCACCCTGCTTCAGAAGGTGAAAGCTTCTCTTCTGCAAAACACAAGGCATGTTTATTGGTATCCAAGTATCAAAAACTACAATGGTAGTTATTCTCTGCGTTCTCAATATAGACCAGACTCTGTGTTCTATATGACACCGTCTCATTTAGTTGTCACGACATGCCACTGGGGTAGGTACTGTGATCCTCCCCTCTTGGCAGATTTATTCAGCCAGGCATTTTTGAGCATCTGTTAGGCATCAGGCACGGGTCAGGTAAGGCAGGGCTCTTTGGTGTATTTTCCTGCTTCGTTTGGCAGAACTGTACAACAGTCCCAGTTGTAGCCTTTTTCTGGCACACGGGAGAGTGGTCGTGCCATGCATTTCCCGGATATTACTACTTCTAGAAAGGTGTTTGGTAATAATGGTGATGGTGAGCCTGAGAGTTACTAAGTGGGCGGGATCTCAGGACTCAAATGTCCTCTGAAGCTCAGGACTCCTCTGCAAGGTCAACCTCTTCATCCCCAATGCTAAACAGAATTTCCTTGTTTGGGCTATTTTCACAGTGAGCACACTTTACATTTGAAAAGCTGATGATGAATGCTGCTGGGGGACATTTCCCCTTGTCGTTTAGGGTAGGTATTACCTACCTGTCTAGCCCCATCCCCTGGAGTTGACTCAGAAACATTCTGAGATTTGTGGGAGCATTCCAGTGGTCTTGTATGGATGTGAGAGTTGGACTGTGAAGAAAGCTGAGCACCAAAGAATTGATGCTTTTGAACTGTGGTGTTGGAGAAGACTCTTGAGAGTCCCTTGGACTGCAAGGAGATCCAACCAGTCCATTCTAAAGGAGATCAGTCCTGGGTGTTCATTGGAAGGACTGATGCTAAAGCTGAAACTCCAGTACTTTGGCCACCTCATGCAAAGAACTGACTCATTGGAAAAGACCCTGATGCTGGGAGTGATTGGGGGCAGGAGGAAAAGGGGATGACAGAGGATGAGATGGCTGGATGACATCACTGACTCAAAGGATGTGAGTTTGAGTGAACTCCGGGAGTTGGTGATGGACAGGGAGGCCTGGCGTGCTGCGATTCATGGGGTTGCAAAGAGATGGACACGACTGAGCGACTGAACTAAACTGAACTGAAGACTTACTGAGCACATCCACCAGGTAGAATACAACTAATTTTCTATAGTTACATAAGTTACCCATCAACTCTACCAAATGAGGATGTTGATTTTGAACAAAAGCAAAGTAACCAGGACTTTCTGAGGATTTTTGATGTGGACCCGTCTCCTAGGCACAGGGAGTTTCAATTGTCTAATGAAATAGGCCATCTAAACACCAGAAAAGTGGTATCCGAAAGACACAGTGTACCAGGAGCCAAGGACAATACTGATTAAGATCAAGTCGCTAATTGAAAGCCTCAGCCTCCAAATTGCTGCCAGATGAACAAATAGCAGTGTGTGCAGTCCAAGTATAATTTCACATGGGTACTGTCTCATTCACAACCTTGGAAGGCTGGAAAACATCAGGGGGCAGAGTTCCATCAGCTGGACAGGGATAAAAAGGGTTTTCAGTGGAGGGGTTATATCACCAGTTGGTGTCATTGTTCCTGGTTGGGGAAGACATTTTGGAGGTAAAAGATGTTGGGTTCAGAGGCGCCAGAATCAGATACAAGCTGAACAGGAAGAAGTGCAAAGGGATTCAAGCCTGTCCGAAGGCTGTCTCTGGCTGTTGGTCTCATATTAAGTTAGATTTCCAGGATGAACGAAGTCCCAGGAAGAAAGTTAATGCTTTATATATAAATTATATATATATTTTAGAAAACATGAATTTTTGCCCAACTAAAATATTTGTGACATTTTGACTCCACTTGTTTGACTTAGTATGAATAGAATGCTAGATTTCTAATAAAAAATACAGATATGCAATAAGCAACAAAGGTTTACTGTATAACACAGAGAACTATAGCAATATCTTATAATAATCTCTAATGGAAAATAATTTAAAAATAATATATTGTATATATATAACTGAATTACCTTGCTATGCACCTGAAATATTGTAAGTCAACTATACTTCAATAAAATATATATATTAAGAAAAAAAAAGAAAGTTAATGCCTTTTCCAAACAGAACTGAAATTATCACAAATTGTTCCTTTGAATTTGGTGACAAGTGAGAACTGGTGGATAGCAGAGTATTTGAAGAGTTGAGGCTAACACCCCAGCTCACACTGCCAGCTAGATAATGGAGTCCTGAACATTGCTGACTTTGGATCTGTGTCTCTTGCTGGAACTCTCAAGATACTCTTATAGCTCTAATGGTTCCTGTTAAAGAGACAGAGTGGTCCCTTAGTATTTTGCTCAGATAGCTCTCTCATTACCCTAAATGTATCATTAACATAAAATTTAAGAATAGAAATGTATGATTTTTAGGTGCAGTTTTGTAAAAGACATCAAACCATTTTTGTAAGCAATCAGCTTGCCAGACGGCACTAGTGGTAAAGAATCTGCTTGCCAGTGCAGGAGATGCAAGAGACGCGGGTTCGATCCCTGGGTTGGGAAGATCTCCTGGAGGATGACAATGGCAGACCACTCTAGTGTTCTTGCCTGGAGAATCCCATGGACAGAGGAGCCTGGAGGGCTATAGTCCATGGGGCTGTGAAGTGTCAGACACAACTGAGCAACTGAACACACACGCACAGGGTATAAATAATAATGAAAGTGAGAGAGTTTAGAAGTGGGACAAGAACAGCGGAGGAGGACACTCTATGGGATGAGAGAGCAAGCTCAACATGTGCATCAGATGAAATGATCAGCCTCAGAGAGTCTGTGACTCTGAGTTTCTTGGCAGCAAAGGCAAAAATAAAAAGGCCTTCGCTGGCATAGCTCTCATAGTGTATTAACGGAAAGCAAATATCAGTTCATTTGCAGATGCTAATATTGTTTGTGTTATTTTAATTCCTAATTCTTCCCTTTCCTTATCTAAAGGTGGGTGCTTCAACTTTGTAAATAACAGAAATTTAGCCTTTTTTAAACCAAACGTGTAAAAACTGGGTGCTTCCACCTTCCTGGAGGTGGGGGGGAGGTAGCTAGATTTTATTATGCTAACACTATTACTGTTGACCCTCTGACCTCCAGCCCCAGGCTCCTGCAGCTCTGCCTAAGGGCTTTCTCTGGCTCTCAGAGTCCATTGACTCATATATGAGCAAAGACTGGAGTGCTGAGGAATTAATGTCCATCTCATCATCCTTCAACAAATGGTTGATGGTGATCTGTAGGTAATAACTCATATCCATTGCTCTCTGGGCAGTATGACTCTGAGGCATAGTCTACACTGTCTCCCAGTTTCCCAATGGCATTGAAACTCCATTGTCCCCAGTAGTAACTTTCTTAATAATATAAACTTTTGTGTCTTACTTTCCCACACTACTTTTGGCCCTTCTTGGGATCACCACCTACATAAGCTGCTTACACTCAAATCTTTCTCTCCCAGCCTGCTTCTAGAAGAACCCAGTCTAAAATAATTTGTGAAGATATTTCTCTGAGGAGCTAACTTAATAGTTACAGAGCTCAAGTCAGCTAGATCACTATTTGGTTGTTTCTTTAAAATATTGGATAAGACTTCGATCGCTGCTGCTGCTGCTGCTGCTAAGTCGCTTCATTCGTGTCCGACTCTGTGCGACCCCATAAACGGCAGCCCACTGGGCTCCTCTCTCCCTGGGATTCTCCAGGCAAGACTGCTGGAGTGGGTTGCCGTTGCCTTCTCCTGATCAATGCTAAGTAACATATATTTCAGGATTGCGTTGTCTAAAGAGATGCTCAAAGTATGATTGTATTATTGGTTTAAAAAGATTCAATGTTAGATCCAAGAATTGATCTCTCTTTCTTTTGTCCCTTTCGCTCTCACACACACGCTGTTCTCGGTATGAAAGAGCCAGCCCAGTCCTTTGTGAGATGGGGTAGTACAAGTAAGTGGAGACGCCAGTAATGTTTCTAGAGAGAGCCTATAATGTCTCCCAAAGGACTTAAAATCTGAAGGTTTGGTCATCCTCTGCCATCTACCATTTTTCAGACACGTGTTAGAAAGTGGCTGCTCCCATCGTAAGGAAGCATCACTGGGCCTGTGCTAATTACGTCCTCTTTCCTAATTGTGCCCTTGATCAATTGATCTCACTGCATTAACTGTAACACATGCCCTGGTTAAATGGTAGTCTCTGTGTCAACACATCTGTCTAGTATCACAAGGAGAACACACGTGATAAAATAGATTCCAACAAATCCCAAATGATTATTCTTAGCATAAGCATCTAAAATAGAGCCTGGTTCCATTTCACCCAGGTTTCTGCCTGTAGATTAAGAGGTTATCTTTCAGGCAACACAAAGGCTGAATTGTATCAACCCAGTTAATCGTACCTGATGGAATCTTTGGTACAACCCAGACTACCGTCAACTGCTGCTGTTGGCTAGTATTTTCTGAGACCCACCCCCTACACCTCTTTAAATTATTTAAGGCCCCAGTGATTACCTTTACTTTATTCTTTGTTTAGACATTCCTATGTTCTGATATGACTTTATAAGCAAAGTTAGACACTAGTCATTTAGGATGAAATGGTACTAATGAAAACAGTTATATATGTGTGTCTCCATTCCCCTGAAGACTTGGGGGTTAAGTCTCTGGAAGGCCTCAAACCATTTTTTAATAAGTACTTACATAAGCATTTATTTTAATAAGGCGGGGGAGGGCCTTGGGTTGTCTGGGTTCAAATGAAAATTTTTCATGTTAAAATTACAGAAGCACGTCTGCCAATACCTGAGTCTGCTGGGCACGGAGGAGGCGCTCGCTGAATCGAGGATGCGAGAAAAGTCATCCGTGACACCAACAGCCAGCAGCAGTTCCCAGGCCTTTACAGAAAGACATATTGGGCTTCCAGAAAGAAAAGTGGTGGTTGAATTCTTTGGTTCCTAGGGGCTTTTTTCTATGTATTGTCTCCAAATTTGAACTTATAGCTTTGAGAAGAAAGGAAAAGACAAATACTCATGAATCTGGTGTATCATATTGAAATTCTAGATTCATTCATAAAAGGTATTTTGTGAGCAAGGATAGAGTAATATAATAGAACAAGCAGTCTGCTTTCTTGCCACAGCTGGATCTACCCTCTGAATTTTGTGATCATGAGGGTGATGGGAAATGAACCCTCTCCCTAAGTTAGGAATGAAGAGTGTGAGCTTCCTTTTGTTATAGTCAGTGAAGATGATCTGAGCAGAGGGCACAAAGAAGGCGGTGTTATTTGTGTGTACCAAAAAGCTGCTTCTCCTTATAATGTCTCTGCAGTATCCTGATATGCTTCTTGATGTCTCTGTCTATCATTATGTCCATTTTTGTGGTCATGGCCCATAAAACCTTCTGGACCTGGTCATCTTAGCTATTATACCTTATACTGAGCATGCATCTTAGTGGACCAATCAGGGGAGAAAAGGATATAACTTTATTTGCTTTAAATCAACTTAAGTCCAACTCTGCTGCTGCTAAGTCGCTTCAGTCATGTCCGACTCTGCAACCCTAGAGATGGCAGCCCACCAGGCTCCCCCCATCCCTGGGATTCTCCAGGCAAGAACAATGGAGTGGGGTGCCATTTCCTTCTCCAATGCATGAAAGTGAAAAGTGAAAGTGAAGTCGCTCAGTCATGTCTGACTCTTCACGACCCCGTGGACTGCAGCCCACCAGGCTCCTCCGTCCATGGGATTTTCCAGGCAAGAGTACTGGAGTGGGGGTGCCATTGCCTTCTCCAAGTCCAACTCTAAGACCCACAGTTCAGGTCCATGGGAAGTTCAGTCATTGCTAGGGGGCAGCTCTACCCCAGGGTTGCAAAGATCCCTGGCTTTACACAGCCAGCAGCAAATCAGCAAGAAGAATCCTTGGATGGTGTATTCTGGATCCACACTGTCCAGCTTGGGGAAATCCATGTCTTAAAGCTCCTGATCCCTTCAGGTCAAAACAGCCCTGCTGATGGAGCTTGGGGGTGGGATGCTGGAGTCTGAGACTATCTGTGGAGGCTGGAGACCCTCTGATGAGATGTGGCCTTTCTAGTTCCCCTGCCGGTCGTCCTCCCCAGGATCTCCTAGGAGTGCGGAAAGCCAAACAAGCCCGACCCCAGGGGTTGACTTAACCACCTCTTGGGCTTCTCATCACTCCTAGAGTGCTGCCATGGGGGAGGCACGAAGGGTTCTGATGCCCAGGGCTAGGAAAACAGCAGAACTCCCCAAACCAGGTCCTGAGCCACATTTGGGTCCACAGGATTTATTAAAGGGAGTACTTTCAGGACCAACCACTAAGGAAGCTGCAGAAGGAAAATGGGAAAGAGGAACAAGCCACGCATGAGTGATTTTAACTGAACTTCCAGACTCAGCTCCATCCTGTAAGGTGCTGGGAAGCGTAAATCACACCTTGAAGAACAGAAGTTGGGCCTTTGTGCTTCCACACCCATCAGTCACTGGCTATAGACAACCCTGGGGTGAGCATGAAGGGGCCGAAAATCTAGGCATTTTTAGCTCCTCATATGGGCGAGATGGTGCCCATGACCAAGGGCAGTCTGGGAAGGTGGCAGGTGCCAGCTCTCAGCAGCAAACATATAGAAGCAGAGCTTGGAAAAGGATAAGAGGAGACCTCGATGTGGCACCAACAGTGATCACTACAAGGGCCATGCAAAGCTATCGCATCTCCTCTGTACAGTGGTATCACAGTGAACTGCCTAATACTGCTGTCCTGAAGAGCAAAAGAAGACAAGGGAGAGAGGGTCTTTTAAAAAACATTTATCTGAAACAGTGTTGCAGAGAAGTGCATCCTGAGTACTGCCTTTGCTTACAAGGTAGCATGTAAAGGCATGCTAAACTTAATGTGTTTATATCCCTAGGCTGAGTCCCTAGAGTGATAGGACGATGTGCTATTTATGACTAATTATGGAATATTTTACTTAGCAAAGCAGGAGTTTGATGATCCTTCACACCAGTGATGCAGATGTTTTAAATTCTCATTTGGCTTTGTGTGAAAACATCCATCCCACCGAGGAGAAATGAAATCAAAAGCTCTTGAACATCAAATAGGAAAGAATCATGAGTCTGTTCAGTGGGGAGATACAGAGGTTTCTAAACAGAGAACCCACAGGGAGAAAAGAGAGATAGCTTTGAAATCTAACCTTAGGGAGATGCTCTGATGAGATGCAGATGGTCTATGAACCCAACAGGTAGAAGTCTAAACCAGGAGAGAAAAGGATAGATGAGGAAGTCTTAGAATTCTCTTCAAAAGCATCAGAGGAGAAGGTATGGCTTTGAAAAGCACAGGAAATAAATGAGGGAAGAGAGAATAATGCTCAGTAGATGTTTGATGTAAGAATATAATTTTAAGGCTTCATTACACAGGATTAAAATAGATGAATGTACAGAGACCGTGCTTGGTACCCGGAAGTCTGAATCAACACACTGGACCCAGATCTGGAAACCCATTGCATTACCAAGAGACCAAAAAGTATTGCTTTGTACTTGAAAAGGTCCAATAATTAGATTCCTTTATGGATTTTTCTTTAAGGTGTATACATTTGGGGAATTGATTTTTAAAGGCAGTTGGATGCTTTGTAAATAAAAGCAAACAGGGGAAGTAGAGACTGTGTGTAGTTTAAACTGCTACTCAAAACCAGACCAACCAGAAAAGTGTTATTATCTTGCTTCATAGACGAAAACAAAACCTGAAAAGATTAATTTTCCCAGGCCCTAGTTTATTAACTGGAAGAATGAGTACATTTTAGCCTTTATTCTTTCTACCCACAAACAGACATTTGTTGAATACCGGTGTAGTTGAGCCTATAGCTATCTGATCCTGGAGGCTGCTATTTTTCCACCAGAGTCTAGTGACAAAACATTTAAATCTGAGTTCATGGAATGTTGGATTACACTATGGCTATGCAGGATGGTAAAGATTTGCAGGGGGCAGAGAGGGTCTGGGAGCACACACAAAACAGGCGTGAAGACTTAATGCTAGATTTATAGGCTTAGTGGGAGATGCCCAAACCATTTCCCTGACACTTTAAAAAATAATAGCTATAGGACAACAACACAATTATAAAATACAATATTTTATGGCTACGTTTTCTGATTATAAAACCTGAAAAAAATAGTAGAAAGAAGCAAGAAACATTCTCAATGTTACAAACCAGAGATAATGACTGTGATTATTTTAAAGTATGCTTTTCCAGTCCTTTTCTTCCTTTGGCTGCTTAAATTTTCTTTCTTTGGTTTTGATTTTGAACAGCTTTACATGCTATGTCTGTGTGTGATTTTCTTCATACTTATCTGGCTTGGGACCTTGTAAATCTGTAGGTCAGTGTCTTTCATCAGAAAAATTTCAGTTGTTACCTCTTTACATCTTGGTTTTGCTCCATTCTCTCTCTTTTCTACTGAGATACCAGTTACATGTATTTATTAACCTTCTTACTCCATCTTTACATTTTCTTGCACATTTTTCATCTTTTTTGTTTCGTAGGCTTCATGCTGAGTCTTTCCTTTGAAGCTGTCTTTCAGTTTGTCAGTGCCCTTCAGTTGTATCTGATTTGCTATTAAACTCATCCACTGAATTTTTTACTTTATGCCATTATAACTTTTGTGTTCTAGATTTCTCCTTGGGTTACTTTTTAAGGTGAAAGTTTTCTTCCAAAGTCCTCAATTTTATAGTTTATTTCCTTGAATATTTTCAGTCTATTTACTTTTAAGTCGTGTCAGACAACTCCATTATCTGAATCCTTTGTGAATCTATTTCTAACGTCTACGTTTCTCTTGAATTTCAGCCACATGGTCTCACCTTCCATTGAACCGTCTCTTGGACGCATCATCCTGCTTAACCCTGGTCATATTGCATGAGCATAACTTAAAACCAAATGAAAGAGTAGACCTTCAAGAAAAGTAGGCATGTGTCTTGATTTCAGACATGTCATGTTAGAAAGGAATATGCGTTTAAGAATTATAGAAATGTGGCAGAATTCCTCCACCTTGGGCAGACGTGTTTAGAAATCCTGAATCTGTTGCCCTTTAAATCTTCCTTTAAACCCTTTTCAATGGCATGAAGAACTTGGATTGTCATGAGGCTTTATTACCTGGAAGGGCTTGAGAACTCTCCAAGGTTTTCCTGCCAGTTAAACCCACATGAAATGTAATAGAAATAGGACCCATCTCACACGTAAGAGATCCTGAAGTGGAAGCCTAATGGACCGTGAAGGTACTTACTTCTAAGCGGAGAAAAATCCAATGATTAGGCTTACAGTAAAAGCGATTTCTTGTATTCTCACTGAGGCTGACATGGCTAGAGGCTAGTTCATTTTCTCTCTGTATTCCAGGACAGGTCTCAAGTATCACTCAGCCTTTCTTGGCTGTGATCTCTAATAAGCAAAGTTCAAAATGAAAGAGGAACTACACTTGAATTACGAAGTCATAGCCCTTTGATAGTCTGACTGGTCACAGATTGAAGTCTCTGCCGGTACCAGACAGCTGGTGGGTGGAGACTGTGAACAAGGCAAGAATGTGATCCTGTCTAAGTAGAGAGTTCCTCCCTGCACCAGCTGATTCTTGCCCTGTGAGAATATAGACCCAGGGTTTCCAGAGCTAAATTTTGTCAGAAGCTAGTAACACAGATTTTTATGAGACACTGTCTGATTTTTTCTGTTGATGGTGAATTCCATTCTCTGAAACTTGTAGGTATGACATATGTTTTGGGGATGATTGAAGTCTGTGGGCTCTTCCAGTTGTTTCTGGGCTACACATTCAGCTTTGACTGAGTCTGTACTATAAGAGGGCTTCCCTGGTGGCTCCAGAGGTTAAAGCGTCTGCCCGCAATGCAGGAGACCTGGATTCGAAGAAGGTGGCCCGTCAATGAAGCAATATGGAAGGTTCTTTCTGCCTCTTCATTCCACATCATCCAGGGATTCCTAGAAGTATAAGCACTGGGATTTTTGTGAGTCTTCTTGAAGCTTCAAAAAGTGAAGCGCCTTCTCTATGCCATTTTGGTATTTTTAAACAACTCACTCAGTGAGATCCCTTTTGACATTTAAAATGAGGCTTTGGCATCAGCCACCAGGGAGATTGCACAGAAAGCATAGTCCAGAGCACACAGTGTCGTTGAGATCAGCTGTCATGTGAGCTGTGAGCAGTCTTAGAGTAGACAAACCAGGAGCTTGACCAGTTTAGCAACTTTGCCAAATTGCACATAGGAACAATGTATTAATTTTTAGTTCTGAAATATTGTAGAAGTGTTATATGAATGGATATTCATTTCTTGCCTGGAGGCAAGCAAGCAAGTTGTTTGAAAGGTAACTGGGACCCTTAAGGGAAGAAAAGAATGTCCGATGCATAATTGAGTTGTGTGGAGACAGTTTTATAATGTGCTCAGTCATGTCTGACTCTGCTACCTCGCCAGGCACCTCTGTCCATGGGATTTTTCAGGCAAGAATGCTGGAGTGGGTGGCCATTTCCTGCTCCAGGGGATCTTCCTGGATGAGAGATCAAACCTGTGTCTCCTAATTTGGCAGGCGGATTCTTTACCACTGAGCCACCTGGGAAGCCCCTGTTTTATAGGGATGAGCCCATATCTTAGAAAAATGATTAAAAAGAGACTAGGGGGCCTGATAGAGTGATTGGTATCTAAACTCAGTAATTAAAGGTTGAATTCTAAGGGGACTTACTCTGTATCCTTAGGCAAGTAATATTCAGTATTGTACCATAATCCATTTGAGAAAAATATATTGTCTAGCTGATCAAATATTTCCAGGATATATCTAATATCCTGTTCGGTGCTCAGGATAGTTTTGTTGATGCCAATTTTACTCTAAGTAGCTGTGCAGCGTGAATGAGAGAATAGAGATCTCCTATAATGAGTATTGTTACATGTTTAGATGAAAAGTTCTATTTGGAGATTAAGGGAATTTGTTGTATCTCTGAATTTATATTGCCTCTAGTGTTTTTAATTACAACTTTTAACACACCCAGTGTTCTGGCAGATGAAATAGAAAATCTAAATTCATAAATGTGTTCTCATTTCGAATCTATTCTACTTTCTGGGAACAACAGAAATAGGAAACTGAATAGTCTGGTTTAATTGCCCAAGCTTCAGGGAATGAAGATGATATTACAGTACTGAAAACCAACAATCCTTGCATACTGAGGATAAAATCTAGGCAAAATGTTTATTTTGTCCAGACCTGTCCAGATTTCACAATTTAGGAAGCAAATGAATGTGATTACATGAGAGCCTGATGTGGTGTCAAATTTATATATATATGTATATGGAGTGAAACAGTTCTCAATTTAAGAATAAATTGTTAAAACAAGAAGATATGTCTAATGCGTGCATTTTTCTGTTACACGTTTTCTCTTGGTAATTCCTTTGAGTACCATTGTTAGCAGGCTCCATATCACTGCATTTTTAATTCAATGGGATGTGAAAAGATTCAATGCTAAAATGGAATGCTTCAGACTCTTAATAACTCTTCTTTTCTTTTCACTTTCAGTCCTTGAAGAAAGAAACTGCTCAGACCCCGGGGGCCCAGTCAATGGGTACAAGAAAATTACAGGAGGCCCTGGGCTTATCCATGGGCGCTATGCAAAAATCGGCACCGTCCTGACCTTCTTTTGTAACAGCTCCTATGTTCTCAGTGGTAATGAGATGAGAACTTGCCAGCAGAATGGAGAGTGGTCAGGGAAACAGCCAATCTGCATAAAAGGTGACTGGCAAATATTTCGGAAGTCTGTATAGAGAAGTGGAGTTGCTGAACACTTTGGTAGCTCCCATACCTGTTTTTGAAGCCCTGAGAAAAAAATTGTCTTTCTCTTTTAAGTTCTCACTGAAACCATACATTATTCTTATTTTGAAAACCATCCACAAAACATGTGCTTCTTTTTGGGGATCGCCAAAGGACCAGTTTATCCTCATCACAATGTCTTGATGTGATCAAGAAGAGTGATGTAGTTATCAGAGAAGTTTAGAGAGATGACAAGGCTGAGTTTTTATGTGTAACCCCAAGGATAAAACTGAAGCAATTAATATGTATTTATATGGCTACATTTATCTACTCGCTGTGCAACATTAAATCAATGCAAGAAATAAAGATACAATAGACGCATCATCCTTGTCAGCCTGTGTGGAGGGAGGTTTGAAATGTTAAAATGTTTAAGAGCATCTTTAAAAGACAATAAACCCTTGAACATTCGAAGGAGAGTTATAGAGCAAATGAGTGGTGTGTATTCTGAGAAATATGAGCTTCAGTTCTCCTGTAGCAGGGAGGACTGGAGCCCCTTTGGGAAACAGGGAAGGATTTACTGAGATAAAGAGGAGTTGGGATGATATTCCAGTTGGAAGACAAAAAGTGGTATAGGCAGAAGTGAAAGAATCATGGTAAGTAAAAAAATGAGTCAGTCGGGGAATCTGGGAGGTAAATCTTAAAAGGTAGTTTGAGACCAGAAGGACTTCCCTGGTGGCTCAGATGGTAAAGCGTCTGTCCACAATGTGGGAGACCGGGGTTCGATCCCTGGGTTGGGAAGATCCCCTGGAGAAGGAAATGGCACTCCACTCCAGGACTATTGCCTGAAAAATCCCATGGATGGAGGAGCCTGGTGGGCTGCAGATCATAGGGTTGCAAAGAGTCAGACAGGACTGAGCGACTTCAATTCAATTCAATTGAGGCCAGAACAAATGGGACATTGCATAAGGAAGTTTGGACCTGACTCCATGACAGTAGGCATGTGTAGTTTCTTTTATATATATATCATGTGTATATGATATATATATATGTGCAATTTTATTATCTATCTCCTTTTTATTTGTTTTTGGCTGTGCTGGGTCATCGCTGCTGTGAGGGCTTTTCTCTAGTTGTGGGGAGTGGAGGCTGCTCTTTGTTGCAGCGGCTTCCCTTGCTGCGGAGGACAGGCTCTAGGGTGGGTCGGCTCAGTGGGCGAGCTTTCCAGGCTCTAGAGCACAGGTTTCTGGGATCAGTAGTTGTGGCACACAGGCTTGGTTGCTCCACGGTATGTGGCTCTTCCAGGATTAGGGATCAAACCCGTGTCTCCTGCATTGGCAGGTGGCTCCTTATCACTGGACCAACAGGGAAGCTCCGTAGTTTCTTGTCAAGTTGATTCACTTGTTGCTCCAAGTCGACAATAGCTCTCTTTTTCGGTGGCAGGACTGAGCAAGTCACACACACACACACACACACACACACACACACACACACACAACTATCTAGTCACACACACACACACACACACAACTATCTAGTTGTTTCCTGAAGAAAAGCCTAGATTATCCAGATAATTGCTTCAATCTTCCACTTTGCCTTCTGAGTGTTTGTCAACAACCTGAATCTTGGGAAAAGGAATGAAAGAACAAGTCTGTGAAAGGAAGACTTTAGACTTTAGCCAGGAGCAGCCTTCATCCCCACCAGCACAGACTATGATTCTTGATTTCATTAGGTATGGAAATGGTGTTACCTATGTCCCTGGAGATTTTTTGTTAACTCTTCTCTTACAAATTAATACAACTAGAGTTCCCTAGGTTGCTAATTAGGCAAATGTTGGCTGCTTGATTGGGAAAGTGAGATGGGAAGGATTCCTTTTCACTTGTGAAGAAAGAGACTTCAACAAAATTAAACCAGGCTTTGAGTTGCCCTCAAAGGATCATTAGAAGCCTTAATTGCAGAGAAAGGACCTGGAGGAATCAGTTACTCAAGACTTATTGTTGGTTGACACTGCTCTTCAGTTTTAAATGAGAATCTTGTGATTTCCTATCTTGGGCTACATTTTAGAACCTTGCCCTTGGCTTTTATTCCGTATTGATCTAGTTTGCTAATACTGTGAAAGGATAATTCTATTAACTACTATTGCTTCATATCACTGGGCTTCCCTGGTGGCTCAGACAGGAAAGAATCTGTTCTGCAAGGCAGGAGACATGGGTTTGATCCCTGGCTTGGGAAGATCCCCTGGAGGAGGGCATGGCAACCCACTCCAGTATTCTTGCCTGGAGAAGTCCGTGGACAGAAGAGCCTGGTGGGCTTCGGTCTATGGGGTCATAAAGAGTCAGATACAACTGAGCGACTAATCCTTTCACATTTTCATATCACCTGGGTGGAGCAGCTCTGCAGATGTGTTTATTCTACTTGGGTTCTTCCAAGGGGGCTGCCATTTTATTAATAAATTAAACTCAGCATGCTCTGTTTTTTAAAAATTCATTTATTTCTTTTGGGCCATTCTGGGTCTTAGCTGCACCCATGGGCTTCTCATCGGGGTGGCTTCGCCTGTTACAGAGTACAGACTGTAGAGCCTGGGCTCAGTGTTTGTGGCGCGCAGGCTTAGTTGCCCTGCAGCATGTGGGATCTTCCCGGATGAGGGATCGGACGGACCTGGCTCTCCTTCAATGGCAGGTGGATTCTTAACCACTGACCACCAGGGAAGTCTCTCAGCATGCTCTTATGCTAAGCAAGCTGTTCACGCTTGGCTGACATGTCTCACATCTGAGAGCCTGGGGAATGTGCACTGGTGTCCAGAGAGGGTGGTCAGGTATGAATCTGAATTCATAGTGTGAACAGTTAGTATGGAAAAGGATTATGCAGCTTTATCTTTTTCTTTCTAGCCTGCCGAGAACCAAAGATCTCAGACCTGGTGAGACGGAAAGTTCTTCCAATGCAGGTTCAGTCAAGGTGAGGCTGAAACACCTGAACTCTGCTTTAAAGTCAAATGACCATTCCTTTCTCCACCCCCTTTCCCTACTTGTGTTGGCCAAAGACAGTCTGAGGTTTCTTAGGGACACTCCGTGTTGACTTGCCAGGAAAGAAAAGGGCTTGTTAGATGGAGGCTTATTAGCTAGCTGCCTTTAGCCAAGAGGTAGCAACTGTTGGAAGATGTACAGGTTTCACTGGATCGTGGGAAAGTCAGTGGCTGGTTGGAAGCCAGACTTTAAGATGGCCTTTGAGGAGCTGGATTTTAATACTTGAGTCCTTCTAAAATGACTGCGTATTTATCATGCAGCTTTTAGGGAGATGGCATTCCTACCAAACACAGTCAGTTGTGGCTTAGGAAGATGTCCTTGGTAGTGATCAGATAAGGCAGGCTGGTGGAGCTAGGGACCAGAGATGAATGACTAGCCCCTGCTGAAGGAGGGTGAAGCCTCTGTGTGTGGGGGGCGGGGTGGGGTTAGGCGGCTGGTGGGCGGGGGTGCCCACCTAGTCCTTCTCCTGGAAAGACAGAGGTGGGGACCCCTGGTGGCAAGCTAGGCAAGTTGCTTCCACTGGATTTCAACGAGGCTTAATGCCTACCTTCCTTCAGTTCCCTACTCAGTTTTTACCTGGCAGAGAGACCCTCCCTGACAGTCCTTCTAAAAGATAGCACCCTTACCTCCACCCTGACTGCTGAGCTGACTTCTTTACCCACTATTCTCCGACCTTTACAGAGATCTCCAATTTTCACCTGGCATCCATCTTCACCTATTAACCTACTGACATTTGTTTGTCTATTTGTTCAATTTCAGTCTCACAACCTACCAAAAAATTGTGAAAGTTACACGCGCAAGAACATTTTCTGTTTAGTTCCTGCTGAACTTCTGGTACCTAGAATAGCGCCTGCCGCATAGTGGACACGCCCAGAATAGTGAATGAGTGAATGACTGGATGGGATGGATGGGTTCAAGTGCTGTTTCTGTCATCTCTCTTTAGTGCTGGCTATTCTTGGGCAAATTCCTAAACTTGCAGAGCCTGTAGTTTCCTCTCTTCAAAAATAAGGGCAATCACACTAACGTTTGTCTTTAGGAATTGCTAAAGGATTAAATGCAAGGCAAATATCTTCCTGGAAGAGTCACTGCTGGAGCAAGGATATGACGGTCTTCAGCAGACAGGCTCATCAGGAAGCCCCAAGGCAGTGCAAAGCTTCAGCGGCCAAAACCTGGGCTTGTTTGCAAGTACAAACGCCCCCTGAGCTACAGACCTGGTTCTAAATATGAGCTACAGATTTGTAGAATGGAATCAGTGTAGGTGGAATATTTGCTCTGAGCAAAGCATTGTTCGGACAGTGAAACATTTCTTACAATGGTATTCTCACCAGCGTGAGAATCGTGCCTGCCCAGTGCTGTCTGGAGTCCTGTCTTAGCTTCCTGTGTGCCCTTCAGCATCCCCTCCTACCTCTCTGGACTTCCTTTCTCCATGCATTAAACAGGGATGAAAACATTGATTCCTAAAGGAAATCTCACTTGTCAGTTAATAGTCATTATGCACTGATATAAAATGAGCATAAGCTGTGTAGTATGCATACCTTTCTCCCAAGAACCCCAGAGTGGCCTCTGAGGCTTCAACTTCAGGGCTCATTTAAAAGGCCTTTTCACATTTGCACACAACGCTTCTTATTTCTCCCAATCAATGCGCTCTGAGAGAAGGTTCTATTCTCTAAGGTGGACTAATTACATCCGTTAATTGCTAAATCAAGCTACTGTATCAACACAGTTTAGTTTAAGTCAATTCCTTATATTGCTCCATTATGATAATGGTTAGAGCAGAGCAGTCACTTGGATTTCTTTCCTTGAAATTAACTTCTTTTCTTATTTAATTTCACAATTAATTTGTGTGTGTGTGTATGCATGTATAGCATACCTTTGGAAAGCAGCTATTATGTCAGATATTGTGCTCTTTGGTTAAAACCCTGGGGAGCTGGAGGCATGCCAGAAATGGAAATGGAGGAATAAAGAGAAGGTTGAAGTGTGCAAGAAAATCTGCTCAGTGGTAGAACAGATGTGTATGTGTGTGTGAGGGAGAGACAGAGACAGAGAGAGGTAAGGGGAGGAAGGGAGAGCCAGTCACCCACACGTAGAGGATGAGATAGCTGTTGTTTTCTTCCCTTGTAACCGAATATCTTCGTGGAGCTTGGTATGGATACTAAAAGGGCTGTAATGACTCTCCTGCCCTCCTCTCTTTCCCTCCCCTCTGCCATGATGCAGGGAGACACCATTACACCAGCTATACTCGTCAGCTTTCAGCAAGCAGAAACTGCAGGACGCCCCTACCAAGAAGCCAGTCCTTCCCTTTGGAGACCTGCCACCTGGGTACCAGCATCTGCATGCCCAGCTCCAGTACGAGTGCATCTCACCCTTCTACCGCCGCCTGGGCAGCAGCCGGAGGACGTGTCTAAGGACCGGGAAGTGGAGTGGCCGTGCCCCGTCCTGCATCCCTAGTGAGTCAAGGCTTGTCCTTGCACTGAAACAGCTTGCGTCTCTCATGGCTGCCTATGAAAAACCCCTGACCCTGTTGAAGACTTTTAGGAAAAAATCCTTGTCCAAAAGAATAGTCCTCTAATACTTTCCCTCAGCTTGGTGAAGTCTGAAATTCCACAGTTAGAGTTTCCTTCCTTTGGCTTAAACTTATTACCCAGAAGAGATGATTAAATCTTAGATGAATGTTTTAGGAAGAGGGGTCATACTTTCTAGTGGGTAATTTTATCATATTTATTTGGAGAAAAGGGACAGAACAGTCATTAAGCACCAAATGGGCAAGGGGTTGAAGGCGCCAGAGGACTCCTGTTTATGCCATCTTGGTTACCTGAGCCCCAGTTTTCATCCTCATCACCCAATGGTATTAATTACGTTATTGTTAGTAAGTAATGGGGTATCAGTTACTTACAGGTTATAATAATGATTACTGAGATAATACATGGATATGTCTGGAATGGGCTTTTGCACATACTGAGCTACTACCCCCATCCTTTTTGTTAGGAGAAGAGTATGGCTTAGTTCGAGGTGGTCATCTTTATAGCAATAGTCATGATATTTTGAGTCGGTTTATATACATCATCTCATCTACTCTCTGCAAGAACCTAGGAGACAGTTGTGATTACTGTATCCATTTTGCAGGCAGGAAGACCGAGGCTCTAAGAGATTAGGCAACTTACCCAGTAAGTGCCTGGGATGGTAAGACTCCCAATTATAACCCTCGATTTTATAGTTAAGCATGTTAAGGTGGTTGATCAGTATTTAAAGGAAAAAAAAACAGGTTAGTTGCTCTGTGGTCTTGACACCGTAGGGCCCACCTTTCCAGATGTGTGCTCTGTTGGTTGATTGACACATTCTCCTCTGGATGGGGAGGTCTGAGTTTATCTCACTGAGCTGGTGCTTTCTCCGTAGTTTGTGGGAAAACCGAAAATGTCTCTGCTCCGAAGACCCAGGGCACGCGCTGGCCATGGCAGGCTGCCATCTACAGGAGGGCCGGCGGGGTGCACGGGGGCGGTCTGCACAAGGATGCCTGGTTTCTGGTCTGCAGCGGTGCCCTGGTCAACGAGCGCACTGTGGTGGTGGCTGCCCACTGCGTCACCGACCTGGGGAGGGTCACCGTGATCAAGACGGCAGACCTCAAAGTCGTCCTGGGGAAGTTCTACAGGGATGACGACCGGGATGAGAAGAGCATCCAGAGCTTGCGGGTGAGGGAGGACTGCAGCCTGGAGGTCTGGTTTCTTTCTCGGCAGCTCCCAGCACAGGGAGAGCAGTTATTCCGTCAGTCTTGGCATCCAGTCCAGACCCTGGAAATATTAGGCACGTGCATGCTCAGTTGCTCAGTACTGTCGGACTCTTTGTGACCCCGTGGACTGTAGTCCACCTCTGTCCATGGAATTCTCCAGGCAAGCATACTGGAGTGGGTTGCCATGCCCTCCTGCAGGAGATCTTCCTGACCCAGAGATTGGACCCATGTCTTTTGCATCTCCTGCACTGGCAAGCAGATTCTCTGCCAACTGTGCCACCTAGATGCCTAACCTTTCATGATTGGCAGATACTAGAAAGGGGCATCTAGAAAGACTATGGAGTCTTCCCATCCCCCCCAATTTTTTTTAATAAGATAATAAAAAATATCTTCTATTATTGGGGTCATGAAAGGTAACCAACCACCTATTATGTTTAGGACATGGTGCTAGGTAGATTGTGAAGACATAGAGACTCCTAATAAATTTCTAATATTATTTTCTTTCCCTACCTACCTCCCTCCTTCTGTACCATCCACCCTCTCATGCAAGCTAGCTCATCCACCTGTCCATCCATCCATCCACTGTTGGGTTCCCACAGCATGCCATTCACTGGGAATACACAGGACTGAACAAGGCATGATTTTTGCCCTGAAGAGTCCACAGGCTAGGAGAAGAGACAGGCCAGTGTATTGTGACTAATCCAGCACAACAGAGTGCCTGGGCAAATGAGCTCAGATATGGAACGGGTCTATGAAAATGTTGCAGCACAGCACAGATGTAAGCTCCAGGGGCCCCATTAAAGAGGGTGACGAGCAAGAATGGGGATAATCAGGGAGGCTTGCTGGGAAGTCTTGTGGGCCATCCTAGGTGTAGCTCTGTCTTACTGGCTTGACGGTAAGTGAAATGTTTACGGTGGACCAGAGGTTGCCAGCTGGTAGCCTGTAGAGGTTTGTGTTTTGATAGTGCTAATGTATATATTTTTAATCAGTTATTTGCCAACATTTGGAGAAGGCAATGGCAACCCACTCCAGTACTCTTGCTTGGAAAATCCCATGTATGGAGGAGCCTGGTGGGCTGCAGTCCATGGGGTCGCTAGGAGTCTGACACAACTAAGCGACTTCACTTCCACTTTTCACTTTCATGCATTGGAGAAGGAAATGGCAGCCCACTCCAGTGTTCTTGCCTGGAGAATCTCAGGGACGGGGAAGCCTGGTGGGCTGCCGTCTCTGGGGTTGCACAGAGTCGGACATGACTGAAGCGACTCAGCAGCAGCAGCGCCAGCAGCCAACATTTATAAACCAGGAGGTTTCAGCCAGAGGCCTGGAGTCTGTTCTCTGGCAAAATGAGCATCTCTGCATGGCAGTGATCAGCTGAACAGACTGTGTGCCTCTTTGCCTGGGGTGTGGCACTCCCATCCTTCGAAGCCTCGCATGTCCACTCCAGTTATTTAAAAACCACCTGCCAGCCCTGGTAGGCATTTCAGTTTGCAACCCTGGAAACAGAGCAATTGCTTTCTATGATCCTGAGCGGAGTGTGTCCAAATAATTGAAGCTGGCTCTCAGATATTTTCTCCTGATAGTTTAGCCCCAGGGCTTGCCTTTTGCTGTCACTGTGGAGTCGGCTGCTCACCATTGCTGTCCATTCTTTACCTTCGTAGATTTCTGCAATCATCCTCCATCCCAACTATGACCCCATCCTGCTGGATACGGACATTGCCATCCTGAAGCTCCTGGACAAGGCTCGCATCAGCACCCGCGTCCAGCCCATCTGCCTGGCAGCCCCTCGGGATCTCAGCACCTCCTTCCAGGAGACCCGCATCACTGTGGCCGGCTGGAACGTCCTGGCGGATGCCAGCAGCCCTGGCTACAAGGACGACACGCTGCGCTCGGGCGTGGTGAGGGTGGCGGACTCGCTGCTGTGTGAGGAGCAGCACGAGGCGCAGGGGATCCCGGTGAGCGTCACGGACAGCATGTTCTGTGCCGGTCGGGACCCCACGGCCCCTTCCGACATCTGCACAGCTGAGACGGGGGGGCATCGCGGCTGTGTCCTTCCCGGGCCGCGCGTCCCCGGAGCCCCGCTGGCACCTGGTGGGGCTGGTCAGCTGGAGCTATGACAAGACATGCAGTCACAGCCTCTCCACGGCTTTCACCAAAGTGCTGCCTTTTAAAGACTGGATCGAGAGAAACATGAAGTGAGCCGCAGGCCCAGGGAGGAGCGTTTCTGTGCAGCCGTGTGTGTGTGTCAGTTGGGGCGGTACAGACCCAGAGTGGGATTCTGCCCATGAATTTCGCTGTGCCCGGGCTTCTGATTTCAAAACCAGTGGAGGGTGAGTCGAGCTTACTTTCTGGTAGGCCATTGCCTCCCTGACTGCTGGGGTCCTCTGGAAGATTCCCACGCTGCTTATAAGAACTCAGTTTCTTCCAAAGAGACTATGTGAGTGGCAAAGAAATTCACCCCCTTCTACCAACCCAGGGGCCTTCCCTGCCCGCCTTTTGGGGATGGACCAGATGCCATGGTCAGCTCTGGTCGAGAGAAGGTCGAGGCCGGATTCATCAGGTCTCTTCCAAGGCTCCAACTAGACCAACTTCCGAAGAGCCACTGGCAGGCCAGCCCCAGACAGCAAGCCTGGCTGTGCCATTGGCCATATCACAGAGTGGTCCTTTTCCTTCCCAGTCGCCTGTACATACTTTAATAAAACCAGGGTTGGCTTCTGACCCACGGAACACATGTCCTATGGCTCTGATTCCTGTCTGCAGCCTTTTTGAGCTACATGTGTTGGGACCGGTGGCTGGGGGCAGCCTTTTAATAGATCGTCATTCCCAAATAATGCATATAGCAAAGCCAGTGCCATCTTTTCAATGCCAGTGCTTGCAGTTTGCTGTTCATAGGGAAGGAGAGAAAGGAGATGGGCACCATCAGATAAGGCACAAGCAGAGGAAAATACTAGGGACTTGACAATTTCTAGTGTCCCCTCTGGTTCTCAGGTTCTACATTCAAGCACAACACCCTGCTTTGAATCTCCAGAAATCTCTAGGACGTATTTTCATAGCATCTGAATTGGAATCACCTATTTATTCACACTTGATTGAGATATGCCAAGAACCTGCTACTTCATTCTTCTCTATAACTTACACAATTTTCCTTTCAAGACCCATGCCTGACTCCTACTGTGTAGCAGAGGATGAAAAACCAAATATAAATCCAGTCCCTGAAGGGGTCTTTTCAGGAACATTCTTTTTTGGGGTGACTCACTCTTTTATCCTTTCTCCCCAGCTTTCACCAGATTCCTCCTGTCCCAGATGGCACCATGGAGGCGTAAGTGACTTTGAGCCCTGGGACACTGGAGGACTCCTGAGTTTCTGCAGGCTCTTGGCTGTGTGTGGTATCACTTTCTCATTCCTGGGCGTTTGGGGGACATTGGGTGCTCAGGTCTGTAATGAGTGTAACTTGTGCGGAGTTCTCTCTGCTTACCTGGGACACTGCGGTCCTCCCCGCTCACTTGGCTGCTCTTTGGGTCTGGCTTGCACTGATACTGCTGAGATCCGGGGGGACTCTGCCTTGACACTGGTTTGTTGGGGTTACTCAGCTTCCTGGCCACAGAGGCAGCCTTCTTGGGAGGCTCCCCAGCCAGCCTTTCAGTGATCTCCTCTTCCTCCCTTGAAGGCTTGTGGAACATCTTGGTCTTTTCCATACCTCCTGAGGCCTGAAAGCCCAAGGTTGGTGCAGGACACCTGGGGGACAGTCCTATCCTACAGACCCCAACAGAAACTCTTCCTTCCCTTATCAGAGAGAACTTCAACCCCAAGGACTTTAGCCCCAAGGCAGGATGCCACATCTGTCCCCCAACCTGCATCCCCATCTCTGTGTCTTTGCATCATTCCCTGAGCCAGCAGAGAATTTCTGGTACTCTCTCTTGGTTAGGCTTTCTTGAGGCTTTCCATAAGTTAGGCTCCCCACCCCCCCACCTTTCAGTCACTCCCTCCATCCTTGTGGCTTAATCTGAGAGCAATGTATTGGTTATCAACTTCTGAGGAACAACCATCCAACACGTAGTAGGTGAAGCTGGACTGTTGGATTTGACAAATATTTATCAGGTTGCTCAAAAGGTTTTTTTCCTTGCTGTTTTTCAGCCTAGAAAGTTTGGATCTCAAGAGGTGTAATGGTAGTCAGATCAAAAGATCTAAATTCCTGTCTTTCTTTCTACTTATTTGAGTGATCTTGGGCAAGTCACCTAATGTCACCTGCGTCAGCTCGTCATTTATTAGGCTGGCATGCTGAAGTCTGTCTTTTGTGGTAGCTGTGATGATTCAGTGAGCTACTGTGTAAAACAGTGAATATAGTACCTGACACACAGCTCAGTGCCTCTAGCCCCTGGCAGGGGCAGGACTGTCCAGCTGGGCACAGCTCCATAAAGCCTTCATATCTACCACTTCTCACCTGGGCGTCCATGCTTACACCTTCCATTCTTCCACGCTGGTCTGACTGCTCCCCTGCATTGTCACATTCCCTAGTTTCCTGACACTCTTTTTACTCTTTAGTGTCATTTTTCTATCTTTGCCTCACCGCTCAGATTTGGCTCTCGTTCCATCGTCTCTGCTGTGACTATGTTGCCTTTAGCAGCTGAGTCTGGCCCCCAGGCCGGGTGACACCGCCTGTGGCTGCTTCCTTGCTGTCCTCGTGGCCGCTTGCCACTCTCCCTAGATCTTCCTGCCCCAGTACTGCTCCCACTACGAGCACTCAGCCACGCTCATCAGCACGAGGGAGTCAGATACAAGCCTGTCCCTGGGCCATACCTGGCACTGGAGGAATCTCATCCATCTCTCTTTGTCACGTGGTCCTTACATCTTAGGGAAAGCATGCCAAGGATGAGGGATCTTTTAGCTGGAAATCTGGAGTGTGTATCAGTTAGGGATTTTTCAGAACTTTTAAGGTCCATGTAGCATAAGGGATTACGGTGACCACAGACAATTATGGGCACCGGTGGCAAAGTCTCCTTGAGGTTGTGGCCTTTGCATCCGGTGTTGGACCCGAATTCAAGTGGCCAGCAGTTGTGAAGGAAAGTTGGATGTGAAACTGGAAGAGAAAGAATGAGCTGGAAGCCACAAAATATCGAAAGTCATGTCTGTCTCTGCTGTCCCCAGCCTCCATGATTTGAGTGACCTGCATCCCCACACACCTGGTCCAGGAGACTCGGAGAAGCTGGAAGAGGATTTCCAGCAGGTACAGGAGGGCCTGTGGGCCAGGGTGCTGTTCCGCCCAGGACAGGTGAATGAGCCAACCAGTGACGTTGTGTATGAACTGCCAAGGTGCCCGATGCTCTTACCAACTTGCAGAGCGTGGAGATGGCTGTAGCTTTACTCTCCTCTTCAAATCTCATGTTAAGTTTCTCTGGTGCCCACTCTAACCTGGAGCCGTACAGGGAAGGGGACTCTGCAAACGTAGTTGCAGCCCCTCCTCTAAGTCAACACAGAACAAAAGTCATCACAAATCATTGCATGAAATATTAACGTGGTTGTCGACAGGGGATGCCTTTGTGGAGAGCTGGTGAAGGCTTCTGTTTCATCCAGATTAGTTTGGCTCTAATTTCTTTTGTAGTGGTTTTTTGTTTTGTTTTGTTTTAGACACATGCAACCCCCAATATCTGACATTCTATCAGTGAAGCCTTGGTATCTAGGAGCTGGCCTGGCACTTCAAAGCTATGGTGTTCTCCTGCTGAAGATCAATTATTTCACAGCATGCTGGTATCAGTCAAAATCCTGTGACTGTGATGGATCAGGGCGGACACAAGGCTGCTTTATATCTTGTCAGTGAAGAGGCAAAAGCAAGGTCATTATACAAACTAAAAAATATGAATGATCCCCCTCTCCTGGTTGAGAGCAGTGACTGTCTTTCCTTCTATACCAATTACAGTGTTAGCCTCTATTTTTCCTTCCTCCTAGATACGATTTATAAAGATAGCCAATTATAGAATTACCTCTATTTAACTGATTGCATCCAATCCACAACAAAGCCCCACTTCCCAGGACTTCCTCAAAATCACCTAATAGAAGCCTGAATCCTAGAATAAGTTCTTTCTAAAACTTTCATTTTTTTTATTAAATTTTATTATTGTTCTGGATCTTCATTGTAGCTCGGGAGCTTTCTCTAGTTGTCATGTGACATGTGGGATCTTAGTTTCCTGACCAGGAATGGAACCCAGGTCCCCTGCATTGGGGGTGGATTCTTAACTGGATTCTTAACCATTGGACCACCAGGGAATTCCCTCTAATACTCGCTTGATGATGTACATTCTCTTTCATTTCAAAGAGCAATAAATCCATCTTGTTCAACTAGGATTGGCCAGGTTTAACATCAAGTGGACAAGAATTACTGAGTAGTCACCCACACTGCTTTATTTTATGTATACTCCGGTGGGAATTGAGAGGAAGTGTCAATCCAAATAAGCAATGTTTTTATTCACAGGGTAGTTAGAACTTCAAATTGAGTCTTGAGTGTAGGTGGAAAGGAAGTGTAGGATATTGTAAGTACAGAAAATGCTTGGAAAGTACATAGGATTAAACATGGAGGGGGCTGGCTTAGAGAAGGGCCAATTCTCTTTTTTAAATTAATTAACTTATTTTTGGCTACACTGGGTCTTCATTGCTGTGCACCGGCTTTTCTCTAGTTGCAGTGAGCTGGGGCTGCTCCTCATTTTGGTGCCTGGGCTTCTCACTGGTGGCTTCTCGCTGCAGAGCGTGGGCTCTAGGCATCTGGGCGTCCGTAGTTGCAGCGCACGAGCTCAGTATTACAGTTGCAGCTTGTAGGTTTCAGAGAGCAGGCTCAGCAGGTGTGGCGCGTGGGCTTAGTTGCTCCGTGGCATGTAGAATCTTCCAGGACCAGGGATCGAACCTGTGTGCGGGTTCTTATCCACTGTGCCACCAGGGAAGTTTGGAAAGAGCCAATTCTTTCCTATCACAAATCCTTTATTACAGTGACAGGCCAGGTTGGCCAGCCAGCACCAGTCAAGGTAAGGCCAGTTGGTGCTCTCAAAAGGCACATCAAGAATTTGGCTTCTCATTGCCCATTTGCAAACATTCAAGCCCATGTTGATGTCTCCAGGAGAGTGAAAGGACAGAAGTGGAATTCTAGAGAGACCCATCAGGCTAGCTTGTTAGATAGAGGCAATGGTTAAAAGACCCAGCCTGAGTTTAAATCCCAGCTCTGTCACTTACATGCTGTGACCCTGAGCATGACATTCAATCTCTGCCCTACTGTTGTTCTATCCACAAATGGGAGTGAAATGATAGGGGGATTCAGGGAGTTAATGTGTCTGTGACTGAAGCATGTAGAACAGCATCTGCCCTGTGCTTCATCTCTCAGTCATGTCCAACTCTTTGTGACCCCATGGACTGCAGCCTGTCAGGAGCCTCTGTCCATGGGGGTTCTCCAGGCAAGACCGCATCTGACCTACTGCACTCTGTAGGTATGGGCCACTGTTAGGATGGTGGTTGTTTCACTGCTGTTCTTCAAAGAGGAGACTGCAGATGGAGAAAGCAGTTATGAGCAACGTTATGAGGGGTGGAGAGAGGAGGAGAGGATTTAGAATGCTGTTGAGGTACAAGCATGTGGAAAGAAGTTTGGCAATCTGTGGAATGAGGTTGAAAACAGGAAAGGGTGGGCAGAAATAAATGAGGTTTCAGGTTAAAAGAACCAACAGGATTGAGAGCAAAAAGCAATGGGACTAGAGACTTCCCTGGTGGCCTAGCGTCTGAGACTCCATGCTCCCAGTGCAGGGGGCCCAGGCTTCATCCCTGGTCAGGAAACTAGATCCCAGATGCCCGCAACTAAAGATCCTGTGTGCGACAGTAACAAACAAACAAACCAAAAAGCAATGGGACTATGTACGTGGGAGTAGTGTGGATAAATTTCTAAGAAAGAGTGCCAGAGCTTGCACCAGTTTTTTACACATTTCCCTGTCTGCGTGTGTGTGTGTGTGTGTGTGTATGTGTTTGGTGGGAGTTCAGGGGCATACAGGATAGACTTAATAAAAAGGATCAGGTACAGCTGGACGAGTAGGAAACTTGCAGCCCTCTCAGTGAGTCCTCACCAGCATAATACTTGTTTTTCTTTGGAGTTATGGCTGTGGAGTTTGAATATTAATCTTTACAGTTCTTTGGGATTTTCATGCCTTCAAATTCATCATCTACTCATAACTTACTAGGGCTTCCACATTTGCCTCCTCTATTGGAATATTGGTTGATAAAATCTATTCCATCATGAATTCAATCAGAGATTGTGAGTTCATTGATTTTTCTACCTATCATTCATCCATCCAGAAAAACTGAGTGTTAAGGATTGAAATATTAAAGATGGACAACATAGGCTTGGTGCTTGCCCTTAATCGGATAGTCCCAGAAATACATGAATAATCAGAAATCATCATGAATACTGGGAAGAAAATACACAGTATTGTAAGATTGTAGAACAAATGTCGCTGATTTAACCTGGATGGGGCAGGATAAAAGGTTTGCCTCCCTGAGGATGTGATGATTGATCTGGGAAGAAGTTGACTATTGGATGGAGGGTGGGGAGAGGGGAAGAACATTCCAGGCAGAGATAAGCGTGTGCAGAGATGTTGAGAGAAGGGCTTTTGGCATATATAGAGAACTTCCAGAGAACCAGTAAAGCTTCAGCGGAAAGTAAGAGAAAGGGAGAGATGTGACGGGAGGCTGGAAATGCAGTTTCGGTGTGTATGGCCACCCCGGGAGCTGGGAGCACCACACTTTATATGTCAAACTTCATGAACTCCGAGAATGTGCACTAGGAGCTATTAGTGAGGCCATCTACTCATCACCTATAGCCTTTGACTGTGACCTTGTGTTTTTCTGTTAGCCTTCTAACCTGGTTATGAATGAAGACCTTGAGTCTCCCAGCAATGACACAATTGCATCATGTTCTAAAAAAGATCTTAAATGAGGATGAGGTGAGTTAAAAAAAGACTGAAAGTCAATGCAAGAGGCAAAGAAGTGAGACACTTATAGCTTCACTCCTGCCTTATTTTTTCCTCTTTAGTATCCTGTGAAAATGTTGAGTGAAATACTTTTTGGATCCCTAGGGCTTGGGGAAGTTTATCTTTTTAGGGCTGTTGGAAAGACGAGAACACTTTGGAGTGATTTGGTAGCCATTTGTGGTCTCTTTTTGCTTTTCTTGGCAGGAGGACCTGCTTTCCCTGGCAGGGCTCTGCCGGATGTGCTGTTGAGGCCCGGCATTTTAAGAAGACTGTCTCAATGGCTGAGGTTTTTAGGGATCACTTCACGTTTGTATTCCAGTTCACCAAGTGTTTATCCAGAGGCTTGTGGACCAGGCACGACGGAGAGTTTTGTCAACAAAGAAAAAAAAAGTCAGTAGATAAAACTAGGGAATAGCTTTCTTGGGTGACAAATATTAGAGATTGAATTCTCAGAGGAAACAAAAACCAGTGTTATGTTTTTGAACTTATGGTTTCTAGGAAAAGATAACTCCAAACAAAAGAGAAAGAAAGAATGTTATTAATCTTTGTTTCGAAAGGGGGACAGGATGTTACAAATAAAACAGTATGTGGGTGCTAATAAATAAAACCTCCAAGTGAATTGGGACTCTCCTAATTTGCTGTTATTCCCCCAAAAGCATAGTTTAGTCTCTGATTTTAAAAATGTCGCTGAATCTATAACCTCAACTTAGAAGTCAATTACCTGGTTGCTGTCTCTCTCTCTTGATAAAGAAAATAACTTTATGAAAAAAATATTTTGGGATTTGACAACAAAGCCCCCTCAGAATTACCAAGTTATTTCATAAAAAATAACAACAAGTGAATACAGAAAATAGAACCATAATCACATCACTGGATTTCTGGGGTCACAGCAGCCTAGCTTGGGTCCTTGGTTTGATCCTTTAGCCAAATCATTTAGCATTTAACCCCAGTAAGCTGTGTCAAGCAAGCAACAAAATCCTCTCCCAGAAGTTAAAAAAACCCTCTCTCCATCATTTTGCCCATCATAAAGATGTCACTGCTGAATGCCATCCTCGCAGAACAAAGGGAAGGGAGAGAGGTATAAGTGGCATTCTTTGCCATGATTAGAAGAAATGGGGCGGGGGAGATAGAAATGAAAATACCAGCAATAACTCTCAAGAAGTGTTTCTACTTTACACTGGGATCAAGCTACTAAAAAGAGACAGTTACTCTAATTCAAAATTGTGTGCTTTTTATGGTGGACATAAAGAATTTGCACCAACCCTGACATTTTGCCTCAAGTTATCTCCCTAGAAGAAGATGCTGACACAGAGGAATGATGAGCCAGGGACTCACAATTCTTCTTTCCCCCTGTGTCCTTTCATCTTTCATCTGTGCTGAGTAAATGGAGTGAATTCACACTCCTTCTATTAGAATTCATCAGGCAATAAATGTAGCTAACAAATGCTTCAGTCTTCCTGAGCCTTCTACTTAATGAGGTGGTTTCTGCCTGAAGAATGGATTATATTTAGACCAAGTTCTCAGTCTGAATTGAGATTTCTCTGAAGTGACATCTCTTTTCTCATCAGCATAGTGAGTCAGGTAAAAATAGAACTCCCTTACTTCCTTTTGCTAATGCGTGTTAACAAGGAAAGAGTGAATGAACCTAACTTGTATCTTCCTGCTCTGAACACCTGTGGGAGGGGTAACTCTCTTTATCTTCTGTTCGGTGACCACAGTGGACAAACCGCGCTGTAGGCAGGCTCATCTGTAGCCGTGCGGTGTGGCTGGATCTGAACCACTACCACCGATACCACGACAGCATGGGCAGGAGGCTGACACAATAAAGACAACAATAGCCATCACTGGATGCCAGGAAATGTGCCATCACCTCCTCTAGTTCTCCTCCAAGCACCGCGGGTGGGGTCATCACTAGTCCCATCAGTGCCCAGAAGGTTAAGTGACTCACTCGTGTTCATTCAAAATGGAAACTGGGGAGATGGATTCCATTTGAAACTCACGACTCCAAACATGATTGAAATGAGTGGTTCCCAGGTCAGTGTAATTCTGAAAGTGAAAGTTGCTCAGTCTTGTCTGACTGTGACCCCATGGACTATACAGTCCATGGAATTCTCCAGGCCAGAATACTAGAGTGGGTAGCCTTTCCCTTCTCCAGGGGATCTTCCCAACCCAGGGATCAAACTCAAATCTCCCACATGGAAGGTGGATTCTTTACCAGTTGAGCCACAAGAGAAGCCCAAGCATCCTGGAGTAGGTAGCCTATCCCATCTTCAGTGGATCTTTCCAACCCAGGAATCGAACCAGGGTCTCCTGCATTGCAGGCAGATTCTTTACCAACTGAGCTATCAGGGAAGCCAATTCTGAAGGCCATGTTATAACTTCTAACAGAGGCCACCATCACTTTCTTAAGACAATGAGTGGCTGCTGCTGTGAAGATTTTCCTCCCACCAGTTATCACCCTAAACTCCCTTCTCTTTCTATAACTTTTTTGTTTTCAAGTTAGTTTCAGGCTTCTCTAACGTCTTTCTTCGATGCTTTCAGCTTCGGAGTCAATGCTGTGCAAGAATGTCACCTTTCTTCTAAAACAGAACATTGTACAAGGATTTTCATTCATGGTTTTCATTTATCCTAAAAATAGCTCACAGTTCTGAAAAATTAGCATACTCATTTTAATTGTCCTGATGAAAGGGCCTCCAACATCCTCTCTGTTTTCTTTCTTTCCTAAAAAACCTTACAGTGTCTATCTTGCAGTCTAAGTGATCGGACCAAAGTTTCAAAAGACAGATCCAGACATGCTGCTGTTTCTCTGGGTCACTTTCTTCTGATAAACTCTGGACATTGAAACATTTCTCCTCTGTTGTCATCATGATGGGGAAATGGGCTTATTTAATGGCCTTTTATGGAAAAGCAGTGTAGGACTTTTTTCTTTTCTGTATTAGGAGTCGCCCTCCCACCCTGTGGAGCATCAGAGATGCAATAACCAATCTCAGGCCATCCAAAGGAAAACCAAGACGGAATGAATTCCTTAGAAGAACAAATAAGAGAAGACAAAGTCTTTATCCCTTCTTTGGTCCAACTAAGCTCCTAAAAGGACTGGAGAAGAACACTGAGAATTATAGGATTTAGGATTGGAAACTTTGAGGCCATCTGGTGATTTGTTCCATGGTATTAAACGTACCACCTTCTCATTTCTAGCAAATGGCCTGACTTGGTCCTCTCTGCTAGAAGATACTCTGTGATGGAGAGGGTGTTGCATGGGGGTGAACTCTTCCAATAGAGATGTCATTATTATTATTACAGGTTGCATAGAAGAGAGATTGAAAGCAAGATTCTGCAGAAAGACTGCCTGTACTCAAACACCAGTTTTGCCCCCGCCTCATCCATTGGTCCTGTAGGTTCATTCTCTGACTGTCTCCATTCTGCACTGTTCCCCAGGAGGTTGAACAATAAGAACTGAACTATAACTACTGCATATGGGTTATGCCAGTGTGCTTCCCTGCCCTCTACTTCCAGCTATAGTCAACAGGGAGTCCCCGCAGGGGAGAAGAGAACAGGAGGGAAGTGGGGGTCAAGTTATTTATTGCCAGACCCCTTTCCATCAGGTTGCCATGGCAACAAAGTCTTAGTCTGTGTCAGCTGGATCCGGTGTGCCCCTTGGGTTCAGCCTTAGGTTGGGTAATGATGCCCCACTGTTACAGTCTGTGGGCTCTGTCTAATGCCTTAGAGTTTCCCCACATCCTTCCCTTACCCTTCTAAATTGTCTCTTTATTAAACTTTGCACAACTTCCTTAATTTGAATATGCCAACTTTTTCTAGCTGAGACCTTGACTGACACAACCACCCACTATCTGTGTGCTGCTGCTGCTAAGTCACTTCAGTCGTGTCCGACTCTGTGTGACGATGGAAGCCCACCAGGCTCCATTGTCTCTGGGATTCTCCAGGCAAGAACACTGGAGTGGGTTGCCATTTCCTTCTTCAATGCATGAAAGTGAAAAGTGAAAGGGAAGTCGCTCAGTCGTGTCCGACTCTTTGCGACCCCATGGGCTGCAGCCTACTAGGCGCCTCCGTCCATGGGACTTTCCAGGCAAGAGTACAGGAGTGGGTTGCCATTGCCTTCTCCACCATTATCTGTGTAATGGTGGTCAAATTCTATAACCGCTCTTGGATTCCATTTTCTCCTTTGTAAACTGGGGGTAATAATAATAATATATGCTGTAGAAGGACATCTTAAGAATCAGATGAGATGATATATAAAGATACTTGGAACATGCAGTAAGGACTCAGTAAACGCTGCTGCTGCTGCTGCTGCTAAGTCGCTTCAGTCGTGTCCGACTCTGTGCGACCCCATAGACGGCAGCCCACCAGGCTCTGCCATCCCTGGGGTTCTCCAGGTAAGAACACTGGAGTGGGTTGCCATTTCCTTCTCCAATGCATGAAAGTGAAAAGTGAAAGTGAGGTCGCTCAGTCGTGTCCGACCCTCAGCAATGGACTGCAACCCACCAGGCTCCTCCGTCCAGTAAATGCCAGAGTAAAACTATTAATACAACCACCATGAAGTCTCAGCCTGAACACTACCTTAATTCAACTATGGTAAGTTACTTCTCATAGCTTGACTTGGGTTTTAAGTCAACAGTCAATACAGAAAAAAAGGGGAAAAAAAATTCCTCAGAGTCAAATTAGACTTGAACATCCCTCGAGATGGTGTAGTCAAATTTTGGTATTCAGTCCTGCAGAGTTGTTTTTATTCACGCCAAGTTTGATAACCTGTGGGTGAGACTTAAGAAAGGTGAATCTACATGCAAATGTCAGGGCATCCCACCCCTTCTGCTTCTGCCATAACCATGGAATCCCTAGGGAGACTGAGAGGTGCTAGAAAATTCTAAAGTGTTCCTGCTGGCTTATAGGGTTGACCTTGTTCTGTTCTCGCATCAGGGCTTTATCGACTTAATGTTGGCTGGGAGATTTGTAGTTTGCTGTGAAGACAGAAAGGAGTTAATGGGGTCACACTTTAGATGGTTTTAGGGGAGGCTAGATTTTTAAAGTGGGCTCAGTAGGAAATTAAATGGGGTGCCTGCTGCTGCTACCGCGTGTCTGAGATGACCCTTTGCTGATCATTCAAGGTGTGCCAGCCTCAGAGCTAAGCGTTTCCTCCATGTTAGTTATCCGGTTTAACCTCATAGCAACTATGAGATGGAACTATTATGTTCTCTGGTTTTCACATGAGAAAGCTGAACACCTAAAGAGCCCAGTCTAAGACTATACAGTCTTACTGACGCCAGGGGCAGTATTTAATGTGTTTCTGCCTCACTTAGCTCTCAGTTTAGATCCAGGACTGAGGCAGAGAGAGCCTGGCTTACCCTCCAGTGTTCCATGTATGTGCAAACTGATAATTAAACACCATGTTTGATAGCTTTTCGTGTTAGTTGTCCACAACAGTACACATGTGTTTGCCTGAATAGATTTTTACATGCCCTGTTTTTGATGAGAAGAGAGTCAGCCTGGTATCTTTCTTCCTCCCCCATACCCCCAAAAGACTAAACACACCAACTAGCTTCAAGTGCCCGTCAGGGCCATGGTTCTGGACCCCTTTCCATCTTGTTGAACCATCTCTAGTCCAGTGGTTCCTGATACTGGCTGGAGTAGGATAAATCACCTGAGGAAGTTAAAGAGAAAAACCAAAAACTGAGTTAGGACCCTGCTCCAAATCTCTGGTAGGTGGCCTGAGCATTATTGTTTGTCAAAAGCTCTCTCAGTACATTTTAATCAGCAGTCAATATGGGAAAGCACTGCTCCAATTTGCTGCTAAAAATTGAAGAATTAGCCGGGATGTTGGCAGGGCCCGCTGGAGCGAGGAAAAAGAATCGGTTCCTTCTAGCTAATGATTATTATCCAGAATTATCTGCGGCATGTTCCACACGATTTAATAGGCCTCATCTCCAAGGGCAGCTGAATGCAAATGTCTCTCATTGTAGCAGGAGATGCGAAGGTTCCCGAACAAAGCCGTTTGCAGGGAAGGTGCAAAGTGGAGCCATTTCTCCCATGGAGTCTGGCCGTTCTTGTTGACTCACCAGAGTTCTCTCTGATCCTGAATGCTGAGAATATAATTAAGACTGCTTTTGATTGGATGGTTTCAAATGTAAAATCAACAGCATCCCCCTTTCTCTGTCCCTTTACTTCCTCTGTGTTTCTGTGCCCCCAGCTGTACTGCCCTTGGCAGTGAGAGCTGAGGAATGGTGTGGCTCAGTGCTCCTCAGCTGTGTGCAGGTACTGAGGGATTCACACAGAGGAGTTCCTCTGCGCCCTAATAAAGGGGCTGTGGTAGCGCTGGGATCTCGAACTTCTAGAGAGATGCCCGCGGCTTTGTTCTCCAGCTGCCACCTCAGCAAAAGGGCAGTAAAATCTCTAAATTATAAAGAGAAAATGGGACTGTACAGATTCTGCACCTGACAACTTCACATACAAAGTTCCGCCTCCACTCTTGACGGGACTCAAAAGGCAGAACCAAACACCACACAGAAGCTCAGGAAGGTCGTTTTTCATCTACAAATGATTATAAATCACAACTAAATGTTTTAAAAAGAAAATTAGAGGTGCTATGAAGGGTCCTATGATAGATAAGATATAGGTCTGGTTAATCTAACCGGAGCTCACAGGAAAAAGAGAGAGAGAGGAAGGGACGAGATGGGGGAAGGTTTGGATGAAGGAAGACGTTCGAATTCAGATTTGGAGAAGGGAGGTGAACAGAAACGTTAAAAAAAAAAACTTCTATTTAGTTCTTTCCTCTTTTTCTTCTTTCTCTCATCTGCCTATTCACTCTTGGATATCGTGCTCAGAAAACTATCCTCCAAGGACGCTTAAACTGAACACTTTTTGAAGGTTTACTGGGTGCCAGACTCTAGTTTAAGAACTCTGCGTGTCTTTTACATTTCATTTAGATCTCTTAGCTCTGTGCGGCTGGGAATGGTACTCCCGTTTTGCAGAAGGAATGAGGAAGAGTTGAGGAATTTCCTCCCAGATTATTCCACTGGAAGGTGAAGAACTCAAGCTCTCAGATATCAGCGTCAGGCATTTAACCACGAAGCCGCCCTGCTGGGGCTCCAGCTCCCCTGGCACGGTCCCGGGGAGGAACGCCCGAGTTTCCACAGAGCCAGCTGCAGTCGGTCTTTGGAAAGGTGTAAGCACAACCACCGGGCTGGAGATCGCCTCTGCCGAGGAATCAGGCCAGGCATGCGGCGACTGGGGGCAGTTCCCGCGTCCTAGACCCCGCCGGGAGAAACCTGGCAAGTTCCAAGGGGCAGGTTTGCACCGCGGACATCTCTCGGGCGCGTTGCCACTCTGTAAATCAAGAGAGTCTGTTTAATTCTCACCGCGGCCCTGCAAAGGGGGTTGATTTGGCTCCATTTCTTAGAAGAGCAAAGTGAGGCTTGCCCTCCCCAGGGGCCGCTACGTCGGCAGGTGGTGGAGCAGTAGGTGTCTGCCTCCTCCCAGAGATAATAAAATCTGCACGGATTTTGCCATTATTATGCAAAGCCTACGGGGAGGCTCGGACCCTCCCTTGACCGAGCCCATCTGTCTCCGCGCGCCGCCCCCGGGGCACAGAAGCCGACAGCGGGCGGCGCAGAGTGGGTGGAAACCCGTCCTTGCCACTTGCTTCACCATCTCTCCATTTCTTCACCACCAGCGCCCCCGAGGCCGACCTCCCTTGGCTTAAAAAAAAAAGCCTACCGCCTCCCCGTACCCTCCCGCAGCCCCAGGGAGCTGCATTAATATTAATCCCGATGCATAATTGAAGGCCGGAGATTTATTCGGGCCGAGGCAAGGGGAGGGTGCGCAGCTGGGCTGTATTTCGGCCGCGGCCGCTCCTGTGTTTCGGCCGCTTGGGTTTCGCTAGGCCTGGTACCCAGGACGTGGGAGGATGGGGTGGGTGTGCCGGCGGTGAGGATGAGCTTGGGAATGAAGTGAGCCCAAGCGGGTGTACCAAGGAGTGAGGCGGGGTGCCGGGGGCTGCTCCAGGGAGGCAAGGACGGAGGGGCATCCCAGGTCTCCACGACGTGGCTTGCGCTGTGCCCAGCGAGGGGTGACCTGGGGCCACGCGGGCTTGAGGGGAAACAATAGCGACTCCTTAGATCCTGGGCTCCTGCCACCAGCAGCCCGGGCTTTCCCGGGAGACCAGCCGGGCTTCTTTTTCTTATTTGGCTAATTTATGGCGAGAGGCTGGGGGCGGAGGGATGGCAGAGGAGGGACCGCGTCTAGAGACGGGGGGCGAGGGGGCGGCAGTTAAAGGAGTCTCCCGAGGCGGCGGCCCTGGTGATGTCAGCTCTTGACGAAAATAGAGAGGGATCGCCTGCAAATCCCCAGCTCCGGCGGGGCTAAACCTTGCAATCCCTCCCCGGCCGGCGCCGAGCCAGGGTGCAGGGTCCTCCACCTCTTCCCCTGGCGCGCGCACACACACTGCACACGCGCGCACGCACGCACCCACTCCCTTGCACACCCACCGCACACACTCGCCGCCCCCCCCCCTGCCACCGTCCTCCGAGCCCGCTCTCCGCCACGCGGCGAGCCCCACAGCAAACACAGGTGGCCGCGGCTGCACGCCGTCCAGCGCCCCCTCCTGCAGCCCGGGGGCGGCGCTCTCTCGGGGAAGCCACCCTCCAAGCACCCCCTACTCCCCCGCCCTCCATCCAGAGCACCCGGCCAAGCGACACAGAGGCCGGCGGAGGGAGCGCGGGACGCGCGCGGCGGAGAACGGGGACGCGGCTTAGAGCCGGCTGGAGCCTCCTGCGCGCGTTGAGGCGCTAAAGGGCTTACCCAGGAGGGGGGTGGAAGGGCGGGGAGAGGCTCCCTCCTTAAATACTGCGCTCGGCTGCACTCGTGCGCTCACCCCGGCATCCTCTCACTCTTCGCCCGCCGCTGCCGGATTGTGCCGAAGAGGAGGGGGCGTTACCCCAGGACATGGCATCCACGGAAGGGTGAGGGGGCTTTGCTCGCTACCGGCAGGCGAGGGGATGGGGAGGGGGGCGGCGCGCGCGCGGAGTGGTGGTTCCCTATCCCGGATGAGAACAGAGACGCCGGCGCCGGGCCTCGGAGACCGTGACGGAGCGACGGCTGGGCTGGGGGTGGGATGGTGGAGAGGATATTGATTTTCTTTCGCGAAGCTTGCTGCTTAACCCTTTGAAGATGCGAGAGACAGAGGATTGTTTCATTTTAATTAAAAAGGTTTCGGTGGAGGTGTGCAAAAGAGTGAAGAAGAATCCTCTAGGGGTTACTTTTGAGATTTGCAAACAATAAGGGATTGGGCACTGTAAGAGCGGCAGACGCTGCCGAGGGAAGCAGCGCCTGGAGCTCGGCGCCGGCTGGAAGGTGGGGACCGGCCGGGAATGAATGAACTGGGACCCGGGGCGGGGCGGGGCGAAGCCCAGCGCGCGCAGCCTTGAATGTCAGATTTGCAGAGTCGCAGAGCATATACCCGGCCTGCTCTGATTTCTCCTTGTCCCTGGATGGCGGAATCTCCCTAGCCAGTTTGAAGGAAGCGTGGAAAAGATTTGGGTGCTTTCCGAGAAGAAGCGGGAAAATAAGTGGCTTCGGGCAAGGACAGGAGGGACAGGAGTCCCCAAATTCCAGGGGGTGGGGAGCGTTGATTTCCCCGAATCTCCACTCTGTCTTGGAGTTGTCTCCTGCCTCCTGAGGCAGCAGTTGGATGGAGAATGCTCCCGGTGATAATAAGGGCAGCTTCTTTACCAGGAAGGAGATTTAGCTGCAAGAAACCCTTGAGTACTCCTATGTCAAAGGAAGTGAAAGTTGCTCAGTCGTGTCCGACTCTGCGACCCCATGGACTATACAGTCCATGGAATTCTCCAGGCCAGAATACTGGAGTGGGTAGCCTTTCCCTTCTCCAGGGGATCTTCCCAACCCAGGTATTGAACCCCCATCTCCCACATTGCAGGCGGATTCTTTACCAGCTGAGCCACAAGGGAAGTCCAAGGAAGGGTCCACAACTAGGTCCCTGGATCAGTATTTCCCAGGGAAGTCTCTCAGCTTGGTAGAATCTGAGTAGGAATAAAAGGACTGGTTGGGGAGCTCAGCCCTTTGGTTCATTCACAAAAGTGCACTAGCCTCTTGCAAGGCATCACTGGATCCATATTAAGTGGCAAGTAAGTACCAGGGGCTCCTCTGAGCACAGGTGGAGCCTCCCTGGTGCCGGAGCTTTCCAGGGCTTCTAGAAAATTTTACCAACTCTGCAGGCTTGTTTTGGGAAATCGATGGCTAAGTAGGCATATAGGGCAGCCCCAAAGTTAGATCTCTAAACTTCTTCTCTAAACTTCTACCTCCAAGGAAGGACAAGTATTTCTGAAACTGCTCTGTGTCCAGAAGAAGGAACCCATCTTTTTTCTGAGCCTGGAGTCCTTCTGGCCCCTGGAGTCCTTCCAAAGGGGATGGGGGGCAGCTGGTATCTTGTAGCATGAGATTTCTCCTCTCTTTTTGTCCTAACAGTTCAGCTATGTGGACCTTTTTGACTGTTTCTTCTCCAAACCGATGCTCCGGAAAGAGGTTTGTGTACAAGCAGGGCAATACATTTTTCTAACACAGATCTCTAGAATTCAATATTAATATGCCCCATCCTCAGTGTCTTTTTGTCTGTTTAATTAGTCATTCATATTAGAAAAGATACAAAGGCACTACTGGCGGCCTTCAGGTCCCTTCTAGATTTGTCCCTGCTTGTAAGGGCTAGGTTGGACAACATCTGTGAAAAAGATGGATGATGGCAGTGTTTCAAGTCCTGCATCCTTATTTGATGGCCAGATAGTAAAGGGAGAGGTTAAGACAACAAGAATCCCCCAATCAAATGGTGTTTATCCCACCTTTGTCCTAAATGAGAGCTGCCAAAAGATTTGACTCTATATTTGATTTAAGTATAGAGCAGAAGGGATTCACATTCTATTAGTAAGGTATTATGCACTGTGCCATTGTCAAGAAAAGATTGGTCAAAGGCATTTGCATTTAGGGAAGAACTGAGAAAATTTGAAAGACTGGGAAACAAATAGAGAAAGAACTCTGACCCATTATCATTTCAGAGCAGTACTGATGAGCAGGTGACGCTCTCAGAAGTCCCGGTCTTTCCTTTTTCTTCTTTTCCTTTCTTCCATCTTTTCACCAGGTGCATTGACTCAGCATTTGTTGGGTATACCTCACGTGGTGGGCACTCTGGGTGTGTGGGGGGCTCCAAAGACACAAGACTTTGATTAGTAGACTGTTCATATGGTTTAGTGAGATTCTCTTGCCTCTTCTGATGCCTTTAGTAAATGTGCCTTGTAAAGGGAAGTTCACGGAGAATCCGCAGACTGGTTGCCTTTGTTAGCCCGTGTCAAGCTGTTTCCTTGAAACATACATTGCTGAGAAGGAAACAAAAAAATAGCAACAGAGTCTTATGCTTTCATGATATGTATTTTCAGTTCGATTGATCCCGAATGTTTGGGGAATGGAACTGTATGGCACACTGACCATTCTGGTTACCATTTATTTGGTAATGTAGTTACAGTCAACAACAGAGGCAGATTACCAATTTTGAAAGAATTATTAGAAGCCATAGTGACATCATATGTTTGTTTAGCACTTCACTTTCAAAGCTCATTTGTGCCATCATCACATTTGATTCTTCCAGTAACTGTGAAGTAGGCGGTCCAATGAGGATGAACTTTAAGGATAAAATGATATAGAATGTATCGTCATCTTTCCGGGAAGATTCCAGGACTTGACCCAACTTTAGAGTTACCATCTGGAAATATCAGTTATCATGGAAGAGTGTGCTAGGCATGTCTGGCACAGGATATTACCAGCTTTCTTTCGAAACTTTGGCATACACTGTGCAAATTGCCTTTGGGAATATTCTCATTATCAGCCTGTGCACTTGATCATTGCCTTTGCATAGGATACTCAAACACGATCTGGTTACGTGAGGCTTCTGATTGTTTGGAATTGGGATTATTAGCATCCAGCTTCTAGAAGACTCTACGTGGAATCTTTGGTAGTTCTTAGACCCTGAGGGGCATTTTCCTGCAAAGCTGCGTCTAATTTGATAGTTGAGGATTCTGTCTTTCTGAGTCCTCAGACATGGCTAGAATTATGGTTTTGGTCCCTGATCCAAATTGGAAAGAGATTATTAGTATTAGACTGGCTAGTGTCCAATATAGACTGAATTATGTTGGAGTACTCAGATGCGTAGTGGCAGGCATTTCAGAAATACATTTTAGGGGTGGGAGACGGCTAGGTCACCAAGTATGTCAGGGACCCAAGGCGATCTGTCTTCTGATCCAGCTCCCAGGAGCCAAGGGGTCAGAGCAAAAGCCAAGCGCAAGGGCTTGGGTTTCAATTTGACTTTGAAAGCCAGCAAATCAGAAAGCTGCTGACAGCAGAAAAACCCCTGCAAGACGGACCACTGGATTTATTATTTCAAGCAAACAAAAGCAAAACGTAACAATTGCCTTCTCCCGCCTCCCCTTGGGAGTGAAGTTGAGGCCAGCGGGAGGAAGAGCCCACAGAATAGGCTTATTGAAAAGGGAACGGAGGGCATAGATGTAGGGTCCAGAGGGGGTTGCATGTTGCCTGCCTCATGCAGTTTTAATTTCTCATTTTCAGCCTCCCTGGGTAAAATAAAGACGTGTGAAACTCAAATGAGAAAGCAATTTCACGTTTACTAAGATCGCCTCTTGTGAGTGATTGAAAGCTTAATTCTCATGAAACAATTTCTAAAACCAAACGAAGCCTGTGATATGGAAAAAGCCAAGATATTAAAAACCAGAAACAGTTCTGCCCGTCAGTATCAATGGCCACTTCTTTTCTCCTCTAATGCAACATAATTAAGGGCTGTCTCCCCTGGCTTTGGATTTAAGGGAATTGTCAGATAAGGAAAAGTCTTTAAGAGATGGCAGTGCCTGGGCTACAGAAACAGGCAATATTTAACAGCAAGGTGTGAGATTTCTGGGTCAGTGTGCCGTAAATCATACAGATCCAGGATGCAAAACTGACAGTCTGAAGCTCAACAAAGGCTGATTTCAGTGAAAATCTTGCCTCCCCACCCTCCTCCATGGCTGTATCACACAATGCCCAGATGTCTGGTTTTTCCCTCTTTTAAAGGCAAACTAAATTGTTTTTCATGCTGATTTTTCCCTCCTTGGGACTTGCTTCCTCTTGGAACCAACTGCATCTCCTCATTTCAATCACTTGCTATACTTATTTTAATCAAACCAGACACTGGTCATTTCAAATCTAGTAATAGTAAGCAAAAGAGTCATTCTCAAGATGAAATTTTAGTTTTGTTTGCATTTTCAGAACTTGTCCTGGAAGTTTGAAAAAGCAAACAGATGCCACACACCGCCTTGCCTGCTCTCTGCTCTCCCATACCCTTAACAGCTTGTTGGGGGCCAGCAGAATGTTTCATAGCAAGGGTTTTAGGATCCAGATTACGGCAAATCTCTTTATTTACCAGATCGTGAGCTTGCTCTCTCTTGCCTCTGCCCCTCACCCCTCACTGCACCAAGCGGCCAAGTCCTTGGAGTGAATTAATTAAAGGAGTGTTTAAAAAATATCTCATTGCTCCATCTCCATGTGCTCCATCATTGATTGGAGGCAGATGGGTTGCAGATTTGTCAGTAGAATAGAAAAGGACCAGCATCTCGTTATAAACCAGTCTGATTGGCATCAGATGATGGCAGAAAAGATAATAGGCCAGTGATATGAAAGGGGATAAAGGCGGGGTAGATCCTTAAACTTCAGAAAAGGATGCCTCATTTTCTTAGTGCGTGTTTTTGTTTTAATTTAAATGGCTGTTTTCCAATGATATTGATATTTATTTATCTTTCATTCGTGGATCTATTTAATTTCTTGCGGGTGTCTGCTGAACGGCCGTCTGGTGTTCTTGGCAGTCTCAGCAGCTGCTTCAGATTATGGACTCGTTGAGCAAGGACTGTCCTTTAAAAATGGAATGAACTCTATTTTGGTGGCTGGATTTGTCCATCTGGGTCCCAGCAGAATAGGTGGTGGTCTAGTGTTAAAGACCCTGGATGAAGTCCATGGGGGCAAGGAGAGGGACAACCCCCACCCCCACCCCACTTACAAACCCTGTGTATTAGAGGCTTCATTTAAACCAAGAGGGCTTTCTTCTGTTACATTTCGTCAGGAGTGCCATCTGTCACTCAGTCTTTGTAATCTGGCATGGAACTTCCCATCACGCGCCCTGCCACCCCAGCTTCCCAGCCCCTGTGCTTGAAGGATCCCGGAGAGGGTAGCCAAGGAGGAAGTGGGATGGAGGCCTGTCTGCCTCCCAAGCTCCACTCTTCCCATAGCAGCAGATTCGTGGTGTCGGATGCCCGTGGACCGTAAGTGGCCCACAGACATATGTGTTTTGGGTCACACAGGATTCTGAAAACTTTTAAATAGTTTGCTTACACTTAATAATATTTCACCTAAAAAAAAAAATGTTGATTCTGGTTTCTCCCAAATGTTGGGAAATCTAATAATAAAGGACCAGCCCTTTTGTCTTGGTACCACTTATTGAAATGCTTAACAGCCCTACAGTTGTTTAAGTACTTTGCATGTATTAATTGATTTAATCCCCACAACAATGTGATTTAAAAGGACTATTATTATCCCCATTTTGCAGGTGTGAAAACTGAGTCATAGAAAGATTAAGCAGCTTGCTGTTGGTTTTACAGCTAGTGAGTGGCAAAGCCAGGTTTTAAACCCGGACAGCCTGGCTCTGGAACCCAGACTGTAACCACTAGGCTATACTGCTTCATTCCACAGCAGTGGAGGGTGGGAAGAGCCAGCTGGGGATGAAGAGTGGCTGTCCCCCAAGACAGGCCATGTACTCTCCAGGTTGGACAGAGTCTTTTCTGAGACCAGTTGCTCGTGCTTCTTGCTTGACCCCTTACTTCTCTAAGGCAGCCCCTGAGGGAAGTCCCTCTTCTCAGGGTATGATGCTGTCTAGCAGTTGTGGCTACTTTTCTTGTTAATCCCTTCAAAACACTCCCTTCTTCTTGTTTCCATTAACTGTGTTCTTAATGAAGAGCTCCTTTGTAATGACTGGTTTTCTGGACACCAATAGCATGGTCTTATCAGATGCAGAGCTTTGAGACAGCCCAGTGTACGACCGCATGGGTTCGATCCTTTGGAATATTGAGCCTTGAGAATACACTTCTTAGTGGCAAATATAGTGGAGCATTTAGCAGGCCCTGGAATTTATTCTTTCTTATGTGATTTTTCAAGCGTGGCTGGTTAGGGCTGTGACTTCACTTACCCATTTCCTAACACAGCTACTTTTCTTATCTCTCTAGGAGTGTGGCTGATGTCCTTGTTTTGTTTCTTTTTTTTTTCAACATATGCAGACAGTGATGACTGGGGATGCCTTTTAAATTGAGGAAGAATCATTCAGAGAGTGTGTATGTTCAGTCAATTGGTCGTATCCAACTCTTTGCGACGCTGTGAGATGTAGCTTGATGTGCTCCTCTGTCCGTGGGATTCTCCAGGCAAAAATACTAGAGTGGGTTGCCATGCCCTCCTCCAGGGGATCTTCCTGATCCAGGTATCAAACCCGTGTCTCGCTGCATTGGCAGGAGGATTCTTTACCACTGAGGTACCTGGGAAGACCCTCAGAGAATGTATTTCTGTGCATTTTTAAGAGTGGCACAGTTTGCTGATTGTCCAGTAGGTGGCAGTAAGTGTCAGCACTTTGTCCAGACTGGCTGTTTGACTCCCTTTGGTCCTTAGGGAATCTCAATTCCCACAGGATCCCATTCTCTTTTGATTAAAACTTGTCTCCACCAAATATATTTTTTTGGTGTTTGTGAGATGATTCTCTTATGTGTGTGTGTGCTCAGTCGTGTCCGGCTCTTTTGCGACCCCTTGGCCTGTAGCCCTCCAGGCTCTTCTGCCCATGGAATTTTCCAAGCAAGAATACTGGAGTGGGTTGCCATTTCCTCCTGCAAGGGATATTCCCAACACAAGGAGCAAACCCTTGTTTCTTGCATCTTTTGCATTAGCTTACCACTAGCACCACTTGGGAAGCCCTGTTTACGGATATCACCATAAACAAATACAAATAGAACCATTTGCTTGAACTTGGAATTCCAAGTCTATATGACTACATGTATATGATTTCATTAAGTCCTTGAAAAACTTATGAAACATTATGCTCATTTTACAGATGGGGAAACAGAGATATTTTGCTTTTACACTGTAATTGGGTACTTGTTTTCCTGTCATCTACTTCTACTGTGTTCCATAGTATCCACATTTTGCAGTTAATTCACATTTTATTAAAATTTCACACGCTTTGAAACAGCACAGGGCATGACCACTTGTCCATAGTCCTTTGTTCATTTGTTTGCTCCAGTCATTTTGATCAAAGGCAGCAAGATAGCCAAGTGTCCTTGCAAGAAGAGATAATCAAGAATTTAAGAGGCAAGGCACAAGAAGGACAGCAACGGTGACCCAGAAAGAAGTGAGCTTATCTTTGAACGGAGGTGTGACATTCAAAAGAAAGTGCTGCTGTTGATACAAAGTGGGAATAAGGTTAGGCAGCGGAGAATGATGGTTAGACCTGAGCTCGTAGACGTTAATCTAGAGATTTTCAAATAAAAGAAGCGGTTGCAGTGCACGAAGGGAGATAAGGTAAAAGAAAACAGATAAAAGAAGGAAAGCATTCTTCTCAGTTAGGTATCAGGCAAAACTGTAGTTTTGCTTGTGGACCAAATTGTAGTTTTGTTTTTACCTCTTGTGCTTAGTTGCTCAGTCGTGTTTGACTGTTTGCGACTCCATGGATTGTAGCCCGCTTGGTTCCTCTGCCCATAGAATTTTCCAGGCAAGAATTTTGGAATGGATTGCCAGTTCTTCTGCCAGGGGATCTTCCCGACCCTGGGATCAAACCCTTGTCTCCCACATCTCCTGCACTGGCAGGTGAATTCTTTATCACTGAGCCATCTGGGAAGCTCTTGTTTTTAATCTCAGTCTTCATGTAAAAAGACAGTTATGATCTGATAACCAGCTTTGTTAGAGAAGTCCATGTGAACACAGCAAAATTGGGTTAATATGTCTAGAAGTGAAATGGATGAACATCAGCTGACAACGCTTAGACATGCTAAAGGCATGATTTCTGGCTGATGGGTTCAGCAGTTACTTTTTATACTGAAATGCAACATAGGGTCTAGAGAAAGTGTCAAAAGTAAATATTGGACTAATTTCTAAGATGAGAATAGAATGTAATGGAATTATAGACTGAATCTCTTCCCCTAGTGTTTTCCTGGGATTCAAAGTCATCCATCAGCAGATATTAGTAAAACCATCATAGCACAGAAACACTGCAGGGATCATTGATTTTTCCATCATGATTAATTGCTAACATTTCAATGAAGAACTAATCATTTGCAAGCATTTCTCTCTTAGTCTGAGAAGACCAAAATTTGGAGTCTTTTCAAGATATTAATATGTTGGGGTTGAGGACCTGTTGCAGTTCTCTCCTGGGAAATACTTTGGGATGGAGACTTGTGTGCAGGAAATTTATTGAGAGAACTTCTCAGAATAAATCCTTGTAGAAAAGAGAAGGGAGCAAAGGTGAGCAGAGGAAGAAGTTGAAACAGTCCAACAAAGTGCCTGTCCCATTCTTCAGGAAGTTCTGGTGCAGAAAGGTCCTGAATGGAGAGAAAAGAGACCTCTACCACTGGAACAACCCGCCCCTGGATTGGGTTGTGCTCGGGCAGTGGGCCTGGCCCTGTGAAGACACAGCAAGGCCTTAGACAGAGATAGAGCTGGTAAGCATTGTCACTTATCAACACTCCTGGCAGCTGGGAGGATAAGCGCCTCAGTCCTGAACGTGGGGCATTCGCGGGAACTCACCGCAGCATCCACTGTTAGCTCCAAATTCAAATGTTTGAGAGAGGTTCTGTTGCTTTCCATCTGAATATCCAGGCTCCACAAAACTGTCATCTGTAATTAAATACTGTATGGGCTTCCCTGGTGGCTCAGAGGTTAAAGCGTCTGCCTCCAATGCGGGAGACCCAGGTTCGATCCCTGGGTCGGGAAGATCCCCTGGAGAAGGAAATGGTAACCCACTCCAGTATTCTTGCCTGGAGAATCCCATGGACGGAGGAGCCTGGTAGTCCATGGGGTTGCAAAGAGTCAGACACGACTGAGCGACTTCACTCACTCACCTTAAAGGAGGGTGCTGTTGGGCAACAGGGAGGTGGATTCTGGTGGGCAAGGCTGGAGAGCATTAGCAGGTGTCCCTGCGTTGGTTCTAGCTGTGACCCACACGGCTCCCAAAGACAGATGCCCTAACCCTTCTCATCACTCAGACCTTCCAAAGGTATCTGGTCCAACAGGAGCCTGGTTATCTCAAATTGATGCCCAAGAAGGGGCCAGAAAGATCAACAGACAAATATCCCAGGAGCCAGAGTCTAGCTATTACTGATATTTCCAGCGTTCACAGCGGCTGTTTCTATGCTCCTGCTAGAGCTGTTTCTCATGGAGTCCTTGCCTTGGAAGAGGGGAGGCAGGGGACGGGGTCATCCCTTTCTGGAACGTCCATGGCCTTGTTCTGTTGATTCAAGAAGCTGTGCGTTCTGCCAGCCTCCAGCCCAAAGCGCTTGTGTGTTGACTTTTCCCTGATCTGGTCCCTTAGTAAATATGCAGATGTGTTCAGAGACGAAAGAGCACTTTTGTATGTAACCCAAGGCCTTGCAAGTTACACCTCTGTGGGTATTTCCACTTGTTTTCTCACAGCAGGTGAGACCTGGTCTGCTCTGAGACCAGGACATGGGTTATCAATGTGTTTGTGTTTTTATTAGCTTGACAACTCAGTTCAAATGGGCCAATTATAGAGTAACAGAAGGTAAAGCAAGCAACATGGAAACCTTCCTTTCCTTACCTGTTTTTAAGAGTTACACATCTCTTATTTACAATGGCAGATAGATATCGTGTGTTTCCAGAAAATGGGTAAGGCAACACTGTTTTCAGTCTACATTTAGAGACTACATTTGGCACATGGAATGTATTAGCTGAATAAAGGGGTATGAAGAATTTACTATTCACTGTCAAATAGATTATCTTAAACAAAAGAAAAATTTTTTGTCCTTTGGGTCAAAAATTTTTTTGTCCTATGGCTCTTTTCCCATAATGAAAAATGTGGCCTTATTAAAAACAAACCAAAACCCCCAAACTTCTAATATTATAGAGTAGCATAAAGAAATAAAAGATTGTCTCTCAGTTCAATCCTGTTCTCTAAAAATACTCACTTTTGGGGTCTTTTGAGACAGACATGTAACATGTAACATGAGACAATGTAAACATCCAGTTCTTAATATGCAAATTGCATAATCCTATCCAGCTTACTTCAACTCACTTTTCATGCCTCCTATATATGCATATGATATATATATATATATAAAATCTATATATCTGGTAATAGCTCACTGTCCACTCTATGGTTATATAATAGTTGATTTAAGCAGTCCTTGATGGATAGATATTTAGGTCATCTCCAGGTCTTTGTTATTATAATTATTATAAGAATTTTGAGTGAAATATGAGTTGAAAGCGGAGAAGGCAATGGCACCCCACTCCAGGGCTGCCGTCTATGGGATCACACAGAGTAGGACACGACTGAAGTGACTTAGTAGCAGCAGCAGCAGCATGAGTTGGAAGAAGAGAATGAGGCAGGACCACTGAGTGTGGTTGGAAGATGACATCTGGGTGGAAAATACTGGCCTATATTAGGTTATAGAGCGGCATAGGCATTACCAGATTCCAAGGATATTTAGAAGGACTCAGTGGCCAAGCACCTGCAGTGGGCCCCTCCTAGGGAGCTCCCATGTGTCTCGGTGGACAGAAGTGCTTCAGGGTACTTAGGATGTTGAGAAGTAAGGAGGGGAATCAGGAGAGAATTAAGGGTCTTGGAGTGGCTGACGCTGCTTCATGCTACAGGGACATTAAATAATGTAAGTCCTGAAAAGGGATCATTTTCAAGGCGGTTTCTGAGCAGAGCTAGAGTCAGCAATATAAGGGCTACTGTTGGCATGTGATTGTGAGTTGGGAATGGCTGGAGAGAAAGTGAATGTGATTTTTTTTTTTTAAGAGTGGGCATCAAGGGGAGGATGCGAGAGCAGGGCTACCTTTTGGTTTACTTGCTTTAGTTTCAGTATAGGTGTGAGGTAAGCGTGCTCAAAAGGTTGCCTAAGTGATGCTGAGATCTTGAGTACCCTCTGTGGAAGAAGCTGATGAAGAAAAGGAGTAGAACCAGAGGGTAATTCACCACTTGCTCTGGAGGTTCTCGCAGGAAAAGACAGGGCAGCGCTCAGAGTACTTGGTCAGAGCTTCCTGCAGTCTTCCTGCTTCAACCCATGATGCAGGGAAGGAGAGCTCAGAGCGGAGGGCGTGGAAAAGCTCATGTGCCTAAACTGCTAGACCCATGTAGTCAACCCTCATGGCCCTTTGAGTGACAGAGGGGGCAGCTGGCTGGAGTTGGATCTGTTTTAGTAGTTATTTACATTTAGTAGTTATTTACATTTTTGTTTCACTGTCCATACCCTTTCTAAGTCTCACAAGCTGGATTTCTTCTCTTTTTCTTCATAACCCTTCATCTGTGCTCTGGTGTAACTCCTAAAACTTCCTTGGACTCATTCTCGATCCCCATTCTCTTGGCTCTGCACTCTCTTTGGATCCCTCCTTGGGCACTTGTATCCTGATAACTCCCAAGTGTATGTTTCTATCTCAGACCTTTCCTCCAACCTCCAGTTTCCTGTATCCTTCACCCTAATGGACATCTCCATCTGGGCGATGCACAGCATCTCAGAACGATCATGGCACAGTGGAAATGTTGGTTATTTCCCCTGCAGACTCACCCCTACTCCTTCCCAAGTTTCTCTAGAGAGTCAAAGCTAGAAAGGTAAGTATCGGCCCTGTGTTTTTCTCTTCCATCAGTCCCAGCCTACAAGCTTTCTCAGTTCTATCTTCAAAATGTACTGAAGTCTGGCCTTTTCTCTCTGTGGTCATGCTTCATGCTAGCCCAGGCAAGTCACCTCTCCAGTGGAAGCTTCCCAACCTCCTAACTTTCATTTCGCAAACACTCCCCAGTCTTGCCCACCTTAGGGCCCGTTCCCTTTGTCTGGACCACTTCCTACCCTCCACCTACCACCATTCTCCAGCTGGCCGTCACCCTCTTACACGGAAACATCCTTTGGTTCTTAGCTGGAGCAGTGTTTCCCAGAGAGCTCTTCTCTCATCCTGCCACTGAAAATAGGTCCCCCTTTCTTAGCCCTACATCATTTCTCCTTTTCCCCCTTCTTCATGGTATCAGTTACAATTTTATCTTCTTATGTCTGTCTACCTCCATCACCAGAATGTAAGCACTCTGATGGGCTGGTTCATCACAATGCTCTGCACTCAATACACATTTATTAATTGAATATTCACCCACCTCAGCCTGGGGATGTCGGGCAGCCTTCTCTAGAGAGATGACATTTTGGCTGGGCTTTTTCCAGGAACTTTGTCCTCATCACATTCACTACAGTGCTTCCTTATTACAGGAGTGTGCCAAGTGTTTTCTTGTCTGTCTGAGCCATCACAGTCCTGAGATCTCTCTGAGGATGAGGACTACATTCATTTCTTTGCGCCCCCAACTTATCATTATCACAGTGCATGTTGGTGTAACTGAATTGTCTGACTTGGGAAGGAGACATGCAAGGGCATAGAGAGGATGATTTTAAGGGAGGAACAGCACCAGAGTTGAAAAAAAAACAAACACCCTGCTCTTTTGCTTGTTAGGACAAGTCCTCCTTTTTAGGTCCTGGCGATCAGCTGAACTTCTCTGCCTAGCAGTCAATAAATAACCAGCCTTTTCACTGCAAAGGTTGACAAGGTTCAAGTAGGTTATAAGAATAATTGGGCAGCAGCTCATCTTGTGAAGCCAAAAATGTATTTGTCATAGTCAATTATGTTCCCATGCTATTGTGGGAAAGATTACAAACTCCTGTAGCTGCTGTTATTTTAAAATGCAATAAAATGGAATCAGATAAGAGTTTTTGAGTCCACTTCCCCCTCTCTCCCAAGACTTCTGGCTTTCTCTGAGTGATGTCTTTCTGTTCCTTTTCCTCTTTCCTTCCGAAGGAAAACAAGGAGAAGTTAGCGTTCATTTGATATTCAAAGAAGGATTTTAGTAAAAATGATGTGTAAATTACATCAGAGAATAAATCCAGAGCTCAACAGTACCACTGCTTGTGAAACTGGTCTAGAAAAAGGTCCCCGTAGCTGAACAACTTGTTGTTAATATTGATGCTTTTTAACTTTTAAAGAGATTCTGAATGTATTTATTCATTCCCATTAGCGTTCTCTTCTTTGACTTCCTATTGTGGTTGGAAAAGAAAAAGCCCTGGGTCTAAAAATAAATACATCTTGCTATTGGTATATGTTTTATGGTAAAGTTGAAGGACGGGTGACCCTTTCCAGGGCCCGAAACTAGGCTCTTGTCTAACACTTGGAAATGAATTGTCTGAGGAGACCTATCTGCTGACAAAGCAAGAGATTTTACTGAGAAAGAGCACCCGGGTGGAGAGGAGCAGGTAAGGGAACCCAGGAGAACAGCTCTGTCACATGGCTTGCAGTCTCAGGTTTTATGGTGATGGGATTAGTTTCCTGGTCGTCTTTAGCCAATCATTCTGACTCAGAGTCCTTCCTGGTGGTGCATGCCTTCTAAAGAAGGCCAAGATGGATGCCAGAGAGAAGATTCTGGGAGGTGGTTGGACACCTCAGGAGGTGGTGTCTCCTTTTGATTTTTCCCAAACTCTTCCGGTTGGTGGAGGCTGTTAGTTCCGTGTTCCTTACCAGGACCTCCTGTCGTAAAACAACTCATGCAAATGGTTACTATGGTGCCTGGCCAGCGTGGGCCGTTTCAGTGTGCTTCCCCTAACAGTAATGTAAAGAAAAATGTGCGATATTCCTATATTTCTTGAAGTTCTTTGCTGGAGTTTTCTAGGCCTGGGATGGACATGTTGAGGGCTGTGTTTTGTGTCCTGGTGGGATAAGAAAATAAAACCTCTGCTCACTCGGCATGCTTTTTCTCTATCCTCAGGGAGAATTCTGTGATGAGAGGAAGGGCCCGTTTATGGACCCCTTCCTGAGCCTTATGAGGAAGTCTTCAGCTGGAACCACCCTCATCATCCTTTAATGCTAGATCCTTCCTAGGTTCAGAGCTGGGGCAGTCCGACGGCTGTTTCTGAGTTGAAAGTAGAATCGAAGTAGAGATGCTGTGTTTTCTAGTCTTCTCTGACATAGAAGTCATTCTTAGCTGGAGCACCCACGGGTCATGTTTTTCCTTTCTTTGCTTTCGCTTTCCCTATGAAGACTCTCAGTGGGTTTCCAGGATAGTAAGCTGCAGATCTCCACACACAAGCCCTACCTATAAGTAATGCTTCAGCACACAGGAGAATCTACCCAGTTTGTCCGGAAGGGGCCGCTGTGGGGCCTCCTGCAGGCCAGGGGCAGGGCAAGGGTGGTTTTCCTGCTGCCCTGAATCAGGAGCCAGAGGGCACTTCCCTCCCCAGGCCCGCACCAGCTGTTGCCACGGGTTTTGAGAAGGAAGCCCTGCCGCTTTGACTGTTTATATTCCAAGTGACCTGGAGTTGTTAAAATACCCGGGGACCAGAGCTCTGGAGCACAAGGCTAAACCGGGGACAACAGGACTGAGGTTGAGAACAAGTTGACAGCGGTCGCCATTGCCAGCCTGGCCCTGGGTCATCGTCCTAGTCCTCCTGGCTTCTCCCTGAGCGTCACCGGGGGGCTTCAAGCGAGATTTGCTGGTTCCAGAGCCGGGGTAGGTCCAATCTGGGTTGGTCTGGGATCCTGGCAGACTTTAAAAGTGATGGGGCAATCATGGGGAGGAAGAGAAGGCTTTTAATGAGAGGAAAATGACGAGGGATCGAGAGGTACGTTTCGAAAGGACTGGAAAGGCCCCAGAATAAACATGGCGAGAGTGGAAGCGTGAAAGCGGATATTCCTCTCTTCCAAATGACTAACCAGCCACCCCCGAAGTCCACATTGTGTTCCAACCCAGTTGGAAGCAGGAAATCGAATTCAAACAGGTGTGAAAGCGCTGTGTTTTGGTTGCTGGGCTCACTCCCTTAGGAGGAGACCATAGAGGAAGGAGGAAGGCCTTAGCCATGTGTCCATATGCTGGTCAAAAGAGGATGTTGCTCTCCACCTTTGAGCTAAGCTGCCCAGGCCAGTCAGCAAGATGGAGGTCCTCCCAAGTTTTCAAGCAGCAAGAAAATCAGGCTTCTGTGCAGCTGTGAGTTTAGCATCTGGTCAAGGGGGCATTTAAAATTAACTTTTGAGTTTCTCATGTCATAGAATCATAGGGTATTTACAGAATATATACATGAATGCAGTCAAAAAGATCACTGGGGGGTGAGCTTTACTGCAAGAATTTCTGAGTCCTCCTTCAAGAGAATCTTAGATTATTTGAATTTATTGATTATACACATAGAAACATAGGGAAGCAGAGCTGACTTCCTGGGCACGGGATGGGCAGTTACACAGGGCTCAGAAGGGACCTGTCCTTGGTTTAATGCTCTGTAGTCACATTCTTGAAATTCTTAATAACAGAGTCCTGGGGTTTTAATTTTTGCACTAAGCCGCGCAAATCACACGGCCAGTCTCGCAGGGAAGCCACACAGAAACAAGCCTGTATGGAATACTGCTGTTCACGGTGACAGTGACCATGAAGAGGATATAACCTTGAGAATATCTGATCTCTTGCAGTGCCCTAGACTGTTTCATAATGAGATACTTGGCATAAAACAGCTTCTGGGACCCGTGTTATCGTGGCTGGAAGGATTTTCCGTTGCATGGCTTCCTGACGTTAAAACTCCAGGGAAGTTAACTAGCCTGTCTGAGACTCAGTTTATTTATCTGTTAAATAGGGACAATATCACCCACCAGATAGGTTTGGAAAGGATTAAGGCAGAATGTGAGCCTGGGACAAAGAGGCCACCTGTAATGATGATTGTTTTTACTGTGTTGCTTTAAGCCTGCTGAACTTAGGTGGGGTTATCTGTCAGTTTCTCTGCTTTGCAAGTTAGGTTGCCAACACTCATATGCACGGGTGTGTGTTTGCTAATTCTTTCTTGAGAACCATAGGTGATAAGATTAGAAAGTTGGTCCTAGACTTCTTTGATCTTATGGTGGTATTTGCACTAGTGATGGTTTGTTTGAAGGTTTTTCTCTTTCTGTGCTTTTAACTCTTGAACTATTTTTACTCATAACACACCTGACCCAAAACATGTGGTGCTTTTTCTACCACACTGTCTGATGCCAGCTGGGTGTCCTACCATTCAGTTCAGTTCTTACACCATCTACCTGGGAGTTTGCATCAGATCCCATAAGTTAAGGGCTCAGTTCCACGAGGATGCCCCACTGCAGATGCTGGTTGAAAGCCCAGGTTGTATTTTGATTGACAGGCAGGACATTCGGGGGTTCCCATAACCCTCTCAACAGATTTGCTAATGTGCTGGAATGATCCACAGAAACACTTTAGTTCAGTTACTTTTCCAGAAAGTGAAAGTGAAAGTCGCTTGGTCGTGTCTGCCTCTTTGTGACCCCATGGACTGAATTCTCCAGGTCAGAATACTGGAGTGGGTAGCCTTTCCCTTCTCCAGGGGATCTTCCCCACCCAGGAGTTGAGCTGGGGTCTCCTGCATTGCAGGCGGATTCTTTACCAGCTGTGCTACCAGGGAAGCCTCCTATGTGTCCAAGTTTCTTGTAAAGGACACAATTCAAGAACAACCAATGGAAGAGGTGATAGGCAAGGTATGGAAAGGGGGTCTGGTCCCCTCTGTGGGGACCAGTGTTTACAACATGGAAGCTCTAGAAGCTTCCTTTAGAGACTTCTATGGGAGTTTCATGGTGTTGGCGTGACTGATGACATCACTGGCCACTGGTTATTAACTCAATCTCCAGCTCTTTTCTCCTCCCCCAGGGTCCGGGTGGGAGGAGGGGCTGAAGTTTCCAACCCTCTAATGCTTTGGTCTTGCTGGTGACAGCCGCCAGCCTGAGCTGTCTTCGTGCTGCAGATGGCAAGAACTAAGCGTCCTTTCTGCGCTGCCTAGGGATAGATGATAGAACAAGCTGCTTCCAACTACAGGGCGTCATCTACGTGCCGGCGCTGCGTGCCAGGGCTGCTTCTCCCGTCCTTCCCCTTCTTGTCTCGAGACCCAGCCCGGGCCACTTCCCTGCTTCCAGCTGTGGTCATCTGGACTTTGTGCCCCAAGTCTAAGAAGGTGACATCTGCTTAACAACCAAACAGGGAGAATCATCCCATTTGTCTTTATTATCCAGGCAGTCAAAGTTAAGGTGTCGAGACCAAGTCATTCAGAGTTCTTGCTTTCCTCTCCTGTGTGACCTAGGAGATGTCTGTGGGGAGCTGAGTCTGTTGGACAGGTCTCGACTTCCTTAAGGATAGAGGGGGTCCACGTGGGAAGGACGGGAGGTCAGGGAGCAGGGGAAGTAGAATGGCCACGCTCAACGTCTGCATGGATGGGATTGCTGCTTCCAGGCTGGAAGGAGAGATGCAGCTGAAAATTTCTGTTTTGCAAGTAACTGCAGGCTGATCCAAATAAACTCACAAGTGGAGTCTCTCAGCTGGTGGCCCAGCCGTGGGCAAGCTCCGCAGGGCTGGTGTGCCTCCTTCCTATCCAGCAGGCTCTGAATGGCCTCTCTTCTCATCTCCTGTGTTTCACAGCCCCGTGGAGCTGAGGAGGAGGCTAAGCTGCCGCTGCTTAGGGTAAGACTGCCTTTATTTAGATCTCTTAAGATTAGGTAACTCACATCATCTCCCTGAGGGAGAGGAAGGGGCATTGCCTTTTATCACCCTACAAACAGTGGACCCCAAACATCTATTTCAGCGGGCTCTACTTAACTCAGTGTGGAGTTGCTGTGAACTTAATATCCTCTGGATGACTCACCTAGGGTAGCACTTCAAGTTTGGGCTGTTTCCTTAGCCAAACTCGGATCTTATTTTTGTTCAACCCTCTTCAAAAGAGAGAGCGGTCAAGGCATGCGAAATTTCCTTGGCGAGGAACACTGAATCAGCTTCTATGTCACGATAAGGATAATAAGGTGTTTCTTGTTGTTGTCACCATGAACTCAGAATGTTCCAGAACATTTGGCTCCGCCCCCTCATTAGCCAGAAGTCCACAGTCCACCTGAGCAGAGAGACCTGGGTTTTAGTCCTTGCTCTGCTACTGGCTTCTGGATCAGAAATAGGTCATTAAATCTCACACTACCCTGAGTACTGTGAGTTTGAAAGATTGAAAGGAAGAAGGAAATGGACGTTGGAGACTGTCTCAGGCATATTCTGAGCTTTTCTTCTTCCCTCCCAGTGTGTGAGCTTTCGGAGGTGTGTTGCTCACTTCACCTGTGTTTGCCCTTCACCTTGGGCCTCCGCTGGCTATTCTGGGGTCCCTGGGACCATTACCGTCCCTTGGATGGTGCTTCTCTGTCTGCAGTCTTGGTGGAAGGTGAGATGGCAAAGCGAACCTTTCCTTAGCTCCCTTCCCCTTTAATTCCCCCAGAGCCTCTCACATACAAGGGGGTTGTGAATGTGTAGACTTTATTGAAGATATGAGAATATCCAGAGGGGATGATGATTTTTAGAAAGATAACTTTTTTTAATTTAAAAGATTTAAGATATTAAAATTTTTAATATTATTTTTTAATCTAAAAATATTTAAAATTTTAAAAATATTGTTTTTAGAAATTATTATTCTCCAGCTGCAGTGTCATGACCAGCGATTTAACTGTGCAGCAGAAATGGGACCCAGAGCTGTGTCTCGCCAAACCCCTGGGCCATTTGGCTGTGATCGTTTCCACTAACTAGATCAGAATCTACAGGTTCGAATTTTCCTGGAATTCCATCCGATTCTTGTCCAGTGGGATGGTGGCCCTCCAGCCGGTGAGCGGTGATTGAAGGTGTGGCCGTGGGATGAGCTCTCCAGGGAAGAAAGGAAGGGATCCGCCCGCCTGGCCTGGCCAGCCTTTTTCTGCTGAGTCACTCGGTCATTTTCTAGGCCAGAAAGTTCATGCTTTTGACTAAAGTTAAGGGAATTTTAATATTTAATCAGGAGAATTGAATGAGCTATTTGTACATTTATGTAGCTGAAAAGCATTCTTTCGCTCCAGCAGGTTCAGGTGGCCAGATTTGCACATCCAGTGTACAAGGGACAGTCAGGCAGGTACAGGATATCGTGGCAGGTATCTGGTGCCCGAGCAGTGGGCCGAGGCTTTGGAGACCCAGGAGCTGTGTCTCTGACCCCTCCAGCCCTGGCTGAGGGCACGTTTGGGCACAGAGTGTGACTCTCAGCCTTCACTTGGACATCATGAGCCAAGCAGGATGCCCCCACTGCCTGCTGGAGGGAGGTGGGGGAAAGGATCACAGCTGGGGGGCCTCGTAAAAGGCAGGGGAGTTTATCTTTCAAGACTCCTGGGGTTAAGGTTTGGATTTGTTCAGGAGCTGGGGATGGATTTGGTGACAGAAAGGCAGTAAGATTGCAAATTGCTGAGGACGGAAGGGCTCCATTGAACAAAGACGTCTTCTTCCTTCATACGTGAACTGGTGGATGCTGGCTCATGGTTATAAAAGGGGCTCAAATGTCTGGAACCTCCTCTAGTCATTCCCACAAGATTAAGACCCTGGAGACAGAAGAAGAAAATTGTGAAAGAAATGCACAGGATGATAAAGGGAGTCTATTCTCTCCTATATTTAAAAACTTGAACATTTTAAGGCAAAGAATTTTTAAAATGTCTTTTAATATCTGCATGCTATTTTAAGATGCATGTTCTAGTGACACCTATAATAATTTTCATTTGGTTATATTTCATATATGGAGGAGGCCACAGATTACTAGAAATAGTGCTGAATATTCATTGGAAGGACTGATGCTGAAGCTGAAACTCCAATACTTTGGCCACCTGATGTGAAGAACAGACTCATTGGAAAAGACCCTAATGCTGGGAAAGATTGAAGGCAGGAGGAGAAGGCAATGACAGAGGATAAGATGATTGGATGGCGTCATTGACTCGCTCAACATGAGTTTGAGCAAGCTCTGGGAGTTGCCTGGCATGCTGGAGTCCATGGGGTTGCAAAGAGTCAGAAATGACTGAGTGACTGAACTTAACAGATTACTCTAGAGAATGCTCAAAACTTGGATGAAAAGTGATTGATGACTTTGTTCAAATTCATGAAACATCCTTCGCATCTTGCCTGAATGCCTCTTCCCGATGACTAAATATTAATTCGATGAAAAGCTTAGCAGTGAATACCAGTTTGGGAATTACTTTTCCCATCTCTGCTCAGGGCGTTAAGATAGCAAAAAGAATTGGAAGAAGAATGCAGATGCTGTGGGTCACCTGCAGCCATCTGGCTTAGAAGTGACCAGGGAAGGGACTCCTGTGTTAACTGCAGGATGGAGGCAACATCAGCGTCTGGGCTGGCCTCTGTCTTCAGCATGGGAGCGTTAGAAGTTGGGGCAGTCTTCTGGAATATCACCTGGGCCTCTGGCTCAAGCTGCAGTGAAATAGGTGCTGTTCATTGATCTAACAGATGCATGTAGAGTGGCTGGCCCTCTGCTTTGGTGTTAAGGATGACCCTCTGTAGGGATTCCCTGGTGGCTTAGACAGTAAAGAGTCTACCTGCAGTGTGTGGGAGACCTGGGTTGGATCCCTGGGTTGGGAAGATCATGACAACCCCCTTCAGTATCTTGCCTGGAAAATCCCACGGACCGAGGAGCCTGGCAGACTACAGTCCGTGGGGTTGCAAAGAGGTGGACACGACTGAGCAACTTCAGTTTTCCGTGAGTCAGATATTGCTGTCTGGTGGGGCCCAGCCACCTGGTGCCTGGAAAGAATGCCTTTTGGTCTCCTGCTACCTGCTGTCCTTGCAGTCTGGCCAGAACCTTAGTTCAGGACCCCTGGCACCTAGAAGGAGCGAGAGGTGTTTGAGTATCGGACTGGTTATTTTCCCGATGAGCAACTCGGCTTCTTGGAGCTTCAGATTCCTCTTCTGTTCCTACCATAAAGTAGAGATAATAGCATCTACCTTGCAGGGCTGTAATGAAAGTCATCTGCCATTTGACTGGTCCTGAAACAAGTAAGTGCCTGGGAAAAAAAGGTGGCTGTTATAAAACATATTGCCAGGGCTTCCCTTCTGGCTCAGTGGTAAAGAATCTGCCTGCCAGTGCAGGAGACATAAGTTTGATCCCTGGGTCAGGAAGATCCCACATGCCTCAGAGCAACTAAGCCCATGAGCCACAACTCCTGAGCCTGTGCTCTAGAGCCCGGGAGCCGCAGCTCCTGAGCCCACGTGCCCTCGAGTCCATGCCCTGCAACAAGAGAAGCCGCTGCAGTGAGAAGCCGGCACGCTACCCTGAGGAGTAGTCCCCGCTCACTGCAGCTACAGAAAAGCTCGCACAGCAGCGAATACCCAGCACCGCCAAAAATAAATGACAAATACATTAATGTAAAATATGAAACATATTCCCAGGTAAGCACAGTGGTGCTTAAATCTCTCTGGAACACCTGAAACTGAGCCTTCAAAATGTATAAAACCTTTATTCAAAGTGTACTAGTTCTATATTTATGCACATCCCCCTGGTGGCTCAGATGGTAAAGCGTCTGCCCACAATGCGGGAGACCTGGGTTCAATCCCTGGAGCAAGAAGATCTCCTGGAGAAGGAAATAGCAACCCACTCCAGTACTCTTGCCTGGAAAATCCCATGGACGGAGGAGCCTGGTAGGCTACAGTCCATGCACACCTCTTGCTGCCAGAAATCTGCCAGAAAGAGAGATCTGAGGATGCCAGGCCTGGACGGATGCTGTGCTGGACTCAGGGCATCTCTTCCAGGTGGCTTTCCCAAGCCCTGCCCTGCCACCGAGAAGAGTCTGGAAACCCTGGAAGCCTTTATTTTGACAGGCAAAATCTGGGCCTTGGAGCTCGAGCTCTCTCGCTTGTCTCACTCAACAAGCATAAATATTGTTTGGCCCCCGGGCATTTCTTGTGTCCACTATATGCAATAGTCTATATGCAATTGCCCAGCAGGACCCCTGCCCCAGACCAGCAGAGGCTGGCTTCCTCAGCCCGCTGCTGGTGACATCCCCCGCCCTGGACACAGGGAGGCGCTGTGGCACCACTTTTCCTCAAAAACAATTGAGCCTTTCCCCAGGTTTCCTGACTGAGCCCTGAAGATCCTAGTCCTTTGTACTTACATGATTTCATTACTCTGTGTTTTCCTACATGGAAATCAATGGAAGGATGGCAGCGACCCAAAACTGCACACACAGAAAACGTGCATGACTTCTTCAACTAGGAAACGCCAAAAACTTGACAGCAGTTATGTTTTCATTGTTAACAAATAAATATTCCACACACCTTGTGAGAATAGTCTTCAACACACACAGACACACACACACATAAAATAGGACATTTATACATGATTTTTATTTATTCATCAAAGTAGGGATCACTCAGCAATCTCTTTTATTTTTTTCACTTTATAATAGCTCCAGTGACTTTTTCAGTCTTTCCCACACTATTTTTTTTTTTTCCCCAAAATGGCTTTATTTAGCTCTCTGGGGCCATCAAATCTGAGGTGTGAAACCTTGAAGTACTGGGGTTGAAAATGAAAAAAGAGGCACCTGAATGAAAGGCCCTAACTGAAGTGAAGAGCTTAAAGTGATGGCATTTTGGTTATTCACAGAGCAGCCTCTGAGCAGTATTAATTTTCATGGTGGGTCAAAAGCTGCTCATTTTCCCTAGAACTAAAGGAATAGTTACAATCCTTGTATTCCCGAGAGGCCTTCTTCCCCAAACCTGTCCCCACTTTCCTATGGACTGGTTGACAGTCCGATGGGCCAGGTCTCCAGCCACAAAGGTGGAGTTTAGTGCTATATCTAGCTCGGAAGGCATTGTTTGAGGGAGGGGAAGGTACCTACAAGGTAGAAATGGTAGCCCAAGCCTGCTGTCATGCAGTCGCTGAATCGTGTCCGACTCTTTGAGACCCCGTGGATCGCAGCATGCCAGGCTTCCCTGTGCTCCACTGTCTCCTAGAATTTGCTCAAGTTCATGTCCATCGAATCAGTGATGCCATGCAACCATCTCATCCTCTGCCACCCCTTCTCCTTTTGCCTTCAGTCCTTCCCATCATCAGGGTCTTTTCCAATGAGTTGGCCCTTTGCATCAGGTGGCCAAAGTATTGGAGCTTTAGCATCAGTCCTTCCAATGAGTATTCAGTTGATTTCCTTTAGAAGTGACTGGTTTGATTTCCCTGCAGTCCCAGGGATCTTCAAGAGTCTTCTCCAGCACTACATTTTGAAAGCATCAATTCTTCAGTGCTCAGCCTTTTTATGGTCCAGCTCTCACATCCACATATGACTACTGGAAAAACCACAGTTTTGGTTGTACAGACCTTGGTCAAATGATGTCTCTGCTTTTTAATACTCTGTCTAGCTTTGTCACAGCTTTTCTTCCAAGAAGCAAACGACTTCTAATTTCATGGCTGCAGTCACAGCCCGTAGTGATCTGGGAGCTGAAGAAAAGAAATCTGTCACTGCCTCTTCGTTTCCCCTTCTATTTGCCGTGAAGTGATGGGACCAGAGGCCATGATCTTAGTTTTCTGAATGTTGAGTTTTAAGCCAGCTTTTTCACTCTCCTCTTTCACCCTCATCAGACTGCTGCTGCTGCTGCTGCTAAGTCGCTTCAGTCGTGCCTGACTCTGTGCAACCCCATAGACAGCAGCTCACTAGGCTCCTCTGTCCCTGGAATTCTCCATCAGACTAGCATGGGTTCAAATCCTAGCTCTGTTTTTTCCTGCCCAGTTGAGGGATCTGGAGCCAGTTACTTAATTGCTTAGAATCTCTTTTGTAAAGTGTGGTAATGAAACTCCTCTTGCAGGATTGTCAGTATCTAGTCAAATAACATGTGTGTGTGTGTGTGTGTGTGTGTGTATGCACATTAACTGGCAGACAATAAGCGTCTGATGCTCTTTTAGGGGTCAGCAAACTTCTTCTGCAAAGGATTGGGTGGTAAATATTTTAGACTTGATGGACATGCATTTGAGCAAGCTCCAGGAGTTGGTGATGAACAGGGAAGCCTGGCATGCTGCAGTTCATGGGGTCAGAAAGAGTTGGAAACGACTGAGTGACTGAACTGAACTGAGGTCATACACAGTCTGTGTGGCAACTCTTCACCAATACAGTATGTGAATGAAGCAGAGAGGATGTGTTCCAATAAGGTTTATCTACAAAAACAGATGGCGGGGTGGATTTGACATAGACAGTCGCTGCTGACCCTGCTCTAGGTCAGCGCTGCCCGCTAGAACCTTAATATGAGGCTCCTCTGTAATATTAACTGTTCTCACGGCCACAGAAAGTAAAGAGAAACAGGTGACATTCGTTTTAGTAAAATACTTCGTTTGCTTCAAATTATCCAAACTATTTTTGCTTTCACATGCAATCGGCGGGAAAGATCATTAATGAGGTATTTTACTTTAATGTTTGGTAATATTTTTAATGTCTGCTGTGTGTTTTAAACTCACTGGCCCTCTCATTTCATACTAGTCACATTTCGAGTGCTCCATCCCTACACTGAACAGCACAGCTTTGGACAGTACTTCTCAAACTGCCATCATAACCATTTAGTGGGTCAAGAAATCCATCTGTTAGAAAAAAGTCAAATTAAGAAAATGAAATAGAGAAGGACAGAACCTGTCAGAGTGCATCCCATATTGAAAGGATACAGATTGTTTCCTGCAGACTTGTGTGTACTTGCCCATGTATCTATGTGTGTGCATGTGTGTGTGTGTGATGTGTGTAAGTGTGTGCTGGGTCATGATGAGAAACATCAGATGTATTTCTTCCTGTGGGCTGTTGTCAAACCTGCTTGATGTTCACTATTTTACATACTATAGTCAAGCTTTTTTTGTTTTTTAAACCTAGGCTGAGCTGTTTAGCTTCTTCCTCACTTAGGCCGTGCAGGCACTGTGCCAAGAGCTTTGTGTTGACCACATGACTGGTGTAGAACCAGTCAAACTAGTTACCAAGTGTCATGCCAACCATTTCAAAAGCACAAATCAAAATTCTCAACTTTAAACCTTACTATCGCTGTACTTAATTCTAAGACTCTTCCTTTTACAGATAGTAAGCTGAAACCCCGGAGGGGTGCAAGGCGTATCCAAGATCCCAAACATGAGCCGTGCTCTGGGGTGACAGGGAGACAGTCTGTGTGCCCAGCTTGGGACAGCTCCTGTCTCACGTGACGGGGCTCCACCTGTGCACGTGGACGGGAGCCGGGCCAGCTCACCCAGTGACTTAAGTGTCATGAGTCCCTGAGGCTTGAAACTTTGGGATTTATGAAACAGGTTAAAGGGATGTTCCTTAAAAATATTTCCTTGATTCTTTCATTGATTCTTCCCCACGTTTTTCTGAGCACCGACCCAAAAGTGAAGTAAGTTCATGCTCTGCACTCAAACAGCTCAGCTTTTATCTTTCTATAATAATATGTCTAATGTTTTTCAGAAGGTAGTGGAGAAGGGCATGTTGCTCTGTCTGGCTCCTAACTGCATAAAAGTTGAAGACAGGAAACTGATGAAACTCGTTTTCCCCTCTTCTCTTTAGCTGTGTGATGAAAGATATTTTAAATAGTGTGTATAGTAAGAATTATTTCAGGTCCATTTGCCTGAAGTATATTCTGAGTTTATCCCACTCTCAGTTGGGTTCAGTTTTCTTCTTTTCCCACAGGACTGGTGTACAGACACAACACAGACTTTGGATTCAGGTTGACTTGGCTCTGAGACTCAGCTTCTTGACCTATAAAATAGGGATAATAATTTTGGCCTTATAAGTTTGTGGTAAAGATTAGTTGGGGAAATATATGTTAAGATTAAAAAAACTTTGCGTGAAAAAAATTCTTTTACATATGAATTTTCCATATGAATATGTTTTTATAATAATAGAGCTGAGTATATTTTTTTCACTTCCTCTTCCTTCCAGGAGGGTGCAGTATAGAGCCAAGAAATGTTTTTGTGGCATTTATTTTAATGTCCTGATTATTTAATGACTTACAGACTGCATTTTAAGGTATGTTTTCTCCACCTGTTCACATTTCATTCTCACATATAGACAGTTTCTGTCAGGAACTCAACGTTTGAGAAGAAATGGTCTTACGTTTTAGATCCTTAAAAAGAAACAACAAATAAGGGCTTTCAGCTGTCACCATGACAACCAAACCCTCTCCAGTCAGTTATCCAGAGTGAATTATTAAAGAGCTCTATCCAGAGAGTCGTTCTGAGGGGGAGGTTACACGGCTCTAACAGTGAGAGACAGTTGCAGTGCTGGAAAGTGGGGTATGGGCTTGCTTTCTCACTTCATCCACAGGGAAAGACTCAAATGAGCCAACCGTTTGCACGTGATGCTCCTCGGTGGCTGAAGAGTCTGTTTTCCCAGAATTTCAGGTTGCTTAAAAGACTGGGTGTCTCTCTGAGTCACTTTTTCAGAAGCAGGATGCGTAAACAAGCACTTTCTCTCATTCCCGGAAAGAGCTGACCTGTTCCTGCTCAGATAATCCTTCCTATAATTAAGATGTCCGTCTACAGTGATTGGTCGATCAGGAACAAGTTGTTATACCAGTTCCAGGAGAGAATGGAGCAGGCTGCTGGAAGATGAGAAAGTCTGAAAGTGTAGGTTTGAAACTCATTGAGATATAAATGGCTGTCCTCATTTTTATTTTAAAGTAAGAAATGCCACGTGTTATAGTCATAGATAACCTTCTCAGACAAAGTAATATTAAAGCAACTTACTTAAATTTCCTGAGCCTCAGTTTCCACATAGGTAATATAGGTTTCACCAGATCTTTTAGGGGCGGTTGTGAGGATAAATGCATAGAAAATGTAGGGCGAATTTCCTGGCACACAGTAAGCTTTCGGTGTGCTAATCGCTGTCCTTAAAATGGTTTATTTCCATGCCGCACATCATTATTTCCCTAACATTGTTGAATCTCCTGAAATCTATTAGGATATTCAAAATAAAACATCTTAAAGGTGACTTTATTTTCATTTTCAAAAATAAGAATTGGTTTCCTTTGTTTTTCTTTCAGAAGAAAATGCTTGAACCTGCCATCCAAGTAGTAACATTTTGATGGCTTTTCTTCAGCACTGAGTTTTGCTTTATGCTCACATCTTTGAATTTCATTGTAATGGTATCTGAGGTTGTCAGTGTCTGAAAGTATATAGAAAATATATGCATTTTTAAAAGACATGTTCCTTTGTGTGTGTGTGTGTGTGTGTGTGTGTGTGTGTGTGCTCAGTCATGTCCAACTCTTTGTGACCCCTGGACTGTAGCCCACCAGGCTCCTCTGGCCATGGAATTTTCCTTTCTTGACACAGTAGAAGAGTGAGAGATGATAGGGCAAGACAGGCCTAAGAATTTAGGTATCCCATTGAAGAGAAAAACCTGGTGATATGGGAAAAACATGGCAAGGAACATGGTGAGGCTCAGAGATAGTCTTTTCCAAAGGATAATTTTGCTTGCTGCTTGTGTCTCCTCTGTCTAAATACTTTTAAAAATAATTTTATTTGTTGGCTGTGCTGGCTCTTCGCTGCTCCTTGGGTTTTTCTCTGGTTGTGGTGAGAGGGACCTACTCTCTATCTGTTTATTTATTTGTTGGCTGTCTGGCTCTTCGCTGCGCCTTGGGTTTCACTCTGGTCGTGGCGAGAGGGACCTGCTCTCTATTTGTTTATGTATTTGTTGGCTGTGCTGGCTGGCTCTTTGCTGCGCCTTGGGCTTCTCTCTGGTTGTGGCGAGAGGGGCCTGTTCTCTAGGTGTGGTGTGTGGGCTCCTCGTTGCCTTGGTTCCTCTTGCTGTGGAGCATGGGCTCTAGTGAACAGGGGCTCAGTAGTTGCGGCTCCTGGGCTCTGGAGCACTGCCTCAACAGCTGTGGCGCATGGGCTTAGTTGCTCTCAGGCATGTGGGATCTTCCTGGACCAGGAACTTAACCCATGTCTCCTGCTTTATCAGATGGATTCTTTTCCACTGAGATACCAGAGAAGCCCCTAATTTCTAACTCTGATGAGTTAAATTCCTGTAGGGTCAAAAAAAAATTATTATATGAGTTTGGTTAGAAGATGCTAAGGAGAATCAGGCAGAGAGAAATGAAACTAAGCCCTGTATCTTTGAAGGAACCCATCTTGGGGGAAGATCAGGAGAGCAGATGGGCCTGCCTGGTTCCTTGTAGAACTAGTGTTCTGAGATAACTCACAGATCTCAAACAGTGTATGTTTAAGGAGTTCCAAAAAGACCATTTCTCTGGCAACCATGCCCCTCTGCAGGATCTTCTGCCTGGGAAGAATGGGAGACAGAGTTGCAAAATTTGGAGGCTTTAGAATCAAACAGACTAGCTTGGAGAAATTACCTAACCTCTCAGAGCCTCAGTTTGCTCATCTGACAAAAGGGATATACTATTTTTCTTGCAAAGCTGTGAAGAGGATGAAATGAGAAACAATCTGTGATGTGTTTCTCACGTCATATATTTTAAACATCTGTTATTCCTCTTCTGAGTATCCAAAAAGTTGTCCATTTTTCTAATTCATAAAGAGGAGGGCAGAGATGGTTTGACCTGGGAGATTTATTGGTCTTTCTACATTACACTTAGGGGAGAGGGGGAGAACTTTTGTTTTGGGATATTTTTATTTCACTCTGAGGCCCAATCACATATGATGTATATGTGATTATGGTCTTACCATCATTCACCATGTGAGTAAATTTTTATTATCATATGTCTTTAGTTTATCCTTGTGTAAGCAGCAAATTTCTGGGAAGTTTAACCAAGTTCCTCTCGATGAGTTGGGTTATATGTAGGCGAGTGGTTACCTATTTGGTACACAGTAGAATAGAAAAACTATACTGCCCTGAGATTCTGACTGTAGGCTTCTGGGCTTAGGCAATCACCTGGACCTCTCTAGTATTTATTCTTTCTTTCATATGTAAAATATAAGGTTGATGATTAGATTTCTAAAATCCTTTTACATCCTCCAAATTCTGATTGAAGTTCTCAGTTATTTGTGTAATTGTCGAATAGCAATTAGATCAATGGCCAAACCGCTGTGATAGTATTTTTCATTCCTGAAGTTGGTGAATCTTCTGAAGGTTTGGAGGTTGGGGCACTGATGAGAAGGCCACAGCGCAAGTATGGATGGGTAAGTGAGCAAGTGAGTAAGCCTCAGTGATGAATGGATGTTCTCTAATCCACTGGGCCTAAAGCTGGAACAGTCTGAGACTCATTTAGGATTCAGGATTCTTGGATCCTCCACATGCTTGTTTTGAATTATGGCCATATGCTGAGCAGATGGCCTCTGGGCAGGCCTTCCTTGTTGGAGCGGGAACAGGTCATCTTCATTTATCTGTACATTATATTTCTAAAACTCACGGGATTTTAAGGATGAGTTCAGCATTAAGACATACTAGGATCAAGCCATATGGATGAGAACACTCTTCTTCCATATTCCATGTGGGATCTGAGGTCATCCAGAGTTTGACAAATGCTTGTTGTTATATACTTTCAGTTAAAATATTTCTAGAATTATGATATTTCACAAAGTCATTCTCAGCTCTCACTCACCAATCATCCAGCCCCTGGTCCAACTTCCATTTGGCGGGACAACTTCTGTTATTACTTTGCTTCTGTTCTTGGGTTCCATGAGATACCCGTGCCTCACACTGTCACACTCTCCGCTTTTGTTGCGTGTGAGTGCATTTCTCTTTCAAGTAACCAACAGAGTCCAGACCAGAACAGTGGAGGAAGATGGCGGGCCATTGCTAAATTTGATTGGGTTGTGGCTGTCCTGTTTTTCACGTGTTTCCTTTATTCTGTTCACTGTCAGTGCTCCAGACTTACCACCAGAATGACTGCTGACTCTTCAGCACTAAGAAGCCCCAGGGACAGATTCTGGAGAGAGATTTACACAAAATGCATCATGATTGAGGTGGTATCATGGTGGCTGCTCCTGCAAGCCCTAGCATTGCCCCCAGGAATCCATCTGGGTGCCATTCAACAGACATTGATCAGACACCCACTGTGCATGAAGCCCTGTGATACTTGCTGGAAATATAACTGTGGATAAGATAGGGTGCTTGCCCTTGAGTGGTTTTCACCATAATAAGCAACAGCTTATCCAAAGTATGCCCTGTGCCAGGCATTGTTTTAAATGCTGCACGAGTGTTGGCTCTTGTGACTTTCAGAATGACTCCCCGGGGTCACTATTACTATTCTCAACCCTGTTTTCTAGGTGGGGAAATGGAGAGGCAGAGAGAACGGGCAGCTTGCTCAGTTACAAAGCAAGTGAGTAACAGAACCAGAATCCAATCCCAGGCAGTTGACTTGAGTCTGGACTCCCACCCACCTTGGCACATTCTGCTAATACTTTCCTTTTCTCCTGATAACCTCAGTAACATCTTCAGCTGCCTAATCTTTGTAGCCTTTTTATTAATAACCATTATTAACAATCATTTGTCAAATAACATCATGATAAAAATAATGTTGCTCAAAACAAAACAAATTTCCACCAAAAAAAATAAAGCAAGAAAGCAACCAACCCCCAAATCACCCACAATCATTTTAGTTTATGTCCTTTTAATCTGTTTTTTTTTTTAATCAACATTTTAAAGTCTGCATCTTTCACTGAGCACTGTGACAGGTTTGTTTTTTTCCCCACTATATTCTTCATCAGCATGACTTTAATGGCTCATCACTTTGCAAGTTTTCAAATCATACTTATACTGTACTATTGACTTAATCAATAAGTCAAAAAGATGCGCTTCCCTGGTGGCTCAGAGGTTAAAGCGTCTGCCTCCAATGCGGGAGACCCGGGTTCAATCCCTGGGTCAGGAAGATCCCCTGGAGAAGGAAATGGCAATCCACTCCAGTATTCTTGCCTGGAGAATCCCGTGGACGGAGAAGCCTAGTAGGTTACAGTCCATGGGGTCGCAAAGAGTCGGACACAACTGAGCGACTTCACCTTGCATTGACTTAATCACTTATTGTTGGACATTTCTTCTTACACGTCACTGTTGCAAATCACGTCGTCATGCACATCTTTGTATATACATTTTTTCATATATGTTTAACAATTTCCTTAGATGGTTGTCTGTTGGATTTTAACTTTTGTTGTGTTTGGGTGAGGAAAACAGAACCAGACTTTGGAATCAGGTTCCAAAGAAGCACTTAAGTTCTTTTTATTCCTGGAGAGCTGAGAAATAGTAATACCATAAATGTCTGAAGCATGATCCAAATCATCTTCTACTTTTTAGATAAATAGTTTTAAACTTAGGATTTCTTCTCTTGGAAATATGGAGAATTTTCATCTTGAGAACTGGATTTGGCTTCTGCCAAAGATTAGCTAAATCGCAATTTATCTTCCTCCCTCTTGAAGAATCACAGTGAAATGCTGGCGAATCAAACACACAAAGATCAGGAAGACATCAGTTTAACAGGAGCTCTGTGGGAGTGAAAATGTAGAGAGGCTGACAGACCAGGATGGAACACACAGTGTGAATACATAGCAAGTAAAGGTCCATCAAGCAATGGGTGGTTCAATATGTAGTGGTCGAACACAGGCTTTGGAGGTACATGGGGTTGAATTGGAAGCTTGGCTCCACGTCTTACTTGCTGTGTGGTCTTGCACAGTTGTTCCATCTTTCGGAACCTCAGTATCTTTACCTGTAAAATGGGTATGTGATAGTTATCTTCTTCAAAGAGTTGTGAGGATTTAACCAGATCATGTACGTAAACATTATATATATGTAAACATTCCAGTAGTCATGTATGGATGTGAGCGTTGGACTATAAAGAAGGCGAAGCGCCGAAGAATTGATGCTTTTGAACTGTGGTGTTGGAGAAGACTCTTGAGAGCCCCTTGGACAGCAAGGAGATCCAACCAGTCCATCCTAAAGGAAATCAGTCCTGAATATTCATTGGAAGTACTTACGCTGAAGCTGAAACTCTAATACTTTGGCCACCTGATGCGAAGAACTAACTCATTTGAAAAGACCCTGATGCTGGGAAAGATTGAAGGCAGGAGGAAAAGGGGATGACAGAGGAGGAGATGGTTGGGTGGCATCACCAACTCAATGGACATGAGTTTGAGTGAACTCTGGGGGTTGGTGATGGACAGGGAGGCCTGGTGTGCTGCAGTCCATGGGGTCGCAATGAGCCGGACACGACTGAGTGATGGAACTGCACTGAACTGTAAGGCAACGTCTAGCTGCTGTTGGCTGCTTTGCCCAGGGCAGTAGACTACGGCAAGTTCATCAGCATCAGTATCACTCAGTGGAGGGGACTGTCATCAGAGGCCACTACTCGTACACTCTGTGATGGGGCACGAAAGCCATCAGGGAAGCTTGGTCTTCTGGGAATGACAACAAGTGAAACGTGCCATGTGACAACTGTGGGAAATGACTGCTGCTCTTTATTTTCCGAAAGTGCAAAGTAGGATCAGCTTGGAATTTCCCACCTGCTTTCTGAGGGCAAGTGAGGGCAGTTAAGCGGCCTTGGGCAGCAGGATGGGCGTGAGCGGAGAGGCTTACGGCTTGCACTTTAACATTCCTCTGCTGCTTTTAGAAATCTGCGTTTAGAGATCACTCTGCCTTATGCTTCTTTGGGGTACTCTTGGTAGAACCCCCAACTCAAAGGGAGAAAAAGGGGAGCTTTATTGGTTAAGGTCATGAGGCTATCTAGGGAGTCAGTGATGGATCAAGGCCAAGGGCACAGACACCCTCAGGATCATCCCGTTCCCTCCCATCTCTTTGTTGGGCTTTCCTGGGTGGTCTCGTTTCAGGTAGTGATTTGAGGCTCCTGAGAGCTCAAAGTGTACAGCATCCCCACCGTCGATGATCTTAGTAATAAAAAGTGCTTCTTTCCTGATGCTTCAAGGAAAAGGCCCAGGGAACAGCCTCATTAGCTGGACTCCCAGTTCCACCTGTTCCTGATCTGACCGGTGTAGGAAAGGTCATCTGTCTGGATCACTTGGTTCACTACTAGGAGCAGATGGAAAGGGGTGTAAGAGTAAAAAGAAAGGAAAAAAAAAAAGAAAAGGAGGGAAAAGGAAGGAAGGCAAAGAAATATATATAGCTACTAAAAACTCCTAAAAATCTCATAGTTATGTGGCTTACACCTGAGCTCTGAAATACTTAATTTACTAAGTTTATGAAGAATTTTTCTCCCTTTTCCACCTGCGCTTCCACAAATGTGTGATTGCTAAGTCAGGTGTGGCCTTCTGACGCCCGAAGCTTCAGCAGTTGCTGTGTGCATCCTGCTAAGCTCAGCGTGTCATTAGTGGCTGAACAGCCACCCTGTGCCGCTTAGCTTCTCCCTACAGATTCTAAAAATACCCCGTGGCTCTCAAAACAAACAGCGAGGCCGCGGCGTCTGCAGGCGCCACCGCAGCCCAGCTCCCTAAATGCCTTAGCGCTGTCCTTGGAAAGACAACCACTGGGTCCCTCAGCTCCATTCTTCATTATTTTCCGCTTTGGCTCAACAATACTGCTACTTAACACAGAGGAGGAAAAAGGGGTTATTGACAGAACAAAATTGACTGGAAGAAAGGGAAAGAGAAACGAACCCCCAACTAATTCACGCTGTCATTTTGCGGTTCTCTTGTAGACCTGAACTAAGATGTGTCAAGAGATCAGTCCGGGGAGCAGCAAAGATTAGCTGGGATTTAAAATAAAACTCTTTAACCCGAGGTCACCTAGAATAACTCTCCCGTGTGTGTCCGTGAAGATACCCGAGGACCCTATTTGGAGAAGGTTAGTGCTCACAAACCATCTGGGTCGCTACCTGGATGATTTTTTTCAAAGGAAAGCAAATCCCTCTTCGGTGAAATTTTTAGGTGGAGTTGCCTCATCCAGGGTATTGAGGTTTTCCTGTTTCAAGGAGGTGTCCCATTCTGTGGGGCTGAGGCGCTAAGAATATTGGCATCACATGTTTTGGGAAGGTGCTGGGTGTTGTTTGATCAAATCAGCGAGCACTGGGTTGTTTTTGGAACTTGGCCAAGGGATTAAATGATAAAATCAGATGGGTTATGAAAATAATGTGAGTCATTACTGATCAGACCTTTTATAGATTTCCTGGAAGAATCAGATGTCTCTTGAAGATAATGAGCCTGAACCCAGCAGAAGCATAAGAGTAAGGGCTTTTGCTCTTTGTGCTTACACAGAATAATAGCTGTCATGAGTGATGCTCATGCAAAGGAGAGAAAAAAACCGCACAGCTTTTCACCAACTTTGTGGATGTCCAGACTCCATTGAGCATTTGTTTTAGCTCTTGGGAATTGCCACGCGATTAATAGATTGCCCAGAAGTTGTTCTCCGAACAGTCTTTCAGTTGGCCGATTTATGGCAGAATGCTGGGATCAGCCTTGTAGGGTGAGCATGAGTAAGTAAGTTCTTGGAACAGAATGTACTTAGCATTGTTTCCATCCTTACGTGAATGAAGCAAGCGTGTGTACCTTGGACATATGCTTCTCATTGGAAAATGGGATCAAATGTCTCTTTCTGAACTGGTTCTCATCAGAAGTCCTTGGCATCTTCTCAAGGCTCAAGTAAAGACTCCTCAGCTCCCCAGTTGCTAGGTGGTCTCTCCCTAGGAAAGTGTCAGAGGCAGGGGCTTCTTGCTCTTTGTGGGTGGGAGTTTGCTCATTCAGGATGTCATGTCTGCCTTCTTTAAAAACCTGCATTGCTTATCTAACTGGAATTGCCTAAATGTGATGAAGGTGTGCTAATAGTTTTGTGCATCTGCGCAGCCTAATAAGAATGTTAGTAATAACAATGGCAGCAGGAAGGACAGCTAACTAATGTTGCTGCAGCACTTCCATTATGCCAGACATGGGTCTGTGTGTCACAGATGTTAGCGCACTTGATTCACAAACAACGGGGTTTCGGCTTACCCATCTATCTTCTCCTTTCAGAGCTGCTGTTTGCCAGGATGCTTACACACACTTCCCAAGACTGCCAGCTTTTAATGGCATCCGTGCAGATTTGACTTTCAATAGCATTTAATTGAAGAGAGCCACGTGTTCTGTGTTTGTTAGGACACACTTATCTTTCACGTTCTTGTTGGTCTGTGAGCAATAAGTTCAAAGCACACTACCAATTCAGTCCAGAGTTTCATTTCCCGGAAAAGACTCATTTTGTTTCCTCTGCCCTTCTTGCTTCCAGCACTTTGGAAAGGTTTCTCATTGTATGCTAAGTAGTTAAATTTCATGGGAAAGAAGAGCTGTGGACTTTTAGAGTTGCTCATACAGACACCTATTGCTGATGCAAATAGGAAGCGTGAGTGTTTTCCCGAAATGAAGATTTTTACAAATCAGTTCAGGTTTGTGACAATTTTAAACTGCTGCAGATCAGTCATTAATATTCATTTCTGGCTTTTCCTCTGCCTTTGTAGGCGATGTATGACACGGAGCTGCTCGCTGCTCTAAGATTGCTGAGTTCCCAGGAGGCAGGGTCCTCCGAGTGTCCTGTGTATCATTACCCAAACAACGTTTCAGAGTAAGCAGTCCCCAAAGTATTATAGTGCAAAGGCACCAGGCTCCTTCCACTGTGCCTGTGTGTTAGGATCTGGGGCTTCTGTCCTTTCCAAAATTCCATATTGCTTTTCTTTTTCAGAATGTGAAATCCTATACTGAGAATTCACTTTTGAGGAAGGAGAGAGTGATATTGTTGATTCTGTTTCCAAGTTTGAAACCAATGGACTGGGCTTGCATTGAGGGGCACTAAGCTGGTGTGGTATAGCTTTATTCTGGCTGAAACCAGTAAAGAAACTTCAAAATGCCAGGCTGGTCCCATTTGCCATGTGCACGTGTTTTCATTTAGGAATGCCTATTTTGTGAAATGGACTGTGAATCTGAGTTTCTTAAAAAAACAAACACACTGGAATGCAGGAGAGGGGTGTTTGCAATTATCTAGATGGTTTAAGTCATGGAGATGTCTAAAATAAGAGATGTAGGCCCCAAAGAAAAGAAAGCAAGCAAAACAAACAAGCTACTCTAATTTTTTAGGGTCTAAATAATCTGGATTTGATCACTGTGACAGGCGAAATTAAGGACAATGGCAGAATCTGCATGGATTTGCTTATGTAGATCTGTCTTTTAGGGTTACTTTGCAGGGACTTGAGAAGAGATTTTTTTTTCTTCTTACCTACTTGATTTTTTTTTCACCTTATGAGTCTTCCTTGGAAATGGAATGAATGAAGAGAGCATGATGGGCCTTGGCTATCAGGAAGATTCAAGCTTGAAAAATTCCAGTGTGCCCGCTTAGCTGTCTGGTAAGCTTTCTGAGCCCCAGTTACCTCCTTTGAATATGGAGTTGATAATCACTCCTCTTTGGTGATGATCAAATGGAATGATGGATGTAGAGCATCTGGTACATGGTGTGTGTTCTGTGATATTTGTCTGGTTCACTTTGCATCTTAACTCTTTGAGTTGAGGACAAACCAGAGGATGATTTGTTAAAGAGAGCCAATCCAATTTTGGCTGAAATAAGAGAGTCAACAAAGAAAAGGAAAACTACAGTCTCTCATGGTAACATGCTTTTCATGCTATATCCCAGCTCTACTGCTGACTTGCTGTGTGACCTTTAGAAATTGTTTAACCTCTCTGATCTTCAGTTCCCTGGTCAGTGACTTGGGAGTTATAATCACAGTTCCTTCCTCCTAGGGCTGTGGAGAGGATTAAATGGGCTAATGCAGGCAGAGTGTTGACCTCCGGGCCCTACACCTAGTTACAGGGAGCTGTGCCTCTATTTGTCCTTTGCCTCTCTGGCTGCCAGCCATGTTGAACCTCATGAAGAAGTGGGTCTCCCTGGCTTGCCCATTCCTCCTAGTGTGTGTCAAACCGGCTGCGCTTTGGGAACCCCACCCATGCCTGTGAAGTGGTACTTCACCTCCAGGGGATCCAAGCCTTTCCCGGGCAGTGGTCATCAGCCTGTGGGTACTGAGTAGATCTACTGAGGAGTGATGCTGAGAATGTGAATCAGAGAGGAAAAGATGAGAGAGAGACACACCTCAGAGCACGTGTAAGTGATCTGTTCTTTTTTCTCTTCCAGGTCTATTGAGATATAACTAACGTGCAGGCCTGTGGTCAGTTTAATGTGTATGGCGTGATGATTTGAGTGACATACATCATGAAATGATGATCACAGTAAATGTTGTGAACATCCATCATCTCGCATGAATATAAAATAAAATAAATAGAAAAAATATTTCCATGTTGAGAACTCTTAGGATGTGTTCTCTTACTAACTTCCATATATAACATTCAATAGTGTTAATTATATTCATCGTTTGTATGTTGCCTCTCTAGTGCTTATTTATTTTCTAACTGGAAATGTGTGCCTTTTGACTGCCTTCATCCAATTCTCCTGCCCTCCAATCCTCATTTCTCATCTCTTTTTCTATGATTTTTTTTTTTTTTTGCAGTATGATTGACCTACAACACTATACCTTAGTGATTCAACATTTCTATACATTTAAAACTGAAGTGATGTGTTTTTCTAAAGAAGATCCAGGTTTCTAAACTTAATCATTGCCAGCTCTTGTTCACAATTTTAAACAGATTTAATGTCGAGTCAAAATGAGTACTTATTTACGTATTTAGGAGGAAATGTAGTCTGATTACAATGACAAAGATGGACACAGTCATTTATAAACCGAGAATGCCACTGGTTTTGATCCTTTCATCATTTGTATATTTGTTTTTCTCAGCGCCAAATTCTGTAAAAATTTTAGATAATTATAGACTTAAAGAAGAATGGTAAAAATAATACAGAGAGAGTTCCCGTATGCCTGTCACTCTGTTTCCTGTAATGGTAACAGTTTACATAACCACAGGACATTGATTAAAACGAAGAAATCAGCCTTGCTCCAATACTATTAGAACTTGCTTGGATTTCCCCAGTTTTTCCAGGAAGGTCCTTTCTGTTCTAGGATCCAGTCCAGAATCCCACGCTGCATTCAGCTGTCCTGTCTCCTCCCACCAGTGACAGTTCCTCAGTCTTTCCTCGTCTTTTATGACCTTGCCACTTTTCAAGAGGTCTGATCAGTTATTTTGTAGAACACCTCTCAAGTTGGAATTGCCTAATAATTTCTCCATTTCTAGGTTTTTAGTTGACTGTTCTATGTATACTTGACTACTCAGGCTGAGAAACCATTCACAGAGAAATGTTTCAAGGTCTGATAAATTATCTATTTGCTTCTGAGAATAGCTGATTAGGTATTATAAATCCTAGAGGTTAAGAGTATGAACTGTGGAGCCAGAGAGCCTGGGTTTTGTTCCTGGCTCTGTGACTTACCTGCTGTGTAACCTCATGAATGTTACTTGACCTCTCTGTGCCGTTATCTACAAGATGAGGATAATACTGGCACTTCTTTGGGTGTGGTGAAGACTCAGTTACAGCACTCGGGGCATCAAACGGTACCTTGCATGTAGTCATCACTCAGTATGTCTTAGCTGTTACCATTGCTCTCCTCTGCAACCCGGCCCCATGGAAGTTCAGGACTAATGATTTCCTGTTGTCACTTTTCAGGTCTGCAAAGTCAGATGTAGTTCTTGCCAGAGTGATGACTTGGCAGCAAAGCCCCGGGGTTTTTGGATATAGGTCAAATGTCCCATCTAGAAAACTCATTTCAACAGGAGGATTGCATCTTGGCTGCCAAAATCATGTAGAAGTTCAGTCTCCAGTGTGTCCTGACTGTGCTCAGCTCTTAGAGTGCACTTGTCTCATCTCTCACCCTCAGCCCCTGCCAACAGCCCTGGGATCTGTTCAGAGCTCTCTCCAGGAGTCCTTCCTCTATTCTGCCTTCTCCCGGGCCTCTCACCTTGGCGCTCTCTCTTCACCTTGTTCCTCTGACTTGATGTGAGGCAGCAAAGCATAATGGTTACACACACTGCTTTCATAGCAACACTGGCTGGCTTTAACCTTCCTGGCCCATCACCTCAACATTGCTTAGATCTCTGTGCTTCAGTTTCTTTGTCTCTGAAAAGGCAAATGATAGTAACAATTATTATAATGAAATTGACTTTATTCTTTGTGATGCACCATTTTACATGTTACCTGTATTATTAGAACTGTATGACAGAGCTACTAACATGCTCCCATTTTACAGAGGAGGAAACTGAGAAACAGAGAATTTAACTAACTTGCCCTCGATCACAGAGCTAAGAGATGGAGGAGTCTAGATTCAAACCCCACCTGGTCTCGAGATTCACATTTCTATGCACCCCATGCTCTTCACCACATGGAGTCTTGGGGTGGGGGGTGTTCTGTAAATAATTTACAAGGGGTTAAATAATTCTCAGGGGGTTAGATAATTTACATAGAGCACTTATCAGTGTGTCTAGCTTGGGGTTAATGTTCAGTCAGTTTTAACTATCATTAATCCCATGATCTGACTTCTGTTTCCTCTGGCTCCTGGTTTATATGATTCTGGGTTGCAGATCCTAGGGTTTATCAATCATTGACCTGGCACCCTGCACCGTGAGCAATGGACACCTCGCCCAGTTCCCAGACCAGGGTACTCCCCCCACCCAGCAGATGCGCCCACGCACGGCCCTTACCCTGATGCAGTCAAGCCGGCACTCCTCTGCCTGTTTCTAATCGGCTCACTTTCTAGTGTCTTTACTCCTCTTCCATCTAGTTTCACCTTGCATCTCCGACCTTTGGTTTTGCTTCCCTGGCCCAGTTTCTGCCTCCTTCCCCTCACCCACAGCTGGCCTCATGCCTGCTCTGGACCAGCTGCTTCCTGTCCCCAGGCTCAGCCCCGGGAGCCTGTTGTGTGGGACAGTCTGAGACAGATCCTCGTGACCGGTGTCCCTGCTGGGTTTGCCCAAGTCGTGAAGGAACTCTACCCTGTGGTGGAAACACCAGCACCTGTTTGTGGGCCTTGAGGTCTGAGAGAATGTGTTCAAGGAGCTGTTGTTTCGTCGCTAAGTTGTGTCCAGCTCTTTGCGACTCCATGAGCTGTAGTCTGGTCAAGAATGCTGGAGTGGGTTGCCATTTCTTTCTCCAGGGGATCTTCCCGACCCAGGGATCGAACCCACGTCTCCTGCATTGGCAGGCAGATTCATTACTGCTAAGCCACCCAAAGGACAACTGTGAGAGGGGCCAGGCAGCAGGAGCTGGCTAGCGTTTTGTTCCCTGTTCCCAGGAAGCTCTCTTCCTCAAACCTCAGTGTTTAAGGATCACCTGGAGACAGGAGACAGGGCCTGGGACTGCAGTTCTGTCTCCTGGGTGATGGTTGCTGGAGTACCCATTGATAAACAAGAGATCGAGCACAAGAGTAATTCGAAACAAGAATAATTCAGCCAGTGGCATTTCTGACCATTCAATAAAGAATTGAAGCTACAAAAGCGATGTCTTGAGCATCAGTGCAGATGTTGCCTCCTCCTAAACATGTTAATTGGGGTCTTGGTCTGCTTTGGCAAAGGTTTTGAGGCATCCCCCATCTTCTGGTACCAAAGAAAATGAGGCCACAGGTTCAAAGTCAGCTTCTTAGGGAGCAGTCAGCTTCTTAACTCAGTAGTCATTGGCCACCAAGGTCGTATGTGAGGGTGAGAAAAATCCACTGTGGCCAAGGGATGAGGTCCTGAGGGCCCAGCTGGACCACAGTAGACCCTTCTCCAAGTCAGCAGGAAGGGAGTGAATGTGGGTTATGGTGGCGTTGGTGCCCCATCCAGGTGCTAAGGGGGGGCCATAGAAAGGAGATGAATGAAATGATAGGAGGCAAGGGAATGGGACCTGTCCTGGAAGTGTCCAGGCTGGACTGGTGGAGGGGACTTGCTCAGGATGGATGAGGCCAGGCTGTTCTTACTCACGCTGGCCACCAGGCTTAAAGGACCAGAGCCAAAACAGGTGAATCAACTCATTCCATCTCCTGAGCACGACTCTTCTACCGCTGAGCCACCAGGGAAGCAGGGAATGGAGACTCAATATGGAGGCCTCTTTTCACCTGTAGCTTTTCCCCTCCACCACCTGCCTCCAGTGAGACAGCTGCTCAGAAGCATGGAAAGAGATGGTACCTCTCCCTGCAGGGCTGTCCTCCCCGCCCTATCCACTGCTCAGCCCTTCTCTTCACTCTCTGCTCCTGTAACACCCTCTCTGTTGTTTGGGCTTCTCTTCCAACCTGTAAATCCCATCTCTTGGACTGCTGAGTTTAGACTCCAGGCTGCTTCTTTCATGGCCGGTGGGGCATAGCTTCCCCCATACCAGCATCATCCTCATTCCCTTGAAAGCTGAAGTAACTCCCGCAGTTATTTTAGGAGAGTCTTGCCTCCTTTCTTGAGGAGGCTTAGCCCAGCCTGGACTGTAGGTGGAGCGCCACCAAAGGCGGTCAGGAAGGTCAGTGCCTTGGTCTGTCATTGCCTCTCCCCCATCATGTCCCCTAATGATTCTTGATTTTCATAACCAGATGAGCTCATTCTCCATTTCTAGCTATAGATAACTTATCATATTCTGAGTTTTGTTAGCATTAGTTACGTATTTGAGTTACTACCAGTATCATTCTACCCCAGCCCCCTGTCTCACCACATACACATCCTGCCGACAAGTATGACGATCAGATGGTGATCAGATGGTGGGGCCTAGCCCTGTTGAGCCTTCAATGGGTAGCATAGAAGGCAGTTCATGAAAATTCAGAATAAATGTATCAGATGCTGATATGGAAATGCCAGGCTCCTTTCAGGCTCTTAGATATGGCCCATATCATGCCCTGGGGGTTTGAGGGATCTGGTGTTAGGGGCAGTACTGTGACAGGGATCCACAAAGCCACGTTCATAATTGAAAGACCTTAAGTCTCCATTCGTAACTCCCCTTCTCCTGCTTCCCACGAGTGCCTACAGGCAACCTCAGTGTCCTTAGCTGCAGCACTAAGTGTCCTGAAGCTGTGAGCTGGCCAAGACCCTCAGGGGACTTCCTGGGAATGTCCAGCCAGTCCTTTGCTTCAGAATCAAGTGACCAAAATCCAACTCAGAGTCCAACAGGCTGTGGGGATGCAGAGTGGCTTTTCTGGACTCTTCCACATGTCCTGGGGCTCCCAACCTCAGCCAGAGACACTTGGGTTACACTCTGGGTCTGACCCTATAGTGGGCTGAGAGCACCCCAGGTCCCCTGTCCACTGTCTCCCAGACCATGGAGCCCCTTTATCCCCCAAAGCCTTGTGTCTTTATTTCCAGCCTCCAGCCTGGGTTTCCTTTCATTCTCTGCGTACATGCATTGCTTCATTTTGGGCAAGTCAGGGACATACAAGGCTTCTGATTAGGAATCTGGAGTCTTGTAAGGGCCACATAACTGAACACCAAACATGTATGTATGTATTCCTTACAAGACTGAGGATGGGGCGCCTACAGCGCAGTTAGACCTTGTGGGCGATGCTGAAATCTAACTTTCATGCCAAAGAGTATCTGACTCCCTCCACCCCAACACCACTGCCTTGAGTTCCGTGACAGAAGTCCCATCCCCTGGGAATTACATTAATCTCCAGAGCCCCCAGTCTCTGGGAAGGCTGTGGGGGAGAAAAATCCTCTCTAGGATGTGTTATTTCTGCTGCACCCACACTGTCAGTGCCAGAGCAGGACTTGACGCTGGTGCTTTAAGACCAGTGAGGGGTGTGGGGAGGGAAGGCAAGCGACAGGTGTGTGTGCTGTCTCTCTTCCAGACTTCTGCTTCTCTATCCAGGTGGCGCTAGTGGTAAAGAATCCACCTGCTAACGCAGAAGATGCAAGAGACCCTGGTTCGATCCCTGGGTTGGGAAGATCCCTTGGAGTAGAAAATGGCAACCTATTCCAGTATTCTTGCCTGGGAAACCCCATGGACAGAGGAGCCTGGTGGGCTACAATCCTTGGGGTTACAAAGAGTTGGACATAATTGAGCACCGAACATGTATTCATGTATCATCTTAAAGTGTTCTCTGCAGGTGGTGAATCTGAAGTAGAGTAGGATTAAAATCAGGTGAGACATGCATAAATGGAATATTAAAAGGCACAAGGAATGTCAGCCTTGTCTGCAGTGAACTCTGCCATGATAAGTGGCAGGGCTCTGCATCATGTGTTTCTGAGTGGTTTTAGATGAGATCTTTGCCCTCCTGCGCTGCCCTCCACAAAATGGCAAGGCCCAGGACAGGTTGGCACACTTTGGGGCCAAGGATGAGGCAGGCATTTCACACACTGGCCTGAATCTGCTCCAACTGACTGCTTATGTCCAGGCATTAATGCCTTCTGTGTTTTAGTTGGAGGCAACCGAGCAAGCCTGTAGAGTTAGAAAAGATAAAATAGGACAGGAATAAAAATATCCAACTTAAAATAGGTAATAATCCTGGTTGCACATTAAGGCAGCTCTTTATAAGAGTGGAAAAAGCAAGGCTGTGTGACCTTGACAGATTATGCAACCGGCCCTTCCTTTCTTTGTCTGTAGAATGGGCGTCAAAATACCTAGCATACATTGGGACTTCTCTGGAGGTCCAGCGGCTAAGACTCTGCAAGGGGCCCAGGTTCAGGCCCTGGTCAGGGAACTAAGATCCCACATGCCACAATTAAGACCTGGTGCAGCTGAATAAATATGAAAAAAAACAACCTATCATACAAAGTTAACAGTGATAAATAGTAATGACAGCCATAACTGATTGAGCCTGACTGTGGGTCAAGCGTTATTTGAAGGTCTTCACATTATGAAGGTGGGACTATTACTATCCTTATTTTGCAGATGAAGAAAGAGAAACCCAGAGAGGTTTAGGAAGTGGCAGAGCTGGACTCAAACCTGTGCTGTTAATAATAAAACCACACATGGTAAGAATCCAGGTCAATGCACAGCCTTATTCAAAGCATGAAACATGTCCCAGTGAAATGAAAGACGATTTAGATGGCTGTGCACTGGTGACAATTTAAGGAACATTGCATCACATGGTGAGAAACTTACTCCTTTTCTGAATCTTTTCCAACCTTTCTGATGATGACAAAGTTAAAACCTTGGTCAGGTTCTGCTAGGCCTTTATCACTGTCCTAAAGCCTTTCAGCTTCCCTTTTAACTAAAAGAGCAGGAGGCTGGTGCTTCTGCAGACATCCAGCTTGCATTCAATAAAGATATTTGTTGTCACGTTTGTTTTCATGCCTACCTTCTATTTATGACAAGGGTTACTGAGTTTTCACTGATAGTAGGCATGTAAAAATCCCTCTGAAGATACATGGATTTAAGAGTCCGTCAGCACTAAACATTATTAAGTCAATTCTAGTAGAGGTGGTATTCAGATAAGGCAAAAGTAGCCAAGGCTTATGCTTGTGAGGGACTCAGGCATGAGAAATCTTGTGATAGATTGTGAGTAGGTTTCAGCCTGATGCGTAGCACGGGGTTCGTACTCAATGAATGTTAAAGACAGAGGGAAGGGAGGGTGCCATGCTGTTTTCTGATCTGGGAACTGGAGAAAAGAAATGAGCCCCTAGTAAACTGCCGGAGACAGTCTTTCCCTTGAAATTTTGGGTATGAGTTTAGCTTGTTCTGAAGGTTGATGCATCAAGCAGGGGTTGGAGAGAATGAGGTTGGTTTTGGTCTTCAGAGAACTCAGGTGGCTGAGTCTGGTGGTGGACTCAGATCTTAGGGTCAGACCCCAAGTTACAAATGGGAGGCTCCAGATGAGGGGAGGGTTTTCCCCAGAGTCACTCAGATGGAGAGCAGCTGTAGTACGGACTGGTGTTTCCGTCTACTTTTAGCCAAGTGCCTTGTCTTCGTCTCTTTCCCCAAAATAGTCACCAGGCTTGAACTGGTTCCTAGTAAAACCCGGATGGCTCAGGGATAAGTCCTCATCTCTAAGTGCTCACCGCTTCTCAGCACTGCATGAGGCACCCTGAGTTACAGGAATCTCCACGAGGGGAAAAATCATCTCCAACCTCAAGGATCTGGTAAAGCTCTGCTGTATGATTTTGCCCTTAGACAAGCACCGTTTGAGAGGTAAGCAGCCCAGGTTTTCTAGAATAGCATCAGTTAGGAAGGTCCCTCTAGGAGTGATAAACCCTGTATGACTTGGCTTTCACCAGGTTTGGCTTCAGTAACAACAACTCCCAAATCTCTGTGGCTTACAACCATGGAAATTTGTTTCTTGTGTCTGTTACATGTCGGTTGCAGGTCAACAGCAGTTAGCCACTGTGTTTCCTCCATAAGGGACCCAGGCTGGAGACACAGCCCTCCCCTGGGTCATGCCGTTCTCACAGGAGAGGGAAAGAGCAGTGACAGAATCACCTGAAAGTTCTTGAGGCTTCTGCTAGGAAGAGAAATGTGTTGCTTCTGTTCTGTTTTGGTTTGGGCAGACTCCAGCGCAGAATCCAGCACAAGTAGTTTATTTGGGAGGGGCAGGAAACACCAGGAGGGAGGGCTGAAGTGGAAGGGCAGCCAAGGGAGGGTGGGTTATCAAGCCCACCACCTCTGTGGGTTGACTCTAACCCCTGGGAAATCGTGGAGACGGGGCAAATTAAGCTGTGTTAGCTCTGGGGTCATGTGTCCTGGTATCCTCTCCAGCAATGAAGGAGCTGATGTATTTACACATTCACATCTGCCAGTCATTGGTTGAGGGCTACTCTTTGCAGGAACGTTTACTTCCCCAGCATTTCTGGCCCACAGGGGCCCAGAGTAGCCTTTTAGGTTCTAAGAAAGCCCTCAGGCAAAGAGATACAGATACTGGCAGTTGGGAGTTAGCTGGAACACAGGGTGACAAACGAGTGCTAGCCGTGCGGCTCAGAAAATGTCTGAGAATCTCTCATTCCACTGACCGAAGTGGAGAGGCAAAACGTGGCTTCAGGGATGGAGGCAAATGGTCCTCCCACAGAGGTCCACCTGTTATCTGAGGTCTGAAGCACAGTGCACAGCAGCCCCTGAGCCCTGATGTATGGAGCGCAGTAAACTCTGAGTCACGAGCATGAGTGATACTTAATTGAGAACTACTAGGTAGACTAGTGGAGAAGGCAATGGCACCCCACTCCAGTACTTTTGCCTGAAAAATCCCATGGACGGAGGAGCCTAGTAGGCTGCAGTCCATGGGGTCGCTGGAGTCGGACATGACCGAGTGACTCCCCTTTCACTTTTCACTTTCATGCATTGGAGAGGGAAGTGGCGACCCACTCCAGTGTTTGTTCTTGCCTGGAGAATCCCAGGGACGGGGGAGCCTGGTGGGCTGCCGTCTAGAGGGTCGCACAGACTCGGACACGACTGAAGCGACTTAGCAGCAGCAGCAGCAGCAGCAGGTAGATTAGGGGCTTCCGTGGTGGCTCAGATGGTACAGAATCTGCCTGCAGGACACTGGGCTTGATCCCTGGGTCGGGAAGATCCTCTGAAGAGGGGAAGGGTAACCCACTTCAGTACTCTTGCCTGGAGAGTCCCATGGACAGAGAAGCCTGGCGGGCTACAGACCATGGGGTCGCAAAGAGTCGGACAGGACTGAGCGACTAACACTCTCACTTTTTGGTAGACTAGACTGTGTTGACCTTGACAGCACTGACGTTTGAGGCTGGGTCATTCTTTGCTGTGGAAGGGCTATCCTATGCACCGTAGGAGGTTTAGCCAGCAGCCCTGGCCTCCACCCATGAAATGACAGTAGCACCTTCCCACCTCCAGCTGGGTCAACCAAAAATGTCTCCAGATTGCCCAGTGTCCCCTGGGGAGTGAAACTGCCCCCACAGAGAACCACTGATGTCGATCATGCATGCCTTGCCAATTCCCAGAGAACTGGAATAAATTACTAATTCCCAAAGAATTAAATTATAAGTGCCTGGGCAGAGGAGTTCACGATCTAGTGGAGGAAACAAACAATAAACTCTAAGGACAAGTCACTCTGTGTTGCAGCACTTTGAAATGTGTAAAGGAAGGAGAACTGGTTCAGGAATGGAAAGGATGAATTCTTTGAAGAGTGGGGATGGGCAAGGAAGGCTGTATAGAGCTAGAGACAGCTGAGTAAGGTTTTGAAGGATTAAGAGGAGTTTTCCAGATGAGTAATACCATGTGTAGAAGTTAAATATAAGCCTTGATGATGGTGGAGACTTGGGAATGCTATAATAATTGATGCTGGAAATGCTGACTTCAGAGCCTTCTCACAGGCCAGATTGCAGGACTGTAGTTGAATCAGCTTTACCTTGTGATAACAAAGCATTCTGAGTGCATATGGACCTGGGTACTAATCATGCTAAACTTTCAGCCCTGTACCCAGCATGTAGTACGAGAACAATAACTGACAGTTAATTACCATAAATATTATGAAATAGGCTGAATTTGCATAATAATAGCTAACTTTTAATGAGAGTGTATTCTGCTCCAGGCACCACCACAAGGGCCTGTCTGTCACAACAGGTATTGTGATTGCTATCTCCATTTTACACAGGAAGAGGCCAGGGCACAGAGTAATCTGTATGGTGGGTGAATGGTACCCAAATGCCAGCAGATGTCTGAACAAGCGGTCTCTTTGCTGGATGCTTTAGGACTTAGCATTTCTCCTTAACTTTTTGAAAAGAAATCAAGGGCTTGGTTATAAAGTTATTTTCACCAAAGTTTTAGAGCCAGTGTAGCAACTTTTGAATAAATGAACTTTTCTCGCTATTGACTGAAGGTCCTTAATGCAGTTATAGAATATTAATAAGAAAATGAGTGAGCAGAGACTTATTTTTAACCGCAGTATCTGTGCTGGCCTCTCAGTGAGAGTCTACTGGGGTAGATGATGAATCACTCCATGCTGACCCCTTCCAGAAATGTCTGTGAGAGGAACACAAAGGGAAACTTTCAGCTGCTTAACCCTCCCCCAGTCCCCACCCCCAGGCTATTAAAAAAAAAATGCTGAAAGTGTGTTTGTCAGCCTCCTGGATACCAGGTCCAGAACAGGATAGGGTTTGTCTTCTCTCCCTCTGCGACAGGGACACATGGTGTTCTTGGTGTTATGGGGAACAGGATGTGTTCCAAGGACGCTTTTAAATCCAGCCTCCCACCATGTGCCAGCGATGGAAATCAGCGTAGGGTCCCGGTGTCTGGGGGAATACCCTTCTTCCGCCATACGCTTGTTTCTGGCTAAGCTCTCATCTTTGATGGCCTCTCCTTGTAGGAACAGAAAATACAGCTCAGTGAGGGCATGGACCTGGTCTGCCATACGTAGTTCTGTGTCCTGAACCCATTGGAGGAGCTCCAACAAGAAAAGAGTCAGTGAAGGAAAGGGGTGGATGCTCCTTCTTTCCCCACCTGTCACCTGCCTAGACTACACCTTTGTTTCTCCCATCTTGGGCTCAGGTCCAGACTCCAGTCCTTGCCAGCCACGTGTTCTGGGGTAAATTCCTTCCCCTGTTTATGCCCCGCCAGTAAGGTGGCATGTGTGTGCTCAGGCATGTCCGGCTCTTTGCGACCCCACGGACTGTAGCCAGCCAGGCTCCTCTGTCCACGGAGTTTTCCAGGCAAGAATACTGCAATGGGTTGCCATTTCCTTCTCCAGGGGATCTTCTTGACCTAGGGATTGAATTTGTGTCTCTTGTGTCTCCTGCGCTGACAGGCAGATTCCTTACTGCTGGCGCCACCTGGGAAGCCCATCGGTAAGGTGGAGTGAATAATAATTCCATGCAGAAGGAGGCTGGAAGAAGCCAGTCTAAAGCACTTGGCTTGTAAAAAGTACTCTTGGTAGTTCTTTTGCTTATCATTTCGAGATGGAGCTGGATCTGTTGGCGGTATCCCTCGGGTTGGGGAGAGGGACTGGCATCCTAGAATCCCCCAATCCTTCCCTTAGAGGGATAGTAAGGTGCCCTCAGGTTCTGTATTCCAAATAATGTTTGAAACCTTCTGGCGAGCCCATGTTTTCCAAATGACAGAAACCGTGGCAGCCTAGAGAAAGAGGCATCTGTAACAGCTTTGCTCTCGTTAGCTGTGGCCCGGGCTCCAGCTGGCCCCCTTTCCTCGCTGCCAGGCAGCACCTGCTGTCTGCCTCCTACTCAGACATCCGTGGGTCAGTAGCAACCCCAGAACATTCTGGGGCAGAATGTGAATGCAGCTCGGACTGTGCCTGACTAGGTGATTAGTTGGTTGTTTTCTCTGCACGACACCCCCCAAAATGTTTTTACTCACCGTGCCTCACCCATACCCATTCATGCCTCCTCCACTTTCTATTCTTTCTTGAATATGCTTGCTTCACACTACCCCTTCTCTAGAGAGACAGTCAGCCCCTCCAGGGAGAGGCAGGGCCATGTAGTGGGTCTGGGGTCAGGCTCAGAAGTCCAGACTTGGAGGCCGTGGATCCCAGCTCTGCCATGGAGCTGCTGTGTGAACTTGGGCAAGTTACTCAGCCTCTCTGTGCGTTCTCCTGGTCTATAAATGAGAATAATGGTAGCGCCTACCTGACAGGGTCTTTGAGAGATTTAAACAAGCCAAGCTCATGTAAAGCAGATAGAATGTGCTTTGACACGTGCTGAGTCTTCAGTGAAGCTTAGCTGATATCAAGATCTTAAAGTGACAAGTGGTAGCAAAAGGGGATGGTGCTGCTTCAGCCGTAAGAGCTTGCATGTAGTCAGGCTGCCGAGGGGATCTGGGATTGAAAATCCAGTTGGCTGTGGATTTGCCACGGATTCTTTTAAAATTTTTCTTTATTTATTTGACTGTGTTGAGTCTTAGTTGTGGTGCATGGGCTTAGTTGCCCCCGCGGCAGGTAGAATCTTCCCGGACCTGGGATCAGGTCCCCTGCATCGCGAGGCAGATTCTTTACCACTGGGCCACCAGGAGATTCCTTGCCATGGATTCTAATGGCAACTCTCAATAGTGAAATTGTTCAAAGGACCTTAAGGGCTCATGAAGTGAAAGTGTTAATTATTCAGCTGTTAATTACCCACTCTTTGGGACCTGCCAGGCCCCTCTGTCTGTGGAATTCTCCAGGTAAGAATACTGAAGTGGGTTGCCATTCCCTTCTCCAGGGGACCTTCCTGACTCAGGAATTGAACCCGGGTCTCCTGCATTGCTGGCAGATTCTTTCCTGTCTGAGCCACCAGGGAAGCCCAAGGGCTCATAAAGGCAATGGCTATTGTGCTTCTGTAAGCTGATGAATCCAGGTTAAATGTCAGGGCATGCAGCTGCCAGGGAATGGGTGGTTAATGATCACAGCGGCTGTAAGGCTAGTATCGGAGGAATGAGAGTAAGTGCCGAGGAAGCACAGTGTGGTAACAGTGGGGCTTGCTAGCTAGCTGCTGGGCTCACTGGGGGAAAAGGCACAAAACCCTGAGAGCAAAAGGGTATAGTTCTTGCTTATGGAAAGGAGAGGGACATCAGAGGTCTAAGATGATCCTGTCGAGTTCTCTAACTCCAGTAATTACACAACGTTCAAACAAACACTTAATGACCTTGGCGCCTTTCTGCCAAAGGATACACTCAATAGGACAATTTGTTATTTCTGTAACGTCGGAACACTGGCTGGGTAAACTTTAAAGCACCCGACAGATCTTCCTGCAAGGTACAGCAGCACCGAGATGAAAGACAGGCCTCATGCCTGTGCTACAGGGCCAGCGCATTCCTGGAGACGAGAGGATGGTCAGGTCAGAAGTCTTGGGATGGGGTGGGGCTGGGCTGTGCGAGATGATGAGAAGGGAAGAATCACTTTATATTCCTGGAGGAAAAGAGAAATGACCAGTGGAACAATGGGTTATTATAGCGCATTCATTGGAGCCTGTTTCGGTATCTGGCAAAAGACACTTGCTTTCCCCAGGGGTTGAGGTAATGTGTGCCTCCTTCTGTGAACCAAGTCCTTCCTGGAAATGTAGAGGTGTCAAGAAAGGAGTAAAAATTGAGAGATATAATCTGCTCATCAGAAAACAACTGGTTCTGAAATGTTTCAGACTGGTGAAGAAAATGTGTGGTCCCTGCACCCTGATGCCTAGGGATGAACCAGGCACATGGCTCCCTTCCCAATGAGTACGTGTTGAATGAATGAATGATATTCATACGTTTTCATATAAACGTCTTCTCCTTTAGTTGTTGTTGTTTAGTCACTAAGTCATTTATGACTTCTTTGCAACCCTGTGGACTGTAGCCCACCAGGCTCCTCTGTCCATGGATGACTGCTTACATATTAACAAGGTGTTTAGTGATGACTTGGAAAAACTGTACCTTGTACTAAAATCATCGTCTGTGACTGCATCTTGAAGAACTTAAGCACCCAGATGTGAGCTGTAGTTCTTAATGAGGATGTCACCTGCATTCAGTCCCGCATTCTAGAGGTCTGAATGTTAGCATTTTCAGCAGTTTTCCTCCATTGCTGAAGGAATTGGTCCAGATAAAAGCCTATGCATCTCAGCTCTGCCGTTTACCTGGTGTGTGATAACTGTATTTCCCTGTGCAAGCAAGTTCAGTTCAGTTCAGTCGCTCAGTCATGTCCGACTCTTTGCGACCCCATGAATCGCAGCACACCAGGCCTCCCTGTCCATCACCATCTCCCGGAGTTCACTCAGACTCACGTTCATCGAGTCCGTGATGCCATCCAGCCATCTCATCCTCTGTCGTCCCCTTCTCCTCCTGCCCCCAATCCCTCCCAGCATCAGAGTCTTTTCCAATGAGTCAACTCTTCGCATGAGGTGGCCAAAGTACTGGAGTTTCAGCTTCAGCATCATTCCTTCCAAAGAAATCCCAGGGCTGATGATCTTTAGAATGGACTGGTTGGATCTCCTTGCAGTCCAAGGGACTCTCAAGAGTCTTCTCCAACACCACAGTTCAAAAGCATCAGTTTTTCGGTGCTCAGCATTCTTCACAGTCCAACTCTCACATCTGTACATGACCACTGGAAAAACCATAGCCTTGACTAGACGGACCTTAGTTGGCAAAGTAATGTCTCTGCTTTTGAATATACTATCTAGGTTGGTCATAACTTTTCTTCCAAGGAGTAAGCGTCTTTTAATTTCATGGCTGCAGTCACCATCTGCGGTGATTTTGGAGCCCGCCAAAATAAAGTCTGACACTGTTTCCACCGTTTCCCCATCTATTTTCCATGAAGTGATGGGACCAGATGATCTTTGTTTTCTGAATGTTGAGCTTTAAGCCAACTTTTTCACTCTCCTCTTTCACTTTCATCAAGAGGCTTTTGAGTTCCTCTTCACTTTCTGCCATAAGAGTGGTGTCATCTGCATATCTGAGGTTATTGATATTTCTCCCAGCAATCTTGATTCCAGCTTGTGTTTCTTCCTGTCCAGCGTTTCTCTGCATATGAGTTAAATAAGCAGGGTGACAATATACAGCCTTGACTTACTCTTTTTTCTATTTGGAACCAGTCTGTTGTTCCATGTCCAGTTCTAACTGTTGCTTCCTGACCTGCATACAGATTTCTCAAGAGGCAGATTAGCAAGCAAGTACCCGGTACAATTTCATTAAGACAGTGTTGTCAGTTAACCCTGCTGCAAAAGCTCTTCAGTCCAAAGATTTAAAAGCAAAAGTGTTTAAGTGGTGTTGCTCTGTGACCTGAACTTGGTGTGATGGGAAAGCCAGCAGGCTTGGGTTTTGTGTTGGAAAGACACTTTCTGATATTGCTAAATACGAAAGGTATTTGGTTCAGTGCTGTACTCTGGGACCCTGTTAGCATTTCTTCTCTCTCTTGCAACACAAAGTGTAGGTGTTACCACCAGTGCCTCCTGTCATCTTTCCTTTTCAAATCACTCCTCTTCAATTCCCTCCATAATTGGGAAGAAATGGCTGTTGTTCATTTGTTAAGTGTGTCTATTGAGTGTTTGTTACCAGTTTTGGGCTCAGTTTTAGGGTTTACTAGAATTGGGATGGTACTCAAATACTCTATCCTTTTATACATTGATTTGTATTTGCAGAAGCCCAAAAGATGTTTTTAAAAATCTAATGAAGAAGAAATTGCTGATAGCCATAATTCGGGAAATCAGAAAGAAGAGATCAGTGTGGAAAGGTTGGATTTAGAGCAAGGACTCTCTGTATGTGTTTGACACTACCAAGTTGTGAAAAACCTAATGATTTTCATTTTTTACATTAATTTAAATGATTTATTCTGTTCATATTTTGGCTTATTTCTCCTCACTGCTTTAAACTAATTTCTTAAAGTTCATTTGTTCATAGTTTCATTTTAAAGGGTATTAATATGATTATAAAAGTTCTATATGCTTATTATAACCAATGGTTAAAATTTTTTTAAGTATAAATAAGGGGGCAGAATCACCTGTGATTCCTTCAACTAGAGATAATCGCTATTCAAATGTATCTTTTTCTAGTCATAATGTAGGATAATATTTGGGACCAGGTTTTATATTTTCAGTCTTATATCTGTTTTTAGATTATCCCCCTCCATTATTATTTTTTTTATAGAAAAGGAACTCAAATCACTATGCTGTAAATTCCTGTTCTAAAGTCCCTTCTACTAGTGATTATTCTGAAGTCCATTCTTGTCTTGTGTGTGCTGTGTGAAGGGCCTCTCCATGGCCAGCTGCATGGATATGCTCTAGGTTGACAAATGGAAACATGGATAAGAAATTACATCTTTTAATGGCTCTGTCATACTTCACCGCTGCTGTGGCACTGTTTGCTTAACCTTTCAGAGAGAATGAACTGAGTTGTTTCTAATTTTCTTATTATCTAAATAGTGCTACAAAGAATCATCTTTGTCTGAATTGAATTTACTTTTCTTGGACATTGTTCCCAAGATGGGGTTGCCAGGCCCATGAAGGCAAACAGACTTTTAATAATACTTGTTACCTCGTTACAGTATTACTTAATCCAATTAATACTGCCACCTATGATGTCCAAATGTACTTGTTTGCAGAAAGCCCACTCCTGTCCAATCTGCTGCTGCTGCTGCTAAGTCACTTCAGTCGTGTCTGACTCTGTGCGACCCCACAGACAGCAGCCCACCAGGCTCCCCCGTCCCTGGGATTCTCCAGGCAAGAACACTGGAGTGGGTTGCCATTTCCTTCTCCAATGCAGGAATATGAAAATGAAAGTGAAGTCGCCCAGTTGTGTCCGACGCTTAGCGACCCCATGGACTGCAGACCACCAGGCTCCTCTGTCCATGGGATTTTCCAGGCAAGAGTACTGGAGTGGGGTGCCATTGCCTTCTCTGCCTGTCTAATCTAAGTCATTATATTTGTTGGGTTTCTCTGGTGACTTAGTGGTAAAGAACTCACCTGCCAGTGCAGGAGACCCGGCTTCCATCCTTGGAGTCAGGAGGATCTCCTGGAGAAGGGAATGGTGACCTACTCCAGTATTCTTGCCTGGGAAACCCGATGGATAGGAACCTGGCAGGCTGCAGTCCGTGGGGTCTCAAAAGAGTCAGACACGACTGAATCAGACACAACAACAATTTATATTTGCTGCCTTAATAGGGATCTAAAATTAAGTGAAACAGATTTGAATTTACTTTTTGAAACTCTTGCCTTTTTGTCACCAGAGGTACATATAATGTCTGCCAAAAAAGTGACACGTTTGTTAATTATTACCTAAACAATACTTTAAAACATATACTGTATTATTAAAAAATTAGTTTCTACTAAGTAATAAAATTAACATAAGGATTTAATGTTTGCGAAAAGTTCTGAAAGAAAAGACTTGTTTCCGTTTTGATTTTCCCTCATTTTTCTTTATCTTCTCACCAAATTCTCAGAAATTTTATCAGTCTCAATGCCATTTAGCTGCTTGACCTAAATGTTTCAAGCAAGCCTAAGCAATAAGAGAAAAGTGATATTCTAGACCTTCAGAACCAATTTCCTTTCAAGTGGTAGAGAAGGGTCCTTGGATTTCCTTGCCTCGGAAAGAAAAGATGCCATGTGTTCTTTACCCAAAGTGGCTGTCTTGGAATGCACCCCCTCTCTGCTCACATCTGAACCAAAGACATTCTGCCCAGAACTCCAGGTGAGCCCTAGTCACTTCCTGGAGTCTTAATCTTAGCAAACACACAGCCACAACATTTGGCTAGAGAAGTACGTAAACGTGAGAGGATTCTTTCCAAATGAACCTTCCTACTCTCCAGGGACACCAGTGGGGTGGAAGATCTTATCCCTGTACATTTATAAGACAAAGCAACACAATCCCCTAATATCCTTGTTAAAAATCAGTTAGTAATGTTGTATGGGTTGATTATAGGTTTGTCAGTATGAATTTGGAAAAGAAAGTTACAGCCTCCCTCAGTTTGGTCTACTTGATGGCACTGAACCATCAAGTTGAATTCAAGAACATCCCAAGTGTAAACATCCAACGAGTACAAGGCTCTGGAGGCTTTAGAACCACTCTGGCTGGATGTCTTACAACTCACTCGGAAGGCTAAGACAACTGGTGCGAGTGGTCGGCTGTGCGTTTCACATGAATACTTTCACGTGGTTATTTTACTTAACATCTAAAGAGAAAAAATAGCTCTGCAGTGGGCAGTGCTGTGATCATCCCCTGCCACTCTCTGTCTGAGAAAACCGAGCAGAGTTACCCTCCCATATCCAGTGAGACAGTCAGCCAAGGTGCGGAGTCTCAGTCTGTAACTGACCTCGCTCACTCCAGAATCATGTGTTGACCAGTCCCTGCTGATCTGCAGCACCCATGCAGTCAGACAAGACGGTCAGCAGGCAGGACCCCTGGGTGCTGCCCTCCCAGTGAGCCGCCAAGTGCCCCCAGGTGCTAATCACTGGAAATGGGGCCAGTTATGGGAGAGAACAGAAAAGGGGCCAAGGCGATGAAGAGGGTGAAAGTGCAACAGGAGGGCACTGAGGGCCAAAAGGAGGAGGAGGAGGGCAGCCCACCATGCTGGCATCATCACAGAGCCTCTGGATACTCGGTGTTTCTCATCCTAAGAATTAAGTCTATGCTTTGAACTTTTCTTCCACTGAGGGAGAGGATTGTGACTTCCCACTGGGTGAGAGAGCCTGCTGCAAGGCAGAAATCCTCTGAAGGCTTGTGTTTTGTCTTTGACATTCAAGCACATTTACACCACCTTCTATCATATCTCTGTGTTTATTTCTGTATGTTATATTATTTTAAATTACCATTTAAATGATTCTAATATGAAGTCATTGTGAGTTTCCATTGATTTCAAAACACCACATGGGTAGAGAGGGAACTACATTAATTAAAAGGCACATTCCATTTTCAGAAATATTGAAATTTGGGGACAAGGTGTACCTTGGAATGAGGACATTCAGCAAATTCTGTGTGAAATCACTGCTCCTAGAAGCCATGCCATGTTTCTGGTGAGGCTAGGTCTGTCTTCTGGTATATGTTTGTGTACATGCGGGGGTAGACAAGTACCTTGATATCTAATGCACAACCTTAGATGTGTTGTAGGGTGGGGGTGGGGGAGTGTGTTGGGTTTGGGGCTGAGAGGTGTAAGGAACTGTCTGGTGCCCATTCTGGATTCTTTTCTGTTATCCCTTAGGACAGAGTTCCTAGACCTTGGCAATGTTGGCATTTGGAGCCAGTTAACCCTGCTTAGGGAGATGTTTAGCAGCATGCCTGGCCTCTATCCATGGAGATCATCCCCTGTCCCTGGTTGTAACAACCAAAAGTGTCCACAGATGCTACAGAATTGCCCCTGCTTAAGAGCCGCTGTGTTGGGGCCAGAGAGAAGCTCCCAAAGCAGTGGGCCAGTGCAGAGCCTTTGGCATTTCTGTTCTTGGGAGATGTATTGTGATTAAGAACAAAGTCTCTGAAGTTAGGCTGAGACTTTCAAAACCCACTTACTCTGTCATTTGGGGCAGATAACTGCACTTTGGGGGCCTCAGTTTCTTTCCCTGTCAAATGGTGTAGCACCTACCTCTGTGACCTCCCAGGGTCGTTGTGGGTATAAACTGCTCGGAAGGACACCTGGAGTAGGTGCTCTGGACATATTAGCTGCCATCACCATCAATGTTATTATTGTTGCCATTATTATTGAGGGTCCTTTGGCCCCACCCCCACCGGCTGGAATAATTACTAGCCATCTCTCGCCTGCAGGCTCCCGCCTCCGGATCGTGTTGATAGGGCTTCTCACTCCCTGATCAAGCTCTTCACTTTTCTTCCTTAGATCCATCCTCTCTCACCCCTGAATTCTCATTTACTTCTGCAATGCTGTTTACCATCGCATTAGCCCACTAACTCCCAGCCTAATCCTTGGAGTGAAAAGTGTGCCTTACGTTTATTACAAAATAAGAGCAACTCGCGTTCACTCTCCTACCCTCTCTCTTCTCTCTCCTCTCTCTCTCTCTGTCTCAGGTTTGGTGCATCTCACTCAGATATTTTTTATCAATCTAAATGGAGATGATACTATTAGGAAGAGAAAGAGGAAAAATTGTGCCAGTACTCTGGGGAAGCAAGCTGGAACCTAGCTGTTTCCTCGGCCATTGGAAAGGCTTCTAGAAGGACAACCTTGGCACCAGGACAGGATAAAAATGCCTCATCTCTGTGACCTCTGAGGATCGGCCAAGGCAAGAGTGGATAAAGAGCTAACCTACCCCGCCTGCCAGCCAAAAATAGGCTGACTGCGTCACAGGGCTTTGGTCATTAAACCTTTCCTCTGCAGAAGACTGTGGGTCCAACCGGAACAGGGCCAGGGATGGGTTAAGGTAATTCACTCTCAACCCTGAAATTCCTCTCTTTGCATCAGAGGCAGCCTTGGAAATTGAGTAATGCTACATGGGGGTGTAAATTCATAACCAGGAATGATATATAAGCCGCCAGCTGAGGGAGCATGTGCAGTGAGGCTACTTATAGATTAACTATTCTTTGTCTTTGATCAGTTTATTTTTTTAACTTTGGTTTCTCCTTCTAAAGATTAATTCATGTTTGTTGTAGAAGGTTTGAACATAAAGAATCAATAAGAAATTAAAATCTATCCATCGTCTTACCGTTACAGCCACTGGAAACCTTTTGTGCCTTTTTTTTTCTTGCATCTTGATGCAATGTACAGGTTTCTTAAAATTGTGATGATATGCAGTTTTCTGTCTTTTCATTTAAAAGTACACACAAAGTGCTCACAATGATACTGCATCTCAGATTCAATTCAAGTGTTAGTCGCTTCAGTTCAGTTCAGTTCAGTTCAGTCGCTCAGTCGTGTCTGACTTTTTGCCACCCCATGAATCGCAGCACACCAGGCCTCCCTGTCCATCACCAACTCCCGGAGTTCACTCAGACTCATGTCCGTCAAGTCGGTGATGCCATCCAGCCATCTCATCCTCTGTCGTCCCCTTCTCCTCCTGCCCCTCCCTCCGATCCCTCCTAGCCTCAGAGTGTTTTCCAATGAGGCAACTCTTTGCATGAGGTGGCCAAAGTACTGGAGTTTCAAACTTAAGCATCAGTCCTTCCTAAGAACACCCAGGGCTGATTTCCTTTAGAATGGGCTGGTTGGATCTCCTTGCAGTCCAAGGGACTCTCAAGAGTCTTCCCCAACACCACAGTTCAAAAGCATCAATTCTTCAGCACTTACTTTTCTTCACAGTCCAACTCTCACATCCATACATGACCACTGGAAAAACCATAGCCTTGACTAGACAGACCTTTGTTGGCAAAGTAATGTCTCTGCTTTTGAATATGCTATCTAGGTTGGTCATAACTTTTCTTCCAAGGAGTAAGCGTCTTTTAATTTCCTGGCTGCAGTCACCATCTGCAGTGATTTTGGAGCCCCGAAAATAAAGTCTGACACTGTTTCCACTGTTTCCCCATCTATTTCCCATGAAGTGATGGGACCAGATGCTATGATCTTCGTTTTCTGAATGTTGAGCTTTAAGCCAACTTTTTCACTCTCCTCTTTCACTTTCATCAAGAGGCCCTTTAGCTCCTCTTCACTCTCTGCCCTAAGGGTGGTGTCATCTGCGTATCTGAGGCTATTGATATTTCTCCCGGCAATCTTGTTGCTTAGTCATGTCCAAGTCTTTGCGACCCCATGGGCTGTAGCCCACCAGGCTCCTCTGTCCATGGAATTGTCCAGGCAAGAATATTGGAGTAGGTTGCCATTCCCTTCTCCAGAGATCTTCTGACCCAGAGATTGAACCTGGGTACTATATCTCATGAGGTTATTAAATATATTACTTGAGAACCAGGGAGGATTTTTGCTTATTAACTTCCTCTTGACGGGGCTGAGTGTACATGTTGGTAGGACGAGGCTCTGCTCTGGAGTGTTCTTCAGACTCCACAGTCTCAGGAGGAGCTGATGTGCCATCTGTGAGAGCAGAGACATGCTGGTCATTCAGTGAGCTGGAGAAGGAATGGGAGGTTGCCAAGCTGCCCTGGAGAAAGCGTGGCATAGAGAGTAGAGTGTGGGCTCCTAAGGAAAGCACCTCTGGGTTGTATTCTGTCTATGCCACCAATCATTTTCCTGACTTTGATTAATCTATCTCACCCTCTAAACCTCAGCATTCCCATCTGTAAAATGGAGCTAATGATTTTGTCTATTTATTTGGATTACTAGGGATAGTACCCACTCTGAAGTGGGTACACAGTGGTGATCATTAAAATGCTATCATGATTAATCCCTCAAATGAAGACTGGATCAGCCGACTCCATTCTATGAGGATAGTGGGTAGATAGGTTCACCCTGTAAGAAAATGTCTAAAAGAAAATAAAAATGTGGATCGGATTTAGTGTGTTCTTCCAGAGGGGAGGTGCAGTCAAGATATAGAGTGGTCCAAAGCATGGAGTTAGGGCTCCTTCCATTATGCTTTTGAGGCCATTAGTGGAGGATGCTTCCAATGCCTGCTAGGAGGTCACCCACCCCAGAGATAGTCTCCAACCCAGCTGTATGTCTTCCTAATCAGGCTTGATGGAGCAGCTAAGAGTATTTTATACATCGTGGCAACCCATTCTAGTTCTCTTACCTGGAAAATCCCATGGATGGAGGAGCCTGGTGGGCGGCAGTCCATGGGGTCACTAAGAGTCAGACACGACTGAGCGACTTCACTTTCACTTTTCATTTTCATGCATTGGAGAAGGAAATGGCAACAACCACTCCAGTGTTCTTCCTGGAGGATCCCAGGGATGGGGGAGCCTGTTGGGCTGCCGTCTGTGGGGTCGCACAGAGTCGGACACGACTGAAGCAAGCGACAGCAGCAGCAGTGGCAGTTTTGTTGCTGCAGCCAAGGCTGTTAAGAACTGATACATTGGGATGAAAGCTTATCTCCTAGTGCCTTTGTGGAAGGATCGCCAGGTAGCAGGGGTTCACGTCTGGCTCTAGTCAGGAGCAAGAAAGCATCTGAGCTGGTTGGAGAGACCTGGGTTTGAATCCTACTTCTGCAGTAGCTTTAGGATACTTTGGGTAAGTTTCACACTCAGTCGCTCTTTACCTTCTCACTTGATCCAAGTTAAACATCTGTACCTTGTGGGTTGATGTTGAGGATTAAAAGAGATAAAGTTTAGGACATGCCTAGCACCATGCTTGGGCTTCCCTGGTGGCTCAGAGGATAAAGCATCTGCCTCCAATGTGGGAGACCCAGATTCAATACCTGGGTTGGGAAGATCCCCTGGAGAAGAAAATGGCAATCCACTCCAGTATTCTTGCCTGGAGAATCCCATGGACGGAGAAGCCAGTAGGTTACAGTCCACGGGGTCGCAAAGAGTCGGACACGACTGAGCAACTTCACCTAGCACCATGCTGGATTTGCTATAGATACTAAAAAAATGTTGATATCATCTTCCACCCTCTACACTCAGCAAGATAAAACAAGGAATAAGAGAGTTTCTTGGTTTCTCCATCTGTAAATAAGAAGGGTTAAAGTTAATGGCTCACTCAGCCTCTAGGGCTTGAGAAGTATTTGTCTTGTCCTCCAATTGTCAGTCCTAAACATCAGTAGTGAGTTTCTAGTATTTGCTGGCACATCTTGGAAGATAACCATTGAGTGTATACCATGTGCTGAGCACTGAACTTAGCCCTTTGCATGGGTCATCCCATTCAGGGATTACATTCCGTAAAGAAGAAAAACAAGGCTCAGAGACATTATTAAGAGACTCATTCCAAGTTTCTTCATAAGTGGTAGAGGTGGGATTTGTTGGACAGAGAATAGATCAAACCAGACAATCCTAAAGGAAATCAACCCTGTATATTCATTGGAAGGACTGATGCTGAAGGTCCAATACTTTGGCCACCTGATGTGAAAAGCTGACTCATTATAAAAGACCCAGATGCTGAGAAAGATTGAAGGTGGGAGGAGAAGAGGATGACAGAGGATGAGATGGTTAAATAGCCTTACTGACTCAATGGACATAAGTTTGAACAAACTCTGGGAGACAGTGAATGACATGGCATGCTGTAGTCCATGGGATTGCAAAGAGTCAAATATAATGTAGTGACTGAATGACTCTACTTCTGGAGACCATTTTTGCAACTAAAGACTTCTGCTCCCCGTTGGCAAAGTTAAGTACAAAACAGACTAGAATGGCCATTTCAGCAACTAAATTGAAGCCCCCTGAGCCCAAGGACTGTGGGTTATCCACTCTGTCCCCTCCCCGGCAGGCATGCAGCAAATAGGGAGCATGTGGAAGAATGGAAGAATGTATGGAAAATCTAAGCATCTGACTCAGGCTTCCTTTAAATGCAGATGTCCTGTGAACAGCAAGTGCCTTAGACACGTAACTCCACTATAAGAGAAACCAGGACTTCCTCAAGTCCCTGAGTGACTGTTCGGAGCGAAGGAGACTGAAAATCTGGAGGGGAAGGACGCTCCCTCAATTTTCATTTCCCCACAAAAAGAAGGGAGGAAAGGACCAGAGATGAAGAAGACATCTTCATAGGTTTCAAAGCAGAAAACCGTCTGAATTATTGATTTCCAGAACCTGGACATTAGCTGGACAAGGTCTGGTGGTTAGCAAGCTACGTAAAGAATCTGTGTTTCTAAGGACTTATAGAAAACTGCAACTTCATCCATCATTTAATTTCTTGTTCCCGGGAATGTTGGCCTTTGTTTCCCTTTGTGCTTTTGATTCCTTCCTGATTCTTCTTTTTTAATTTTATTTTTATTTTGTATATTTATTCTTTTTTTTTGACTGTGCTGGGTCTTCGTTGCTGTGTGTGGGCTTTCTCTAGCTGTGATGAACAGGAGCTACTCTTCCCTGTGGTGTGCAGGCTTTTCATTGCGGTGGCTTCTCTTTTTGCAGAACTCAGGCTCTAGAGAGTGGGCTTCGGTAGATACGGCACACAGGCTTAGTCATTCCACCACATGTGAAATCTTCCCAGACCAGGGATCAAATCCATGTCCTCTGCACTGGCAGCTGGATTCTTAACCACTGGACCCCATGCTGGTGCTGCTGCTAAGTTGCTTCAGTCGTGTCCGACTCTGTGCGACCCCCATGGAAGTCTCTGATTCTCCCTTTTAACGTGGCCTTGGTTTTTATCTTTATTTCATCCATGTAGTGCACACCGTAATTCTGGCCTTGTTCCTCAGTCTCTAGGTGCTCCCATTCACATCCTAACTTCCCCATTTTGCTGCCTGTTGCTCCCAGATTCACCTCCCACATGCTTCTGCCTGTTCCTGAACCTTGCCTTTCCCAGCCCGCCCCTGGGCATTTGCCCTCCGCTTCCTCTTCCTGATGCACGTCTCCACTTCTCTGTCCCTGTGCAGTGTCTGCCTGCAGCCTTCTAGGCTCAGCTCACGTCCTCCTCCTCTGTGACTCTGTCCCAAACTGTTTCGTCCGTCCCTTGGTCACTCCGACTGCACTGATGCGTTTGTGCATCTATCTGCTCCTTTGGCAGTTAACCATGTGCTTTCTCTGTCCCCTCTAGCCTTTCTCCCCATCTACTCAGGAAGGCTTTAAATGTCTGTCTTCATATGGCGACCCCATTACATACAAGGCTCTCTGCTGAGAGCTGAGGGACAGCCAAGAGGAATATCGGGTTTGCCCATCAATAGACGCTTGAGGGAAGACACCCCCGAATAAGTGTCCATTGGCCTGACTCATGGCTGGAAGTTCTTTCACCCACAGCAGAGGAAGCCGAGGCAGGCATGTCTCTGCTTTTGACTTTCCTCATTTCTTCTCTGTAAAAGCAGCTGCCTGAGAAATGCCTTAGTGTTAGCCTGGGTTCAGAGTCCTATTCCTAGCGAGGTTGTGCCCATCAGTCCCAGAATCCACCAGCTATGTGAATTCAGCGTCTCCCACAGGGCAATGTGTGGATGCTGTTGGTGGGTTGGGCACTTTCTCTGAATGAGAGCGACCTCAGTTCAACCCAGGTGAAGCCCAGACCATCACAGGGAGTACAGTCCCTGACAGGGTCCGAATGGAAAGCTGGCTTCCGAGGGAGAGGCCTCTTCTGCTGCTTCTGCTTGTCCTAAAGCTCACCGCACCCAGCTTCTTTGTGGTCGTTTTTCTTAGGGACAAATGAATGTGATAATTCATTTAATAAATATTTGCCGAGCACACCATTCTCTGATGCCCTGGTTCCTTCCTGGCACAAAGATAAATGTGACTGTCTCTGCTCTAAGTCAACATCTAAGAAAGAAGGTATATGCAAATTACTCAGAGAAAGATGGAAAATATGGGCACTCCTCAGTATTGTGTCCTTGACAGACATTGCTAATCAAGCAGAGAACTCACCTTGAATCTGGATTCAGCTTCAGAATCTTTCTCAATACATTGTTCTAGGCAGCCACTGTTACTGAGTTGGGTATTGGGCAAGAGTCAGCTGGCTTGTGAGCCATTCTTATCTTTGTTGTTCAGTAACTAAGTTGTGTCCAACTCTTTGCGACCCCGTGGACTGCAACACACCAGGCTTTCCTGTCCTTCACTATCTCCTGGTGTTTGCTCAAACTCACGTCCGTTGAGTCAGTGGTGCCATCCAACCGCCTCATCCTTTGTTGGCCCCTCCTGCTCTCAGTCTTTCCCAGCATCTTTCCCAGGGTTTTTTTTTTTCAATGAGACGGCTCTTCTCATCAGGTGGCCAAAATATGGGAGCTTCAGCTTCAGCATCAGTCCTTCCAGTGAATATTCAGGACTGATTTCCTTTAAGATTGACTGGTTGGATCTCCTTGCTGTCCAAGGGACTCTCAAGAGTCTTCTCTAGGACCACAGTTCAAAAGAATTCTAATCTTTAAGGCAGTCTAAAGGCCACTGAGATAGAGGGAGGGGACTCATTGTATTGAGTGTCTGTCTGTTTAGTGGAAGTGCTCAAAAGTATCACTGCTTTTGGGGAAACCCCCTAAGATCACTCCTTCATGCTTCCCCTGCTCTCGCATGCTCCTTTCTGCCTGTGTTTTAAAGGATTCTTCTTCCTCTCTTTCCCCACAGAAGTAGTTGTGAGATTCAGCTCTCATCCTTTTAAGGTCTTTGTTTTTGCTTGTTCTCCCACTTGGAGAGTTAATTGAAGTGGTCAACTGCCAAATCTTTATCTTTAGGTACATGTTTTTTTTTCCAAAGTCTCCCCTTCTTCCTTTGGCATTGGAGCACCAGGATAACCTAAGCCTGCTTTATCTTCCCTACTCCCTCCCCAGCCCTCACTCCTTGCCTCCAGAGCCTCTGCTGGGAGCATCTGGGTCCACTCACGTGGAGTCAGCTATGGGGCGTCCTGCCTCCATGCCTCTCTTCTCTGCTTTGTCACATCCTAGCCAGCATCTGTGGAGAAGGCAATGGCACCCCCACTCCAGTACTCTTGCCTGGAAAATCCCATGGATGGAGGAGCCTGGTGGGCTGCAGTCCATGGGATCGTGAAGTCAGACACGACTGAGCAACTTCACTTTCATTTTTCATTCATGCACTGGAGAAGGAAATGGCAACCCACTCCAGTGTTCTTGCCTGGAGAATCCCAGGGACAGAAGAGCCTGGTAGGCTGCCATCTCTGGGGTTGCACAGAGTCGGACACGACTGAAGCGACTTAGCAGCAGCAGCAGCCAGCATCTGAGTCTAAACTGAACTGTCACTTTCACCTGGAAAGTCATCCCCAACTTCTTTATGATTTCCGAAGAGAACCAGGGGCCAAGATTCTTACTATCTTGCTCTTTCAGTCATTCAGTAAATAGCTGCTAACTGCCTCTCAAGGATCTGCAGTGACTAGATGCGAGCCTGCCCTCGGGGAGCCTGGAGTCTGGTCACACTCCTGCTGCTAGTTGTTCTTGTTCGTATATCACACCTCTGCCATTAGAGCAAACCCCTTGTGGCCACTGTGCCCCCACAGTCCTGCGTATATACCAGATGCTCCACATATCCTGGAGTGGACTGAAAGGTGGCCTCTCTCAAGTTTGACGAATATGTAGTCCTTCGGGCAGCTCAGAAAGGGAGGAGGGCTGGAGAAGAAGGAACTTGGAACAAGGGGCTGGACCCCAGAGCATTGGGAGCTGAGATAGGGATGGACACCCCAAATGGAAAGCAGTTGTGGTTAAAACGTGTTAAGGATATGACCTGGGTTTGCATTCCAGCTCTTCTGCTTAATAACTAAGAAACTTTGGCAGGTAACTTAACACTTATGTTGACCAGGGGATTTTTACAGAAACCTGTGGCTGATGATTTGTTATATAAGTGAATATTGTTACATCTCCAATCAATAACATTTGGGTAACAAATGTTATGTCTCTGGTCAATAAGTTGTTAATTTCTCTGTGCCTCAGTTTTCTCATCTGCACAATGGGTCTTAAAATGTCACCCTTATGTAGTGGTTATGAGGTTTAAATAAGTAAGTGGGTTTAAATGAAAATAAAGCACTGAATACAATGCTTGGTCTACACATCGGCTGTTACTTAGACTTTCCTGACAGTGGGATTTACTGGGGATTTTTAAAGTACTTTTCTGTAAACAAAGTGCATATTATTTATGTAATCTGAAAAACAGACAATAAAACTATTTTTCTAAGAGACAAGGAAAGTGTGGTGGGTAAGGGGTCACAGTCATCTCTGCTAGCTCCTGCTCCTTGCCCCATGTGTAGATTTCTTGGTGCACTGTGTGTCAGGGAGGTAAGTTTCAATCCCGCCACCCTGCCTGTTCTCTTTGGTCCCTCCTTGTCCTAAGTTTCACAGTGTGAGGCTCCAACCTTCCTGGATGCTGTCATGGTTTGCTCCTGAGAGTCGTTTGTTCTCGTAACTTGCTTGGAGAACAGAAATGAATCACCCAAGGGTTCCCCTGCAGAGAGGATTCACTGAGCACTGTGGTAGCAGGGGTTCCTCAGGACTGGGCAGAGGTCTCCGAAAGTGGGAAGGTATATGCAGTGTCGAGCAGAGGAAGGAGGGGGGCCAGCCTGCGTTTGCAAAAGCAGGAGCCAAGTCCACACCTTTTATGAAGTGTTTTATGGTGAAGCTGTAATTGGAACCCTGCTATTTAGCAAGAATTATGAGGTGTGATGGTCTTAACGCTGCGAGTCCTATGGGGACCTGAGAGAAACTGGCAGAGAAAACAGAGAAGCAGGCATCGTGCGCTTGGATTCCTCATACTGCTTAAGTCTGCCTATTTATTATTTTTTAAATTATTGTTATTCATTTTTCACTCTGGGACATTCAAAACTCAACTTAGAGACAAACCAGAGATATTTGACAGTTACCTGCTGTCTCTCTGAAACAGAGCTGCTAAGCCTCCTTGAGTGGTTCATTTCTCTTACTACCTCCTAGAGATGAAAAGTGCCTGTGGGTCACTTCCAGCTTAGAGGGCAGGGAATGGGACCCAGTCAGCGTGCTCAGGACCCAGAAGCCCTTGCCATATATAGAGGCGGTTGTCAGGCCCATGGTTGATCCCGCTCATCATTGCCCCATCTGAATGTCTTAGTCGCCCGAGCTGAGGGACGGGCTTTCCAGGTGGCTCAGTGGTAAAGAATCTGCCTGCCAATGCAGGAGACTCGGGTTCGATCCCTGGGTCGGGAAGATCCCCTGGAGAAGGCAATGGCTACCCATTCCAGTATTCTTTCCTGGAGATTTCCATGGCCAGAGGAGCCTGGCGGGCCTACAGTCCATGGGGTCACAAAAAGTCAGACACTCCCGAGCATGCACACACCAGCTGAGGGAAGGGGTTCGCGTTCCTTTGGAAACTCAGAGCCTGCAGGTTGCCCGAGGAAGGGATGTGGTCTCCTCTTTGTCTCTTTCACCCCGCAAGGGATGGTGGCCACGACTCAGGCTTTAGGGGTCATGCTGTATCCAGAGCGACAATCTTCAGTGGTTGGAGAAGGACCAGAGGTTGTTCACCAGGGTCCATGAGTAAAAGGCTTCGGGGGTCTTGGGTTGGAAGAAGAATGTTTCTCTATGTGCGTTTTCAGGGGAAACGCCTGCAATCACATCAAACGTGTACTTGACTGAATTTGCCCGTCTGTGTGAAGGTGAGGAAATCCTCTTCGCTGTTTTTAGAATTTGCCACCTCGCTCCTGCCTCTGGGCCTTGGCACTTGCTGTTTTTGCTCTCAGAATACATTCCCCAGGGTTTCCACACGGTCACCCTGACTTTTTCAAGTCATTGATCAAATGTGCCCTCCTGACCCGCTTATATAAAATGGTCCTCTGTCACTCTCTGTCCCATTGCCTCACTCCATTGTTTTCCCACAGTGCTTCGTGGTACTTACACCATATGACATTATTTGTTTATGATTGCTCTCTGTGTAAGCCTCTGTGGTGTTCACTGCTCTTTCTGCGGTATGTAGAATAGTGCCAAGACCAGAGTAGGTGCTCAGGAATGGATGAGCAGACGCTCAGTACCATCTGAATGGATGAGTGAATGAACAAATTAGTATCTTTGGTTATATTGGGGTCTCAGATGTAAAATGTATTTTTTTTAATGAGGGAAGATGGAAGTCTGAGTTCTTTTTTAAAAATTTTTATTGAAATATAGTTGATTTACAATTCTATGCTGGTTTCAGTTTCAGATGCAGAGAAAAGCAGTTCAGTTACACACACATATTTTAAAAATCTATATCCTTTTTTTTAACATTCTCTTCCATTATAGGTTATTATAAAACATTGCATATAGTTCCCTGTACTATACAGTAGGTCCCCAGTGGTCATCCATTCGATACACAGTAGTGTGTATATCCCAGTCCCAAACTCCTAATTTGTCCCTCTCCTGCTCCCCGAACAACCACAGATTTGCCTTCCATATCCATGAGTCTATCTCTGTTCCACAAATAAATCCACCTGCATCACTTTTCTAAACTCCACACACAAGCAATACCACATAATCTGTCCCTAGCTCTCTGTCCCCCCCGCCCCCGCCTCCAGCACTCAACCCACACACCACATCTTTCCCATCCGTCCATCTATCCATCCACCCATAGACACCCAGGCTGCCTTCATGTGCTGGCCACTGCAGACAGTGCCCTGTGAACGCTGGGGTGTGCCTTATTGGTGGGGCTGCTTCTCAGCCATGCGCCGTTCATCTGCTATGAAATATACATGGGCACTGCAAGGGACGTGTGTGTGTGTGTGTGTGTGTGTGTGTGTGTCTCAAAATGAAGCGGTCAGATCTCGGTGCACAGATATGATTATTATTATTAATTGTTATATTCTGGGGCACAGATGATGGGTTCCCCCCTCTGAAAATGGGGTACTGACATTGTAGACACATCGGTGTGGTTTTTTGTGACTTACCTGAGCCTTTACAGTCTGTCACAGCAGGACAATGATGAAAGTCCCATTTGCAAGCTGCAGCCCCATCCTAGAATCATTATTACCGCCTTCTGGGGGAGATGTCCCAGGGGTTGAACCGAAGTGGCCGGGACCGGTTTGGGGCTGGTATTTTCTTGTTCATGAACTCCTGTGTGAATGGGATAAAATGGCCTCTGTTACTGACCAAGGGGAAATGGAACTAGGACTAGGAAAGGAGATTCTGCATTTCCCTCTAATTTGATTAGCTTACTTATGCCGTGCTAGGCCTCTGCTGCTGTGCGGGGGCTTGTTCTAGTTGCAGCGAGCGGGGCTGCTCTTCGTGTCTGGGCCTGGGCTTCTCCTTGCGGTGCTCTCTCTTGTGGAGCATGGGCTCTAGGCTCGTGGGCTTCCGTGGTTGTGGCGCACGGGCTTAGTTCCCCACGGCGAGTGGAATCATCCTGGACCAGGGATTGCACCTGTGTCCCCCGCAATTGGCAGATGGATTCTTAACCACTGGACTACCAGGGAAGCCCCATTTTCTTCCAATTTTAGAGAAGAAAATAAAAGGTACTCACTTCTCCAGGAAGTATATTCCTTCTGGTCTCTTCTGGACAGATTATTTGTTTTGTTTTGGGGCATAAACTTCCAGAATCATTTTGGACAGAAGGTTGTCTTTGTCAGTATCTGTATGGGGTGAGCTTGGAAGTAAATTCAGCCCTCAGGCTTATGACCTCCCTGATAACTGCTCTCTAAAGGACAGCTTCTAAGTTTTGTGTTTTAAAAAGGTAATACTTTCCTGTATTAAAAATATATATATTCTGTCCTCTTCCAGGCATTTTAGATGGCTTATTCACCATTCTTCAAAATAAATTTTAACTATAGAGCAAGACACATGTATAGCATTGTTTCAAAAGTCAAAACCTAAAAAAAAAGCCTACCGAAAATATGTATACACACACTTACCTCTGAAACCCTCTTCCATTCCCAGAGTTAACCTCCATTTTTACTTCTCTTTCCAGAATTTTTCTCCATGCATTATAAGTGTACATGTGAGTATACAATTTTTATATATTTATATCCTGTGTATTTTTCCAAATAGTGATACATCATTCCCTGGTGGCTCAAAGGTTAAAGCGTCTGCCTGGAATGCGGGAGACCCGGGTTCAACCCCAGGGTAGGGAAGGTCCCCTGGAGAAGGAAATGGCAACCTACTCCAGTACTCTTGCCTGGAGAATCCCATGGAGGGAGGAGCCTAGTAGGTAGGCTACAGTCCATGGGGTCGCAAAGAGTTGGACACGACTGAGCGACTTCACTCATTCTTTAAAACAGATGCATTCTTTCATTGCATCAAAGTGTATCAGAATTTATTTAGCTATCCCATATTGATGGAGTTTAGGTTATCCCTCAGATTTTACTGTTATAAACAATTCTGCAAAGATTATGCATCTTTGTGCATAGGCATGCATGGTTCTTTAGGACAGATATTAAGAAAAAAATTCCAGGGGATCAAAGAGCATTGCATACTTTAAATTTTGATAGAAACTACAGCATTAACCCTCCTTCCACCGCCTTACCAATCTAGACTCCCATGTTTAATTTCATACCTCCTTGCCAATCCTAGATATTATAATTTTAAGCTATTTTGTCAATTTAATGTGCAAAAATTGCTCTTTTCCTTTGCTATACTCTAATTTCCAAGGTATTTGAGAATCTGTCTGTCGCTTGTGATGCTCCCCGCATTGGTGGGTTTTTAACATTATTTTCAAACATTTTCATTAATAAGACTATCCCAGAAATGTTTTTCTTCCAGGGCTAACACACAGTTGGTAGTTAAAATATTGAAATCTTTTGCAAAAACAACCAGCTTTTACCGTATGTGTGTTGATAGTGATATGAAAGTGACTTGGAGGGATAAAGCATTTTCTAATTTGGAGATCAGTATGGAATCACAGCTTCTGGTTATGTTATATGATCTCAATAACTCTGAAAACACAGAATTCTTTGGAAAGAAATATGTTGGGGTACATAGTTGGGTTATAATCATACTTTTAAAGTTAGTATTAGAGGATTGAGGCCATGTCTGCCACTGATGTGGCCCGTGACTAGTTAATAAACCAGGAGATGAAACAGTAAAAAACAAATAAACATTGAAATACTTTCATGCCTATTGGTAGAGTGCCCTGACCTTTAGTTCCTGTTCCCTCACCCCATGCCATGGACCTGCCTGGGAGGCAGCAATGAAGAGGTTAATATGCAGGCTAGAGGTGCAAGAGACCTTTGGGACCTTGCTTTGTCACAGTCCCAGCCTCTGTTCAGATGGTTTGGTGCCCCGATGTACTATTTAAACAATATTTAGACAACTCTCAACCACATGTGCTCCACCAGTTTCTGGCTTCTGAGAGAGCCACTGCAACATACTGCTGGTTTGCTTCTTGAATGGGTCCCTGTTTTGTTTGCTGGTTTTCCAGGATTATGCTTGCATAATTTCCTTGTGCCCTTAGCCTGCACACCATAATCCCAGAGGGCACATCAGGGAAATAAGATGCCCCTTATGTAACTTGTTATGTAAGAGTCCAGAGATCCGAGTCTCACTGGAGAGTGTCTGCCACGTTTTCCAAGAGGCCTGAAAGTTCATTTTGACTGGGGTTTATGTTGTCTCTTTCAGTCAATTGAATTCTTTCAAAAGCATTGTGTTATTTCAGAAATAGCTGACGGGAAGGGAGAAAGAAGAAAAGACAGTACTGCTATTCTGTGTCAGATGCTGAGCAGAGGTTATTGTATCTAATTTAATCTTCTCTGCAATCCTCTTTCCTTCTAAACAGACCCAGGCTTTCAGGGACAAAAGCGAGTAGCTGAGACTCGTGGCTGGAGATACCAGCTCTGGGCTGTACAGTCAGACCCAGGTTCTGTGTATAGAACGAGCCTCTGTGTGTGTGTGTGTGTGTGTGTGTGAGAGAGAGAGAGAGAGAGAGAGAGAGAGAGATGGGGCATGAGTAAGTCAGAATCATCCTAGACCACTCTGTTTCATGTCCTGTTATCTTGAAGCCAAATTTTGCCTACTGATTTAAAGTTGATAGGAAGCTCAGACCGTTCTGAGCACTTTCAGTCCCTTGGGGCCCAAGCTAAGGCCACCACTCTGATCTCTGTGCCAGAGATACCCTCCCTGGGCCTGGCTGTACCCAGATGGACTAGAGGCTGGCACTTTGGCTCCCTAATGCCCGTCCCCTTCCTCTTTACCTCAGAGCTATGGCAGACCCCACAGCAGCAGATCTCATGTAACATGCTTGCCCATCACAGACTGGGTCTCCCTGCTTCTTCTCCCTCTGCTCAGGGAAGTGACGTGGAGGAGATCATACCAGGGTGAATGTTTACAATGACCAAGCTCACCAAGCCTCAAAGAAAAAGCTTAACCAGGAAGCCTGAGGAAATGGGGTTCTGGTTGTTTAACTTTTAGGGTCACTGGGAGATGAAAACAGAGGGGTTTCTCAGCAAGTATATTTTTGGTAATTCTCTCTTAGTTTTAATCCTTACATTGAGAAAGTAATAAAAACATGTGGAAAAACACTCAAATTGTGCTAAAGAGTGTCTGCCTCTCATATGAGATACCTATTTACATATTCTTCTCCTAAGAGGCCACCCCTATTAACAGTGCCCGGTGATCCACCAACAATATTATCTGTAATCTTTGTGTATTAGGTTGGTGCAAAGATAATTGTGGTTTCGGACCGTGAATTTTAAATCATAACTAGGCTCAAACACATCTTCATTAATCAAAATAAGAACCATTACAATCAACATATTTTGGCCAACAAGAAACAGTTTATTCATGTAGTGTAAAAATCTGTGCTTCAGAATTCAAGGAACTCTTGGAAAGCATTTTCTGCCTCCTGCTGATTGTAGAAATACTTTCCCCTGCAAAAGGTTCTCGAGATGGTTGAAGAAGTGGCAGTTGGTTGGCAAGTGGTCAGGTGAATACGGTGGATGAGTCGAAACTTGGTAGTTCAATTTTTGAAGCATTGGTTGTGTGACACGCGGGTGATGTTGTCATGGAGAAGAGCTGAGCCCATTCTGCTGACAGTTTTCAGTGCATCTCATCGATTTGCTGAGCGTACTTCTCAGATTTAATGGTTTTGCCGGGGTTCAGAAAGCTGTAGTTGATTGGATGGGCCCCAGACCACCAATCGGTGACCATGACCTTTTTTGGCGCAGGTTTGGCTTTGGGAGGTGCTTTGGAGCTTCTTCTTGGTCCAGCCACTGAGCTCGTCATTGCTGGTTGTCGTATAAAATCCGCTTTTCATTGCATGTCACAAACCAATTGAGAACTGGTTCACTGTTGTTGTGTAGAATAACAGACGATGACACTTCAGAACGATGATTTTTTTCCTTTGATCTGTGGTTAGCTCATGAGGCACTCACTTATCGAGCTTTTCACCTTTCTAATATGCTTCAAATGGCAAGCAACCATAGAATGGTTGATGTTGAGTTCTTTGGCAACTTCTCATATAAGTTACTCTGACTTACTCTGACTTCTCATGCTGATCTTCCTTTGTAAGAGGATCAGCTTAGATGATGGCTCTCAGTTGGTTGTTGTAAACTTTGGATGGCTGGCCACTGTGCTCCTCATCTTCAAGGCTCTTGCCTTCTTTGCAAAACTTCTTGAACCACCCCTGTACTGTATGTTGGTGAGCAGTTCCTGGACCAAATGTGTTATTGATATTGTGAGTTGTTGACGTTGTGAGTCGTCTCCACTGCTATATAACCCATTTTGATTTTGAATAAGAAATTGCTTGAATTTACTTTTTTGTCCAACATCATTTCCATAGTCTAAAAGAAATGTATAATAAACAGTAAGTAATAAGTCCTTAACCAAAAAAAAAAAACACATAAAGCAGGAAATGTGCATTAAAATGATGTATAACACAACCACATTTATTTAAGAAGGTATTCCAATATCAAATGGCAAGTTTCAGCAATGCAAAAACCATGATTACTTTTGCACCAGCCTAATATATAACAAGTGTGTATATTTTCTATCTATCTAATCATTTATCATCAGATAGAATAGAATCATCATTCTATTCCAACCTATGCTTAACTCTTGTGGTTGAAAATTATTTAGAACTTTTGAATTTATTTTCTCATCTTGGTTTGTTGAGGGTCACTACACCCCTGACAGAAGGTCTTGTGTGTCCCCTGGGATGCCTGTCTGAGGTCCAGTCCTCATTCTGAAGTCCTCCAGCTGGTGAAAGTGTAGCACTGGATCGCACCGCAGCCAGAGACCTCTCTGAGCTGGGGTTGCCATACCCTGCACTATTCTCCTCCTTGTGTCTGTCTTTCTCTTTGGAGAATGTAAGAAGATGCTGTAGCAGGAGGTGATAATTTTTTCCCTTTTCTTCTAGGTTCTTGGATGATAGCCTGTGTAATAAAAAGGCAGATTAACAGGAGGAAAGCAGATTTAATTACTCATGCATATATGTACAGGAACCCCACAAAGATCTGAGACCCAAAGGCAAGCAGACAATCGAGACTTATATATCATCCTGAGCTAAGAAAAGGGATAGGGGTTTAGGGCTTCAAGAGGAGAAAGGCAATTCATAGGAAGAAAAGAAGGGCAGATATTTAGTAGATAAATGTTTGCCTGCCATGCTGGTAAGTCTCTCAGATGAAAAAGTTACATCTGGTAATAGTTTTCCTCCAGAAATACAGACCTCCTTTCTAAATTCTTTTAGACAGTTAAGAAGAAGGTAAAAGGTCTTCCCAGGTGGCACAGTGGTAAAGACTCTGCCTGCCAGTGCAGGTGGTGCGAGAGATGCAGGTTCAGTCCCTGGGTTGGGAAGATACCCTAGAATGGGAAATGGCAACCCACTCCAGTATTCTTGCCTGGAAAATTCTATGGACAGAGGAGTCTGGTGGGCTCTAGTCCATAGGGTTGCAAAGAATCAGACATGACTGAGAGATTGATTATGCTCAAAAGTTTTACTGAGTCTGCTGGATCTTGATTCACTTCAACTCAAGATGATCCTTAAGCCAAAGAGGCGTATTTTGGGGTTGGCATGTTCTGCTCCCCTTCAATGTCCTGTGGGTGGATGGATCCAGTTGGGTGAGATTTCACGGAATCCTTGCTTCCGCAAAAGCAAAGCCCTCTTTGGCTCATCCTTTGCTAGAAAAGGATCCTAATTTATAATCCTTTTTCCCAGCATGGAAACTACCTGTTTACCTGTGTTGATTGCTAGATAACCATATGCTGTAACAGAAGGAGGTCAGTTTTCTCTGCAGCAAATTTTCCCCCTTTAAGTATGGCAAGAATAAAGGGCTTGAGTAATGGCTAAGACACCACTTTTTACTACAACTGCCTCTGAATTACCATCTGAGAAACCAGTACTCTACTGGGCCTTGTCACAAGTGGAAAACAGGATGATCCCCAAAGAACTACTCTCTAGAGAGCAGAGATACAGTTAGGCAGATTCCTTTTTCAGAGAAAGGAAAATAACCTGTTGGTTGTGTTCCTGTCCTAATCTGATCTTCTGGAGAACTCTTATGTCTGGTTCCTTCATCTCATAGAACCCCATGTAGAATTGGGTCCTAGACTCTGCCATCTGCTACCCAATAGCTATGTAACTTTGGGCAGGTAAGTCTCCATGGGCAAAATAATTGTCTATATAAAAGGATTGTTTTGTTTACCTGCGAGTGATAGATGCTGACTTAATCTGACTTTAATACGTGAATGTTTTGGCTTATTAGCTGAAAAGTCCAGAGGTAGCTTCAGACAGTGTTGGCTCCAGAAGCTAAAATCCTATCATTAGGACTTGTTCTTTTTCCATCTTCTGTTGTCTTCAAACACAGATATCCATGCAGGGTCTTGTTAGCTCTGGACTTACATCCTATTAGCTCAGAAACCTCTGCAAAAAAAAAAAAAAAAAGGAGTTTTTCCTTCTCACAATTTCCAATTTTAGTCTTAGGATGAAACTTACATTCCCACCTCTGAATCTCTGTTGTCCTGAAGATGGAGTATCTTGATTTGTCAGGCTTGAGGTGGGCAGTGGGTCAGCTCCATCCAAACCACAGGGTCACCAAAGGAGGTGTCCTAAGGGAAGTTAAAATGGCAGAACCAAGAAAGTAGTATGTGGATACTAGGTAGGCAAGAGCAACAGGTTTGCAGAGTAGGGGCTAAATGAGAGGTCAGCAATTTTTTTCTTTTTTTCTGTAAAGGGCCAGATAACAAACATTATAGGGTTTCTGCTACAACTCCGCAACTCTGCCCTTGTAGTGCAAAAGCAACCATAGACAATAGGTAAATGATGGGCCTAGCCATGTTCTGATAAAACTTTATTTACAAAAACAGGCAGTGGGCTGGATTTGGTCAATGGCTAGAGTTTGGTGACCTCTGATCTAAAAGAATGCACAGGATCTTCTCCCATATTTTCCAAATGACATCTGCACATACAAAGTAATTAACAGATACTGGCTATTATTAGCATTTAGGCTGTAAGTAAAGATAATAACAATGATAACACTGAGAATAATTATGAGAACACTAATTGGATAATGAGACGTAATGCATTGTGAGTAATATGTCAGCCGTGTGTTCCAGGACAGTTTCTGCTCTGTTAGTGGGGCTTCCACTCCACCTACTCAAAGAGCTGGAAGGCACCACAAAGGTATTGTATGCAAATGTCTCCTTTTAGCCCCGAATCTTAGGCTCAGACCAGGAACAACTCACGTACAAGTTTATAGAGCAAACCAGTGGCATTTTCTGAATTTGCAGCTGTTACCTCTGGCCCCTCTCCTGCAGTCCTGAAGGAGTCTGCCCTGTAGATACATGGTACACCTAGTACATTTTAAAACAGAAGTAGACTCAGGTTGTAAGTTTCATTGATTGTGGATCCAAACTGAGTAATGTAGTGACTTCGTATGAGTACAGCCGTTGGCACATTCTTGACCCAGTGGAAAGACCTTCTTCTGGACCAGTATGTTTTTATAACCCAGGAAAACTGCCTGCTGTTGGGATGACTCAGATGTCTATTTTACATGAAGATTACTGAATACTTCTTGATGCTTTTGAAAACAGTGAATAAAATGAATAGTTACTCATTGCCTTACTTAGTTCCCCTCTTTTCACTGTTTCTGTTGGCTTAGCATGCTGGTAGCCATCCAAACAGCTAGTTTCCAGTTTGGCTGTATGCTGATGAAAGCTTTCCCCTCATATCCCCCATCAACATTTACAGAGACCCATGTGCACTAAGAGGGTTGAATTGTGGTGTTGGAGAAGACTCTCGAGAGTCCCTTGGACTGCAAGGAGATCAAACCGGTCTATCCTAAAGGAAACCAGCCCTGAATATTCATTGGAATGAAGCTAAATACTTCGGCCACCTGATGCGACGAGTTGACTCATTGGAGAGACTTTGATGTTGGCAAAGACTGAAGGCAATAGGAGAAGGGGGCAGCAGAGGATAAGATGGTTAGATAGCATCACCGACTCAATAGACATGAATCTGAGCAAACTCCAGGATATAGTGAAGGACAGGGAAGCCTAGTGTACTGCAGCCCATGGAGTCAGAAAGAATCGAACATGATTTAGTGACTGAATGACAACAAAGAGGGTCATACCCTTTGGGCAAAGTCTTCATGATTAGCAAAGCCCTCTGTGGGGTTTGGTTAACCAATACACAACCCCACAGTGATCCAAGAGATGGATATTGTAGAACCAGAGCTCTGTAGTTTCTCTTTTTTTCCACAAATTTATTTCCGACGGTCATTACTCAGCGTTATAAACCAGTTAATTTACATAAATCAACAAAAAGAAAATTTTCATGAATCAAAAATAAGCCATAGACTCCTCTGATCTCAAGTACTACAGAGACCTCAGTCAATGCAATGGAACATTTGGGATTTGGTTTATCATTCCTCTAAGGCAAGGGTCAGCAAACTTTTTCTGTACAGATCAGATGGTAAATATTTAATGCTTTGTGATCCATCTGGTGGGCTATGATTTGCTGACTTCTGCTCTAAACTCTAGTTAGTTACAAAAAGCAAAGCAAAAGAAGGAGTATTTGCACGGGCTGCCCAGTTTTTCAAATGCAGTCTTTAAAAACTCGAGCTTTAGAGTTAGACAGACGTAGGTTCAGCTCCGTGGTTCTGCTGCTTTGTGGGTGAATTTAGGCATGTTAGTTTTCTTACCTATAAAATGGGAATATTAGCAGCCTTCCCATAATGACTTGTGAAGATCAAGCAAAGAAAGTCACTTGCCCCAGGGTTGGTGTGCTGTCTAAATTGTAGTAGTGTAACTTGCACAGTTATCGACAACCAAGACTAACGGGTGGAAGGACCTATTCGGTAGGATGCAATTGAGGAATTGACCTGTCTGGTTACCTTCAAAGAAAACTAGGTGGGGAATGCCAAGAAACCTATTTTCATCATCATCTTCTAAGGGAGGAATCTGAGACTAGATCAGATTTGCTTTGCACTGTTGCTAGGAGGCTGGTGCTGGCTCATGACAGACCATGTTCCTTTCTCTGACAAATGAGTCCTTACATCACTCAGAGGAAAATCTCAAATTAAAAGTCTCTTTTCTGAACACTTTCTTCAGTCACAGAGTTAAGGCGAGTGGCCTGCTTTGGGTCTGGATTGTCAACATGGTCTGAGAAGAGGTGGGAGGAGGGACTACGGCCCTGGAAGCTCTGGGACCTTGCTAATTACTTCCCAGTGACTTCATCATGCTGCCTTGATTTTGCAACCCTTGTTGCCATGGCTGAAGCTTGAAAGAATTTGGCCTGAAGCCACCTATATGCTCAACATACTGGGAATGTAGCTTTCAGTAACTAAATTTTATATTTAATTCGGAAGAATTATGAGCTATGAGGTTGAAGTTGGGTGTGTTGGTTAAGACTGGAGAATGAAAAGTTTACTTCTGAAGGGCAAAGTAAAAGAAAGTGCAAAATAGTAATCTCTTTGTCTTACACACATACACATCATATCACATCACACCACATTCTACTTAGAACAATTGGAAGTCAGGTCTGTGATTCAGTAACTAAAGGAATATCTAAGAATGGTATTCTCATTAGAAAGTTCCAGGTTCCTGCAGCTGCCATTTTTATAGTAAAAAGGAAGAGGTTTTGAGTAAACACAGATCAGGCTGTAATTTCCAGCTCTGTCCTTTCCTAACAATTTGACAGCAAGCAAATTACTTAATCTTGTTTACTCATCTGTAAAATAACTTAACAATCACTTCTCACATTGTACAAAATGTCTGTCTTAAAAGATGCTACCAGTAACTGCTGTCCAGCCGGACTGTACAGACTGGAGTCCTTTTGCCAAATCTGTACACCCTGCCCCTCACTGTAGACTTGTTAAAAAAAAAAAAAGCTGAAGTCATTCTCAGCATTTTAGCACGTATTGAGTCATTGCTCTAGGGGGTTCTAATCCTGGGGCCATGATAACAAGGAGACCTGCTAGAAAGACCATGTAAAGCCTGCTCCCCGCTCCCTGGCCTGCTGGCTGACAGTATTGTCTGTACCTGCTCTCAGGGAAGGTGGGCACAGGTCACTTGCTTTTCACTCTTGTCCCGTGGAAAACTTTGTTCAAAGTTGTAAATTATGTGACATCTTTAGTAACAACTTGATTCACTCTGAACCACACTCCTGGCCAATAAATACTCAGTCCTTGCTTGGGGATTTTGTTTATGCACACAGGAAAAGTCCTCATCTGTACAGTGACAGAGCAACAGGGGACAGGGATTGCTGACTTAACAGGAGCCAAACAGGTGTATGAATGAAGTCAGGAGGTGTTTTATGCTCCTCTTAACATTTCTTTCAGGAAAAACAGCAGCGTAAGCTGTTTTTGTATCTGACACTGGGATTTGACATCTGGGAGCAATAGGGACTGGTGGGAACTGGGGCAGAGTAGAAAATTTGTGTCTGTCTAAAGGACAATCACTTCAGTTCTAGCTGATTGTTATCACTCAGGAATTAAGTTGGAGGATACCTAGATATTTCTAGTACTTTCAGATATGAGAGAAATCTGAATTTTGACACGAAATATATTAGCTTTTAAACGTTGTTCAATAACTGACATTTTAAAAAGTAGTAACAACAACTGTGTGTTACTCTTGTGTTATAAGCCCTTCCATAGACTGAAAGGAAGAATTGGTGGAGAAACAATGAAGTTGGGGGAAAGATAGCTGTGTGGACTAACACCTCAAAAAATGGTATATGGCATTTCTTGCAATACTCTCCAAGTGTAAAATCTTGCCTGTTTCATTTAAGCTTTGTCATATTCCTCAGACTTTACTTACAAAGGCAGGAAAGTGGTCGAACACCTTTAGTACTTTAGATCTAAACAAAGAGCAATGATGTTTAGTTAAGAAAATGTAAATGGTTAACAATTTGCTGGCATTTATCACTGCAAATTAAAACAGATTTTTAGGATTAATTCTCAAATTGTTACCTTTAACATTGCTAAAGTTACTTCTAACTGAACTTAGCCAAAAATAAAAGGAATATTTGCCTAAAGGAGTAAATGGGTTCTGTGACTTCTCTCCTTGATTTTTGGTGTAAAAACATAAGAATATTTTCTTAGTGTCTAAGAAAGACCTCTTTGGAAGTACTTGTTATACTGTGTAGGGATGGGGAAGAGACCCACTGAAAGGATCATGCTTGAAGAACAACAGCTGGGCAGCTGTTGGACAATCCATCAGGCTTATGTTTTGCTCAGTGGACTATGGTAACTGAGAGTGAGGACTATGGAGGAGTATGAGGAGGAAGGACAAAGATGATTACAGTAAACTTTTGTTCTATGCTTGCTAGGTGGTCTGTGATGTAAAACCTCTTCTCCCCGTACCCTGTATTGCACTGTGAAGTTAGATCTGTTCTCAAGTAAGGGACAATGGGCCAAGTGTCAGCAGAATGTAACCTTAGGGCACGTGGGCTGGGTAGAAGGAGGAGGTGAAATTGCCCATTGCAAGAAAGCCTGCCACTTCTGTATTAACTCAAAGCCCTAGGATGTCCTGGAGTCCAGGGAACTGATTTCAAGGAGCACTGTAGATCTTATGCAACTCCTATTATCATATTTTACCCTAGCACCTATTTTGATCTACTAGTTTTCACTGAACACCTATTAGGTGCCTGGCGTTGTGCATGCCACTGTATAGTGGATTCCACGAAAGATAAGACATGATCCTGAAGGTATGACTACGTTCAGTAATTAGAGGCCCTGGTTGCTTTTGGCAGGGTCATCGGATGTTAGTCGAGCTTCCTGTCCATTTCAAGGCTGAGGAGTTTTGTATATTCTTTCCTTGTGCTTTGTTTGTGCCTCTCTCCAAATCCACATCCATAGGAATAGCCTCTTATTTAGTGCCTGATCTGGGGAAGCTCCTGTCACTTGTTGACAAAGTCACCTCCCAGATCCTGTCTGAGCCACCAGGGAAGTCCATGTTGGGTCCCCCTGGGACCTGCAAATCATTATTCTCTCAATGAAATCTTGTGTGCTTAGTCATTCCATCATGTCTGACTCCTTCAACCCCATGGACTGTAGCTCACCAGGCTTCTCTGTCCATGAGCATTCTCCAGTCAACACTGGAGTGGGTTACCATGCCCTCCCTCCAGGGGATCTTCCCAACTCAGGGATCGATCCCAGGTCTCCAGCATTGTAGGCAGATTCTTAACCAGCTAAGCTACCAGGGAAGCCCCAGTAAAATCTGAATGAGCGCCTAATAAATAGTGGGTCCAGGAGTAGATACGGGCCCTTCCCTCACAGAATTTAAAGCCTAATGGGGAAGATATTCAGACATTAAGGAGGCAATTTGAACGTGATTAAGTATGAAGTGCAAGCTCTTACAGGCGTGAAAAGTAGATTGGGACTCAAGAAAGGATTATTCAAAGAAACAATGTCAAAGAGTCAATTAAGATTTCACGTTTAATATAAGAAGTAATATAGTCCTAGAACACCATGAACTATACATCTAGCTATTAAAAGTGGGGGGTGGGAAATGGATCATAAAAAGGATGTGTTCCACTTGTGGGCTTTGCCAAATTTATGTAGACCACTGTGAACCAATCTGTCTCAGTAAGTTACCAGTTTGAGAAATGCACATTCTTCTCTTAAGGAATTTTCCTGGTGATTGAATGGCTCTGTTTATCACTTGTAAAATAAACATACAAGACTAGTTAAGAGGAGACTGGGCAGTCAATCCAGTGGAATTAACAGGGACTGAATATCTAGTTGACAGATTCAGTTCAGTCATTCAGTCGTGTCCGACTCTTTGTGACCCCATGAACTGCAGCACACCAGGCTTCCCTGTTCATCACCAACTCCCAAAGCTTGCTTAAACTAGTGTCCATCGAGTTGGTGATGCCATCCAACCATCTCATCCTCTGGCGTTCTCCTCCTGCCTTCAATCTTTCCCAGCATCAGGGTCTTTTCCAGTGAGTCAGTTCTTCACATCAGGTGACCCGAGTATTGGAATTTCAGCTTCAGCACCAGTCCTTCCAATGAATACTCAGGACTGATTTCCTTTAGGATTAACTGGTTTGATCTCCTTGCAGTCACTTGCAACTCCTTGAAGTTGACAGATTAATAGCCATATATTTAGCACCTCATTAGAAGGAACCAAGGTAGGGAAAAACACAAGACATCTAGGAGGCCCTGAAGTGCTTCCTTGGGTGTAAAACAATGAAACAGCCGGGTATTTTTACTAGCAAGACAGATTTACTTAGGAGAAATGAAGAACTGAAACTTGGGACATGCAACTATAATGAAACATGTATAGATCTGGTAAAAAAAAAAAAAAAAAAAAGAGAGAGAGAGACTTTTATAGAGGAGAAGAGGAAGTTGGGAGGGACTGCTATAAACAAAAAGTCCGTCAGAGGAAACTTTGAGTTCAAAATCTAGTGGCTTGTCATTGGCTGAGTTGTGACAGTCTCTAATTGGATGAACTGTTGCCAAGAAAGCAGAAATCTTTCTTCTTCCTAATCAGGGCTGTATCTCTCCCTGCTGGAGATGCAAGGTATGTCTCTTCCTGTTGGTTTGTGCATGAGAAGTCTCCCTTCTGGTCCCCTAACTCCACTGTAGTGAGTTTCCTTTTATTAATTTTCACAGATGATGGGTACCATTTAGAGACATGATGTTGACCAGTCTTTGAAACAGGCTAATGGTTAAGGAGAGATGGTGCTTTAGCCTCTGTTTATCTAGAGCTTCCCTCACTAGCGGAAGAAGGGAGGAAGGGTGATGTCGAAGAAGTCTGCCTACATCACAGGAAGGGGAGACTGAGAGGCAAGCCAGCTGCCTCTCTGAACAGAACTCTAGAAGGAGAGGAGTGAATATTGATCAGAAAGATGGTCTGCCATCTTGCCTCTTAAGCTTACTAAAAACACCAAATAAGACACTTAGCCTATGGTCTGGGACTATTACTTTTCTATTGTTGCTATAACAAATTACTGCAAAGTAAGTGTTTTAAAGGCTTCCCAGGTGGTGCTAGGGGTAAAGAACCTGCCTGCCAATCTAAAAGATGTAAGAGACATCTGTTCGATTCCTGAGTTGGGAAGATCCCCTAGAGGAGAGCGTGGGGACCCACTCGAGTATTCTTGCCTAGAGAATCCCATGGACAGAGGAGCCTTGCAGGCTATGGTCCATGGGGTCACAAAGAGTTGGACATGACTGAAGCAACTTATTAATATACACACACAGCCTAAAATCAAGATGTCAGCAAGACTGTGTTTCTTTCTGAAGGCTGTAAAGAAGAGCTTGGTTTCTGCCTTTACCAGCTTCCAGAAACTGTCCATGCATCCCTTGACTCACAGCCAATGATGTTAGACTGAGTCTTTCTTACGTTGCCATTTTTCTAGTTCTCTCTCTCTCCTGCCTCCTCTTACTTATAAGAGCACTTGTGATGATATATGTCTCACTTGGATAATCCAGAATAAACTACATCTCAAGGTCAGTTAATGAGTAACTTTAATTCCCCTTTGCCATGAAACTGACATTCTCATGGGTCCTGGATTAGGGCATGGACATTTTGGGAGAGTGGGCATGATTCTGTATCTGTACTATTATGCTGGTACACAATAAAAGTCAATCAATGGTCCCTGTTTATTATCAGTACTCCTGATCTGTTCTTTCTGGAAGTGTAAGATTAGCTACTGGCCTTCATTCTTCAAATGCAGGACCAAAGCCTCAGCTCTGGTAGACTTTAGAAAGCTTGCCCTTGACTGTCTCAGGGGGCAGGGATGTGGCCAGACCCCACCTGGAGGGTTGTGTCTGGCCTAGGAGGTACATTGTAAGTGGATGTAAGTGGTTTGAAGTGCTGTAACCAGGGTGGTCAGGAACTTAAGGAGGAGAAAATTATGGGAAAGCTGGTGGGTAGAGAAGGAATTAGGCGTCAGGTATTACAAGTGTGTCACAATTAAGAACATGCACCGTACACAGGTAGAGCTGGGTTCCCATCCCGGTTTAGTCACTCACCAGCTGCCCGGCATTGGACAAATGACCTCCCCTCTCTGATCTCCAGTTTTTCATCTATGAAAAGGAATAATAATAACATCTATGTCGTGAAAGCATTTGGAGTGGTCAGTGAGATAATGCATGTGAAATGTCTAGTATGTTGCCTGGTGCTATTCCATGGGGTAGAAAAATAACCAATGAGTAGAAGCCACAGGGAAAATTTAGTCTCATTATAAAGGAGGAGCTTTATAATAGTGAAAGCCGTCCAGTGGCAAGACGGTGAGATGTGTGAAATCATAAACTCCCCTTCATCACACCGGTTCAGATTTTGACTGGACGTCAGCCTGTGGATCGACAACAGCAAAGCCACTGGAATGCTTTCTAAAAGTCCAGAGGTCTAGGACTCAACCGATGTGCTGAACTGGGATAGTCAGGGATGGGGCTTAGAGATCTGTGTTTTCTTAAGAAAAAAAGAAAAATAGCACCCAGGAGCACTGATTGTTCAGGACAGTTGGCAAGATGATGGGTTCCCTGAGCTCACATTGCCTTTTTTTCCACTAGGGTCATACTCCTCTCTCTGCTTTCCTTCTCTGGGAGCTAGACTCGCCTGTCCCATAAGTTGCCAGTGTCTGGGCAGAGATGGAAATATTTTTGTGTCCATCACTCTGCAGACATCCCTAGAGAGGATGTAGCCAAAGGACCCTAGATTCAAAGGCAGAGTACAACATAGGATTTCATTTTGCTGCAAGACCAGCTGGTTCAAGCCCCAGCTCAGCTGCTTCTGAACTTGCATGAGCTTCAGAATCTCCATGTCTGAGATGGAATAACTGCTTCCCAGTAGAGGATGTCATAAAGAAATAAGTTAATAGATGTGAAAATATTTTGTAAACTATGCAAATGTTAAGTTGTGACTATTTTTAATTTATTTATTTTGGCTGCACGGGTCTTCATTGCTGCTGCTGGGCTTTCCTTAGCTGTGGCAAGCTGAGGGCTACCCTCTAGTTGTGGCTTTTGGGCTCTAGAGTGCAGCTCAACAGTTGTGGCTGTATCAATTTAGTTGCTCTGTGGCATGTGGGATCCTCCTGGACCAGGGATCGAACCTGTGTCCCCGGCCTTGGCAGGCAGATTCTTAACCGCTGGACCACCAGGGAAGACCTTACTAAGTTACTATTAACTTATGTGTTTATAAGTTCAATGGATAAAATGTTGGTTATTATTTATAATTCAAAAGAAGAATGAAAAGAGAAGAGCTTACAAGGAACATTCTTTTGGAAGTTAAACCATGTGAGAGTACTTTGCAGTTATGGGCATGGGAACGCAGAGGCAGATAAAACCCGGGAATTTCTTTCATGGGACTCATGAGATCACTCTCGGGTTAACCTGGGCTACCTAGGAACCCCACCAATTTTGTCTCATCTTAAGAAGACCTTTGCTGCTGTTGCCGCTGTTCAGTCGGACACTCGATTGTGTCTGACTCTTTGTGGCCCGTGAACTGTAACCCACCAGGCTCCTCTGTCCATGGGATTCTCCAGGCAAGAATATTGGAGAGGGTTGCCATTTCCTTCTCTAGAGGATCTTCTTAAAGTGTTTTTTCAAGTCTAAGGTGCACACAAAAAGCACATAGACTTTAAATCACCAGCTTAATTGATTTTCATAAATTGAACACACATGTGAAACTAGCCTCCAAATAAAAAGGGAAGTAGAAAAAGAATATCGGTAGCCTTAAGAAACCCTGCTGAGGCCACAGAATTTGAACACAGGTGACTTCAGAACTGACTGGTGCAAAATTCACATCCAGTGTTCTGGCCTCCCTCCTATTTGCCTTCTGGATGTGGTTTTAGTCAGCTCCTGTGTCTAGGAATTTTCCCCCAGCAAGTCCTGTTCTCTGGGAGAGGTCTGAGAAGGATCTGAGAAGATCCCTCACACTGAGGTGTCGGTGAATGCCTTTCCTTCGATTTCTAGCTTTCCTCTGGTCTCCTGCAGGGATATAAAGGAACAGGTCTCTCTTGAGGAGGACTTTCAAGGCCTCTGGGAGCCAGGAGTGGGTGATTTTGAAGAGTGATGAAAAACCTTAAAGAAATCCTAAAGCGTCACCCCTTTGGCCTTTCAATTCCCTGCCCTGATCATTTACATAGTCATGATGATGACTTGCCTTCTTGCTTATTCCTGACACCACGTTTCAAGATTGGCTGCCTGGAGAGAAAAGGTCTATGAACAGACAGACCCCTCTGTTCACAGAAGACTGCATTGAAGAAAAGCAATGGTGAGGTGTGACCAAAACGCCCAGCAAGCCTTAGCTACTGGACGCCCTGCCCAGTTTCTACTGGTGCCTGAAGGCCGTGCAGCTCATTAAGCTACTTAGTCAACATATCAGCCACTCCCATGTCTGGGGGACTGATTGGGAAGGCCCAGTTTGGGGAGCTTCTGGGGCCAAAGGAGGAACTTCCCAGGCCTCCAGGCCAAATCCAGAGCTCTGTTAATCAAGGGAGTGCCTTGAAATCAGTCCCATTTGGGAAAGGAATAAATGTCCAGGCTCTTTGGTTGAAGGATCACATTTTTGAGAATCGAGATTTAGAGATGTTGGTCTTGGCAATGGAGTCCTGAGAAATGGAATATTTCCTGCCATGTCAGTAAACAAGGATGTCATAGTCACTAGCAATTGCAGCCACCACTAATGGTGAGGTGGTGAACCCGGAGGAAACTCAGGAAAGAAAGAATACCTGCTACCTAGCAGCCATCAGACCGCAGCCACTCCCTACTGTAAGCCCTGGAAAAACTCAGGATGTGAAGAATGCCAGAATCCAGCCCCAGCTAGCTGAGGTGCATGTCAAAGGAATGATTTCAGTGAGCCCAGACTCTTGCATCTTCCCAAACATAGAAAAGCTCTTGTTGTTTAGTTGCTAAGTTGTGTTGGACTCTTCGTGATCTTGTGGACCACAGCACACCAGGTTCCTCTGTCCTCCAGTAACTCCCAGAGTTTGCTTAAATTCATATTCATTGAGTCAGTGATGCTATCTAACCATCTCATCCTCTGTCGTCCCTTTCTCCTCCTGCCCTCAATCTTTCCCAGCATCAGGGTCTTTTTCCAATGAGTCAGCTCTTTGCATCAGATGGCCAAAGTATTGGAGATTCAGCCTTAGTATCAGACCTTCTAAAGGATAGTCAGTCCTTCCAATGAATATTCCAGTGATTTCCTTTAGGATGGACTGGTTTGATTTCCTGGCTGTCCAAGGGACTCTCAAGAGTCTTTTCCAGCACCACAGTTCAAAAGCAGCAATTTGAAAAATGCTAAATTCCTTAATTTGGGATATCTGGCTTCCTTTAATTGATACTAATTTTTGATGTTCAGACTACCTGCCCTTTCTTGCAAAACTTCTGTGCAAGCTGGCTCCTCCCCCTCATCTTCTCAGCAGCTCTCTCAGGGTTACTCGAGGTGCTGTCTCCCAGCCTTAAGTTCTAAAAATTCCCACCAAATAAAACATAACTCTCAACTGTGAGCTTCTGAATATTTTTTGAGTCCACAGTCCTAGTGTATCTTCCCATGTCCTCATCAGTTTTCCCTGAAGGCCTCATCAGCTGAGGTTCATGGCTCCACATTCATTCCCCAAGAATGCTGGGAGCAGTGAGGCCACCACGCTTGGGCAGGGCCTCTGGATCAAAACCACCAGCAAGGAAGGACCAGCTCTTGAGTGGTGCTGACCTGCCCTTCCTACCTCCCACTGGCTTTTCTAATGTGACTATTTGTACTTCTGTTCTCTTTTCTCTCCTCCTCACAGATTTCTTAGCCTTTTAGAACACCACCATCTAGAATGGAGTATCACACAGAACCTGTGACTAGAACGTATTTTTTTATCTAGTCACCCATTCATTCATTCATTTCTAAACATACAATGATTGAGTGTCTACTATATGCCAGGAACCACACTGAGTGTGGGAAAGACAGAATCAAAGAAGTCAAGATCTTGCCTTAATCCTAGTCTAGTAGGGAAAAGACAAGTAAATTGTGATAAGTACCTTGGAGAGGTAAGCTGCAGGAAGAACATCTAAAAAGAAAACTTGGGGATCAACAAAGACTTCCCGAGGGAAGTCATAGCAGAATTGAATTTTGAAGAGGAAATAAAGATGAGCCTACAAAGGCTGGGTCAGAGGGTGTGGGGAAGAGGACACTTCAGCAGAAGAGACAGTTTGCCACAAGGCAAACTAATTGGGCCCAGGTTCCCTGTGACTCACATCTGGAGCCCATGCCCCATGAATTGCCTCCTTTTATTGGACTAATATGAAGTTTTCAAATTTATTTTCATGTTGTTCAGTGAACCAGAGCCAGAGGGAGTGGCATTTACTTCAGAATCGACACGCCTCTGGGGATTGGGCTGGCCAGTGTGTTCCTAGGCCATAGCTCAAGTTTTATTTTTAGAAGGAGTTCCCAGTTTGGGAAGATCAAACACCTCCACCCCAGTCTGTCACTTGGGCCTGGAGATTCACTGTTCCTTGGTGTCTTATTTCTGTTTTGGATGATGAACCTTTCTGGAGATGGGTGATTCCATTGGGTCAAGGCTGACTCAAGTCTACCCTGAGGAGGACCTCACAAAAGTCCAGAGGTTTTATACTTAAGAGTGTTCTCCTGATGCTCTTCCAGAGGTGATCCAGGCCAGTTCACAGTGTGGAGCTTACAGCCCTGAGAACTTCCCAGGCTCCCACCCACTTGGGCCTCCCTTCTGGTACTTTCTTTTTGTACAAAGCACAAATACCATTTGTTGCTATAGTGACGTACTAAAACTCCCTGGTAGCTAAGCTATCTGAGTGGTCATTTTGTACCATTTTAGGCATTTAAGACAAGGAGAGGAAGCTAAAATAGAATGTTAATTTTGCGTTAAATACTGTTGATGCTTTCATAAGTACCATCTATTTTCTTTGGCTCCGAAATCACAGTGGATGTTGACTGCTGCCATGAAATTAAAAGATGCTTGCTCCTTGCAAGGAAAGCTATGACAAACCCGAACAGTGTATTAAAAAGCAGAGACATCACTTTGCCGACAAAGGTCCATATAGTCAAAGCTATGGTTTTTTCAGTAGTCATGTACAGATGTGAGAGTTGGATCATAAAGAAGGTTGAGCGCCAAAGAATTGGTACTTTCAAACTGTGGTGTTGGAGAAGATTCTTAAGAGTCTGTTGGACAGCAAGGAGATCAAACCAGTCCATCCTAAAGGAAATCAACCCTGAATACTCATTGGAAGGACTAATACTGAAGCTGAAGCTCCAATACTTTGGCTACCTGATGCGAAGAGTTGGCTCACTGTAAAAGACCCTGATGCTGGGAAAGATTTAAGGCAGGAGAAGAAGGGGACAACAGAGGATAAGATGGTTGGATGGCATTACCAATTCAATGGGCGTGAGTTTAAGCAAGCTCCGGGAGATAGTGAAGGAGAGGGAAGCCTGGTGTGCTGCAGTCCGTGGGGTCACAAAGAGTCAGACAGGACTTAGCGACTGAACAACAACAAAACATCTTACTGAAGGTTCTATAATGAGCAGTGAGTTGAACGTTATCGTTCTAGAGATGAAATGAATGCCTTGTCCCAGCCATAACTGGAAAAGGTAGATTTTAACCAAGAATCCAGTGACCATGTAGTCATGTAGTTGCATTCTGCCAAGGTCCCTCTGTCAGCTGCTAATCAGAGCTAGTGTTCTTGGCTTTTGGTTCTCAGCAGAATGAGTGTCATTTTATTTATTCCTTCATGGTTTTTTCCTCCTAGTACTTCTTTTTCTTTTTAATTAAAAAAATTTTGATGTATTTTTATTAGAGGATAAGTGCTCTCCAGTGTTGTGTTGGTTTCTGCTGTACCGGAAAGTGAACCAGCTGTAGGTACGCATATATCCCCTCCCTCTTGAGCCTCTCTGCCACCCCACCCCCTCCCCATCCTGGCCCTCTAGGTCATCACAGAGCATCCAGCTGAATTCCCTGTTCTATACAGCTGCTTCCCATTATGTATTTTACATATGGTAGTGTGTATGTATGTGTGTATAAATTTATGTGTGTGTGTGCTTAGTCGCTCAGTCATGTCCAACTCTGTGCAACCCCATGGACCGTAGCCCACCAGGCTCCTCTGTCCATGGGGATTCTCCCGGCAGCAATACCGGAGTGGCTGCCTCTGCTATTCTCCCAGTTCATCCCACTCTCCCCTTCCTCTCCCTGTGTCCACAGTCCATTGTCTATGTCTGTGTCTCCATTCCTGCCTTGCAGATAGGTTCATCTGGACCATTTTTTCTAGATGCTATATAAATGCATTAATATACAATATTTGTTTTTCTCCTTCTGACTTACTTCATTCTGTATAACAGTCTCTAGATTCATCCATGTCACTATAACTGACTCAACTTAGTTCCTTTTTCTGGCTGAGTAATAGTCCATTTTATATATATCTCCTAATACTTCCTGTGTGAGAACACCTGAAGTCCCAACTGACTCTATTTGCCATTTATGTCATTAGCCAGTTTGGGCCCCTTGCCCTGGAAAGTGATTTTTAAAAATTCATTTTTTATCTTGATTGGCTGTGAATGAGATAGGTGACCTTTCAGTGATTCGATGGTGAATTTGGCAATTGGCTGGACAAATGCCAGTTCACCTGTTGGACTATATTCCCAGGACATTGATTTGCCCTTTTGAGAAGTCTAGACTAAGAATTGGTCAGACATGAGAGGGTACTAAGATGATTCCTGTGTCTGAATTATACACTGAATTTGCCCCCAAACTCAGTGTTAGTAGCTCTAGAAAAACATGCTTATGTAGCAGAGATAGGAAAGGAGAAAATGGAGGTAAAGACATTAAGCAATGGTTGTTGTTACCACTGGTTTGTCTCATCTGTAAGTCACCCATAAGGTCTAAGCTCATTCAGTCCTGAATAGAACAGAATGGAGGCTGCCTCTCTGGAACTGAAGGCTATTAATTACCACCTTACACCCCAGGAGAATTAGAGAATCACAGAATTTTAGAACGATAGAGAATTTCTGATACAGCCCTCTTACTTTAAAAATTAAGAGCCTGGGACCTAAAATATAAAAAATCGGCCAAAATTGATACCTAAACCCCACTGGTATTTCATTTCAAGAGTGTGTTTTCATCATTTCATACTGCTTTACTCTCTGTCTACTGATTATGAGCAAGTAAATTTACATCCATCTGATACTGTTTCTGACACAGCCAGTTAGTAGCACCCTGGAGTTAGAACCCAGACCTCCTGACTTCCCATCTCACGTTGCCTACTAGGTCCAATCCCATCATGATTTGGGATAATTGTAAACTGTGCTCCTTAGCCAAACCCTCTGATGGGCTTCCCTGGTGGCTCAGAGGTCAAAGCATCTGCCTGCAATGTGGGAGACCTGGGTTCGATCCCTGGGTTGGGAAGATCCCCTGGAGAAGGGAATGGCAACCCACTCCAGTATTCTTGCCTGGAGAATCCCAGGGACGGAGGAGCCTGGTGGGCTACTGTCCATGGGGTTGCAAAGAGTCGGCCATGACTGAGCGACTTCACTTCACTTCTGATAGTCAAGAAGCTTAAGATGTATCATTTGTGGAGTCTGGTGTTCACTGGCAGGGCTTTTCCAGCAAGTATGTGATCTAGGAAGTGGACACAGTGAACAGAAGGGACTGAAGGAGATTTGGAGGCTGTGAACCTCTAGGTTTCATTTATTCTCAGGATCAATGAGGACACAGCATCTGTCAGAGAGATTCTGACTTCTTGGTTAGTGAGCATCCTTGACATGGTTAAACCCAGTCTTACAGGATCTAGAATGGGTGAAGGGAGTGGTTGTTGGAAATTCCCAACTGTTTTAGAGTTCCTGTCCCTTTCCCTATGGGGGTGGTGTTCTTGAAGGAGCCAGGGAATTCCCAGATATGGGACAATCACAACTGTAACCACAGTTTTGTGGTGTTCAGAGCTGACAGCACTGGTATTTCCGGCATTCTTCTCCAAAGACCTTGGCCACCTTGGGGGAAAGCCCCTCCACAAACACTGTTTCTATTCTCGAGGGTCTAACCTAGTGTCTCCCATTAGGGCAGTTTCTGGACGCTGTCTTTTCTGCGCCTCTGAGGTGTTTGATTTGGGCCCCAAAGGGTGGGAGGGGTGATGTTCATGGCAGATCTCACATCTTCCAGATAAAAACACACCAGTTGCTTTTAGGTTCCCTGGAGAACATTCTGTTGTCACCTCATTGAACCAGCGTAGGAGGAAAAAGAGAATTCAGTGCCAGTTAGTTGACACAGAAGCGTGCAGGCAGGAAATCTGTATCCCACACCACATCTGATGATCCTATCATTAGAGGCTCTTGGCAGAGTGAGGGAAAACAAACGCAAATGAAAAACAGGTTCTGAGAACTGTAAAACTTAGAACTTAGTACCAGCCCCATTACACGCTCCCTTTGGATTCACAGAGGCTGTTCTGCACGTTAAGCTGAGCTTGCCTTTGAAACAGAACTCACGTGGATTTGCATGAGAAAGAACAGGCCAGCAACTGACTGCAAAATTAACAGCTGTTTAAATAGTTCAGTGGAGGAGCTAAGGCAGAAAGAAGTTATAGGCTCATTGTTCAAGTCTAGATTGTCCAAGAAGCTCTCCCATCACATGTCCTTACTTTGTTGAGCATTGGAGGGGAGCTGGTGGAACTGGCTTATGGAACATTCCAGTTAAGGAATTGCATTGCTAAATCCAGAAGGTACTCAAGTAGAAATAGAGGTGATGAACACTTTGGGGAGAGCATCAGGCTTGATGGATTTGGTAGAACCAAGCCATCACACTTGGGCTTTCACAGTCCTTATTGCTTGGTTCCCTCTGCATAGCCACAAGTTGTAGGAATGGAGTGTTAATATAAGGATAAGTGTGTGCACTTGGATTAACTTATTGCGTTTATCCAACAGACTTACCCAGATCAGGCCTTGCCCTTCCTGTTCATTGCCAGGGTAGCAAATCCGCAGGCTGCTGTGACCTCAACCTTCCTCCTGGGTTCAATTCACGTTTCTCTGGAATTCGTTTCTCTTGAAGCTGGGACAGTCATTGAAATCCACCATATTCACGATGATAATGAGACGTAGCATTACCGCCTTGACTTTTGTTTCAATGTGTCTGTGCTAAAAACCAACATGAGAACACCAGAATTGGCATCTGGTGGGAGCTTCAGGTGCTAGTTTGGACAAATACATTCCTAAATTGTGTATATTTCATTTATTTTGCTAAGCTCTGGACAAATTGCATTCTTAATTTAGGAGACCCCTCATTCCTCCAGGTTTCTGGTCAAATGCCCTTTATCACAGAAGCTCTCCTTTCCTGACCAGATTATGCAAAATAGCTCTGTCTTCTTTCTACATGTCATCCTCTTCCTAGCATATTACCTCCACTTTAAATATATTTTTTCATTTACTTGTTCTCCACTAAAATGTACATCCTGTGGGAGCAAGGGCTTTGTATCTTTTGTCTATTGTGTTATTGTAGCACCTGGAACAGCATGGGGCCTGTGACATATGCCCAGTAGGAACTTGTGGAATAAATGCAGAAGGGTGAGAGGGTTGCTCGGGGGTATGCTGCCAGCTACTGTAGAAGGACCTGGTTCCCAGAGGAAGCACAGTGCCCTGTGTAGCTGCTTTCCGGCTCATAGTTTCTTTGAACAAACATTTATCAAGTGCTTGGGGCCAGGTGTTAAAGAACACAGTCCGCTCTCAGGGTTTGAAGAGTGGTGGAGGATGTAGATGTTTAAATTAAATCCATCCTTTAAGATCCAGCTCTGGTATCAGTCCTTCCTGGGAACCTTTCTTGAACTTTCTTCTTCTTCCCCAAAGCTAGGTTAGGCACCATTCTTGCCAGGTCCCATAGCATCCTGTACAGGATCTTATCATGGCCCGTATGTAAGGAGACAACTACCAGACCCTGTGCGTTGTGTTCCGCACACGAGCTCCTTAAGGGCAAAGATTATACCTTACTCATTACTGACTGTCGTGTCTGACACACAGAGTCCTCAGTAAATACCAGGTATCCTTGTTATCCCTGTTACTAGGTACATTCAGTAACCAGCATCCACATAGCTATGGATGTGTGTAAAGTCATATGAAAAACTGTATCTGTTCCAGGGATGTAATGTACACCATGATAAATATAATAACACTGCTGTATATTATATATGAAAGTTGTTGAGAGTAAATCCTAAAGGTTCTCATCACAAGGAAAAAGTTGTTTTCTATTTCTTTAATTTTGTGCATATATGAGATGATGGATGTTTTCTAAACTTACTGTGGTAATCACTTGACGTTGTATATAAATCAAATCTTTATGCTGCTTACCTTAAACTTATACAGTGCTGTGTGTCATTTATATCTCAGTAAAACTAGAAGGAAAACACCTTATAACCATAGGAAGGAATAAAAATGATTGCTGTTATTCAGCTGCTAAGTCGGGTCCTACTCTTTGCTACCCCATGGACTGGCGTATGCCAGGCCTTCCTGCCCCTACTGCCTCCCTGAGTTTGCCCAAGTTCATGTCCATTGAATTGGTGATGCTATCCAACCCTAAAGATGATTAGAAGTGGTAAATACAAAATAAAAACAGAGCCGTGTATCTCTTCTTCTGAGGATGTATAAGGCTTAGAAACACTTCTGTGTTGTGCTGTACCATGTTGTTCAGTGTTATGTTCTATAATATTCTCCATTTCAAGCTCTCTCTGTGTTCTTGGGGGTGTAGGGATCACTTAGATTTGTCAAGGGTTTTAACAAAGAGTTCTTGGCGGACTCCCTGCATCCCCAGAGGCAAGCGGAGGCCCTGATGCACTTTAACGATGATTTTCTACACGCAGATGTTAGAAGCTCCTCCGAGCCTGGAGCACGTGTTTAATTCCAAGTGGGCAAGTCACAGGCATCCTCTCAATAAATGCTTGTGGGTTCATGAGATTTTGATGCTGCCACTTTGATGTGGCTGTTTTGATTCGGGGCTTCAGGGATGTTTTGCCATGGCTTAAAAGACAAATCGTTAAACAAACAGAGATTTTGTGCCACTCAGAAGGGTGGCCAACAGGCATCCAACCACACTGCTTGATGGGGTGTGGACGTTAACCTAATATGTGTGTGTTTTTACTTGGACGTGGCTGTCTTGATGCCTGTCGCTTTCATTACGTCGTATGGATCTTGCCAGAATGTCTGGTTTAAATACTTGATAGTCTCACTGAAATACCAAGCATGATTCTAACTTCAGTCACAGGAGGCTTCCAGATGAAACGGAAGGCAGGGATTACGCTCTTGAGGCGCTCATAGAGTGTTTTGCCAAAGGCTGGCTAACGAATGCATTCACTATTTCAGAACACGTATGGCCGCCATCATGATTGGCAATTTCCCGGTTTACAGCCTCAGATAATTGGCTAGAGAAGTGTTTAAAAATATAAAAAGATCCTAATGCAAGCATGGAAATATGGTCTATTCATGTTAAAAAGATCATTTTGATCATTTTCCCTGCTGTGCTGTAAAAAGAACTTTTCCGTCTGTTTTATTTGGTGATGGGAGGAAATGGTCTTTACTGCTTGCTGGTCAGACAGCCCTTGTCTGCTTGCAGTGAACTTCCTGCCCAGTTTTCTTTAGACTGCCTGAATGATCATTAACATACACACATGCCAGATAGTCGGGGGTGCCCACAAACTAACTAGATGAGTAGAAAATTAGGCCACTGTAGGAAGACTAAGTGAAAAGTGAACAAAAGTGAAATCGGCTCGGTCGTGTCTGACTCCTTGCGACCCCAGGGACTGCAGCCTACCAGGCCACTCCGAAGGCAATGGCAACCCGCTCCAGTGTTCCTGCCTGGAGAATCCCAGGGATGGGGGAGCCTGGTGGGCTGCCATCTATGGGGTCGCACAGAGTCGGACACGACTGAAGCGACTTAGCAGCAGCAGCAACTGCAGGAAGACTAAGACGCTTTTATTTTGACTCATGTTTTCATCTGAGTGTTCTACCAGACCTTGCTACATTATTCCTAATTTTAAAATATTTTAGAAGCAAGTGCATTAAGCAGCTTGTTAAGAAAAAGTAAGTCATTGTATTGGGTCCTTGGTCTTGGCTCTGAGAGTCCAGAAGCTAAGCTTGGTGTTTTGAAAGAAACAAAGAGAAGTCGCTCAGTCATGTCCAACTCTTTGCGACCCCATGGACTGTAGCCACCAGGCTCCTCCCTCCACAGGATTTTCCAGGCAAGAGTACTGGAGTGGGTTGCCATTTCCTTCTCCAAAGATTGTTTCCACCCAGTTTTGAACTGGGCACTTTTCACATGTTAGGCAAATGTGATAACCACTACTGGAAACCGTATGGCTATATGTCCCTAATGGTGTCTTGAATGGTGGTGCAACTGCATGGGTCCCCTAAGTTAAATGTCACACTTGTCATGAATATTCCCTGGAGAAAGGAACCACGTGTGCTGGCTGCCTGACATACATCATCATGTTTAACTTCCACAAGGTAGGCCTTGAGCCTTTCTTTCTTTTTTTTTTTTTTTTTTTAGAGAATATTTATTTATTTATGGGTATGTCAGGTGTTATTTGGAGAAGGCAGTGGCACCCCACTCCAGTACTCTTGCCTGGAAAATCCCATGGACAAAGGAGCCTGGTAGACTGTGGTCCATGGGGTCGCGAAGAGTCAGACACGACTGAGCGACTTCCCTTTTACTTTTCACTTTCATGCATTGGAGAAGGAAATGGCAACTCACTCCAGTGTTCTTGCCTGGAGAATCCCAGGGACGGGGAGCCTGGTGGGCTGCCATCTATGGGGTCGCACAGAGTCAGACATGACTGAAGCGACTTAGCAGCAGCAGCAGATGTTAGTTATGGCACGAGGACTCTTCCTTGCGGCCACATGGGCTTCTCTCCAGTTGTGGTCTACAGGCTCCAGAGTGCCTGGGCTCTGAGGTTTGCAGTACACAGGCCCTCTAGTTGAGACCCTGAGCTCAGTAGTTTCGGTGTGTGGACTTAGTCGCCTCACGGCTTGTGGGATCTTAGTTCCCTGACCAGGTATCAAACCCATTCCCCCTGAGCTGGAAGGCAGATTATTAATCACTGGACCGCCAGGAAGTCCCGAGCCCTTCTTTCTATAAACCACACAGATAGCAAGTGATAGAGTCGTGATTTGAACCCAGGCTCTCTGATTCCAAAATCCACACTATTTCCAGTATAACCAGTGATTTCAAACCACTGGGTCTGCAGGTTGGTGTTGACTCTAAAGGAATGTCTCTCTAGTCTGTGGTGGGACTATCTGGGTAAGGGTGATACCTATTTATCGTGAAGAAACTCATGTGTGCTAAGGTGAATCATCATGTCTAGCTCTTTGCGACCCTGTGTGGACCACAGGCCACCAGGCTCCTCTGACCAAGGGATTCTCCAAGCAAGAATACTGAAGTGGGTTGCCATGCCCTCCTCCAGGGGATCTTCCCAACCCAGGGATTGAACCGGCATCTCTTAGGGTCTACCTGCATCATCAGGCAGGTTCATTACCACTAGTGCCACCTGGAAATAGTTGTTTATTCAGAGACTGTGACTTGTCTTTCAAGGTGTTAAAGATCATTTTTTTGGTTTGTCACATGGTGGTAGTTGTAAATGACAGCTAACAGAAATGTCCTAAGATGTCAGAGTAAAAAAAATTGGCCTCCCTGTGTTGGTCCCCAAGCTTAAACTTGAAATCTTATTGGCCCAGGAAATGACATAGCTGGAAAAAAGAGACAGTCTACTCATTGTCCTGGCAGAGTCTTGGATGGCTGACTTAGCAGAGCTTGGGTTCATGTGGGGTTTTCCTGGAAGGGGACTGGGATGCATCTGCAATTGGAGGTGATCGCAGGCTGCTTAAAGAGATGCTCCTTTGACACTGAGGAGCATGACTCTTGGGCAACTCAGAGGAGTCCCGATAATGCAAGTGACCTTTTAAAAACCACAATGGAATCATTTTTTTTTTTAACTAGAAAAATCATCTTTTCCAAAAGAAAGGTAGAACTTGGACTACTAGCATGTCTGAGTTTTCTTGTCCAGGATGGGGAAGACTGGAGCTCAGAGGCATTTAATTTAGCAGTGACTCAGGCTGTTACTTTCCTGACCTTAGATAATTAAAAAGTCATCTTTTTGTTCTTGATACAAGAATGAAAAGGCTCAGATTTTAGAGCCAGACATAGCTGGGCAAATTATTTTCTGTGAAATGGGGCAGGGACACTTGCCTTGGAGAGTTACCATGGGACTCTTTGAAGAAACTTCCACTGCCTGTGCGATGCCTTTCCTGCAATGATTCAAGATAACAGGGATAAAAACACTTAGCTCGTTGGCATTTGGTGTGTCCTGGTGTCCTGCTTATGGGTGAACTATCATTCAGGGCACCCTGAGTTTCTTTGACTTTTACTTCCTGCCAGTGATTCCAGAATCCCAGCTGTGCCTGGGGAGGCTGTTTTGCCTCCTACATCCTGAGCCCTTCAAACTGCACAGGGGCAGTGCCCAGCAGACTCTAACCACTGCCTTCACTTCTGTTTCAGTGCCAACAACATGCCCAAGCAGGTGGAAGTACGGATGCACGACAGCCACCTGAGTGCGGAGGAGCCAAAGCCACGGCATCTGGGGCTGCGCTTGTGCGACAAGCTGGGAAAGAATCTCCTGCTCACCCTGACTGTGTTCGGTAGGAGACAGGTGGCCCCCACCCACTCCTCCGCCCCTGGTCTCTCCTGGCTCTGTGTGGAAGCTGGTTCTGGCAGCGGGCACTCCAACCCAGAAAGCAAGCCACACGTGCTGCCTAACCCCACATTTGCCCTGGCACAGCCGCCTCAGTGAGACTCTTCCCTTTCACCCACCCCAGCCATGTTTTCCTCCTTGGGGTTCTAGTGGATCTCAGATTCCAGTGAGCATGATCGGTTTCTGTGGGTAAATGAGCATGCAGATCCCAGGTCCTGCTCACAGACTGTGCTGTGGGCCATTTGCATGAGACCTTGGAGTCTGCATCTTAAGCCTTCTGTGCGTGCGTGTGTGTGTGTGTGTGTGTGTGTGTGTGTGTGCTCAGCTGCTTCACTCGTGTCCAGCCCTTTGTGACAATATGGACAGTAGCCCGCAAGGGTCCTCTGTCCATGGGATTTTCCAGGCAAGAATACTGGAATGGGTTGCCATGCCCTCCTCCAGGGGATCTTCCCAACCCAGGGATCCAACCCACATCTCCTATACCTTGGGCATGGCAGGCGGATTCTTTACCACTAAGCCACCAGGGAAGCACCTTAAACCTTCTAAGTGATTCCAAAGCAGATGTTCAGTATACCACATTTAGAGAAGTACCTGCATGTTGATAAAGGCAACAGCTGCCAAAACCTCCCCAACAGGACTCTGAGGATTCACATTCTCCATGCACCTCATTAACTTAGATTCAGTTAGCACAGTGGCTAACAAGGTCAGTGTGGAAGAGGCTTGTCCTGGACCTTTGACCTGCTCCAGCTCCACCTCAGAAGCCTTACTCCTCTGCTTCAGGTCTCACCCAGGCGCTGGTTGTACTTTTGTGTGACCATTGATATAGACTTGGCCTTGGGTTTTCAACCAGGATTTACTGAAAATGGGGGAAATTGCAGTGTCTTGTACTGAAACGCCTCCTTTGAGTCAGTCATCTTGGATGTCAGTGGACTACAGTCAGGAGTGGACATTTGCCCCAGCTTAGTTCACTTAATAAAAGAAAACCACAGACATGGTAGGGTTTTCCAAGGGTTACCCTCCACAGAAGGGATGAAATTTCATTCATCCTAAGTTTTAAAAAATTGTGCTCTTCACTTGTGGAAGAAAAAAATATCAGATTTCCGGCCGTGTTACTTATTCTCTTTGCATCTCTGGAGTTAGTCCCATGGCCATATGCCTAGGACGTCCCTGCCTGCCTCCCTGACCCTAGTCATGCTTATGACCCCATTTGTGGTTTCCACAAGGCTGGCTTCTCTTAGCTACCAGTTTGGAGCGATCCAAGGTTTTGTTGTGGAATCCTTGAGTATGCCAAGCGAGAGGCTCCTGGTAGCATTTCTGCTCAAATTGTTTCCTCCCAAATCTTATATTTTTAGACAGTCTCCTTGATCTCCCTTAAGATCAACATGTTTCAAGATTATGTATCAGGACACAGAAGTCAAAGACAAAGCTCTTTGAGGATGAGCCATGAGGAAATGACTGGAAGTAGAAAAAGAAAACTAACGCCAGTGTGGTCCCGTAAATGTTCCTTTTGTCTGATATTCAGTTACAAAGATAAGAAATATATTAGCCACCATGGCATGTACCCAGCCTAGGCTGGGAAGAGAAGCATATCTGACATTGTGGGTTATTTCTACTGACAATCTCTGACTCTGCAAGTGGATGATGTCCTAAAGAAATTGGGATCAAGTTGCCAGGTTATATTTCCCACAAAGCCTTCAGAAGGCTCTTTTTGACTCTTCCAGTGTGGCCTTTTAGAAGAGTTGGAGATAGAAAACATTTTCTCACAAGTCAACAAAATTAACTTCCCTTTTCTAATGGTATTTTTGTTATGTGTTAGTCATCATCTGATAATAGAGAGGTTCGAGGAAAGTTAATGTTATTGAACTATATCCCTAGAGCTGTTCATTTGATGAGGGCAAAAAATAGATTCTTATTTTTTTCTCTCTCCTTATAGGTGTCATCCTGGGGGCCGTATGTGGAGGACTTCTTCGCTTAGCATCTCCTATCCACCCAGATGTGGTTATGTTAATAGCCTTCCCAGGGGATATACTCATGAGGATGCTGAAAATGCTCATTCTCCCTCTCATCATCTCCAGTTTAATCACAGGTAAGACCACTTTTCTGGCACTGGGTCAGAGTGGGTCATACTTCTGCTCTAGCTTTTGGACTGACCATAAAAATCTCAATTTGGTTGAATCAATGAATCTGATCATCTTCTGTGTCATTTCTCTTCAGAGTCTTGATTTTCCTAACTCTAAAACTGAAATAAAAAGTGAAAGTGAAATCTCTCAGTCATGTCCAATGCTTTGTGACCCCATGGACTGTAGCCTACCAGGCTCCTCTGTCCATGAGACTTTTGAGGCAATAGTCCTGGAGTAGATTGCCATTTCCTTCTCCAGGAGATCTTCCCAACCCAGGGATCGAACCCGCGTCTCCCGCATTGTAGGCAGACGCTTTATTGTCTGAGCTACCAGGGAGGCCCACAAAACTGAAATAAGCAACCCTAAGAAAAAGAGTTTGGTTGGTCCATCTGTCTGTGTAGCAACAGAAAATAAAAAGGAAATAGCCACATGTTAAAAGTGATCATCTCTAGAGATTTTAATTTTCAATGTACACTTTTCTCATTTTCTAAATTGTATTTGTTCAGAAACTGACAAATAAAGCTAACACATAGAAGTTTTTTTTCTTTAATATTTAGTTGCGTGTAGAGGGAAGTGGTTATTAATGATAAATGGAATACTAGATATGAAACTCTTGGAGTGTTTCAGAAGAAAGATGCCTTTCACATGTAGTTCATGCCTACTTGTGTTTTGGCTCAAAGAGTTGTTTCATTTGAAAGGATTTTATTTTTTCCCTCCTTGGGCTTATATGGGTAGTTTCCTTCTCACCAAATATTACTCAAATGTTGTTGAAATTGTTGAGTGTTAGAGACTAAGCTCTGGGTTAGGGATGAAGAACTGGGTTTTGGTTTGTATCTGGGGGACCAACAGGCTGGGTGATCTTGAGAAATCTGTTCTAGACCACCCACCTTATGAATGTAGTGAAGCTCAGGTAACTCCAGGAGATTCAGCTGTTACAGTCTCATAGCTGGTTGGCCAGTGAATCCAGGGAAAGAGCTGGCACTCGGTGTCAGGAAGGTCTTTGCATTCAGCCTCAGACTGCGTGAAGCTGTATTTTACTTTAAAAGCTCCTTTTGAAACCAGAGAAATTTGTTCTCCGTGCCTGTTTAATAGATTGTACATTAGCCAACCCAGTAGGGAAGTTTCATTTCCATTAGCTGGCGTTAGACTTCAGATTGATTATAAGGACAAATAGGTCATATATGGGTCAGCTTCATTCAGAAAAGTTAATGTCAATAATAGTCTCCTCCTGCATGGCAAAAAGACTGATCCCCAGTAAAAGTTGCACGTCTCAGTCTAGTAAAAGTAGGAACTGAAACCAGGAAATAGAAAAACTGAAGAAACTACTGGAAAAAAACCCAGTGAAGGCTGGAGTTTTTGTGACTTGCTTGGAGTTTCTGCTAACCATCACAGAAGCTTCTGAGAATTAGATAGAGCTTCCACTCATGCTGGGTGCTTGGTACATGTGTTCTCACGTCCCTATACAAGGTCAGAAAACGTGGTCTCCATCAGGCTTCATCTGAGACGAATGATAGGGCTGTGCTAGAACCACTTCCACTTTCCCAGACTTTGGATGTTGTAAGCCATAATGTATTCAAAAGAGATTTTGAATACATAGGGCTGCCAACCTTTGTTTCCTAAGTGAGGACCTTCAAACAAACAAACCAAAAAAACCTAACATGTACCAGCATCATCACTTCATAAGGAAAGGATTTCTTAATACCTAAGAAGTGGGAAGGCCATAATCTCAGAATCAAAAATTGAATAGAGCATTCAACTTTCACTATCACAGGCTGAAAAACAAATGTTGTCACCAACCAGTTTATAAACCCTGGACCAGATGTTCTTCAACTCTTCACAGTTCCCTGTGTGCGTGTGATCAGTCGCTCCGTCGTGTCTGACTCTCATGACCCCCATGGACTGCAGCCCACCAGGCTCCTCTGTCCATGAGATTTTCCAGGCAAGAATACTGGAGTGGGGTGCCATTTCCTCCAAGGGATCTACCTGGCGCAAGGATAGAACTATGTCTCTTGCGTCTCCTGCATTGGCAGGCAGATTCTTTACCACTAGCACCACCCTCTAGAATCTCAAAAATATCCTTGGAAAGTTGAATTGTAAACTGTGGCGTTGACCAAATATTCAGTTGAAGGAGGTTTAATTAACCATTAATACATCTGAGTAAAACACAGCCCAGGGTTGGTTATAGGTATGCATGCCAAGTAGCTTCAGTCATGTCCGACTGTTTGCGACCCCATGGACTGTAGGCCATCAGGCTCCTCTGTCCAAGGGGATTCTCCAGGCAAGAATTGTGGAGTGGGTTGCCATTTTCTCCTCCAGGGAATCTTCCCAACCTTGGGATCAAACCCAGGTCCCCTGCATTGCAGGCGGATTCTTTACCACTGAGCACCTGGGGAAGCTATAGGTATGCAGACAGGGCAAGTAACAGGAAGATAATGGAACTAATCCTTCGGATTTCTTTTTCTATCCAGGGTTGTCAGGCCTGGATGCTAAAGCCAGCGGCCGCTTAGGCACAAGAGCTATGGTGTACTACATGTCCACAACCATCATTGCCGCGGTGCTGGGGGTCATCCTTGTCCTGGCCATCCACCCAGGGAACCCCAAACTCAAGAAGCAGCTGGGGCCTGGGAAGAAGAACGATGAAGTGTCCAGCTTAGATGCCTTTTGGACCCTCATTCGGAATCTCTTCCCTGAAAACCTTGTTCAAGCCTGTTTTCAGCAGGTAACCCAGAGTTCTGATAGTCTTGCTTCTCCAAACTCCTAAGTTATGAAGGTGATAACTTTGAGACTATTTCAGCAAACCAGCTGTGGGCAATATTTTTTTTTCATATTTATGTCTCTGCCTAAGTGTGGGGGATCCTCTGGGGCAGAATTTTCAGATAGAAGTCCCTTAGTCTTTTTTTTTTTTAACTTCCATTTCTTTTGCAGTACATTTAAAAGCAGTTAGCTCTGGAATCTCTCTTCTTCTTCCTGTTTGTCTCTTTTTCTTCTTTTTGGTTCTTCTCTCTGTATCATCCACAGGCCCATTTTTATTACCCTTGCCCACAACCCTCTAGAGTACCCGGTGGTTCTCAATCTTAGCAATGTTAGCAAAAACACGTGTGATCTATTTCAAAATGCTTATTTATGTTCTACAGAATCAGAATCTCTAGAATGGGCCCAGTAATTGGGTATTCATCAAATTAATACTTGAGGGTGTTTGTCACAGTAATACATGCTGCTGCTGCTGCTGCTAAGTCACTTCAGTTGTGTCCGACTCTATGTGACCCCGTAGACGGCAGCCCACCAGGCTCCCCGTCCCTGGGGTTCTCCAGGCAAGAACACTGGAGTGGGTTGCCATTTCCCTCTCCAATGCATGAAAGTGGAAAGTGAAAATTGAAAGGGAAGTCACTCAGTTGTGTCCAACTCTTTACGACCCCATGGACCACCGCCTACCAGCTTGTAGAAATTTAAAGACATTTTTGAATACACATAAAGTAAAAATTCAAGTCCCCATGTCCCTTCCCTAGGCTACTCATGTTTCCTCCTATATATATATATGTCACATATATGTTGTGATGTGTGTATAAGGTAAGTATCAGTCTGGGAGTATCGCATCATACATGTGGTGTTACATTCTACTTTCTTGTTTAACAGTGTCTTAGTGTCATCTCTTTTTCTGTGGTTGTGTAGTATTTCTAAAGGATAAATTCTAGAAGCGAAACATACCCTGCCAAAGAGCTGATATTCTGAATTTGCTGATGTTATAAAAAATGGTCCTACCAACTGCATACACGTGTATCTGTTCTTTTAACACACAATTTTTAAAACCTGTTGATTCTGTTGGGTATGTTACCGGCCAGAGTTCTTAGACTCTAGAATTGATAAGAGGTCAGATGAGAACTTGAGGCAAGGCTTTATTTGACCTCAGGCTGCAGCTGGAGGGAGTGAGAACAAGTAACAACTTCTCTTGCTCGGTCCCTGAATGAGTGTGTGGTGGGGGCGGGGGGAGTGCAGGGGTGTAGGATAAGCTGGTCCCTTAAATTGGGTGAGGATAGGGTAGTCCAGGGGTTAGGCCAGTAGGGTGCCTTGGGTGGTCTGCCCACTCCCTTGGTGGTGCTGTGTACAGGGGTCATGCCTGGTACCCCGATTTTGTTCCAGAAACCTCAGAAGTGGCGGTTGGGTTTTGGGTCTTTTTGCATTATGTTGTTCATAATTTGCCTCAACTGTGCATGCATGCAGTTGTCTTTAGTCCCTAATAGCTTCTTTTTACTGTGGCTTGAGGAGACATTTGCCCTGGTGCAAGCATGGCAGCAAAGGATCCCAGGTCCCAGGTCCCAAATCCTAGCCTCTCTCAAGTAAATCCACTGAGTCAGCTGCGCAGACCCTCCTCGACAGACAACCAGCCTGTTGTCTAGACTCAAAGTTAGTTTAGGTTAGAATATACCTCAGTTCCCATTAGCCCTGGTTGGAAGTAAACTAGAACCAAGGAACCTCCTTCAGCCATTTCCAGTGACTCACAGAAGAATAAATTTAGGAAACAGGTTACAGAGAAGAGAAGTCTGCATTCCCAGCTGCCCTCAAGGTGCCATTGCCACCCACTGCTGAGCCAGTGCACTCCGGATAAATCTGGAATATGGTCTCTGCTTTTCAAGGCCACTTTGCATGCACTTGTAGCAAGGAACTATATTAAAGGAAACATCCAGGCAGGAGACGTTGAGTGGGGAGTGACTAGAAACTGACTAGGGGACTTTCCTGATGGTGCAGTGGGCGGGAGCCCGCCTGCCAGTGCAGGGGACTTGGGTGTGGTCCCTGGCCCGGGAAGCTTCCACGTGCCACGCAGTGGCTGAGCCCGTGCGCTGACTGCTGAGTCCGCGTGCTGCAACTACTGAAGCCTGCGTAACCTAGAGCCTGTGCTTCGCAGCAAGGGAAGCCACTGCCACGAGAAGCCCTCATGCCCCGGAAGAAGAGGAGCCCTCACTCACCGCAGCTGGAGAAAGCGATGAAGACCCAGTGCAGCCATAAATAAACACATTTAAGACAAGAAACACATTCTTTGTCCTGCAAGCAGGCATAGATTTAAAAAAAAAGAATGAAACAGGCTAGGAAGGGGTGCTTCCGGGTACCCTCTCTCTAATGCCCCTGCCCCTCACCCAGCCTGTTTAGAAAGACCAGCTTGCTGGCTCTGGGGCAGTGGACAGAACCAGGTGCCAAGTCTATTCTTAACGCTTTGGAGAGAGCTCCCTGGAGCTGGAGCAGCTGGAGGCCGAGCCGATAGGAGACCAGGGATGGGAGCAGTATCGGCGGGAGGGAGAGGGACAGAGTTGGGCTTCCCTCTGGTACCACGCTCCATGCAAGAGGGAGCCTCTTTCGTCTCAGTGACTGGGGCAGGACTGAGAAGCAGGCAGGCCCTGGAGCTGTGGATGCGAGCTAGAGGAGAGTTCTGTGGTGGCAGCCATGCTCACGCTTCCTGAGCTGTCCAGTCGGTGAGCAATCTCTGCATGTTGCTCCCCTAGGCAGAGGGCGCTGGGGGCGGGGGGGCAGCACCAGGATAGAGGATCGGGCCATTCCCTGCCCCGCCCAGCCCTGGATCCACCCCTCCAGTGGCAAAATTCTCATGAGGAGTGAGCTCTTTGTCCTCCAGCGAAGCCCAAGGACATGGTCCCTTTGGGTTAGGACTACCGGGAAAAAAAAAAATCATGTGGCATATTTTACCCCAGGCTGAGGGATGGTGCAGATTTCGTGAGGCCAGTCTCCGGGCAGCCCAGAGGAAAGGGAGCTTAACTCACGGGCAATCCCAAGGGCTTAGGAGGGTCCTGACGAGGGTTGGAAGACAGGGAACACTTAGACGGTGACGTGGCATTGCCAAAAAGAAAGGCAGAGAACCTCATCTTGGTGGCAGCATCCCTAGCGCCTGGCCTCCAGCTCAAGCCACTCACCTGTGCTCTTTGGGAGCTGTATTTTGGAGTCAGTAGAACTCACTTTGAATCCTGCTTTAGTAACTGCTAGCTCTCTGTCCTAGGGTTAGTTACTCAGCCCTGTGAGTCCTGAGGGGCTCCTGTTGACATAAGAGGTCAACAGATGTCGCATGAACATGGTATACCTGGCCACCTGATCCCGCCATTCATTCAGGCCGATGGCCGTGGTGGCGCTAGTGGTAAAGAATCCGCCTGCCAAAGCAGGAGACTCGAGAGACATGGGTTCGATCCCTGGATCAGGAGGATCCCCTGGAGAAGGGAATGGCAACTCACTCCAGTAACCTTGCCTGGAGAATCCTGTGGACAGAGGAGCCTGGAAGGCTACGGTCCATGGGGTCACAAAGAATCGGACAAGACTGACGTGACTGAGCAGGCACATGGCCGTTACTCCTTTGAGCTTTAGCTCTTTCAGGCTTCTCAGAATAGGCCGGTATTTGGCTATGGTCCCCGCTTTGTCCCCATTCAGCCAGCCTGCTCCTCTCCCACCACAAGTGCACGTGGCCAGTTGGAACGTAGAGCACTGCCTCACCCCAGGGCGTGTACGCTGTACTTCCCTCTCCCTGTTAGGAGAGCCGCTCTGTTCAGCCTTGCTTGCCCGTGGGCTCAGCTGGTGGAGGACTGTGTCCATATAGTTCAGCAGGCAGCACCGGTGGTGAAACAGCTCGAGGGTGGCCAGTGCATCTGAGCTGAAGTCCCCATAACTCTGTGACATCTGACGAGTCACTTGACTTCTGCATGCCTCTTCTTCCGTATCTATTCAAGCTTCAGCCATCTGTCGCCTACTACGTGCCGGCACTGACATTCTAGGATTCTGTACGCCTTCTATTTTCATGCCCAGGGAGGTAGTGATTCTCTGGGCTCAGACGTTGCATTTTCACAGCATGCAGAGTGCCTGGCACCTTTGAAAATAGGATGGCTGCTCCAGATGTCGAGGAACAGCCTGAGAGCTTCTTAGGGGACTGTTGGCCCAGAGATGCTTGGGGAACATGGAGCAAGTCTTGGTATCATTGCCCGGAAGGAAAGGCTGTCTTCCCACCTCACACTTCCCTGCTGTGGTGGCTGCTGGTGGCTGGCACATCTGGCAGCCAGATGGAAATCCCCAGCAGAGCCAGGCTCTGGGAGCAGCCCACGTGAGAGTGGGTCTGTGAAGACTCCATGTGACGGAAACCAGGCAGAGAGAAGCAAATCGTGTGGGTCATGGGGTGCTGATCTGATCCCCACCAAGAGCCTCACCCTCCTATTCCTGGCCAGATCCAGGACCCGTCACAGGGGCCAGCAGGTCATCCAGTTGGGCCTCATATTTGATATTGTCTCCCTGGGAATGAAAGAAGCAGACAGGTATCCCTCCTCTCAGAGCTTGTGTCTCATTACTGACCATACTGCTCATATTAATTACAAGAGAAATGTTATAAATCCTGTCCCTACCATGGGATGAGGACAGCCATTTCTCACCTGTATTTGTCCCTTAAGGCATCACTCTGTCAAACAGACATATAAAATATTCCCCAATTTTATAATCTCATTTATGACAGTTCTTATTTTTGACATGTTAGGAATTTAAAAACACATAATTGGCTAGGATTTTGGTGATTTTAACAGCATCTCATCTTTATGTTCTTTTCCCCCATCCCATTAGATTCAAACAGTGACGAAGAAAGTCCTGGTGGCCCCCCATCAGACGAGGATGGCAATGCCACCAACGCTGTCCTCTCGCTGTTGAATGAGACTGTGACCGAGGCTCCAGAGGAGACCCAGGTGGTCATCAAGAAGGGCCTGGAGTTCAAGGACGGCATGAACGTCTTAGGTGAGTACCCTTGTCTTCATCTCCTTGCGGGGAGACACCTCTGCCGGGGCCACGTGGCCGGCCTTGCCGGCAGTGCAGCACCCGGGCATCCTGGTTTCCTTCTCAGAAAGCCAGTTGCCCTGCTGTCCTGCAGGTGGAGCAAGAGGCTTTCTCTGGGGAGCAATTTGAGGGTAACTGGGACTGAGTTGAGAGGAAGGGCAAGGGAGAAGGCAGGAGCAATACCACGTGGGGGTGTGGGGACTGGAGTCGGAGGAGGAGAAGGGACTGACACTCACGGGGCACTTCCCCCGACTTTCTGCCTGGTGTTGGCCAGTCACTTTCTCTGACTCTCCATTTCATGAGGTTACACATCCGAGTCTTTCATTTCTTTCTCTTCTAGCCACCCTTGTGTGAGTCCCAGGACTATGTAGGCGTAGGAGCTGTGCGCCCCCCACCCCCCCAGTCCTCACAGTCTGCAAACAAAGGCAGTGCTTGTAGAAGTGGAGAGTGTTGGCATTGGTGCTAAAAGGAGCTTCTCAAAAGGAGAAGCTTTTGTTTTAACTTTCTGGGATTCCAGGGAGCCCTTTTCCCAAGTGTGGAACCTTCTGAGCACGCCATCACAGGGGTTCTTGGACTCTGCAGTTAGACCAGTTTGGATCCTGTTTGGATCCCTTATGGACCATTCACTGATTATTTAATTGTGGACAGATTCCTCTATGTCTCAAGATTCATCTGTAAAGTGGGCATGGAGTTGGCATTTCTCTTGTAGATCATCGTAAGGATTCAATGAGATTGTGCACGTGGGCCCAGCGGTACATGCCCTGGGCTTTTTCGTGCGAGCTGCTCTTATCATTAAAGGTGAGCTGCTCAGTAGGAAAAACCCACAGAGGACACTACCCACTCAGTTTACTCCCCAACCACCCCTGGGTCCATTCTCCACACCATAACCCAGTCCACTGCTAGAATGGTGTCCCCAAGCTAAGACAGAGGGGCATTTGGTCATAAGGTACGAGAAACGGGAAATCTGTGTGGAAGAAATATGCTGATCCATGCAGAGCGAGCTTTCTAAGGATTTGAATGAGAGCTCTTTAGAAAAGATTGAGCTAGCTTTGTCATCTAGGAGATCAAATGCCCTTGTCTCTTTGGTAGGGGTGTCAGATAATATACAGGGTGCCCATTTCATGTGAATTTCAGATAAACAACAGATAGTGTTAAAGGGTTATATCCCAAATATTGCACCGGATATACTTGTATTTTAAAAATGCATTCTTTATCTGAAATTCAGATTTCATCTGGGAGTCCTTTTTTTCTTCTCAATTTGGTAACCATATTCCTTACTCATCCAGAATGATCGACTCAGCAAGATTGCCCCATCAGTAAAAAGTGTCTTTTTCTTTGACCTGGCAGGAAGTGAGAGTGAGGGAAGAGATAAGCATACCAGGTTGCCAGGCAACAGAAGATCAATAAATATTGTTGACAATCAGTGGGAGGTGAGAGGAGGAAGGAGAAAGTGGGAGAGTTTCTGAGGAGAAGGATTTGCCAACACCCTCCGCATCCAACCTTGAGTGGCTCTTCTTTGCCACTGTCCAGATATCTGTGACCCTTTCAGGCATTCCCAACTCCCCTTGTCCCCCATGACCCACGGTCAGTGTGACCCCACTGTTGTACTGTGGCCATGAGTAATGGGGTCAGGGCTCTGGAGTGAATCATTCAGAAGACTTTTTGTGGTCATTTCCAGGGTCTTGGTGGATTCTGGGAAGTCACATGACCTTTGGCTGTACTGGGGAGTTTCAACACCATTCAGGACTCGCTCAGCCCCAGTGACCAAGTCTAAGAGGGCTTTGTTCCAGTGAAACACTGGCTGTTCCAGTGAGTGAGTTCAATGAGGCAGTGTTTACAGAGAGAAATGACAGGCTGGCCATGGGTTTCTAAGTGCAGATTGAGGCCCTGGAAAGCTAAGGGAAGTTAGACTGTTGAAAAACTTCCCATTTACAAATCATGGCTGAAATAAGGTTCTTTCCATGGTTTTCCAAGGCAGAGATGGTGGCTTTTTTTTTTTTTGGTTTTGGTTTGTTTTTTGGCTTTGGAAAGTCCCAAGGATCAAGCATTGCAATAGTGAAGATAAAAACTCCGGTTCCAGCCTCCCGCTTCTTTAAAGACTCATTTCTCTACTCCCCAAACCTCCAGACTACTCTGGGCTTCACGTCAATTCAGTCCCAACCACTGAAGTCAACTCCTGTGAGAGATTACTCCTTTCAACATCTCTCTCTTATACTCATGGAGATGGACAGTTTCTGCTGATCCTGCCAAGGATGCTGTTTTATTCTAGTTCTTTGGGACCTTGAGACCTTGGGCATTTTCTCTTAAAATTTCCAGATGGAATTAACCACGTGACACTAGCTATTCTCAGCCATGATATTCACAGATTATCACTCACCACACACCTAGAAAACTCCTCTCTGTGGGTTTGAGATGAGCCTAACTTTGATTTCCTCTGTTACTGAAGAACTAGGTCACTCTAATTCTAGGTCACGCTAATTCTCATTAAGCCTTTGTGTTTATGGCCAAAACTGACCTGTAAGTCACTAGTTAATCTTTCTGGCTAAGAGCTGAAAAGGGGAAATATTAAATACCATGGATTAAGAATTTCAGTGCAAGTGCTAGATTCTTTTTTCTGAAGAAGAAGAGGGTCCAGCAAAGGATAGTTGAACAATCTGGGTTGATATGTACTTGGTATGAGAAGTAAATGGCTTTGGTAACTGCGGAAAAGGTAAATTCAGAAGTTTGGACAGAAAGAATTTTCCCCTAAGAGAATCAAATCATAATGCTATAATTTACCTTGATATGGCTCAAGACTGTGGGCATAAATGGACACTAGAGGAAACTGGATATAATAGGGAGGGGCTAGAAATAAAGTCTGCCAAAGTGGGACAGAGTAGGTGTAGGGAAGAGGAAGGGGAGAGAGGGAAGAGTGGGTGGCCTATATGCAGGGCAGAAAGTAAGTCAGATGGGCAAGCAAGGGCCTGTTGCCAAGGGAACAGTGACATTGGTTTATAGTCCATGCAAGTCATTAGCATGGGAGCACCAAGACTGGCAGTCACAGGTTGGTAGTTGAAGGGCACATGATGACTGGTTATCAGAAATCCTGAGACACCCCACCCCCCACAGGCAGTATGGGGACATCTGTTAGGCATGGAGCACACTCCAGACACTGGGAGAGTCTGGGTGAGACTCCAGGGTGAGATGCTGAGGAAGAAGGGTGGAGGGAGTGATGGCAGAGAGAATTTTCTGGGGAGAGAAAAGCTGGGTCTTGCCTTGGAGGAACTAACATATCAGGCAGGTTTCCAGGACAGATACTCAGAGAATGAGGCAAAGGCAGCACAGAAATAAGATCCAAGGTTGGCGGTTGGTCTTGGTCCAGGACTTAGTGCAATTTGACGCTGACATCAAGAGGTGGGGACAGGATTCCCCAGACCCTCCTGGCCTGGGATTAGATCGACCCTGGGAGCTGGGGTGGGGCTGCACTTAGATGGAAGTCAAGTGACATCAAGTAAAAGGAAAAGAGGGCCAAGGGGCTAGGAAATAACAAAGAGTATATTCTAGTTTTATGATCCTGAAAAAAAAAAGCACACAATAAAAAAGAAAGTGTTCTAACCGTTTGGACTATGGAAAAAATGATGATGAATTAATAAATAACAGGTTAAATCCAAACAAACTGGGTCATCTGGGGTTTCCCAGCTGTTTTGGATTTCTCATTGCTTTCCCTTTGATTTTTCAAGATTTCTTCCTCCTTCTCAAGTAAGCAACAGAAAAATAATTTCATGTTTAGGATTTTCCTAGAGTGAAACAGATACCAAACATGCATTAATTTGGGATAACAACAAACTAATATAGACATAACCCTGGCAAAGACTGAATTGGCTAATTGGTCTCTACTCTTCTAATATTGGCTCCAGGGTTTGCATGATATTCCCCAAGTCCCAACAAGCCTTTTTCGTTAATCTATCTACTAATGGAATCTGCTTACACATGACTTCATAAGTGAGGGGGGTGGTAGAGAGAGAGAAGAGAGTACTTTTAGTTTGAAATGAAAATGAATTCATTTTCTCCAAGGAACTAACCTGCTTATAGTTCAACTTGCTCATGTGGAAAATATTCAGGAAAGCCATAATTATGCAAGGGAAAGGTATTTTCAGTGTGGGACATAATACGTCTGTCTTTTAATGCTTAATTCATAGGGTAGCCGGTGGTGAGAATGTGACTGCATACACAGGGGATGGTTACGAACAAGAAGAAAACACGTATTTTATCATTTGTCCTTTTGTGTTCTGTGATTCACCCAACAGGTCTGATAGGGTTTTTCATTGCTTTTGGCATTGCCATGGGGAAGATGGGCGAGCAGGCCAAGTTGATGGTGGAATTCTTCAACATTTTGAATGAAATTGTAATGAAGTTAGTGATCATGATCATGTGGTAAGTGGATCTGTTCTTACATCATTGTGGTGGGGGTGTGAGGTGGTCGTGGGGTCTCCAAAGGACCCTGAACCCTCCTAGCAGGAAAGAGTGAGCAGGCATGAATCAAGGAAAGATTTCTCTGGAAAGACTTTGAAAAACAGGAATGGAACTCTCTTTTTTGGAACTTCCCATAGATAATGAGCAGGAAAACTATAAAACCTGTGGGCCAGATCTTATCTGCCATTTGTTTTGTGTGGCCTGTGAGTTAAGAATGGGTTCTATGTTTTTATTTTGCTGAAAAAAAATCCAGAATATTAATAATCACAACACATGTTTATGCAAAATTCATATTCAGTGCCCATAAATAGTTTTGTTGGGACCCATCCTACCTATTCGCTCATGTTTTGTCTAGGGTTGCTTCTGTGCTAAAAGGCAGCATTGAGTAGTTGTGATCAAGACTGTGTAGGCTGCAAAGCCTAAAAAGTTTACTGTTTGATTCCTTGCATAAAAAGTTCACCCATCTCTGCCCTGGAGGAAAAGAATACACATATATACACAACCCCCCGCAAAAAAAAAAAAACAAACAGACAAGTTGGAAATATCACTCAGTAATAGTGAATCTGAGCAATAGCAGGATACACTATACTAAGACAGGGCCAAGGTCTCAAGGATGTGGCATGACCCAGGGCGTGTGGAAGAATCACTTCTCCAGTATTCTGGAGATCTGGGTTCTCTTAGATCTGGGTTCTCTTAGATCTGGGTTCTCATGACTCATACAGAAAATGAATAAATAAATAAATAAAAGAGGCAGTTCTCAGGCCATGCAAGAAAAAGTGCCATTACCCAGGATTAAGTGCTCTTGGAAACCTGGTTCCACCCTCTAGTTTTACAGTAGAGAAAGCTGTGGTCCAGAGACACTAAATCTTGATTCTTTAACATTGTCATGATCACCCCAATCTTTATGGTTTTCCTTTTATCTGCCAAGAGTCCTGAGAGTGCTTCATAGCTCTCAAGTGTAATCCCCACAACCCTGCAAAGGTGGTGTTATGGTTCCCAACTAACAGAAAAGGCAGTTGAGGTTCATGCAGGTAAGTTAACTTGCCTAAGACTATATAGCCAGGGAGAGGAGGAGCCGCTGTTTAAACTGAGATCAAAGTCTTTGGTGTGTACGTGGGTGGGGGTTTTGTTGTTTGAATCATGTGAGTGGTGTTGTCCTCACTTCATCTCATGTGTGTGTATGGTCAGTGGTTCTGAAGTCTAGGGTAGCCCAGGACAGCATAAGCTTCTTCTCCTTCACAAAGGATCTGTGTCACCTCCAGTTACTGGAAATTTCTTGTGTTCAGTATCTACCAGATAGAACGATTTTTACATGTATTCATTTCAGGTCCCTCTGATGGTCCTGTATGCCTACCTGGGAATAAAGTAAAACTGCTCTTAGACCAAACAACGTGCATGTTCTGTTTGCCACGGGAATTCTGGGTTACAGAGTCCTTCACTCTGCCTGCTCCAGTCCCCTGCACCTGCTTCCCCAATCCTCCTGCACTTTGCTTCCCCTGAAATTCCACCTGCTTCATCTCTTCTTCCTTTTATTGGCCCTTACTTCCCACCTTACAAGGGCAAAGTCTGTTCCCAACTTGTATTTTATCACCAAGCAGTGATGTGCCTGTAGTAAATTCCTACTAAAATTTCAGGAACAAGTGGGCTAGCTGAAAGCCCCAAGGTCTCAGATCAAAAAGATGTTCCTCATGACTTTGTGAACCATATTTAATAGTTCTGGTCTGTTCTGATCATTGCTTTATTGACTTTGGAAACACAGAAAAGATTCTCGTACAATAGTGTGTTCTTTTCAATTATTGTATTGATTCTTCAACTTCCCAGGCAAGGCTGGATTCTAAATATTTCTTTTGTGTCAAGATTTAAAGTCACACACAATGTCATGCTATAAAAATATTTTAAAATATCTTTTAAGGACTTCTCTGGTGGTCCAGTGGTTAAGGCACCGTGCTTCCAATGCAGAGGACGTAGGTTCGATCCCTGGTTGGGGAACTAAGATCCCACATGCGCACGGCCAAAAAAAAAAAATAGTCTTTTGTCTTTTGAATCCATTCTGAGCTTGCTGAGAGTTTAATAAATGGTAATATGCAAAGCTTCCTCCAGCCCACCATTTCTCATGATGTACTCTGCATATAAGTTAAACAAGCAGGGTGACAGTATACAGCCTTGACGTACTCCTTTTCCTATTTAGAACCAGTCTGTTGTTCCATGTCCAATTCTAACTGTTGCTTCCTGACCTGCATACAGGTTTCTCAGGAGGCAGATCAGGTGGTCTGGTATTCCTATCTCCTTCAGAATTTTCCACAGTTTATTGTGATCCACACAGTGAAAGGCTTTGGGTCTGTCTAGTCAAAGCTGTGGTTTTTTCCAGTAGTCATGTATGGGTGTGAGAGCTGGACTATAGAGAAAGCTGACCACTGAAGAACTGATGCTTTTGAACTGTGGTGTTGAAGACTCTTGAGAGTCGCTTGGACTGCAAGGAGAGCCAACCAGTCCATCCTAAAGGAGATCAGTCCTGGGTGTTCATTGGAAGGACTGATGCTGAAGCTGAAACTCCAATACTTTGGCCACCTGATGCAAAGAGCTGACTCATTAGAAAAGACCCTGATGTTGGGAAAGATAGAAGGCAGGAGGAGAAGGGGACAACAGAGGATGGGATGGTTAGATGGCATCACCCACTCAATGGACATGGGTCTGGGTAGACTCCGGCAGTTGATGATGGGCAGGGAGGCCTGGCGTGCTGTGATTCATGGGGTCGCACAGAGTCACACACGACTAAGCGACTGAACTGAACCGAACTAAATATGCAAAGCAGACAGGCCTTTTAGTTTTAAACATTAAAGATCTGCCTTTACTTCCTAGAATTCCTAGCAGGGTGGGCACCCTCACTGTAAAGATGCAGCTCAGTTTTCTTTACTGTGATGCCAGTGATGAGGGCTGTGTATGAAAATTCCTTCCTTCACCCATGCCAGTGTCAATTTCACTGGGCCCCCGAAGCAGGAGGAATCTTCTAGGAAATCAGATGAGTCATGGGATAAAGTGCATCCTCCCTTCTTCCCAGGGATGAAGTGGGTGTGGATCAAAATGCTTCCTCTTCACTGAAATCAAAACTCCTAAAGATTTACCATCATATCCCTGGAGATGAAGAGCAGTTGTGAGTCAGGAGCAAGGCCTGTGGAATGGTTTCTGACAGCTGTTTGATTACCACATCCAGCCCAACAGTCTGGAGGGTGTAATATGACGTGAGATGTCAATCCTACATACTTATTTCATTCTTCAGCTGCCTTGCCAGCAATTGATAATGATGTGTATAAGAAGGTTCAGGATAAAACAGCCCACCACATCTTATCTGACGCCCTCAAAGCTTAAATCCTCAGAGTTCGTTTGAGTCTTCTCCATGCGATAGTAAGAATAGTAATAATAGTCACAAAACAAACTAGTGCTGCCATATGACCCTACAGCCCCCTCCTGGCCATAGACCCCAGAAAGCATGACCCGATAGGATACATGCACCCCAGGGTTCACTGCAGCACTGCTTACAGTAGCCGGGACATGGAAGCAACCTAAATGTCCATTGACAGGTGAATGAGCAAAGAAGATACGGTACATATGACCAATGGAATATCAGCCATTAAGGAGAATGAAATAATGCCATATGTAGTAATATGGTTGGATCTAGGGATTGTCATGCTGAGTGAAGTAAGTCAGACGGAAAAGGAGAACTATCATATGACATCCCTTATATGTGCGATCTAAAAAGAAATGATACAGTTGAACTTATTTACAAAATAGAAACAGACTCACAGCCTTAGAGAATGAACTTATGGTTCCCAGGGGGAAGAATGGGGGCAAGAGATGGTTAGAGACTTTGGGACAGACATGTACACATTGTTGTATTTAAAATGAATAACCAACAAGGTCCTACTGTCTACACAGGGAATTCTCAGTGTTATGCGGCAGCCTGGATGGGAGGGGAGTTTGCAGGAGAATGCATATATGTATATGTATGGCTGAGTCTCTTTGCTATCTCTCTGAAACTGTCACAACATTACTAATTGGCTATACTCTGATGTAAAATAAAAAGTTGTTTAAAATTTTTAGAAAAGAGTAGTCATAGTAGCACAAAGCATCACTGAGGAGATTGCTGTTAAGCTAACAATGCTAGCGTGTGATGTGTTAGTCACTCAGTTGTGTCCAGCTCTTTGCAACCCCATGGACTGTAGCCCGCCAGGCTCCTCTGTCCATGGGATTTCTCAAGCAAGAATAATGGAGTGGCTTGCCATTTCCTTCTCCAGGGGATCTTCCTGAGCCAAGGATGGAACCCGTGTCTTCTGCATTGCAAGCAGATTCTTTACTGTCTGAGCCACTAGGATATTAAATTAATAACAGAATTATTAAATTCTTGCTATATATTCAGCACTTTTCAATTACTCTCCTATATCTATTATTGAGAAGGTAATAATTATTATAATTATTATTTTAGGTCATAACTAAGATTTTCCAAACTGCTGCTACATGCCTAATACTGTTCCAGTATTCTACATGTGTTGACTCTTTTATTTGTCACAATAAGACCTAGTGAAAGTGCTGCACTCAATATGCCAACAAATCTGGAAAACTCAGCAGTGGCCGCAGGACTGGGAAAGGTCAGTTTTCATTCCAATCCCACAGAAAGGCAATGCCAAAGAATGTTCAAACTACTGCACAATTGTACTCATCTAGCAAAGTAAAGCTCAAAATTCTCCAAGCCAGGCTTTAATAGTACATAAACCAGGAACTTCCAGATGTTCAAGCTGGTTTTAGAAAAGGCAGAGGAACCAGAGATCAAATTGCCAACATCCGCTGGATCATTGAAAAAGTGAGAAAATTTCAAGAAAAACATCTACTTCTGCTTTATTGACTACACCAAAGCTTTTGACTGTATGGATCACAACAAATTGTGGAAAATTCTTAAAGAGATGGGAATACCAGACCACCTGACCTGCCTGCTGAGAAATCTGTATGCTGGTCAAGAAGTAGCAGTTAGAATTGGACATGGAACAAATCGGTTCCAAATAGGAAAAGGATTACGTCAAGGCTGTATATTGTTACCCTGCTTATTTAACTTCTGTGCAGAGTACATCAAGAGAAATGCTGGGCTGGATGAAGCACAAGCTGGAATCAAGACTGCTGGGAGAAATATCAATAACCTCAGATATGCAGATGACACTCCCTTTATGGCAGAAAGCGAAGAAGAAAAGAAGAACTGAAGAGTCTCTTGATGAAAGTGAAAGAAGAGAGTGAAAGTGTTGGCTTAAAACTCAACATTCAGAAAACTGAGATCACGGCATCTGGTCCCATGACTTCATGGGGAATAAATGGGGAAACAATGGAAACAGTGAGAGACTTTATTTTGGGGCTCCAAAATCACTGCAGATGGTGAATGCAGCTGTGAAATTAAAAGATGCTTGCTCCTTTGAAGAAAAGCTATGACCATCCTAGACAGCATATTAAAAAGCAGAGACATTAATTTACCAACAAACGTCTGTCTAGTCAAAGCTATGGCTTTTCCAGTGGTCATGTATGGATGTGACAGTTGGACTATAAGAAAGCTGAGCACCAAAGAATTAATGCTTTTGAACTGTGGTGTTGGAGAAGACTCTTGAGAGTCCCTTGGTCTGCAAGGAGATCCAACCAGTCCATCCTAAAGGAAATCATTCCTGAATATTCATTGGAAGGACTGATGCTGAAGCTGAAACTCCAATACTTTGGCCACCTGATGAGAAGAACTGACTCACTGGAAAAGACCCTGATGTTGGGAAAGATAGAAGACAGGAGGAGAAGGGGACAACAGAGGATGAGATGATTGGACGGCATCACGGATGTGATGGACATGAGTCTGAGTAGGCTCTGGGAGTTGGTGATGGGCAGGGAGGCCTGGTGTGCTGCGATTCATGGGGTCACAAAGAGTCGGACATGACTGAGCAACTGAACTGAAAGACCTACCAAAAATAGGTACTTGGCGAACCTCATTTTCCAGATGAGAAAACCATGCACATTGGTTAGCTTGCCCAGTGTTGCACGGCCTTAGTAATGGGAATTATAAAAAGTGTTATTAAACTCAACCTCTATCTGAACCTGGGATCCTCCTCTTATGAACTGAGTGACGTTAGGCAAGTTAAATGCACTCTACACTCCTCATCTTGACCTGTGAGATAGATTGATCATAGAATCCACATCATAGGGTTGCTGTGAGAATTGAGTGAAATTGTTGCAAATAGTCGTGGAGCAGTTCCTGTGTGCTGGGACCCATCTAAGCACTGTAAATGAACTAGTATTGTCATTAGGGCTTCCCTGGTGGCTCAGAGGGCTTCTCTTGTGGCTCAGCTGGTACAGAATCTGCCTGCAAGGCGGGAGAACTGGGTTCCATCCCTGAGTTCGGAAGATCCCCTGGAGAAGGGAAAGGCTACCCACTCTAGTGTTCAGTTCAGTTCAGTTCAGTCGCTCAGTCATGTCCAACTCTTTGCGACCCCATGAATCGCAGCACGCCAGGCCTCCCTGTTCATTACCATCTCCCGGAGTTTGCTCAGACTCATGTCCATCAAGTCCATGATGCCATCCAGCCATCTCATCCTCTGTCGTCCCCTTCTCCTCCTGCCCCCAATCCCTCTCAGCATCAGAGTCTTTTCCAGTGAGTCAACTCTAAGCATGAGGTGGCCAAAGTACTGGAGTTTCAGCTTCAGCATCATTCATTCCAAAGAAATCCCAGAGCTGATCTCCTTCAGAATGGACTGGTTGGATCTCCTTGCAGTCGAAGGGACTCTCAAGAGTCTTCTCCAACACCACAGTTCAAAAGCATCAATTCTTCAACGCTCAGCCTTCTTCACAGTCCAACTCTCACATCCATACATGACCACAGGAAAAACCATAGCCTTGACTAGACAGACCTTAGTCGCTGGCCTGGAGAATTCCATGGACTGTATAGTCTCAGTTCAGTTCACTGTATAGTCTATAGGGTCACAAAGAGTCGGGCATGACTGAGCGACTTTCTCTTAACTGTTGGCCCAGCAATAAGAATCTGTCTGCATGAGGCAAAGGAGATGTGGGTCCAATTCCTGGATCAGAAAGATCCTCTGGAGGAGGGCATGGCAACCCACTCCAGTAATCTTGCCTGGAGAATCCCAGGGACAGAGGAATCTTGTGGGCTACAGTCCATAGGGTCGCAAAGAGTTAGACATGACTAAAGTGACTTGGCACGCTTGTAGGCACAATATTGTTATTATATTGTAATTACCATTATAATCAATTCAATCCATAACATTTGTTTCTGTGCTCATGAATTCCTTAAGAGGCCTGCAAAGCCCTCTGAATCACCTAAAGGAAAGAAAGAAAAACTCTTAATTTTGGTGTGATTTTCATATCCTCGTTTTTTGCAGAGTACTTTAAAACATTTTTTTTCAAAATCTGCAAAACATATAGAAAGTAAAACTTTTCCTAATCTTACCACCATAGAAACATACAGTAAGAAGTGAAATCTCTCCTCACTGTTTCAACTCTCCCTCTCAGTTAACCCACTACCACCACCATCCATCCACCCCCAATCCACCCACCCACCCACCCATCCATCCAGTCATTCTTTCACTTCCAAAATACTTCTGAGCATGTCTTCTCTGCCAACAACCATGTTTGGCTCTAGTGATATAATGGAGCCTGGAGGCTCCATGAACTGACTTTCACTCTGTACTGATAAAAGTTCTAACCTCCATATGGTAACTCTCAGCAAAAGTGACTTTTTGGATAGCCAGAACCTCTCCCAAAGTAAAATGGGAAAATGGAGATTTGTGTTTCTTCCTTACCCTGAATTCAGACAGCACCTTGGGCAATTTTTGGAATATTTATCTTTATTGACAAGCTCTTCCACCTCTTGAGTTCTCTTGAAATCTGCCACAAACTGGTAGACCGATGTTGTTATTGGCAACATATGGGATAGAACCACAGTGACTTCAGGGCAGGACTGAGAAAGTCCCTCCACTTACCTCTAACCACTCCAAGCATCTGGCCCACCATCTGTCCTGTCTTTGAAAGTCCCCAGTTAATCATTTTAGTGGGTTAAAACTGGAAGGCTAGAATAAGTTGTAGCTAAATAAAGGAAATGATTTCCTAAAGACTAATCAAGGAATATCTGTATTTCAGCCATTGCAGATCAGATTTTATTGCTGAAAACAGTGATTTCTAAATACATCAGAATGACCTGGGGAACTTGTTTGAGGTATAACTGCCCTAAGGCTGCTGCTGCTGCTGCTGCTGCTGCTAAGTCACTTCAGTTGTGTCCGACTCTGTGCGACCCCATAGACGGCAGCGCACCAGGCTCCCCTGTCCCTGGGATTCTCCAGGCAAGAACACTGGAGTGGGTTGCCATTTCCTTCTCCAATGCAGGAAAGTGAAAAGTGAAAGTGGCTAATTCTAACTCAGTCGCTATGTGGTGGGTCCAGGGAATCCATGTTGTTTCAGGCAGGCCGGAGTCTGCGGTTACACAGACTGAGATTGGGGTACATTAGTGCTGTGGATGAGCCTGTTTGTGGAATAGAGAGCAGACCTTGGTGAGAACCTTAAGATAATAAGAACTGAGGTGTGAAGTGGGTGGAGGAAGGAAAGAGTGATGAAACAGTAAGAAAAAGATGCCACAGGCCAGTCCTGGATGAATCAATGGCTTTGAAAATGCTGCCCAGAGCTGAGGATACAGCCAGTTTCAGGGCAGCATGAGAGCCATTCCCTCCTCCAACTCTGCACTCATATCCTTCTAATTTAGAAACTGCTGGGCATCACTTGGCTTTAGAAACCACACAAGAGTTCTCAGCCTCTTCATGCACTTTGGTTTACGGCTTTGGTTGTTGGCTTCGTCACTTTAAGTGGTGATCTTGAGCACTTGCTCATAAAATCATCTGTAGTTGGGTTGTCAGTAGCCTGTGAGATACCTTGAAGTGAAAGTGAAAGTCACTCAGTCAAGTCTGACTCTTTGTGACCCCAGGGACTGTAGCCTGCCAGGCTCCTCTGTCCTTGGAATTCTCCAGGCCAGAATACTGGAGTGGGTAGCTGTCTCCTTCTCCAGGGGATCTTCCCAACTCAGGGATTGAACCCAGTTCACCCATATTGCAGGCTGGTTCTTTACCAGCTGAGCTACCAAGGAAGCCTTAGAAAGTCTCTTTTAACTCAGACTTGACTCATTCAGCATGACGATGAGGGGACATGGAGTAGATGTGTGGAAATAGAACATGCAAGGGATTCAGGCATCAAAGGGATTCCCCATGGCTGAGTGGGTAAAGAATCTGCTTGCAGTGCAGGAGACACAGGGGCTGTGGGTTCAGTCGCTGGGCTGGGAAGATCCCCTGAAGGAGGAAACAGGAACCTACTCCAGTATTCTCACCTGAAAAGTCCCATTGACAGAGAAGCCTGGCAGGCTACAGTTGACAGGGTCAAAAAGAGCTGGATGTGATTGAGCGGCTAAGCCTGCATATCTGTGTCAGCAATCAGAGAATTAATGGTACTGACAGGGATTGGTGGGGGGCAGGACTTCTGATAGTGTGTACATATATGCAAGTTCAAAAATGTAATCATGGACTTTCCTGGTGGGCCAGTAATTAGGATTTTGCCTTCCAGTGCCAGAGGTGCAGGTTTGATCCCCTTCCCGGGTGGCTCAGATGGTAAAACATCTGCCTACAATGCGGGAGACCTGGATTCCATCCGTGGGTTGGGAAGATCTCCTGGAGAAGAGAAAGGCTACCCACTCCAGTATTCTTGCCTGGAAAATCCCATGGATGAAGGAGCCTGGTAGAATACAGTCCATGGGCTTGCAAAGAGTCAGACACGACTGAGTGACTTCACCTTCCTTCCTTCCTTGAGGAGCTGAGATCCCACATGCCTTGTGGCCAAAAAGCCAAGGCATAAAACAGAAGCAGTATTGTGATACATTCAGTAAAGACTTAAAAAAAAAAAAAAAAAGAAACCTAATTCTCACGCCAATCCCATGAGGTTGTAGTTAGCCTCTCTAAGCCTTGACTTGCACATCTGTAAAATGGAAATAAGTCACCAACCAAGGTCATAGAGCTGGTAAATGGCTGGACAAACTCCATGTCTCGTGTAATTGTGCATATGACTCTCATCTACTCCTTGTGGCTTTGCTTTAACCCAGGAAGTACTTGCTTTCTCCAAACACAACTGATAGAAAAAACCCCGCCAGATCTGCTCGCTGACCTTCTCTTTTTTCTGACTCCCCTCCCGTAGCTGGGAGCCTGACTTCATTTGCCCCACAGTCTTTCTTTCAAATGTATTCATAATTCTTAATAAGGTGGCAGTGTTCCCACAGACATGTTCATTTCAGTCAGAATTGTCACAGGCTGAACAATTTCATGCTCCAACACCAGCTGAAAAGGGGTGTTGCCAAACATGTGAAAAGCATACTCAAGGTGAGAGAGAAAGAACATGGTTGGCTGAATGAAGAGTGAGGACGATGGTAGATTGTTTCCAAGCATACTATAAAATGATATAGACATAGAAAATAAGTTTATCTTAGGATAGATTGATAGGTGGCAAATTGTTTGCTTCTGTGCAAAAAGCTACAACTGCTCCTTCAAGGAAGTGGTTTGGTGGGTAGAGATGAAAACCCCCAGTGGTAGAGTTTCACAGATCTGAGATTATTCTCCTCCTCTTTCCTGGTTTCATGATCTTGGGCCTGTTATGTAACTTTTCCAAACCTCAATTTCCTCATTTGCCAAACAGCCATAATGAAATCTTGGTTTTAGGGTTGTGGTAAGAATTAAATGTGTGGATGTCTCCTCATAATGCTTGAAATACGATGAGTGGCAGCCAGCATTCTTGTTGGAATAAGTATGGAAAGAAACACTTTCAAACTTGGAAGTGATAAAATCACGTTTCTCTAAACATGCTCTTTGGCTCATATGATTTTCTTGTTTGGGCAGCTCTCTCTCTCTTTCTCTAGATTCCTTCCAAGCCAAAAACAAAGCACAGTTTACAAACACCAGTGTCCATAAATTGATGGAACTTGGATGAGTTTTCTGGGAAGCTCTAGATTTATTCTCAATTTTCAGGAAAGAAGATATGGAATAGAGAAGTCAAACAAGATTATTAAAGATGTAACTTGGGTGTCTCTTAACTTTAAGTGTGGTGCTTACTTAAGAGGTGGTAAAACTTGTCTCCTCTAGCCCTAAAAAATTACCTGAGCAACAAAGTTTATCTTGGGATTTTTCATCAGAGCAGGAGCCACTGGGTCCATAGAAAAGATTTCAGATAATGTGGCTAGTCAGAAGCAAAATATAGTATGTGTTGAATCTCCTGGTCCTCTTTTGTAAACACTTTGTACAGAAATGTGGAGGGTTTTCCTCAGGGTATGGTACCTAAAAGGGCCCAGATTTTAAATTCTAAATCCCATTACCAGCTCTTTCATGCTTTTTCTTTTCTATTTTTCAGGTACTCTCCCCTGGGTATTGCCTGCCTAATCTGTGGGAAGATCATTGCAATCAAGGACTTAGAAGTGGTTGCTAGGCAACTGGGGATGTACATGATCACGGTGATTGTCGGCCTCATCATCCATGGGGGATCTTTCTCCCCTTGATTTACTTTCTAGTGACCAGGAAAAACCCTTTCTCCTTTTTGCTGGCATTTTCCAAGCTTGGATCACTGCCCTGGGTACCGCTTCCAGGTAGAGAACACAAGAAATCACCGTTTCTCTCAGCTCGCTCCTTTAACTTCTTTGCCACTCCTTTTTCAAAATCTTCCCATCACAATATTCAGTGAGAACACTTTTCATATATTATTAAAATATTTTTGAAAGAGTAGAACACTGTAGATTCTTGGATCCTTTTAGGAACTTTTGATTTTTCTGCTGAACTTTTTGCTGGTTTGCTGCTGTCCTAGAACTATGATCTCATATAACATTTCCCAGGTGAATGCACACGGCTCATCTTTAGGCATAATTTGCCACATATAGCATTAAGGAAAAGTGTTAGTAGCTCAGTCATGTCTGATTCTTTGTGACCCCATGGACTGTAGCCTGCCAGTCTCCTCTCACCATAGTATTCTCCAGGCAAGGATATTGGAGTGGGTAGCCATTCCCTTCTTTAAGAGATCTTTGCAACAGAGGGATTGAACCGGGATCTCCTGCATTGCAGACAGATTCTTTATGATCTGAGCCACCAGGGGAGCACATATAGCATTAGTTCAGCTTTATATGTTTTCCAAAAGGGTGTAACAGGATGCTATTTTATTTAAGAAATTCTCTAACCTGTGATTTAAAAATGCTATCACAGCATACCACACTATTGAGTAATTTTTCAAGAATAGGAGAAAAAGGTTTTGCAGGATGAATGGTAGGTTAGGTGAGATTTTTCAAACAAACCGGAAATCAGACAAGTCTTTGAACCTGTCATGGACTATTCAGTCCCATTGATTTTGAGGAAAGTCAGCTTGGTATTAATTTGACTTGACATTGACTAAGAGTTGGTTCCTTCTTCGTTACCTAGTTCCAGTGTCTCAGAAGCCAGTGAGGGCTTCAGAGATATGCAGACCAAAAAGCAAAAACTCTTCTTCCTTGGATACCACTTTGGACTGAATTTAGCAAAATAAACCAACAAATCAACAAAACCAAGTACATAAGAAACACCAAACAATATAGAATTTCTAAGACTAAAAGAGTTTTATTCTCTCAGCCTGCAATATTTGCTTTTATTTCTGCACATGTATCCTTGGTTCGCGAAACAAAAGACTGAGGCCATAAAGTAGGTGGCAGGGAGACAAACTCTGCAACCCACAGCTCAGTGTTATCTCTGGCATCACAGATTGGCAGGTCCTTGTTACAGAGCCCAGGACCATGCTCCGCCAGGGAGCAGCTACTCCATGACACAGGGAAATTGCTGCTTCTGAACTACTGAGCAGGCCATCAGGTTTTTACGTTACATAATAGGCCCATAGTGGTGATGCCTAGGAAGCCAAATTATATTTCCATCTTGCAAATCAATGAGAAGTTTTGACTAGTAGAATGTAAGGTTTCAGAGAAAGTGAAAATATATACAATATGGGAGATCTAGATTCTGCATTTGGTTTCCCAAGATGAAGGAAAGCACTCCAAAATTTCCTTTTTCCGTCTTGGTCCTATAAATTTCTTATGGCTAAAGAGTTCTATCCATAAAGATCCTGTCTTTTAGTGAAAAAGTTAACTTTTTCAAAAATAAAAATAATCAGGTTTAGTTTCATTTCTGTTTTCTAGTTATGAGCATGATGTTTTCTTATTATGAACAAGTTCAGACAGTGAATAAAAGTTTGGAGAAAAAGCAGGCATCACCACTGATACTTAAGTAGTAACATTTTAATCTTTACAGTTATGTACATTTCCATTTCTTATTATGTGCAGATATTGTACATTGCTAAAGCGGGTCGAGAAGATCCCTTGCAGAAGGAAATAGCAACCCACTCCAGTATTCTTGCCTGGGAAATCCCATGGACAGAGCAGCCCGGTGGGCTATGGTTCATGGGGTTGCAAAAGAGGACCACAACTTAGTGACTAAACCAAAAACAACAAAAATTTCACTGTATGTACTATAAAACTACACCATCCCAAATGTATATTTAAGCCTTGTATATTGAATAGGGCTGTGACACGCAGCCTTGTAAATACATCTCTGCAAGGATGTCTGATGATCTCCTCAGGATAAATTTTGAGTTTCTGAATCTGATGGTAAGCATATTGATGGTTTTGAAGCATATCACCAGATTACTATTTGGAAAAGTATGTTAGTTTATGTCCCTGCTAACTGGGGACATAAAAGCAGTCATTTTAACACTTTCCAAACCTATTGGTGAAAAGTGATCTCACTGAATTTGCATTACTCTGATTACTGGGGAGGTAAAACATCTTTTTGTGTTCTTTTTGACCATCCTTCCCTCCCCTCCCCTGCCCTGTGAATTGTTTGTGAGCTCACTTTCCTGTTGGGGTATTTATCCTTTCCTGATTGGTTTTCAGCTCTCTTCATGTATAAAAATATCAACTTATGTATCATAATAATGCCCCTCTTCACTTGATATTTGTCTTAAAATTTTACCGTGCTTTGTATCACTGGCAGGTTTTAATTTGTGGAGCTTCCCCCGGGGCTCAGTGATAAAAAGAATCTCCCTGCAGTACAGGAAACACAGGCTTGATCCCTGGGTCAGGAGGATCCCCTGGAGAAGGGCATGGCAACCCACTCCAGTATTCTTGCCTGGAAAATTGCATGGACAGAGGAGCCTGGCGGGCTACAGTCCATAGTGTTGCAAAAATTGGACACAACTGAAGCAACTGAGTGCAAAGTCATCAATATTTTCCTTTAGTATTTAAAATTTTGACTTTGCTTAGGAATATCTTTTCCACCAAAGATTGTAAAATATTACTTTATATTTTCTTCCACTGCCATTATGGTTTTGACTATCTCAAAATATTATTCTCTTTCTTTTTTGAATGACTAGACAATTACCCTAGTCCCTTTATATGACAAAGGTAAATCTTAAAATCGTTGGGAAAACCCAAAATTATATCTAAATCAAAGACAAATTCTTGGGTTATCTGACCAAGACCACAAACATGAGATGCATTTCTCCCCGTTTACCTTGTATTTCATTTGAAAAAGAATATGGTTTTAATCTTTGGTTAAAATGTGGCTTTTGCCTGGATGTAGAAAATCCCATGGACAGAGGAGCCTGGTAGGTGGCAGTCCATGGGGTCTCTAAGAGTCGGACACAACTGAATGACTTCACTTTTCACTTTCATGCATTGAAGAAGGCAATGGCACCCCACTCCAGTGTTCTTGCCTGGAGAATCCCAGGGACGGGGGAGCCTGGTGGGCTGCCGTCTATGGGGTCGCACAAAGCTGGACACGACTGAAGCAACTTAGCAGCAGCAGCAGCAGCATTTCTTTTATTTTCTTTTTAAAGTCACTGTGGCAGGAGTCATGTACTGAGAATTAACTCAAGGTTTCTTTCCCATTATGACCACAAGGGAAAAGCCCCAAGGACACAGTTAAATACACTTTCTACCTCCTCGGACCTTGGCCTGTATGGGACATAGAGGGGAGGGTTGGCCCCATTTTCTCAATAGGTACAGGGGCTGGTGTCAGGGTAGCCAGACTGAGATGGGGAGTGGCCTGGGACACATCTCTCTGCATCCCTCTGACCTCAGTGCCTGCTGTTAAAACTAATCTGGATTAAAAACAAGAAAATTATATCTAAATCATATGACCATGGAGGCAGGAGCCAAAAAAAAAAAAAAAAACAAACAATATCAGAATGTCAGCCTGTCAATACAAGAAAGAATTAAAATTCTCAAATCCTAATTTGGACTGATGGGGTACATATGAATTTTTAAGACACAAAGCATATCCCCTAGTGGCAGTAAGAATATTTTCGTGCCTCACCAATTGTGTTCCTCAGTCTGTTGAATTGTCTAAAGACCCTTTGATGACAGTGTGGGGAAATGAATGCAGTAGTAATAGTGAGTATATTCCAGTCGTCCCAGCAGTGTCCTTAGATTCATACCAGTGAGAATCTAGCTGCCCACCGCAGCTCTGCTGCCTTTTCAGACCAGTCATGGTGTCCTGGTGACATCAAAGGGTCTTAGACAGGGGCTGGGGGTGTGAGAGAGGAATAAAGGACATTAGGCGAAAGTGAGGGTATTAGCTGCTCCCTTGCATTCGGCTCTTTATGACCCCATGGACTGTAGCCCACCAGGCTTCTCTGTCCATGGAATTCTCTAGGCAAGAAAACTGGAGTGAGTTGCCATTCCCTTTCCAGGGGATCTTCCCCATGTAGGGATCCAACCTGGGTCTCCTGCATTGCAGGCAGATTCTTTGCCATCTGAGCCACCAGGGAAGCCAGAGGACACTAACTTCTCTTGAAATAGCTGGGGCAGCAAGCCAGGTACAGTGACACTCCCGCATGTAAATGAGGCCAGACCCCAACCTTTTCCCTGGGTTCCTAGGGTTTTTTAAATGAGAGGTCTCCAAACATCCATAACTTTTCCCCACCTAAAGCCAAAGAGGAGGCATGAGACAGACCCCTGACCTGAAATCACAAACAGTGGTTCAGTAAGATGACTCTGGCTTCTCTAGGTTGTTAATAGGGCTTGTGGGTCTGTAGGATGTTAAGGTGCAGATTTATGAGGCCCTAAGTTTGGAGCTTCAGCGTCCTTGGTTCTGAGCTGGTCCTGGAATCTGCGTTTTATTTATCATGCTGAAGCTGACGGTCCTCTTCCACTCTGAGAAACCGAGACCTTTGCAAGTGTCTTTGTCCGGCCCTAATCCTGACAAGTAGGAGGGAACTATGACTAAGGCCGTAACAACAAGAGAGACAAATGTGCTGTCTACACTAGGGGCTTCTCTCAAGTCAGTTTGCTAAAGTTTGAATAAGAAAAACGAGAATGTCTCACAAGGTATTCCCATGGCAGTTGGAATGTTCTGCGTTGCTTTCCATATTCACTAAACTTTGAAGCAAATCCACTTGCCCTCCCATCACCTCTGTCCACATGGAAATAAATAGTCTGGCTTCAGCGACTCTTACTCTTGTATGTAGGTCTCCTCTTTTAGAAGACACCAAACATGTCAGGAGTTCTGGCCTTTGAGATTGATTCCTATGGTCATGAATTTGCATCCCACGCCTGACAGGAGTGGGAGTCACTCCATATTGGGTCTTTGATTAGCTACAGAGCTTTTCTACCCTATGTCATAGGAGAGACTCTAGAGTTGGCAATGACCGTTTATCAGGGAGTTGGAATGTCTGTGAGGATCCCCAGGGAACTGGAAAATTCTGAAAGAGATGAGAATACCAGACCACCTGACCTGCCTCTTGGAGAAACCTATATGCAGGTCAGGAAGCAACAGTTAGAACTAGACATGGAACAACAGACTGGTTCCAAATAGGAAAGAGTACATCAAGGCTGGATATTGTCACCCTGCTTATTTAACTTCTATGCAGAGTACATCATGAGAAACGCTGGGCTGGAAGAAACACAAGCTGGAATCAAGATTGCCGGGAGAAATATCAATAACTTCAGATACGCAGATTATATCACCCTTATGGAAGAAAGTAAAGAGGAACTAAAGGGCCTCTGGATGAAAGTGAAAGAGGAGAGTGAAAAAGTTGGCTCAAAGCTCAACATTCAGAAAACTAAGATCATGGCACCTGGTCCCATCACTTCATGGGAAATAGATGGGGAAACAGTGGAAACAGTGTCAGACTTTATCTTTTTGGGCTCCAAAATCACTGCAGGTGGTGACTGTAGCTATGAAATTAAAAGACGCTTACTCCTTGGAAGGAAAGTTATGACCAACCTAGATAGCATATTCAAAAGCAGAGACATTACTTTGCCGACTAAGGTCCGTCTAGTCAAGGCTATGGTTTTTCCAGTGGTCATGTATGGATGCGAGAGTTGGACTGTAAAGAAAGCTGAGCGCTGAAGAATTGATGGCTTTGAACTGTGGTGTTGGAGAAAACTCTTGAGAGTCCCTTGGACTGCAAGGAGATCTAACCAGTCCATTCTAAAGGAGATCAACCCTGGGATTTCTTTGGAAGGAATGATGCTAAAGCTGAAACTCCAATACTTTGGCCACCTCCTGCTTAGAGTTGACTCATTGGAAAAGACTCTGATGCTGGGAGGGATTGGGGGCAGGAGAAGAATGGGACGACAGAGGATGAGATGGCTGGATGACATCACTGACTCGATGGACATGAGTCTGAGTGAGCTCCGGGAGTTGGTGATGGACAGGGAGGCCTGGCGTGCTGCCAGAGGTTGCAAAGAGTCGGACACGACTGAGTAACTGAACTGAACTGAGCTGAACTGGATTCTTGTTGAATGGTGCTTGTCATATTTGTCTAGCTTTCTCAAAATTAGCAAGCCAGCTCAGGGCAATTCCCAGGGGCTGGGTACAACCCATGTAGTTAATCTTGTTGGAAACTGTTTCTAGCATAAAATTATGGGTCATTCAAACATTCCTCATTCTGTCTTACTATTAATAGCCGATCCTTTTCCTTACCTTTATTTTACAGCCCCATTAATGTGAGCAATCACACAAGTTTTGAATATTTAATCCAAGATGGAAACAGGGACCAAAGGGAAAAGAGAACTTGAAGCTCTGAGTAGATCTCAAAAACTAGAACCAACAAAAATATTTTGCTGCCTAATTAACATCTTAATATGATTGAATTTGCGCCTCCAAATCAAGGGTGTTTTTGTTTGTTTCTGTTTTGTTTTTTTGTTTTGCTTTATTGCTAGAATTAAAATTTATTTGGATTTAAAACATTTTTTCCTGGAGTACAGAACTCTATTCAATACTTGTAATGGCCTATATGGCAAATCGATGGGTTTTAATTCAGTTCTAGATGCTGCTCTTTTCAAGTCACATTGTTTGACTGGAACAAAGAACAAAAGCTTTGTGGTGGCATTTCAGATTGTGCTTTGTCCTGCTTCTCTAAAGTGGACATAACTCTTGTCTCTCTTGTTATCCCTTAGTGCTGGAACTTTGCCCGTCACCTTCCGCTGCTTGGAAGAAAATCTGGGGATTGATAAGCGTGTGACTAGGTTTGTCCTGCCAGTCGGAGCAACCATTAACATGGATGGTACGGCGCTTTATGAAGCGGTGGCTGCCATCTTTATAGCCCAAATGAATGGCGTCGTCCTAGATGGAGGCCAGATTGTGACCGTAAGGTGAGTGAAGTGGGTGGGATGAAGCACTGAAACAACCCTTTACCCTGTTGTCCCTTCCACACTAATTCCATGTCACAGAGGCCACTTCAGTTTCAGTTATCCAGGTAGAAGGATGGTGAAAGACATAAAAGAGAGAGGAATTAATGGCAAGCTCAAAGGGAAGACTGGAAGAATTAAGCAGGCTCACACTAATGTCTTTTGTTTGTATTGCCTATGTGAAATTGCTTCAGAAATTTGATATTAATTGATTTTTAACCATCGTGTGATGTTCCAAGGCAGTTACTTCTATGTTTATTTAATAGATAAAGAAGCACAGGCTTCAGGAGCTTGGTAATTTGTCCAAAGCTGTAATACCGTCAGTAATGAGCCAGAAGGGCTGTTGCTGGGACCAGCATCAACTGACTCTGCATCCAGTATTTCTTAAAATATGCTCCCTTCAGCATTCCAGGGAATGACAGCATAACTGATAAAGTACTTGGAGGAAGAGGTTCCTCAACACAGCATGTAACATTTTATTACAAATAAATAGTAATTTTTTTTTGTTTTTGCTAAAGTCATTTTACCTATGTATTTATCATTTTTAAAAATTCAGAAAGAACACTTTTCCAATAGGTCATTAAAGACATATTGCTTCTCTGCAGACTTAAAGATCACACCTACTTGTATGTATTAGTTTATCTAATCCTAACAACCATCCTAGGAGGTATGTACTTGTCTCAGTCAGCTCAGGCTGTGTAACAAAATACCACAGACTATTTGGCTCCAACAGAGGATGTTTATTTCTTACAGTTCTGGAGGATGGGAAGTCCAAGATTAAGGTGCCAGTGGGTTCAGCTCCTGAAGAATGTCCTCTTCCAGATTTGCAAATAACCGCCTTCTAGATGTTCACTCACATGGCCTTACTTTGGTACCTGGAGAGAGACAGCAAGTTCTCTCATGTCTCCTCTTATGAGGGCACTAACCCCACCATGAGAACTCTACCTTCGTGACCAAGGCTCCATCTCCAAGTACCATCACACTGGAGATTAGGGCTTCAACAAGTGAATTTGGGGAGGACGCACCTCAGTCTATAGCGGTCCTGTAAAGGAGTCTCAATTTCAAATAATGGGACAATATCACATATTCTATAGTGGTTGAGAGCACCGTGCCTGATATATAGTCACCTGTCAATAAATCTTAGCTATATTATTATTATCACAGAAAAATGTGACAGTGATATAGTGAGTAACATGATGTTACTCAGTGGAAAACATGCTTTACATCAAGTTATCAAACCTTCTAAGTCATGTCCTAACAGACTGTGTACAGGACTGCCAACCTCCCTTCCTTTTAAATTCAAAGACAAACCGACCTCCCTTACTTTAAAATTCAAAGACAAATGGGGCTTTTTAACGTCTCTGAAGTCTCCCATTGATGAAGCAACCATGCTTCCCGTCAAGCTCACATCATTAGATGAGAACTTGCAGATCGGACCAGGTGATTGAGATTGTGCTTGAATTATTTAAATTTACCCTTTATTTTAATAATGATAGTACTGAGAATTTTCACAGGACAAAGGATAAAGTTGGCCAACTATATTTAATAGTGGTGTCCCTGACAAGTTCAATCAAATCCGCTGTTTGTAGACATCACAAAGGCTATCCCTGGGAAACACCTCCCCCAAGGAGTATATGTAGTTCATATACTCCATATGTAGTATATGTATATTTAGTATATGTAGTTAGGTAGTTTCCTGGCTGCTACTTAGTATATGTAGTATATGTAATTCCAATTTAGTCGGAGAAAAATAGCCAAGTCTAGCTTCATTGCTGTGCCTCCAAGTACATTTCTCGTCTTCTCATTTCCCTGCATGTAGCAAAACAGTGGCCAGGAATTCTCAGCAAATTTGTTAAGTCTTAGTGTTCAATGTGCGGAGAAGGCAATGGCACCCCACTCCAGTACTCTTGCCTGGAAAATCCAATGGATGGAGGGGCCTGGTGGGCTGCAGTCCATGGGTCGCTAAGAGTCGGACACAACTGAGCAACTTCACTTTCACTTTTCACTTTCTTGCATTGGAGAAGGAAATGGCAACCCACTCCAGTGTTCTTGCCTGCAGAATCCCTAGGATGGGGGAGCCTGGTGGGCTACCGTCTATGGAGTCGCACAGAGTTGGACACAACTGATGTGACTTAGCAGTAGCAGTAGCAGAGTTCAATGTGAGGAGGGATCAAGAGACATAAAAGGCAGCATGATATTGGAATTGAGAGGACGAGTGCTCAAATCCCAGCAGACCATGTTCAGCTGAGTGACCCTAAGTTTCTCCACCCCCTCCAGTTGGTGGTACAACCAGATGTACCTTGCAGGGTTACTGTGAAGTTCTGCTGCAATTAATGTGTGTGTGGTGTCTTGTACAACATCCAAAACCCAGCCAGAGGAGTGAGCCAGAGGAGTGAAGGACGTGAAAGGGAAGGGATAAAGAGAGGGAAGATCTCCACCCAGGGGCTGTTGCAGGGCTTAGAGTTCCACAGACACCCTGCCTATGTTCGGGTCAGGGAATGACTGAGATGGAGGAACAGAAAGAGAGCCAGCTTCCAGGAAGATTTCTTTATAGAAGTTTGTCTCACACAACCAAGAGGTAACAAGACAACATGGCCACAGCACCCAGGGATATACAAGAGTGACTCACAGAACAGAAGCAACTGAGGTTGCAAACAGAACAGCCTCAGCCAAGACCTCTGGAACTTAGGAAGTTCCCCTTCCCTGGTGTGTTCTATCCACCTTGGGGAAATGGCTGAGAATTCCCACCTGCCAGCTCTCGGGACTTTAGGGAAGTTTTCATCACAAAGTAGCCTCATCCTGCCCAGATTTCCCAATGAGAATAAAAATTCACATGTATTAGGGGAGGGGAATTTGCAGTGTGCCAGCCTCTTCTAAGTGCTTAATTTCTGAGCTCCTGCATACTCCATGAGTGAGACCCCATTGTTATCTCTTGTTTTTTAGATAAGGGAATCAGAGCACAAAGAGGTTAAGTAAGTTGCCCAAAGTCACGTGCTTAATAAGTGCCAGAATTGAGATTTGAAGCTAGGTCGTTCAACTTGAGAACCTTCTCTGATAACCAATACTAATTACTATCTCCTATGACGTAAGTGGATGCCCCCATCCCCCAAAATGGAGCTCTTTAAACCCTTACATCAGCTCCATATTGCTTGGGCAGGGTAAAAGCAAAGATGGGTTCTAATCCGCCTAGGGGAGTATCTGTTTTGTGATAAGCCTAAATTGGGGAAGGATGGCAATATGGAAAAACCAGTGCAAACCACAAAACCTCCTGGGAACTTTCTTTCCTCATGTGTAAGATTAGGTAAATTCAGGTTCCTTTTGACTGTAATACCGGGCTCTGTACATGGACATACCAATTGGCAAACCAGCTTGGGAGTCTGAGTCTTTGTTTGAAGCCAGAAGACCTACTGTAAAAACTCGATAAAAACTGTAAAACAAACAAAAAACAACAACTTTATATAACCACAGAGAACGCAGCCGCCTATTTCTTTTCAGCAGTCAGAAAAGCAAGTTGGGAATCCATATTTTCATAAGCTGTCTATTCAGAAATGACAGCTTTTATAAACAGCATCCAGAATAGAGGGAGAAAAAGTCACTGTCCTTTGCTTGACCACAGAGGCCTTCTGGTGTCTAGGTGGGGTGCTTGAACCCTAGATTAAATTCGTTTCCAGAGACAACTTCAAAATGGCACTGGGTATGCCCTTGGCGTTCCTTGGAAAGCAAGGAATGAGATGTTTCAGGAAGAAGGTCTCCCATGGTTTTATTATCATTTCTTGGCACCCTCTTTCTGAATAATGCACTTTCCAGCCCATGGTGAGATGTCCAGGCATCTAAAGCTTAATGTCATTTGGAATACTGTCAGTTCGTCTCCCCGATGTCCACTCAGTTGGGTCTGGATATTTGCTATTCTGAGTTCTCATGTTAATGTTGGCAATGACCTCCTCAGACTCTTGCCACTTAGTCTAGAAGTCTCTGTTTCTCACAGAGATATAAAGACGTAAGCAGAAATGAATGCAGTGGTGTTCCTGTGGAAGGATTAAGGGTGATTTGTTTTTCTTCTTTAGTATTTCCTTGCCTCCATTTACAGCCATGCTTACCTTATTTGAGCCCTGGGATATATTTGGTGAATTGCATGGCATGATGGGGGCAAGACTCTTTGTAAGCTTCCATCAGACAGAGCAAAACCCAAATAGACCCTATTTCCTGGGTCTTGGTACTCCAGATTCCTCTATTCCTTGGGAGGAAAAAGGGATTTTATGACTGCTGGGAAAATTAGAGCTTAATATTGCCTGCCAGTGATGGTTTTGGCAAGGCTACTTTCTCTTCCTTTGACCTGACCTTTTTTGTTCTCACAGCCTCACGGCCACACTGGCCAGCGTTGGTGCAGCCAGTATTCCCAGTGCTGGGCTGGTCACCATGCTCCTGATCCTGACGGCTGTGGGCCTGCCGACCGAGGACATCAGCCTGCTGGTGGCTGTGGACTGGCTGCTGTAAGTGTCTATGTGTGTGGCTTTGCTGGGAATGTGAATACTGCCGCCCAGGGGTGGACAAGATGCAAGGTTGCGCCAGGATCTTCTTCGCCAGTCCCCATGACAACGTTCTCATTTCCTCCCTCCTTTCTTCCCCCTAACGTTTACTGAGTGCCTCTTTGGGAACCAGAGAAGAAAAAGAATGTTTGAGAGCTTCAGAGTCTAGTGGAGGAAGCAAGTTAATTAAAATATGAAGTTAAAAGCGGAGCTACAAGGGACAAATTACTGTTGAAGCATGCAGGGGATCTCAAAACTGAGTGAACTGATTATACTGAGTGAACAAAGCACAAAGGAGTATATACTGTATAATAGTATATACTGTATGTATATACACATCCATTTATGTGATGCTCTAGGAAAGATAATATGCTCTCTAGCAGTAGAAAGAGATCATGGTTGCCTGGGCCCAGAAATCGAGGCATGAGGATTAACCGGGAAGGGCACAAAGAAGGCTTTAGGAGTGATAGAAATGTTCCGTAGACACAGGTATGCACAGGTGTTCACATAAGTGGAAACTCGTTAAAACATACACTTAAATGGGTACATTCTATTGTATGTAAATTATACTTCAATCATGTATATTTCTAAATTGCACACACACAGAATAATAGTGAGAGAGAGAGACACCCATCCCACACTAGGATGGAAAGGCAGAGTGGAGAAATCAGAAAACAAGGGAAATGGCTACTGAATACTATGTGTCAGCTACACTGAGTCCTTCACAGCTTTTTTTAACAATGATGAAGATTTGGTGTTATCGCTTCCATTTTATAAATAGGAAAACAGGTTTAGGGAGAATGAATAGAGATTCGACCCTCGGTCTGCTTGGGTTTGGAGGCCACCACATTCATAATCATGGCCACATTCAAGTTTCTAAAGGTAGTGATGCCTAAGCTGGACCCTAACGGGCAGGTAGAAGTTACCCAGATACACATGGAGTGGGGAATAGGGCACTGTGGTCAAGGCAAGCCTACACGAAGGCACAGAGGCAACAAATAAAGTGGAGCGCTCTGAGTGGTTTGGTACTGCTGGAGCACAAAGTGTAAGGTAGGGAGTGGTGAAAGGTGACGTAAGGTAGACAGCCTTGAGCCCGTGCAGGGATGCTTGAACTTGACAGTGCACATGTAGCCCAGCTCGCTTTCCCGGTGAAGGACATTATCCTAGTGTGAGACTCACTATCTGTTCCCAAAGGAGGGTCAGTCTATCCAGATGGCCCCCAGTAGGAGGCTGGCATATTCTTGCCAGGGTCTTACTGGGACTCTGATGTTCTATAGGATGTACACTGGTGCTTCCAGTCTGGTCCTGGCGCTCCATGACAGGGGCCTTGGCTTCAGAGTCAGAGGCTCAGAATGACGAGTGCAGAGATCCAAAGTGTTCACACTTAATTTTGTAAAGTTCCCTACCTGCCAGTAGCGATTTTTCTGACATTTATTGACATGGATTTTAAGAGCCAGAAGCCCCTTTATGGACTTGAGTTCCTGCGTGCTAAAGGAGTTCCACTTCTCTACAAGCACCCTTCCGAAGAGAGAAGCATGCAAGGGCCGAAGGGAAAAAGGACATCTTGGAAGGTTAGAAGGAAGCCTGGTCTTTCCAGAAAACTTGCCTGTTCTTGAGGTTTAGTTACAAATGAGAAGTGGACAGAATCTGTTCAACTCAGGAGGGCCACGGATCTCCCTGACTGGTTCTTCTGTTACCAGAGAAATGCCCTGGAAATGCCTTTCACGGGAGAGGAATCTTATCTGTCCCTGCCCGTCTCTCTCAATGGGGGTGGAGGGGCCTTCACGCTAGTTTGGTGGTTCTCTGTGCTGGCCCCAAGGGGCAGGCTTTCTCATGATGTCCATCCAAACAGGCAGTTATGGGGGCAGCTGAGATTGGTTGGCGGGGTTTGGTGGAAGGATTTGGAGAAAATAAGATAAGAAAGACTAAGGGGTGGGGTTGGTTTTGGTTAGGAGGAGGACAAAGTGGAAATAAAGATATTGGCAACTGTTGGGGACAGAGCACACAGCAGGAGCTCAATAATTGCATGCTAAAGTGACACACAGAGCTGCTTTGTGATAACCAGGAGCCTTTTCACACATGAAGAATGACAGAAGAAGCTATTAAAGTCCCAGCTGCTTCCCTTGTGACTTTAGCCTCCTCTACCTCTTTGACCTTTGAACTTATGTTGTTGGGATCCGTTGCCTGCTCCAGATACATTGCCTACTCTCTTCTTGGACTTGTTGCCAAGGCCTGAAATCCACCATTAGAGATGTATCTCTTTAGCAATGATTAGTATAGATGCTGCCCCCATTATAATGCAAATTCATTTAAGTGGAAAAATGCACTTGATTTATCAGGAATGAAGAAAAGGAGCTGATATTTGTGTGGCCAGGTCAGGACCCTTCACACCACCCCACACAGGCGCAAAGGGGTCGAGAATCAGAGAGGTTGGGAAAAACAAGCTGATTCAGGGCACCCTCGTTCTACATTCTAACCAGAGAATTTTTGTCTGACTTGTTTTTTTCGCCCCTCTCAGGATTAAAACAAAACAAAACAAGAAGGTTAAGTGGGGACAAACAGGGTACAATGAGGGTCTCAGCCACTCTCAGACTTCAAGTCCTCTGGCTCCCTTGGATCAGCCATTATGGGCTGGTCTTCCTGGCAGTCATCTTCTTCCAAGCCTCTTGGAGGAGAGTCAGCTCATGAAACATGCACGACCCTGCCTCCTCCTGACCTAAATGTCAGCAAATGGGCGCTCACAGGCTCACACCTGCATGATGTCCTCATTCTGGAGGTGAAACGTGCTAGCAGGAAGGAGTTGGCTGAACAACAGCAAAAACGTGATGATCCGTTTGGATTAACTCTATTGATGAGATTGCATATGAGAAAACGTCATTGCAGGCTGTAGCTGGAAAGGATAGAGTGATTGAAGAACTCACTTCTAGTTCTGGGGTCTGATCTCAGAGGGAAAGAGGCTCTGTGATCAAGGGGAGAAAGCCAGAGGCCCGGGTCTGAACTCTGCACTTACTCATGGTAGGACTGTGGGCTCATTACTTACCTTCTGGATTCAACTGTGTCATGTGGATAACGGGAGCAGTAAAACTACCAGCTTGAAAGCACAGTCTAGACCTCCATGCCCTTGAATGCCCTTCCAGTTTTAAGATCCAGACTAGGATTCTGCTGGTGATGGATGTGTATATACAAATGAGCATGAACATTCCTTTTCAGAAGGAAAGGAAAAGGGAGGGTAGAGGATCCTGGGAAAGTGTGTAGGGATCTGTAGCTAGGTCAGATCTGCTTTGAATTAGTAACGGTTCCGCATTCTTTCCCACCAGCAAGAGGAGTTCTGGAAACACACTCTTGGTCATGGGCTCCATGGCTGTTGGATGCCCTTCAGTGTGTGAGTGGGGCAGGGGGATGAATTGAGAGAGGGGTGCAGGGGGCTCTGGTTTTTCCCTGGTGATGTAGTCTGTGCAGGAGACAAAGAAAAGCAGGACATTTCTTTTCCTCCCCAGGTTTGTGAGGTTTGTAAGCTTTCATAACTCTAGCAATTTTCAATTTAGAACCAAACAAAGCCCACAGTGACATTTAATGTGCCATGCTGTTTGCCAGCTGCTGGAGGTCAGCCAGCCACATTACTGCCTGCCAAGCCTTGGATGATTTTCAATGAGCAGGCTTAGCTGCTCTGTAAATGTCATGGTAAAAACCAAGATTCTGGGCCCTGAAAGTGTCTGAGTCCTAGAACACCGGATGTGAGGGGCTGGTAAAATCAGAACCTCCCCAGGGTCCAAGAAGCCCTTTGCGTCAGCAGTCTTTAGCAAATATTTATGAGTCCTTGCTGACATCACCCCCTTTCTCTGAAGGCGTCAGGACGGAAGGAAAACTGGGGGATGAGTACCAGGCTTGCTTGCTTAGTCACTCAGTCATGTCTGACTCTTTGCAACCCCATGGACTGTAGCCTGCCAGGCAAAAATACTGGAGTGGGTTGCCATTTCCTCCTCTGGAGAAATCTGTACCTGGCTGTGATCAATTAATTGTAAACACCGATGCTCTCAGACCAGCCAGGGACTGACCCAGGGATCAAGCCCACATCTCAGGGTGTCTCCTACATTGCATGTGGGTTCTTTACCATCAGCGCCACCCAGGAAGCCCGTACCAGGGAAAGGTGATAAATAACTGAGTTGGACCACAGGTGGGCAAAGGAAAGCCAGGTGGACCTATGGTCCGGTTATCACATAGGACTGCTGGTGAGATTCCTTCTGGGGACGTATTTGCTCATCGGAGATATGGTTGAGTTCTTCCTTATAAGGAAGCCTTATATAAGGGGGCCTCCACCCTGCAGGGGGCACCCTGAAGTTGCCCCGTTAGCCCCAGGGGGAATAGAGCTTTAGTTCTCAAACTTGAGTGTGCACTCAACCTACTGGAGAGTCAGAAGATCTGGGGAGGGGCCCAAGAAGTGGCTTGTCTAAGAAGTTTCCAGAGGATGCTGATGATCAATCCATGGACCTCACCTCCAGAAGCAATGGAGCAGAGCAGAGGTAGAGAAGGGGGAGCAGGAGTTCCTGACTGTGCTATGTGAACATCTCTACTCTTTTCTGAGCCCGAGTCGACACTGGGGGCATCCATTCAATGAAAGGAGATCAAGAGGACACCGGACTCTGGTAACTAATACTCAGTGTCAGACGTTGTTCTACACGTGTCCATGGACTTGTTTAAAACAGCTGCAGCAAATTATGAGGCAGCTAGTAATACTATCCCTGTTTTACACTTAAGAAAACTGAGGCTTAGAGCAAGGAAATGTATCCCAATTTAGTAAGTCTTAAAAGGCTGACCTGGGATTTAAACCTAGACCATCTGGCTGTTCCTTGGGTGTCCCAGGCTTCCCATCTGCATTTTCGTTAGCTCATTTAAGACATGCCCACATGCATATTTGCACACACTTAGCTGAGGTAACCCCCGCTCTGTGTCTGGTGGAAAGAAAAACCAATTCCTGTCATATCACACCTCTGAAGATTCTACAGGTTTATGTTTAAGCCTTCTGCTTCAATCTCCTACTTCCACTGACTTCTCTTTCCTACATCTTACCTCATTGTTTATTTTTTTGTTGTCCATGCCAGCCTTACCCTTTATGATTAAGTCCTTCTCTCCCCTGCCAAAGTGTTCCTGACTCAGCGCAGTGTAATTCCCCATCGAGGGAGTGGGGTGGAGGTGGGTCACATTTTAATGCATCACAAAATAAGTATATATATATATATATATATGCTTATGGAAAGATTAGAGGAGGGGCCAAGCTCAGAAGAGCTATAAAATGAGAAAGAAAAATCTTCTTTTTCCGTGCAGCTGCATCTTAAAAGGAGCAGAATATGAGACTCCCCAAAATGCTGGTTAGCATGTGGCTTATTTTAAGGTGAATGTGGTCAGGACCCATCAGACTAAAGACAAGCTTTTTTCCTCCTCCTTAAATGACTGAAAGGATTTAGAAGGAAGCCTATACCAGGAAGAACTCTATTACCAGAGAGAACTTTTTTCACTGGAGAGGCTTATCTGCATGGCTGGGCAAACATTTGTTTGTCAATATTTGCTCTTCCTGTGAGCTGTCTTTCTCTCCTTTCAAGCCCCAGACCCTCGTCCCCTTCCTTCCCTCAGGATGGCATGTAAGCCTCAACTACCTGACTGCCTTTGAGTCTCCTACTTTATTAAGGCTCAGGCATATATGAAATTACATTTTCCCATTAATCTCTTATGTAGATTTAATTATTAGACCAGCCAAAGAGTCTAGAAGGGAAGAAGGGAATTTATTTTCTTCCCCTATTATCTCTTGTTTCTCTTGTATCAGAATAATAATTTGTGGAAAGTAAAAACTTAATAATAGGCATCTATTTTCTTTCTGAAACATCCTTTGGTGTACCCCACCCCTAGTTCCAGTCTCTGCCTACCTGGCTGTTCCTCCTCACTCTTCACCTCTGTGTCTTTCCTCAGTTCTCAGGACAGAGCTCTCACTTTCCTCTGCAAGGGAATCTGGGCTGTGTCTCCCTCTTCCTTCTTCTAGATCTCACCCAGTGTCCGAACTTTTTACCACTGAAATAGCCAACCGGAAGTTTGGTGAACAGAAGGCAGTTCTCTTTCTAGAGTTAATCTGCTTCCACTTCTTAGACAATGATCCATCCCCACCCTGCCTCCTTCACATACCCGCTTACCTCCTTTCCAGCCCTCCTCCCTTCCTGCCCGTGTCATAAGCAAATACAACAGCCCACTCTGAAAGGGCTTATAGTCTGGTAATGGGGACAGATGTGGCCAGAAAATCCCAACAGAGGTAGGTACAGAGGAGGAACATGTAAGACGTGATGAAGGAATAAGAGAGGAAGTGATTTGCTCCCCCTTCGTGCTTGGGCCAGTGATGGCGGTGGTGATGCAGTTAAGGCTGAGCACTGGATTGCGGTCGGGTGCTCTGTGAAGGCTTTTATAGGCAGTTTGGTCCAAGACCTCTCAGAGGTTGAGCACCTCTCTGGGTTGGTGGTTGTTGTCTTCTCCACATGCTTGTAAGTGGATATTGCTTTCCATATTTTACAAATAAGAAAACTGAGCAGAAAAACTAAACAACCTTCTCTGCTGGAGCCTGGATTGCAATCCAGGCTTGAATCCAAAATTCAGTGTCCTGTGGTTCCTTCTTCCCTTCCCTAATCCCATGCAGTCTGAGTCCTCAGATGCCCAGAATAGTGCTGGCCTTCTCAAGGTCTGGGGCCTCAGGTGACCCCTCTGCCACATTGGGCATCCTGCATCCTGAGAGGCAGACACAATGGTTTGTTTCTATGAGAATTAGGTTGCCTCATATGAAATGGCCAATAGTTAGCCTTTCTGAAAGAAGGTGAAAGTTGCTCAGTCTGACTCTTTGTGACCCCATGGACTTTACAGTCCATGGAATTCTCCAGGCCAGAATACTAGAATAGGTAGCCTTTCCCTTCTCCAGAGGATCTCCCCAATCCAGGGATCGAACCCAGGTCTCCTGCATTGCAGGTGGATTCTTTGCCAGCTGAGCCACCAGGGAAGCCCAAGAATACTGGAGTGGCTAGTTGGCCTTTCTAGACTTATAGAAATGGCAGTTTCGTGTGGTTCCCTCCAGTACAAGGTACCAGTTGAATTTTGAGTGACCCTGGATCTGTTCTTCTGTGAATAAGACTTTCAGACAATCCCACCATCTTCCTGCCAGACGATTTAGACTGAGAAAAGGAGAAAGAGAGATCACCTTGGCAATTGTTTTTCTTGCAAGAAACCCCGACCCAGTGCCTCAGCATGAAGGAGCTTCATCAAGTCCCCATTCTGGTTTTGATTTCTGGTAACTCCAAAGAATAGCTATATCATTTTTAAAATTCATTCAATTAAAAGCTCACATCTTTCCCCTTCTCACAGTCTGGACATACCATATCCAGACCAGAGAATAACAGGAAGCACTCTAAAATTCTTTTTACGAAGCAGCCTAAAAAATCTCCTGAGATCAGCGGGGTTTCATGAACAGTTGGGGCTGTTGGGAGAGAAAATGAAAGCATTTGTCCATGGAGAAATTTTCCACATGTGTGCCATAAATCCCCATATCCTGCTCTTGGCTAGAGTCGGACTTCCCCAGAGTTGGTCAGATATTTCCCTGGTGGCTTCAAAAGCAAACCCGAATTTCTCTCCTCTGCCTGCCTCGACCGTTCTGTCTCCTCAGTTTTGCAGTCAGGCATCTTGAATAAGGTGGTTCTGCACAGTGTTCCCCTCTTCCTTGCCTCTCATTTAAGCTTCCTCCAGTGGCGAGCTGGCTTCCGGCCCTGCCTGTGGACTGAGGCTACCCTTGCCAGGCTGATCATGGCCTCTTCATTGCTGAAGCCAAGAGGCGCTTCTTGTCCTCATCTTACCCGACCTCCAGGCAGTCGTGCTTCCCCCCACCCTCTTCTAGATTCCTGCCACCTTTGCAGGCTCTTATTCCTTTGCCCATTCCTTAAGTATTTTGTCTTCCTCAGGGTTCTGAACTAGATTTTCTGCTTGTTTCACTTTACTTTCTCTCCAAGGATGAACTGAGTCTGCCTTGGCACTCACCCATGGCCTCTTTAGGTGTTGACTCTTCATTTACTCCCTGCAGCTCAGATATCTGTCCTGACCTTTGGTCCATATTCCCAGTCATTTGCGGGACATTTCCCCTTGGCTGGGTCACAGTCCTCACACTTGGCACGTTTCCGCTGGCACCAGAATCTTTTTCCTCCCCATCAGTTATGCACCCTACATATGGTAGCCTTGTCCTTTGGTTGCTCAAACCAAAAACTTGAGAGGAATTCTCGACTCTTTTTTGTTTGTTTCTTTTTCATAATCAATCAGTCCTCAAGTCCTGTTATTCTGTCTCCTGCTTCCTGTTGTTAAGTTGCTAAGTCATGTCCAACTCTTTGCGACCCCATGGACTGCAACACACCAGGCTTCCCTGTCCTTCTCTGTCTCTTGGAGTTTGCTCTGATTCATGTCCACTGAGTCAGTGATGCTATCTAACTCTGTCTCATCTTCCTCTGTATCTACCACATCTTTACTAAGCAGATTTTGCTCTTTCAGTCTTGCCATTCTTTATATTGAAACAACTGTGATGCTTCCCTTCCATGACTCCCTGTCACACTTGGGATAAAGTCCTGACTCTGGCACTTGACTGATAAGGCCATACGTGATTTGGTCAGTCCTTTCCTTTTGCTCCCACTGTACTCATTAGCCATCTGGAATGTTCCTGAGAGTACCTACTTCTTAGATTTCTCATGTATTAGTTCTCTCTTCTCTCTAGCTCATTATCTCAGATCCACCCTTAGTACCTGACTCAAGATACTTCAGTTCCAGCCATTGATGGGACCGCAGTGTAAATAAAGTTCCCTGCCTACAAAACCCAAGAATATCCAGCAGTTATTCCTATTCGAATATTTATCTTATTCTAGTGGAGGATACAGACAAGTAAAGAGAGTGTGAGCTTTTACAGAAAAGAGAGCATAGGAAGAGTCTTTTCTTGTTCTTTACTGCTTGGACACTTGGCATAGCACACATACTAAAATGCTCATTATGTATTTGTTGAATGAATCAATAAACACTGGGTTGGTCAAAAAGTTATTCAGATCTTTCCATAAGACAGTATGGAAAAACCCAAATGAACTTTTTGGCCAACTCAATAACAAAGAGCTCAGCAAGGATTAGAGTCCACATTCTTATTTTGTTTCCACTTAACCATCTTCAAACTTAGCCATTTTTCAAATCAGGGCTGTCTGGCTCCTGGGTGCTTTGTGTCATATGGTGGACAGTAGATTCTAGAGTCACATTGCCTGTGTCCAGATTTGGTTCTGTGATTCTACGAGGATGTGTGACTTTGAAAAGCCACTTAATCTCTTTCAACCTCAGTGTTTCCATCTCTTAAATTTGGATAATAGTCCTTCTTATAGAGTCATGGTGAGGATTAAATAAGGTAATATCTATAAAGTGTATTCCTATTCATATAAATGTGAGGAATCATCACATTTCAATATCATCATCAGGCTTCCTTGGTCGCATGGGGTGGCAACTAGTTGGACACAATTTAGCAACTGAACAACAACCTTCATCATCACCACCACCATTACCTTGATCCCTCTATTTGCCAATAAGACAGATTCTTCTGGGCCATGAGATGAATGGGTATTCAGAGTGTTCTTCCTGAAGGCTTTAGTTCTCTTTGGAATTAACAATTGACCAGGGGTGCTGGGTGCACAGCTCAGAGCATAGACCAAGGGGGATGGGAAGTAGAGTTGAAAAATGACAAAGTAGACCACAACTCTCTGAGGAACAAATAACTCAGCTGGTTAGTTGGGAGTGCCACCTTAGGAACTGGCCTATAAATAAGGTTGATGTTTTAAAGGGAGACAGTAACTTAACCAGGCATGTTTGGATGGTCTACCTAGGAGGTGCCGAAAGAGTGTATGAATTGACTTAATAAGATTAACAGTAATAGTATGAAAGTGAAAGTGTTAGTCACTCGGTTGTGTCTGACTCTGCAACCCCCTGGACAGAAGCCCTGCAGTCTCCTCTGTCTATGGAATTGTCCAGGCAAGTATAATGGAGTGGGTTGCTACTCCCTTCTCCAGGAGATCTTCCCAAACCAGTCATCAAACCCAGGTCTCCTCCATTGCAGGCAGATTCTTTACCATCTGAGCCACCAGGGAAGCCCAATAATGATGGTAGCTCACATTTATGTGAACAGGAATATACCTTATAGATACTGCCTTATTTAATCCTCACCATAATTCTATTAGAAGTAAAAGTATAGAACATGCAATAATTAATTTTGTGAGTTCTCATTAAACGTTTGAAACTATTCTAAGAATTATGTTATTTTATTTAATCTTCACAACAACCCTTCTGTAGGGAACATTTTTTCTATTATTCTTTCCATTTTATAGATGAGACAACCAAGGCTCACAAACGTGTATGATCAGAGTTGTCCAACAGGTAAAGGGAAAAGCTGGCATTTGAATCCAAGTCAGCTTGCCTCCAGAGTCCAAGCTTTTCCTTTCTTTCTTTTTGGTTGCTCTGAGTCTTCGTTGTTGTATGCAGACTTTCTCTAGTTGCAGGGAGTGGGGGGTTACTATTCACTTCATTGCATGGATTTCTCATCCCATCACTTCTCTTGTTGCAGAGCACAGGCTCTAGGCATGCAGCCTTCAGTGGTTGTGGCTTATGGACTCTAGACCCTGGGACTCAGTGGTTGTGGCTCATGGGCTTAGTTTCTTGGGTGCATGTTGAATCTTCCCAGACCAGGAATCTTACCCGTGTCCCTTGCATTGACAGGTGAATTCTTATCCACTGTGTCACCTGGGAAGTCCCAGGCTTTTTCTTACTACATAATTCCTTCTCGTCTCCTTATATTGGGGCTTCTTAGTGATCTCCACGTCAAGTGCCTGAGTCTTATAGATGACCACAAGACCCAGTCTTCATTCATGTTAAGGCTATCACTCTGAGGTAGATTCCCTAAAGCAGAAGGGAAAGCAAGAACCTTCTCAGATATACAGATGTCCCTGAGAGTTGAAGCGGGCTGTGATCTGTATCTTTTCATGGACAGTATCTTCCTGCTCGAAACCAAAAGGACGGCTGGCTCCCAAGCTCCTTGCAAGAGAACCAAGCCAGACTCCTTCTACTGCAACTTCATAATGACCGGGCTTCCCTAGTAACAGAGCTGGTAAAGAATCTGTCTGCAGTGCAGGAGACCAGGGTTCGATTCCTGGGTTGGGAGGATCCCCTGCAGAAGGGGTAGGCTACCCACTCCAGTATTCTTGGGCTTCCCTGTTGGTTCAGATGGTAAAGAATCTGCCTGCAATGCAGGAGATGTGGGTTTGATCCCTGGGTTGGGGAGATCCCCTGGAGAAGGGAATAGCTACCCACTCCAGTATTCTGGACTGGAGAATTCCATGGACAGAGGTGCCTGGCAGGCTACGTACAGTCCATGGGGTTGCAAAGAGTCGAACATGGCTGAGTGACTTTCACTTTAAATGAGAAATAGATTTGATCAGAGCAGGTAGAATTTATTTTAGACTTTTGTTCCAAGAACCAATTAAGGTTTCCACTTTGCCTTACATCAATGCTGGTAGCCTCCTTTTTTTTTTTTTTTTTTTTTTTAAATTTTGAATCGAATGCTAGAGTGCTGGGCTAAGATGTCTTGGTAGCATTTTTACTTAAACTCTTTTTTCTTTTCTTTGTGATTTTCCAGCATCCTTCTTTTCACAACTTTGAGTATCTCACAAATCTGGTCAAAAGGACTTCACACTGTTTTTAACTTGTGGGTGAGAGATTACAATCTATTCTTAAGAACTTAATTAGTTTTCCTGATGCTGACATTTTGAGAGGGAGTGTTATGAGCCATCCTATTTTTTCCAACTCAGAACTTGAGAAACAGATTTGAAGAAGGATTTTTCTCAGCCCTTCTTGGTTCAAGAGGCCCTCTGGAAGATTTTTATTTTTTTTAGATTAACAGAAAGAGCAAGAGAAAGTATTTTGGTTTTTTTCAGGGCACATCATCACTACACATATTAGTCAGGGAGGAAATTGTGACTGGGTGTCTTAGCCAACAGCTCTGTCTGTGTGTGTTAGGCAGAGATCCTTACAAAAAGATAAAATTTCTATTATGAGGGAATTCATAGGTGGCTACTCTTTCACGAAGAATTAATAAATAAGTGGAGGTAATCTGGAATCGTCAAAGAACAGTTTAAATCAAGAAGACTCACTAGATATAACTAGAAATGGCTGCTGTCTGGGTGCTAATTCTGAGGTCTAGACATTGTTGTTGCTGTTCAGTCACCAAGTTGTTCCAACTCTTTGTGAATCCGTGGCCTGCAGCATGCCAGGCCTCCCTGTCTTTCACCATCTCCTGGAGTTTGTCCAAGTTCATGTCTATTCAATTTCCCATCATATATGAGTGGCTCAGATGGTAAAGAATTTGCCTGCAGTGCAGGAGACGTGGATTCAATTCCTGGATCTAGAGTATCCTCCAGAGAAGAGAATGGCAACCTACTCCAGTATTCATGCCAGAATAATCCCATGGACAGAGGAGTGTGGCGGGCTACAGTCCACAGGGTTGCAAAGAGTCAGACATGATTGAAGCAACTTAGCATGTACGCAGAATGTGAAGCAAAATGAAAGAAAGAGGATTCAAACTTGATTACTGGTGCTGCACACCTTCCAGTTCAGTTTGGTTCAGTTGCTCAGCCATGTCCGATTCTTTGCGACCCCGTGGACTGCAGCACGCCAGGCTTCCCTGTTCATCGCAACTTCTGGAGCCTCCTCAGACTTGTGTCCACTGAGTCGGTGAGGCCATCCAACCATCTCATTCTCTGTCGCCCTCTTCTCCTTCTGCCTTCAGTCTTTCCTAGTATCAGGATTTTTTCCAATGAGTCAGCTCTTCGCATCAGGTAATCAAAGTATTGGAGCATCAGTCCTTCCAATGAGTGTTCAGGGTTGATTTGCTTTAGGGTTGACTGGTTTGATCTCCTTGCATCCAAGGAACTCTCAAGAGTCATCCCCAGCACCACAGTTCAAAAGCATCAGTTCTTCAGTGCTCTGCCTTCTTTATGGTCCACCTCTCATGACTACATGAATACTGGACATTATTTCCCTCTAATTCTTCCTCCTTCCTGCCTCCTTTCTTTTCTGTTATTGTTTATTGGGCTTACCATTTCATTAGACATTTTACTAAGCAATTTATGTACATCGTTTTGTTTGATTTCATGCAAGCTTATGAGAGAAGTACGATTGTTATCTCCAGTTGACAAACAAGGAAACACTCATGAAAGCGAAGTCACTTGGTCCAGACCAGTCACAAGTCCAGAGTGAAAGAGAGAGCTAGAACTCAACCCCAGGGCTCTCCAGTCCAGACCCTGACCTCTCAACCCTCACATCATACTGCTTCCTCACTAAGCGTGTTCTGTTCTTTGTCTCCAGGGACAGAATGAGAACGTCTGTCAATGTTGTGGGTGACTCTTTGGGGCTGGGATTGTCTATCACCTCTCCAAGTCTGAGCTGGACACCATTGACTCCCAGCACCGAGTGCATGAAGATATCGAAATGACCAAGACTCAGTCCATTTATGATGACTTGAAGAACCATAGGGAGAGCAACTCAAACCAGTGTGTCTATGCCGCACACAACTCGGTCATAGTAGATGAGTGCAAGGTACCTTTCCGTTCATGGATATCGAGACCTGTATATAGCAGTGCATGCCCAGTTTCTTAAAGCAAACGCAAAAGCCCTGCATGTATGATTGTCACCTTTATTTTTCTAAAGAATCATGTAACTCAAGCTTCTTTGAGTCCCAGATCATCTAACTCTGTGTCTAACATGGCAGGAAATCAATAAGTCTGACAGTGGAAGAGTCAGATGGTTGCTTGTTTCATCTATGTGATATTAAACAATCATTCTGATTCCCCTGTCCACCTAATCTGCAAATTCGATCAGTTTTCTCTGAATATTATGCTCAAGAATTTGTGGTTTCTAGAGCTCTGCTGACTTTCAGATATTCTGTTCCTCAAGTGAAACGTCAAGAGAAATGCCCAGAATCACTTGATTTACATAGCACAAGTGTTCTTCCGTGCTGTATATCATGTATTGGTTAAAAAAGAAAAAGAAAAACATGCCCACATAACTCTGCAAAGCTATCGTTCTCTTAATTATTTTCGTGGGAGCATGAATTTTGACCTAGAAGTTACTTTGCTCCAAGAATGGGGAAGCAATTGTCTCCTTCAGGACAATTATCCATAAATGTCTTTTTAAAAACATGACATGTCACACATTGCCTGGCAGCACCATTATTCCTGAAGCATGGATGTTCTGGACTCTTTTCCAAGCTGTTGGATGCTAAGTCTTAAAGCTCAGTGGGCTCTGTCTCGCCTTCATTGTAACTAACTTGACATTGTCAAACACCGAGTGTCATGACCAGAGCGAAGCAAACTTGGAGAAGCCCCGGCAGGTGAGCAAGGTCGACTCTGGAGGGTCTAGACAGCAGCTGAGGACAGTCTGAACCCAACACAGATTTCTGAGACCTTGTTGACGCCTGTTGATCTCATTTAATAATTAATTTCTCCCTGTATTTCTGGGTCATTCCAAATATATGCCAGACAACTAAGGATGACATAGAAGCAATTCTCTTTATTGGACTATAACATAGTCCAATGGCTCACCCACTCTGTATCAGCTATATTAGTGCATAAACCTAATTTTCTAATGAAAATTAGGGAGGGACCCTACTCATAAGAGGCAATTGCATAAATCAGTTAATTCTGTGAAAACAATTAAAACTGTTGGAAATTAAGATGGACCTAAATGGTAAACTCCATTCTCCTGGAAAGTACATCTAAATGAATATGCTGGATTATTCTCCATCAAAATGTTAGTTTTGGTCAACAAGAGTCAGTATTTCATGGAATAGGTTTATGCTCTGTTAAATTTAACAAGTATTTATTGTGTGCCTTGTGGGGTTTAATTGAGCACCCCCATCTTATTCCTATGACTTCCTATATTTTGATTATTAATCGCATTTTACAGAGTGCCCATAACCTACAAAGCCCTGAATTAGGCACTGGAGGACAGCAAAATGAAGGTACAATTACATAGCAAAGATACAGCTTGATCCCAGTGGCTGCCGTACAAGGAAATACAGTAGTATGAACCAAAATAAAATCACCATATGTATTTTTAATTTTGCAGTTATATATTAGAAGGATCTTAGAGGTTAATTACCTTTAGGGTGACCCTTTGGAGCATCTCAGCATACTCCTTAACAATATTGTACAGGACAAGTTTTGAGGAAGATTTGTAAGCATGGGGATAGTTTTAGATTTCAGACTTCCCAGATTTTTTTTTCCCCTTAAAGGACATCAAGCATATCAGGACAGATTCATTTCATTTTTTTAGCAAACAGTTAAACCCCCAAAGGGAAATGTTGGTCAGCTCTCCCTATCACTAGGAAATAAGCCCATGAGAAAAGAAACTGTATTCCTATTTATCACTGCTCTCCTAAAGCAGTGCCAGGCATGAACAGGCTCTGCAGAGATATTTACTGAGTGTATCCTTTTAGCATCTTGACCCTAGGCTTTAATTCAGATAACCTCTTTTGTTTTGTTTTGTTTTGCTGGGCAGTTCCATACAGATAGTGGCTTAGTCTCTAGGTAATTAACCACTGAACCAACCACTCATTGGTGAATTATTTAGATAATCAAGTAATGAAACTGAGCAGGTCATGAAAATAATGAAACAACCATATTGGTTTAATAAATACTCAGCTGTTTTCGTTTTTTAGTTAAGTGATCGAGTTTAGCTCTGTGAAGATCGTGAGGTCAGGCAATTGACTCTTCTTGTTCTAGACCAATCAGCTGGGTTGACACCCATGCACAAAGGAGGCAGCCAGAGCTACAGAGATGAATTCGCAGGCTTTACCCAGAATATCTAAGTTACATTTACTCCTGCCTTTGAAACTCTTTCTGGTCAGTTTTGTTCCACTGTTTTAAAAACTGAGTTGGGGACATCAATGCTTTCCACCAGTCCTCTACCCTTTGGCTTTTCTATTACCCAGGTGTTGGAAGACAGCTGGGTGGAATGGATGGGGAGGTGGAGTCCCCACTTCCTTTAAGCCAGTCAGAAAAAGGGAATGCCCCGAAACACTGCTGTCCCAGCTACTTTAGAGACAGATGTCCTAATATTTGAAAACAATCCCCCACCCCCAGGTTCTGTCTGGTCTTCCAAAGGCACCACACTGAGATTTATAACATTGCACAGCTATTGATCTGGTTAATCGCTAAAAAGCCAAATAGGCACATCCAAGGTCATGGTGAACAGGCAGCTTGCTCCAGGCAGACAGTCTGTCCCTGGCAGTCTTTCCTGACAGTTCACTGAAGGGGGAACCAAACTTGCTGCTGCTCTGGTCACACCTTTAACCATTTTAAGCATTATTATGTCACATTGGTCTCTCTAGTTTCAGACTTTTGCCTTGTAACCGTAGTTTGAAATTATGCAATGTTTTTATTTTAACCGGAATAACTGCATGTGATGCTTACATTTGCTTCTTGCATGGTCTTTTTTTTAAATGGAGGCTTCATGGGAACTGGTGGAAGGAGTAGTTTTTATTTTCATTTGCTTGGTTCATGAAAGGCATTGGGTTTTCTGTCCCTAGCATGTTGTGTGTGTTCATAATGCATGCGTCTCCCTTCCACTTGGGTAATAAGAAGGTCAGATTTCTTTCAGTCATTGCTGCCGTTTGTCATGTCTCCATGTCCTAATGCTTCCATAAATCCAGTCTCTCCATTATGTGGAATATCAGTCGTGGGTTTAAGTTTACACATGACGTTGAGGACAGACAGATGGAAGGTAAGCTAGGAAAACGATTTAGATGTGGAGGGGGAAACCTCCCAATTTGTGTAAGGGTTCAGTTTGCTTAGAGCCAGGAAAGCATAATCCAGACAGTCTGGTGATTATAGTTGATTAATAAATAAATGTCTGTGTTGAAATCATTTAGATTTACTGATCTCCGGCTTTTAATTCCCTTCTTTTCTTCTTTCAACATTTAAAGCCTAGACAGCTTATCTGGTGGAGCAAGACCACCATGACTTCTGATTCTAAAATTGGACATATATAAAATCCACCTGGGCTCATTGAAACTGAACCTTTCACGTGCATGAGTAGAACTAGATGCTGGTTCTGGATTTTTTGTTTCTCTGCGGTTGTCTGGAGTAGCACGGGGCACTATGTTTTAAGGACTGTGTTATTGTATGGTGAGTCTATGGGTAATTAGACCCCGTCACAACCCTAAAAGCATCATACAAGTTACTTACTCCCCAGCTTGCGAAGTCTCTAGTGCTTCAGATACCACCCCAAGGCAAATATACATTTTTAAAGTGTGCGAATCATTGTTGAAAACCAAGACCAGCTTAAAATTAATTTGGAAAGAACAGTGTCTAACATTAATATTTAAGTTGCATAGTAGAACCTGGGTCTGGTGCTCCTCCACATAACCCCCGGGTGGTTTTCTGGTTCATGGCCTGTAAGTTGGATGTTGATGATAATTATTTTCAGGTAACCCTGGCAGCCAATGGAAAGTCAGCTGACTGCAGTGTTGAGGAAGAACCTTGGAAACATGAAAAATAAGGATATGACTCTCAGCAAAGTCTTGAATAAACCCCCAACGTATTTTATGGTAAAAGAGGATATAAACAAGCTTTCTTTAAAAAGAAAAAAAATACATCATTTCTGTTTACTTAATCTATTAGCTGAGGCTTAGAGGATCTGTTGTGAGTCAGTGACAGGCACGGTGCTGTGTGTCATTGCCAAATAATGCTTCATAAATGTCTCATTTTCTCACTTGTATGATTGTTTGAATGGATGCTGCCGGAGGAATCAGTTTGAATTGAAGATGCGTTCTTGCCAGCTTCCTTTTCTCTCAAGATGCAGAAGCGTGGGTGCTCTTTTTCCAGGAGACAACTAAAGGCGTGTGGCGCATTCTGGGGATTTGGAATAATGAGCAGACACTTGGCGCTACTCTTTCCAGCGTTCTCCAGCCTCACCTGGTAGCACACAAGAGATTCTGTTGGAGCCTTTGTAAGAAATCCCCTTCAACGTCTTAGAGCGTTTGCCCTTGTGTTGGTGAAAAGAAAGTACCCATCTTAGGGAACTCTGACAGTTTCTCTTCTGTTGAATTTCTCTCTTTAAATTGAAAGACTAAATGTTTCAAGGAGAGTCACATTTGGAGCCATATCTTAAAAGCAGCCTATTATGGAACCCACTGAGTCTCTGCTCTACCCCACCTAGTCTATGGGAATAATTGTTGAATTTCAAAGTATGTTTCATAACTCTAAATTCGGTAATGGAGTAGGATGTAACTTACATAAAATTGCTGTATATATTGACAGCACTTAGAGAGCACAGTCAACACAAATTTTAACCAGATTCAAATTTGTTTGTGTTTGGGTTACATCACCTTGTATAGTGAAATCAAGTGAGATTATTTGATCTATGTTTCACTGTCTTTATTTTGTCCATAAAATTCTTATTTAGGTTTCTACCTAAAAAAAACCAAACCATTCTTCATCTCCAAATTATTTCTGTCATATTCTCATCAGACTAAAAGACTTAATCATTTTACTGCCCTCACAGATGGAAAACAGTTACGTTGGCTGTGCCTCTTTTAATACTAATCTCATGATAAAAGCAAAACCAAAACACGATTAGTTATCTCATATGTAGAAAGCTTCTTATTATATTTTATCAAAGCACCTAAAACCAATTACAGGACATAGTTGAAAGCAGAACCCATCTTCCTTCCCAGTCTTCTCTGTGGAAAGAACCAGTAAACAAACATATGTGCAAAATCCTATAAAGATGACATTTCTACGGCAAAGTCAAGGCAGCCTTCAACCACAGAGTAGGAACACAGGATGGCTTTACGGAACTTCACAGACGGAGTCTTTTCCAAGCCGCGGAAGTGTGAGGGGATGCATAATAAAATCCTGGAGTAACTCGTCAGTGTCTTGCATGGGATAGGCATCTCAAGCTGCGTTTTGCAGTGTCTGCACTATCCTTTTCTATTGAACAACCTGCAGTATTTCCGTAAGGCAGCTGGCTTTGGGAGTTTGCTAAGGATTACTTGAACATACATCATTGAGAAATAAGGCACATTTGACTCCAAGGAATGTTGAAAACCTTGGTCCAGTGTGGGAGCAGGGTGGTCATCTGAGGCCAGCAGCTATGTGCTGAGATATTCATAAATAGTGGTAGAGTCCAAGTTTTCACAGGAGAAGGTGTTTATGGACATCACATGCCCTTCATTACCTACTCCTTGTGACCTTATTCTTCCATGTAGGGAAACTTTGGAACGCACAAGAGACGTGAGATTCTAGTAGTTTTGTCTCTTAAGCCCTAGTTTTTTGTTTTGTTTTGTTTTTTAATAACAATCACTATTGAGCAGTATTAAGTAGCTCTTTGCTTTTTTAAAAATAATGCTTTGGTCTTCATTTTCATTAGCTGGACAGTTAAGAGGTGGCCAAGGGCTTGCTGAAATGTAGTAGTGGCAAATGCATCCTTTATAGTAGATGTCATGGGTTGTAGGGATAGTTCCTGGATTTAACTGTGAAACTGTTAATGAGTCTCTTTAAGTCATGCTTCTGAGGGCTTTTTTTTATGGTGAGGAGAAGGATGTAGCTGTCCATCTAGGAACTTGTGGTTTTGTTGTTTAAGGCCAGCTTAGCACTTGAACATACTGACAGGCTGCTCAAAGGAGTGGTCTCAAGATTGTCTTCCAAAGATTCTGCCTAAAAGTCTTCCATGACTGTTTGTCTTTAATTTTTTTCCTAGTTATTGAGTTAGCCTATACATATATAAGGGGACAGTGTATTCAGAAGAAACTAGGTGCTCAGCTTAACAAAGTGGGTTTTTCTAGTTTGAAACTGTATGCAGTAAGTTTCATGAAAATATCCTTAGGAAATCGGTTTATTTGGAAGTTCAACAAATCAGTTAAAAATAAGCAGTTTCTCAAATACAGCAGTAGCTTGAAAACCCAGGGTGTACATAGAACTGACATATGACTGTGTCCTCTGGTTTTTGGGCCTCTCTCATTCTTCTCATGCCATGCCCATTGGGGTTTCCTTGTCCAGCCTATGTGCCATAAACAGGACAAGCAGATCCAGAATATACCTCTAACAACCATTTTCTAAACAGGATATTATAACTTGTCAGTTGTATGCATAGATTTATTTTAACAAGTCAAGCACAAATATGAATGCTTATAACACTCCATTCGTGTTTGATCATGTATAAATGTTACATTTATACACAGACACGGCAGGCTAGATATACACACTGTATTCTGTAAGTTCTGTTAAGTCAGGACTTTGGCAACATCATTTTTTATGGACTCATTTACTATATTTAGGAATCAGAATCATCTCAGGAGAAAAGCAAGTAGACTTTTATTCTCTCCTTCCTCATTTATGTCCTTTGGAAAACCCAAGGGGCGTCGTCATTTGATTACCTACTACAATTCAACGAATCAAGTCCTATTCGTGAAAAGAATGGCGTAGCTCTCAAGGCAAAGCTTTATCTTACACCTTTGGGGATGTGCCTCCTATGAAAAAGCACCAGAAATTTAAGGCCGTCATCTAAATCACTCAGATCTTCGATATAAAACTTTAGATGGTAAGTTCTGAGTCAAGTAGTTGTCAGATTTGATTCTTATTGTTGGGAGTGGAAACACAACCTATAGCTTGCAGAGGTTACCATGTTCCATAAAATAGAAATAATATTTACTTTTCTTTAACTACTCATCAGCTTTCATGTTCAGAAAAGTCTAAAGAAAGGTTGCCAAAATGCCTGGTTTTTGGATTTGAACTGGTGGAAGCAGAGAAGGCAGTGGCACCCCCACTCCAGTACTCTTGCCTGGAAAATCCCATGGACGGAGGAGCCTGGTGGGCTGCAGTCCATGGGGTCGCTAAGAGTTGGACACAACTGAGTGACTTCACTTTCACATTTCATTTTCATGCATTGGAGAAGGAAATGGCAACCCACTCCAGTGTTCTTGCCTGGAGAATCCCAGGGACAGAGGAGCCTCATGGTCTGCCGTCTATGGGGTCACACAGAGTCGAACACGACTAAAGCAACTTAGTAGCAGCAGCAAGCTAAGAAAGGCTTAGGGGAAATTCAGTTTATGGGGAGATGTACTCTTGGTCAGTAAGGTCAGGAATTCCAACAGCTGGTTAATTAGAAAGTTCACATCATTTCCACTTGTGCATAGCGACATATGTCATTTGCGAGTGTATATCTAGTCAAGAAGCCCCTTTGGAGTCGGGTAGAAAATCCCATGGACAGAAGGAGCCTGGCAGACTACAGTCCTTGGAGTTGCAAGAGAGTTAGACAGGACTAAATGACTAAGTAACAGTAATTCACCTACTGGATCTCCAGAGGGAAACCCAATCCTGCCATGTTTTTGCAAATACCACACTTCCGTTTGTTCCCAATAGCAGAAGATGTGGTACCATATTTCACTTATGTCTGAATCAAGGGTTCTGTTTATGCTATGTTTTCCATACAAAGAGCATTAGAGAATTAAGGCAGTCATCTAGAGCACGCAGACCTTCATAATCTGAACCAGGTAGCTGTTAGAAATTCAGCAGTGATTTCAAATAGGTACCCGCATGTTCAGAGAGAGTTCTCCATCATTCAGTCTCTTGATAAACAAGCCTCAGCAGCTCTTGCCTGGTGTGATGGCTAAATGCTCAGCATTTACACCCAGTGGAGGTGGCCATTCCCATTTCATTGCTCTTCAGTGCTTGGGGCCATATAGTTGTCGCGGGTTGCTGGTTGGGCTTTGCTTATTCTCCAAATAAATTCATTCCAAGCCAAGGAAAGGGACCACGTGGGGTTTTTCAATTATATAATACTTGCTCTTTGAATACAATATGATGATCTAGGAGCCTGAAAAGATTAAGGTTAAAAGCAAAAGGCCTGAAGGAATTTTGAAGTGAGAGTTTTATAAATCTAGTTGTCAAAGAAGGTAAATGGTCTCAGTATCTGATAATTTTGTCTAAAACCAGAAAGGGCCACTGAGCACCAGGCCAGACAGGTTGCACTATTGGCAGGTTGGACTCCTGGGATGAAGTGAGTGCAAAGCTGTTCAGACATCAGTTGCTTTTTTTTTTTTTTCTGAAAAGAAAATTCAACTTCTGCTCTTCCTTTTGCTCTCTTCTTAACCAAGTGATCATTGTTGCTCAATTTAGTAAATGACCATCCAAGTTAGCGCAGAGGTTGGTTTTAGAACAGATGATGGGGAATCTTAATTGAGTAGTATCTAATTTCACAGCACAGCTCATTTAGGAAATAACAGAAATAAGAGAGATGAGGAGAAATAATGCAATTGGGAAGAGAAACATTTGACTGAGACTCTGCCCATTTTTATTCATGTAACTTATACTAGTCACTTTACACATGAGCACCATTGGGAAAAAAAAAAGGACAAGCTAGATTAAATTATTAAAATGCCCATCCATTCCTAAGAAGCCACCATGTAATTATCTCTGCTTTAACTTCCTTTTCTTAAGAGGCTTACCACTATGTGCGCATGCTAAGTCACTTCAGTTGTGTCTGACTCTTTGCAACCCCATGGACCATAGCCCACCAGGCTGCTCTGTCCATGGGATTCTCCAGGCAAGAATACTGGAGTGGGTTGCCGTGCCCTCCTCCAGGGGATCTTCCCATCCCAGGGACTGAACGCACGTCTATGTCTCTTGCATTGGCAGGCAGTTTCTTTACCACTAGCTCTGCCTGGGATACTTACTTACTGCTATAACACATTGCTTATTTATATTGTAAGTCAGAGGAGCCCACAATAATGAATAATCAATTTGGATTTTTCTCATCCCCTTTGGGAGAAATTAAGTTCAAGCCTCTCTCTTCATTTGATGTCTTAGAACAAGCTTGGAAGATGGCCATGTTCATCGACAGTTTGGTCTTTGGGAGTATAAACCCACCTCCTTTTATAACACTGTCCTTTACCTAACGTGCTGTCCTAGTAGAAGTAGCCATTCAGCTTAGGGAAAAATACTGCCCCAGTCACCACAGGATGAATCTGTGGCCTCCCTCAAGGTCTTGCATCATTCCTGCTATAGCAACAGAGCCCACGCTGAATACCCAAAACACAGTTTCCTCCAGACGGTCCTAATTGCCAACGCAGTATGGGAATTTGGGAGCCTTTGGCAAATCAACTTGAACACTCTTATGAAATTTGGTGTAAGACTTACACAATAACAACAGCTGTCTGTAAATACCTTCCTTTCCACCAGTACTCAGACACGCACATCCACACACAGGGTGGGATCGAGTCAAGTCCTTTCTCTGGAAAGGTTTGCAAGGATGTTTGATTGAGTTCATTTTCAAATTTTCCTCTTGGTTTGTTTTCACTGTGGTCATCACATCACAGGCAGAGAAGGTCTATCTTACAAGAGTGGACTTGTATTGGTGATCCTAGATCTTCTTTTTTGCCATTTCTAAAGTGAATAAAATGCGTGGTCTGTCTACAGGGGGCGTGTGACCAGCCATGGCCTTTGAACAATCTCTTGAACATTCCAGTATCACTGCAATAGGCTGCTGTTTGCATCCTTGTTCTTTGTCCAAACTTCTGGGATAGGATTTGTATTACTGTGCCACGAACACTTTCAGTAACAAAGACCTCAGCTCTGTAAACGCAGGGCAGAGAGATGTGCAGCTAGTACTGAAAGGATAGAGTTAGTTTTTGTTTAAATTTTTCATGCAGAAGACCTAACATTAGAGCATCAATAAAAAGATATTTCTTAACTGACCCACATAAGAACATATGAAAAAGTAAGAAAAGCCCTCAAGCTCTTATTTCATTCACTCTGAGTAATTACTGATCAGCTTGCCTATGTCCAGCCTTGCCTCACCTTCTTACCTCTGGAGCATGTATCCATTTCAATATATTTTAAAGTCCTTCTCATTGTTATACAGGGCCCTTTGGGGCTGAGGATAAAACCTGCTACTGAACAGATCCCTGTACCTTGAAGAGTCAGCACTTGACCTAGAGCCCAGGTAACAACAGGTCTCCAATTTCTCTGGAGACACCCCTCATCCCTGGGCAAGTGTTGGAAGGTAACTTAGGGCCATTGTCATCTTTCCCTGCGGAGGTGGGGATGATGCAGGGGAGCCTCACTCCTTTGGGGGTTCTGTTTCTTCTTATGGCAACCATGTAAGCTGCCTAAAAACAGTCTGTTGCCTTTGGTAGGAGAGAAATGCACACAGTAGCCCAGGAAGTTAGTTTAGAGTATCTCTGAGGTTTTGCCCTCATGGAGCGAGTTCTCTGAGATGTATGATCAGAAAGCTGGTATTCTGGTTTCTTACTTCCCCAGGAGATTTCTTCTCCTTACTCGAACTCATCCTTTGGCAGCCAGATCTTTCCATAAATGACCTTCACTCCTTCCCTTCCCCCCTCCCCCAGGAAATCTCGGCATTACATTTCCATGTTGCACAGGACAGACCAGGTTATCTGGTCACTCTAGAGATTTGTATATAAAAAAATACTTTTGTGAGGATTTTTGTATATTGTTTTTCTATTTGTTTTCTATGGCTTGAGGAGAGAGCTGGCAAACTGTGAATCTAATTTGACCTTACTGCCAGCAGACATATTTTGGCTTCCTGGTAAAAATTTATGTTATTGAGGACAATATATTGCCCTCTGATCAGTATTGTACCCTCCAAAATTCACAGATTCCTCCAGTCCACAAGGAAATGGCAACCCACTCCAGTGTTCTTGCCTGGAGAATCCCAGGGACGGGGAGCCTGGTGGGCTGCCGTCTATGGGGTCGCACAGAGTCAGACATGACTGAAGCGACTTAGCAGCAGCAACCTTACATTCTTTTTAAACAAATCCCTCCGCTTCTTTGCTGTTATTTATAAAAAGCATGAGAAAACGTATTTAGAGTCCTGGATAGTGTATGCTTAATATTGATTTAGCCTTTAATAATGTTATATAGGTTTGTATCTATTCTTCATAAACCATAAAGAACTCAGCGTAGACTGAATGGATCTATTTAGTATCTGTAATTTTGCAGACAGATGTTTTCTTACGGTATTTTCTATATAACCACATGTGTAGAATTACAACTAATGCAAGCACAAGACATTTCAACAGCAATTTAGAGTTGTCATTGTTTCCTGAGCATACAGTCACATTTGAAAAGTGTAAAAACCCAGTCCTTTGCAATGCCATGAACAAAATGACCATTAAGAACAAAGAGTCAGTTAAATCCTTTAGCTGGTTAGGATATCTATAATATTTAAACAACTAGGCTTTTTAACTCAAGGAATGGTGCTGACTCTTTATTTTTGACACCACATCTTGTTTTTCCACCTAAGCATTCTAATTTTGCTTTTCTCCAAGAACATGAAAAATAAGATGATAATAGTGGAATCATCTCTATTCAGAATCTCCCATGCCTTCCTAATAATTTATGTGAAAATTGGCTTAGGAAAACTTTGGATAGCAGAGATTGAGGGTGAGTGTGAGGAAGCCAATCAGTACCGATTTGTTGCACTTCATTCTTGCCAAGTAAATTGGTAGTAAATGTCACATTGTTATGTGAATTGAGCACATATTTTTAAGGTTAAAATAAAAGACATTAGTACCAGCTATGAAGCAATACTCTATCAATGGGGCTTAGAGTCTCACTGAAATTATTTAGAAGCAGCCCAGGTAGATTCTGTCCTCAGGTGAGTAACAATCTATGTAAATTTCCCCTAAAGGCAAATCAATAATCACTGCAAAGACAAGGAAGGGTCTTCCTTCCGCCAAACACACTTTCTGATAATATGATTGTAGGGCTAGTATTTTTGCTATGTTTTAGGAAATAGTTACATAGAAAGTGTACTGGTGTGTATTTAAATCCACTCCTCATTAAGCAATCAGATTAGATGTGCCCTCAACTGGCAACAATTATATCTGTAATTTTCAAGTACAGATAGCTGTCAAGCATGAAGTTCTTGTGTACACACAGTAACACTTGGTTCACGCATGAAGAAAAGTGCCTGTGCACTTTGTGTGGCTATAATGTAGATATCTATGTGTAATTTCAGTGAAATGGTATATAGATGTATTGTAATTTAAATGTTATTTTTGGCTGTTTAAGTGCAGTAGACATGTTGATTGATGTTTTGAAAATCCTTCTTTTCCTTCTTAGATAGCTAGTGGTAAATCATTTCTCCTCTTACTTAAAGTGACTTGGGAATGTATATCAGTGAAGAACTTATCTGTGAATCCTTTGTACTGATGATTGGTTGAAAGTCTGTGTGTATCCAGTATCTTTGTAAATATGTGATTCAGGGCAAGGGGGTGTTGGATATGTGTCATGATTCTTAGTCAGAGGTCATCTAATGTCCATGTAGTGCCCAGTGAATACCTTTGTGGAACTTTTGATAATCTAGGCCTAGGTAGGTTTAGAACAAGGACATTTATCTGCAGCCAAGACATTTACATTTGCTTGATGAATTGAGCTCAAAGACACAAAAGGTTCCTCTGCTGAGCATGAGCATGTTAGCATAATGTTTGTAGGTTAAAGGTCTACTTCTTTGGTTGCCAAATACCAATCCTCATGCTCATGATTATGGTTGTGAAGAGCCTTGTCCCTCTTGGTTTCTTGAGTTGGGGTACAGGAAAGATGTTCACTAACTGCTATGCAGGTAAAATCCCACAAAAGCACACTTCTGGTAGTAAATTGCACAGCTGTCTCCAGAAAGATAGAGTATGAGAAGCACAAGAATGGTCAGTATACTCTTGGGAGATTGCAAAAAAACAATCGGTAAAGCACAGATCCCGCGTATGTGAAGGGAGTAGGGCCTCTAGCTCCTAGGCTTTGCATGTGTGTTGCAGCTGTTGAAGAGAAGGTTAACTAATGCAATTGTATACTTGCCTCCCAAACACACATTCTAATCATCACTGAGTTGAATGCTATGAGGTCTATAGCTCCTGTAACCCCTTTTCCTTCTTTAAGGACAGAGAAAAAAATGACCATGTGCAGCTGGGAACACTGAATGTTCCTCTCTTTTCACAAGAAATGTGACGCTTAGGAGATCCTCTGAGGGCACAAAGCATGTTGATTTTTCAGTGTCTACTCCAGTGATTGGAGTGAAAGGATGTAACTGTGAGCAGGCACTTTTTTTTTCTCTTGAAAATGTGGCTTCTTCAACTTGTGTCATATTCAGGATGGAAACCTTACTGAAAGAAATCTAGCCTTTAGGTAGAATTCCCTTTGAAGATTCTTGTGTGTGTCCAGAATGAAAGAAAAGAGTAATTGTTTCCCTCACGTTCACAATCCCCATTGATCTAAAGTCATGTAACATAGAGCATTGATAGCACACTGGATTTAATGAATGAAAAAAGATAAAAAATTTCAACTAATTTTGGGGTTGTTTCTTACGTATAGTACTAGGAAATGCCTTGTTTGGCAAAGCAAATTTTGGGTATTTGAAGTATTTTGTTTTGCCTTTAGCTTTCTTACAATGTGGACTGATTACTGCAACATTACATGTGTAAATTAACTGGATATTCTTTATACACTGGGAATAATCTTTAAATCCAATATTTCACTAAGTGTTTTAACTTTTATGTATATATCTCTCATTAATAAATGTGAATTCCAATTTCTCTTGGCTGTTGACTCTCCTTCAATTCCAATTTTAAGCTAGTGTTCATTACATAGTAAGTGTCTCCAGTGTTCCTTTTGGAGAAATTTGAGACTTAAAACCTACAATGTCTAAATAAATATTTTCTAGGAAGCCTAAATATACAGTGGAGTTATATCTTATGCTATATAGTTATGAGTTGGACAAAAATGCTTGTGAATCAGCCAGTATGGGTTATCTCCCACATCTCAGGACCTTAAAGCAACCAAGGTTGATTTCTTATTCATATGACATGTCCATCACTGTCTAGAGGACTTTGGTCCACACCATCCTCACTGAGGGAGTCTGAGAGAGACTTCCTCCTTGTGCTCGGCCCTTACCAAATGCAAGGAAAAGGAACAGGGCAGATCTTACAGTGACTCCTAAAGCACCCTTCCAAATGCTGTATGCCTCATTTCTGCCCATTTATCAATGACCAGAACAAGTCACATGTCTCTACCTAACTTCAAGGAAACAGGAAAATGCAACCTGACCTGGTGTCCAGGAATAAAACTGGGAAGAGCTGATTGGAAAGAGCTGATGAACAGCTCTAATGGCTATTAGGCCATTAAAAAAAAAAAAAAAAAACCTTAAATTATCCATAAAGGATAGTATGCAAAGATGTAGTCTTTCAGTAAATCCAACACACTGTTTTCTCTAGTATTGGAAAAATCAATGCTATAGAAATAAGTGATGAGCATTTAATGTTACATTTAAGAAATAAAATGCATGGTCTTCAGGAGTAGGGTCACATTCAGCAAAATGAGATTCTCATCCAGTGAAAGGTAGGCATAGAGGAATGGAGCCCCATCGAGAGCAAGACATGTTTTCTTTTCACACTTCAGGGCACCCACAGATTTAATAGGAGAGTCTGAATTAGTTGAATTGTTGTCTCTCATTCTTTTGGGGGAGGATAAGGAGGCAAATATCAATAACCTCAGATATGCAGATGACACCACCCTTATGGCAGAAAGTGAAGAGGATCTATAAAAGCCTCTTGATGAAAGTGAAAATGGAGAGTGAAAAAGTTGGCTTAAAGCTCAACATTCAGAAAACGAAGATCATGGCATCTGGTCCCATCATTTCATGGGAAATAGATGGGGAAACAGTGGAAACAGTGTCAGACTTTATCTTTTGGGCTCCAAAATCACTGCAGATGGTGACTGTAGCCGTGAAATTAAAAGACGCTTACTCCTTGGAAGCAAAGTTATGACCAACCTAGGTAGCATATTCAAAAGCAGAGACATTACTTTGCCAACAAAGGTCTGTCTAGTCAAGGCTATGGTTTTTCCAGTAGTCATGTATGGATGTGAGAGTTGGACTGTGAAGAAGGCTGAGCGTTGAAGAATTGATGCTTTTAAACTGTGGTGTTGGAGAAGACTTTTGAGAGTCCCTTGGACTGCAAGGAGATCCAACCAGTCCATTCTGAATGAGATCAGCCCCATGATTTCTTTGGAAGGAATGATGCTAAAGCTGAAACTCCAGTACTTTGGCCACCTCATGGGAAGAGTTGACTCATTGGAAAAGACTCTGATGCTGGGAGGGATTGGGGGCAGGAGGAGAAGGGGATGACAGAGGATGAGATGGCTGGATGGCATCACTGACTCAATGGACGTGAGTTTGAGTGAACTCCGAGAGTTGGTGATGGACAGAGAGGCCTGGCGTGCTGCAATTCATGGGTTGCAAGAAGTCGGATACGACTGAGTGACTGAACTGAATTGAACTGAAGGAGGCAAATATTTGATTTTTAAATAAGTACCAAAATGTGACACATCACAATATTTTTCACCAATGCTAGCAATTTATTTAAATTGTTGATGAAAATGGACACTTCCTTTGAAAAGAAACCTTTCTTTATTCTCTTGGAGTCAAGTGTACATCACATCCATATTCAAATGTTATTAAAATCTTATTTACAGAAAATACGCTACCAGTAAATTTCTGGGCTGCCATTTTGTTTTAAAGTAACACAGAGCCACTGATTAAAGTAAGCTTAACACTTTAGTATGGATACCATCTGATCATTATCAACCACTCCTTCGTAAGAAGCATGACTTTGCTTGTTCAGGGAGTATAATCCCCATGTCTTAATTTCTTGCCCTTTCTTCTGGAACAGAGGTGTTTAATCCACCCACAGTGGTTGTGAGGCCACTTATTTTGCTGCTCTCCTTTGTTGAAAGAAGAAGAAGCAGCAGAAGAAAAATCATAAGAAGAATTATTTGGGGCTGGGAATGGAAGGAAGAATTATAGGCTAGGAACCAGCAGGCAGGAGTTCTGGCCTTCGCACAGTCACTAAAGGGTTGTGCAAATGTGCCCCAGTCCCTTAGCAATTTGGAAGTCATTTTGACATATGTAAAATTAGGGGTTTGAAGTAGATACTTTCTAAACTTTTGAACTCTGAAATTTGAATTCTGTCAGCTGGGTAAGTCATCTTGACTACAGATAATTTTGGTTTTTAATCTGATTAGCTTAGCATAATGTCTCATACATACAAAAGGATATATGTAATCTATATCTAAGTTACAATGCAGCATGATATAGAATCCTATGACTTGGTAAGCCAGTGTAGGAACTAAAGCATCCCCAAGCATTTCACTTGACCTTTGTACTCCTTCCTTATTCCATTCAGCTGCTTACTCCCTGGGGGAAACTGCTACTGGAAATTTTGTTTATCATTCCTCTACTTTTAAAAATAGTGTTTTTTTTTTTATTCTCACACATATGCATGACTCCACAAGCTCTGCTTATTTCTGAGCTTTATAAAAGGGTATTGCATTGCATGCAGTCTTTTCCGATACGTCTCTTTTCTTCTTAACATGTTTCTCAGTTTATTCATGCTGTTACAAGTAGCTGTGGTTCATTTTCACTTCTGTATAATTACATAGTATGTGAAATGTGCCATATTTTGGTTACTCACTTTCCTGCCAATGTATATTTGCCTCATTTCCAGTTTTTTTTTTTTTTTTGATGTTAAATAATGCTGCTATGAATGTTTCTCTCTGTTTCCTGGGCATACAACCTAGGGAGGCTTCGACACATGTGCTTCTCAGTTCATTCAGTCGCTCAGTCATGTCTGACTCTTTGCGACCCCATGAATCCCAGCACACCAGGCCTCCCTGTCCATCAGCAACTCCCTAGAGATAATAAATAAGATGTGTGTCTTTGTGTGTCTCTGTGTGTCTGTGTATCTCTGTGTATGCGTGCATGCATGACTGAAAAGTTCCTCTTCAAATCTTCCATTTATTTGTCCATGGCTCCTTCAACGCGCTCACTTGTGAACCACTGTTGGAACCCTTGGTGAGGCATCCACTGCTGGCTGTTTAATGGAGTCCATCTCACTGGCAGGAACACTGAGGCAGACAAAGGCAGAGCATTTTAATTTTTAATTTTTGGCCACACGTGGAATCTTAATTCCTCAGCCAGGGATGGGCCCTGCGTTCCCTGCAGTGGAAGGCAGCGTCTTGACCCACTAGGGAAGTCCCTTTTCTATGGTGGGGTGTGTGTGTGTGTGTGTGTGTGTGTGTGTGTGTGTGGCTGCACTGCGTGGCGTGTGGAACTTCCCTGACCAGAGATTGAACCTACGCCCCTGAAGCGGAAACACGGAGCCTCAACCTCTGGACGGCCGGTGAAGTCCAAAGCAAGCATTTTAAAAGGGGAATTTAAATTTAAAGCTGAAGCCTTCTTTCCTCGGGCTCACATGATACGTCCGGTCAGAGAGTACAGCTCTGACGTCAGCCAGAGGGCCTGTTCAGCCTTTGACCTCTTCTTCACGCAATAATGTGCTACACCCAGCAACTCCACCCGACATTAGCCGGTTGCTCGCTATGATGCAAACAGCGGTTTGAAGGAAGAAGCTACAGGAAGTCACAAGAAACATCTCTGCCTACCCCCAGAACCACGAATAGCCCAGTTAGCCGCACTCTGTGCCCCCACAGTGGAAGACGGTAGAGCCATAAAGGGCTCTGCGGATACCGCCTACGGCCCCTGAACCTTCTGGGCATCTCTCCTTCCAGGCACGGTGACATACACAGGAAGCCAGGACTCGGTACTTCAAAGAACCACAGGTAGCGGAGGTCTAGGCACCTCCAAGGAAGCGTTCACGAGGTGCTCTCCTGCTCGTCGCCGCTCAGCCCAGACAGGAAGGCATGGGTGGAGATGCCCACACAGTTGATGTGGGCCCCGCCAGAATAAAAGACTGTGGAGTCCCCAGCAAAGAATACTTTCCTTCCGGGTAATTTTTAAAGTTCCATTCATTCATCTTCTTACTGAGGCAGTGAGAGGCCATCTTTAATTCCCATGTCATGGGAAGAAAGACTGAGCCACAGAGGCTGAAATTCAGGAGTGCTGGTTGACCTCCTGGAGAAGGCACTGGCAGCCCACTCCAGCCCTCTTGCCTGGAGAACCCCAGGGACGGGGGAGCCTGCTGGGCTGCAGTCCGTGGGGTCGCAAAGAGTTGGACACAACTGAGCGACTTCACTTTCACTTTTCACTTTCACGCATTGGAGAGGGAAATGGCAGCCCACTCCAGCCCTCTTGCCTGGAGAACCCCAGGGACGGGGGAGCCTGGTGGGCGGCTGTCTATGGGGTCTCACAGAGTCGGACACGACCGATGCGACTTAGCAGCAGCAGCAGCAGTTGACCTCCAGGGCCTGTTCAAGAACAGTCTAAAGAGAACAAAAGCCAGCCAGTCTAAATGCTGTTCTTACCCTCAAACATTAAAAAGCAGTGATTTTAGGCTTCCCTGGTGGCTCAGTGGTTAAGTGCAGGGGACACAGGTTCAGTCCCTGGTCCGGGAAGATTCCACATGCCTGGGGGTGACTAAGCCCATGCAGCGCAACTACTGAAGCGCGTGCACCCTGGAGCCCACGCTCCATGACAAGAGAGGCCGCTGCAAAGAGAAGCGCTCACGCCACAACCAGAGAAAGCCTGCGCACAGCAATGGAGGCCCAGTGCAGCCAAGATAAATGGCTAGATAGAATTTAAAAAGTAAAAGCATGACTTTCCATTCTTCTGAATTCCATAAGCAGACAAATAAAACATTACTGCGTTTCCCTTGTCGCTCTTGATCGGGTCAGAATGAATATGCAGAACCCCAACATCTATTTTTGTCTGTGATTTGGGGTGATCAGATTTCAGCCTTCCAAATACTGTCTGGAAAAATCTAGAGGCCACTAGTGAAGGAAAAGACAAATATAGAACTGTTGTCATCTACGGTTCACTCCTTTTTGTTGCATGAGCTGACTCTCCTGGAATTCTCCAACGGCCTCTGTCACTTCTCAGATGTTTTCCAGGCCTGTATAATGCATTGCTCACTGAAGGAGGGGCCGAGGAATTTCCAAACTGCCTTCACTCTCTTTTCCAGTTGCTTACTCTCCTGATCCCAAACTTTCCTCACCCCTTAGCGAGGAGGACAGAAATCATTTCAAACTGTAAGGTTAGAAAGGGGCTCAGGGGCAAATATTTGAAGTTTAGCCGTGTCTTTTTGCAGATGGGGGTTCCCTAGTGTCTCAGATGATAAAGAATCTGCCTGCAATGAGGGAGACCTGGGTTCTATCCCTGCGTTGGGAAGATACCCTGGAGAAGGGAATGGCTACTCACTCCAGTATTCTTGCCTGGAGAAGTCCATGGATAGATGAACCTGGTGGGCTACAGTCCATGGGGTCTCAAAGAGTCAGACATGACTGAGCGACTAACACTTTCACTTTCTTTTGCAGATGAGGAAATCAGTATCATAATTAAAATGAATTAGAGGTAATACAGTGGCAAACCAAGGTTAAATCCTGATTCTGTAACTTTTCCAACTATGGGCCATTGGAGAGTTTATGTAGCCTCACTTTTTCATCTGTGAAATGGGGCTAATCATGCCTGTGCTACATAAAGCAGTTTACACAGTACTTGGCACATATTAAGGGTTCAGTCAATGATAGTTATCATCAGCATCACTGTTTCCATCCTTAGCACCATCAGCCACAACTTCTTGGTGATTAAGCTGGAAGAAGTCTGGCTTTCTCTTTCCCAATTTGGCCTCTTTTTTTCAGCCATACCACATTGACACTAGCCTGTAAAACAGAGTTCAGCTGGTCTTCAAAAATCTGGGCTTAATTGTTGGACCATGACCTCTCCTGACCCGGCCCAGGGTAATCTCTCCTCCTAGAGGAGCTTTATGAACATCACGAGCCTTTCCGTCTCTTGTTCCTGGTGCCCCTCTACACTTTATTCTGCTACTCGCCAAAGCTCTGTTTCTTGACAACGAGGGAAGGCACTGGATTTCTTCAGGGACAGGAATTGAATCTCAGCCCTACCCAAGTGGCCTCTCACTGGGATGGAAGCTGGAGCTTGCTCTTCCAACAGGAAAGAGAACATGCCATCCAGAAATGAAGCAATCCTTTTCCTCACATAGAAGGCCCTCAGGAGTCCCAAGCTTGCAGTGTTGTGTGTAGTAGTAGAGACAAATGTCATGAGAAAAGCTGTTGCTGTGGAATGTGGCCAACCCAGCAGGTCCCTCAGAGCCCCTTGGCTGAGTCTATTCCCGGCAGTTTCCCTTCCCATCATCCTTTTCTCCATTGCCGTGTCTTCTTTCAAGAATGATGTTCACTTTCTCCCCCAACAGAGTCAAGAACAGAACCTGGGAGAAACTTTGTGGAGCCTTTTGGTTTGGGGAGCTCATGTGTGGCTGTGTTAGAATCATCTCAAAATGGCGCCCCTCTTCAGTCTGCAGCTGCTTCAGGGCCTGGCCACACCCTGATGAAAGTGAAGTCGCTCAGTCGCATCTGACTCTTTGTGACCCCATGGCCTGTAGCCTGCCAGGCTCCTCCATCCATGAGATTTTCCAGGCAAGAATACTGGAGTGGGTTGCCATTTCCTTCTCTGGGGGATCTTCCCAGCCCAGGGATCGAACCTGGGTCCCTCGCATTGCAAGCAAACTCTTTACCATCTGAGCCACCAGGAAATCAGTGAGCAGCCTGATAGTTATGATTAATAGAGGCTATTATCATAGGTGGTATCCCTAGAAGCAGAACCTGAGACAGTGATTCAAGTTCACAGGGTGTGTCTGACGGCATACTTCTCGGGAAACCCTACGAGACTAGAAGAGTAGTGGAAGAGGGAAGGGGAAGAACCGAGCAAGAGGGTAGCTTCAGGGAGAGTCTAACTTTGTGTTGTCCCCACTTGAGGAAAGGAAACTTGTCTTTGGCACCCGTATCAGTCAGTCACTGACTGTGGGCCACGTAGGGAGGTGTGGGCAGAACCTGCAGGATGGGCAGCTCTCATTTGCAGAGAGCCATTCTCTAGAGAAGCAGCAGCCGTGAGCTGTTAGCTGGCAACACAGCAGTTACGAGATGGGTGGACGAACCCGAGAAGGGCATCTGGGCAGAATACCTATGGCGTCTGCTACAGTTTCCCTTCTGCACGCGGCAGGCTGGTGCAGACCTTGGGTGTCTGTCTTCTCGTAACAATTCTGTGAGGCAGGCGCTATCACCCTCCCTGTTTCACAGGTAATGGAAACCGAGATTCAGAAACTTACACACCTAAGAAGAAGCTGGCTCGGGGCTTCCTGGTGGCTCAGTGATGAAGAGTCACCTGCTAATGCAGGAGAGACGGGTTCAGTCCCTGATCCGGGAAATCCCACATGCCGGGGGGGGGGCAACTAAGCACCTGCACCACAACTACTGAGCCTGTGCTCTGGATCCTGCCAGCCCTAGAGCCTCGACAGCAGGAAAAGCCTCTGCAGTGAGAAGCCTGCCAACCGCAGCTAGAGAGTAGCCCCTGCTTGCCACAACTAGAGAAAAGCCCACGCAGCAACAAAGACCAGCACAGCCAAAATTAATTAAAAATTAAAAAGCTGGCCCGGAGGTCTATCTGGTTTCACTATCTCCCACTATACTGGCTCCATTTTCCCAAATAACCCAGCAGAGTACATTGCCACCTTATTGATTGTTTTAATGGCGTTTAAACCTCTGGGCTGAATGCAGTAGTCCTTGATGTCTCATTTGGAAGTCTAATTATGCATGAGACTTTAGGGCATTCATTCAAAGAGGATTGGTCATGCTTATCATTGCATAACGTCCTGCATCATCTACTTAACTGCTCCAAGGAATCATGAAACCCGTATTTGGTAAAGAGATCTCAAAAGATACCTGTAGTCCTAAGGTACACCTGTCCTTAGCTGGCCCAGGTTGTTAGAACATTTTCTCTTCCTTAAGACGTTTGCTAAGTCAACAGGCCAATGAGTGTCATCCAGAGTGTCAACTGTGATCAACTGAGACTGAGGGAGATTCCCAGCTGCCATCTGTGCTCACTAGGGAAGAATCCTGTTTGATTATCAATGACTGCAAGCGAAGTGGTTGTGATTTATGTTTGTCTTAGATCTGCCGCCTTTCATTGTCGCAGTCTGGATGAGTTGCACAGCAGTGACAAAGAGCACCCAGTTCTTGGTGGCCTCAGCGTGATAAGTTTGTTACTGGCTCAACCATAGTTAAGGTTACAGAGGTCTGCAGAGGTCACTCTGTTCACTGCAGTCACTCACAATCCCTCAATGATCAACCAGCTACTATCTCGTAACAGGAAAGAGCTCCAGGAAGGTCCTCGACAGGAACAGTGAAATGTCACTTCGGCTTCCAACTTATTGGCCAGAAGGATCACAGGGTCCCACCCAGCCCCCTGAGGGAGAAGGCGATGCAGTCTCACTGCATTCTCAGAATGGGAGAGATGGAGAAACATTTGTTGACCAGCACTCACAAATTATTACGGCCCACTTCTCTTGTTACCTAATATTGGGTGAACTTTGTTTTCCAAAGACAAAATGTGTTTACCACTTGGCCAATGGAAATCATATCAAAGTCTCACCCAACTGTGGCACCACGCTCAAAGCCCAGGATCTTGGGGTGATGCGGGGACATTTCTGCATGTGGTTCGGATGTGGCTCCTGTTGGCCTAGAAACCAGCAAATAAACAAATAAACAAAAATCCAAGTTTTCTGCAGCTCCTAATCTCTCTTCCATACCCCTCCTACCAACATAGTCCCATAGTGAAATAGGGTCAGTTTAGTCACCTTGAAAAGTGAAAGTCAAAGTGTTAGTTGCTCTAACAACTAATGTCTGACACTCTACGACTCCATAGGCTGTAGCCCACCAGGTTCCTCTGTCCATCGAATTCTCCAGGCAAGAATACTGAAGTGGGTCTCCATTCCCTTCTCCAGAGGATCTTCCTGACCTGGGGATCGAACCTGGGTCTTCTGCATTGCAGGTAGATTCTTTACTGTCTAAACAAGCAGGGAAGCCCCATAGTCACCTTAAATTATTCCCATCTGGACAGGAGACAAACAGAAGACCTAGAGCCACACAGCATTTCAGAAATCCTGATGGGAAGACATTAGAGGCCCCTCAAGAAATTTCTTGATTAGATTTTGATCTAGCTCCCTGGAAGCCAGTCCATTCCCTGGCCCCCACCAATGACCCTTAATTCCACCTCCTAGTAAGTCCTTCTTTTTCCATTATACTTCACTGATGCACATGAAGAGGATACTCAGAGATAATTTCTCCCGGAGCAACATTCTCTACATTTTCTTCATAGAAAGACCGTGCTGGATGCCACATTAGTTCCTACAGAGGCTTTCACAATCGACCTGATGACCATGTACTTGAACTGACTTTGTTTCTGAGGCTGAGCTGACCTTTAGGGCACAAAGCATCTCTCTATTTTTGTTTGGAGTTTGTTTGTTTGCTAACTTCTTCCAGCTCTACATGTTTTCACATTTCTAGAGTCTCTCCTTCCCTCTGGGGAGGTAATAAAATTATTTGACTTAGTCACTGTGCCATTTGTCAGGGTCTCTCCGTGGCTCTGATGGCAGAGTCTGTCTGGGCCCTGGAATGGGCATACAGCATGCAGTGGGCAATACAGTTTTGTTATCTGGGACCACGGAGAATTTGCAGTTGTTTGTACTGCTAACGGCTGCATGATATATTAGGCAAATTTATTTCCTGCTCTGGGTTTCAGCTTAAATGTTTCCTCTCTGAGGCAGCCTCATTTGGAAACAAAATCATTTATGATTCGGTAACGATCTGAAGATGATATATGTCTAACTGTCCTGAAGAAAAGGGAACTCAGTTGTGCCTTGTGGAAGCCAAAAACAGCTTCCAAAGGCACAATGGAGGAGAGACAGCAGAGATAAAGGCAGTCTTGGCTGTGTTAAAATAAGTTGTTTTTTGAAGACTGAGGCCAGAGTTTCACTATCACAAAAAATTATATTTTATATGCACCAGCTTCAAATTAGAAATGAGATTTTTTTTAAATCAGCTCTGTTATTGGAAACAAAAATTATGAATCGACTAATTTAAAATATTGTTAATTAACAATATGATTGTTATACCTTTATTTCTGCCCCAGTAAAATGGGCATCTCACTGTCCTCTGATTGATGGAAGTCAAAAGGAAAGTCTGCCCATTCTTCATCTGGATTCTTGCTTTGGGGAATGCTTCTGCTGCCTCGTGGGGCACATGGGCACTTTCTTGTTTAACATGTATTGAACCTGTATTAGGTGGCAGACACTTATCTATGGAATGGATATCTTTATCTATATCCTCACAACAACTCTACGGCATAGGTGCCTTCACTAATCTCATTTAACAGATGAAGAAACGGAGGACCAGATATGTTAAATAAGGTGCCCTCCAGCATAACGTCCACTGGGCTTCCCAGATGGCACAGTGGTAAAGAATCTGCCTGCCAACGCAGGAGACGCAAGACACATGGGTTCAATCCCTGGGTCAGGAAGATCCCCTGGAGGAGGAAATGGCAATCTGCTCCAGTATTCTTAACTGGAAAACTCCATGGAGAGAGGAGCTTGTCGGGTTACAGTCCAAGGGGTCCTAGAGTCAGACGTGACTGAGTACGTGCACACATACTGTCCATCAGGAGAAAGGATACCCCTTTTTCTATTCTTGTCTTGGGTAGTTGGAGGCTGGAAGAATGCTGCCGCCATAACTTCCATCACCAGCTCTGCCACTGGCCATGGCTACCACATTCCCACAGCCATCATTGTCTCCTTGTGTCTCTCTTATCTGTGTGTCATTTACTCAAGATTCAAAGTCCAAGACAGGTGTTTCCTTTTAGCCAAGCTTGCCTAGTGCAAGTTAAAGTCACACTTCTGCATTTCTCACCCACACTCTGTCCGTGTGATGCCTCAAGACCTAGGGCTCTCCTGGGTTCTGCTGGACCTCTTCTCAGAGACACTTGCTCTGCACACACCTTGGGTTAGAGCTTCCTACGCAGCCCAAATCAGGACTCCCTTACCATTTACTTTTGAGTCTTCCAAAAATCTGTTGAAATTTCTTTTTCTGCTTACGTGTCTTCTTTCATTCTTTTTGTGTGGATTGGTCTGAAGTTTTGATGCATTTGCTATCATTTGAGTAAGCTTTTTTTTTTTGGCTGTGCTTGGCCTTTTCTGCTCTGTGGGGGCTTTTTCTAGTTGCAGCAAGAGGAGGCTGCGCTCCAGTTTCAGCGCCAGGGCTTCTCGTTGCAGGCCTCTTTTGTTCCAGAGCCCGGGCTCTAGGGCACGCAGCCTTCAGTAGTTACAGCACCTGGGCTCAGTAGTTGCGGTGCAAGGGCTCCAGCTGCTCAAGGGCAGATGAGATCGTCCCAGACCAGGGATCAAACCCATGTTGCTTCACTGTCAGATGGCTTCTTAACCACAGGACTGCCAGGGAAGTCCTTGTGTAAGCATTAGAAAAACACATACATGACTATATTCAATCTGCTGACTTTAACAGAAAGTCTGAGTTGGACTCTCCGTTCTCAAATGGGAACAATAGTGTGTGTCATGTCCCTTCCCAGCTGGAAGTGCCTGGCTAGGACTTGGCCACCCCCAGCCCATGCCCACGTCCCTCGTTTATGTGCATCACTGTATAAAAGAAACTCTTCTATACACCGTCAGTGTGCTCGCTAGTTAGGTCTGCATTGACAGCTGGGTGGCATTCTGCTAACTCTTTGGCAGCAGGCCTGGGGAGTATAGTCACACTTTAATTCTAAGTTATGACTTGGATTGAAAATAATCAGACTCCGTATCCCCATTCAAATACCCTGGAAAAAACCTCCAATAGCAGCCAGTGAATTAGGTCCCTCCTTTTCTGCCACATAAGACGTGTCTCTTGCTATGCTTCCCCAGTGCATTTGATCAACACGCATGACTGAGTACCTGCTGTGTGCTGGGCATCCTCCAAGTGCAGAGGACACTGCAGGGAACAGGAAGCTTATTGTGAAGTTTATAATCCAGCTATTAGATTCAAAAAACTTCCATATTTGCAGCAGTACAGTAGAGGGGAGGATGCCCAGGCACTGAGGATTGATTTAACTTTCATTTCGAGCTGGTGTGTGTGTGTGTGTGTGTGTTGCAGGGGCCGGGGAGGCGAGGGGGGGGTGTTTCCTCCTGGAGTAGGCACTGTGAGATGTGCCTAATTCCCCTCCGTCATCATATCTCCTCCATTAATGCCATCCATCTCTGGTGTCTCCTCCCTTTCTCCTTGCATTTGTCATCCCTTCCCATGGACATAATCACATCTCTGTGATTCCAGCTCTCTTTGCCTCCCTCAGCTTTCCCAGCTTACTGTGTTAAATGTCATTTACTTTCCTCCTACTTCAAGTTATAGCTTTTCCACAGACAGTGGTAGGCTCCGTGTCTGCATCCTCTGGGTTCCCTAGGGGTGAGCCCTGGGTGCTGGTTACTGAAGGGTTGGAGGAAAAGCTTGGTGAAAGTTTGCCGCCCTGGGTGGTGGCTCGGCTTCCCCTGGATTGTGCTGTTCGAAGTCACTTCATTTGTGTCCAACTCTGTGCGATTCTGTGGATCGTAGCCCGCCAGGCTCCTCAGTCCATGGTATTTTCCAAGCAAGAAAACTGGAGTGGGTTGCCATTTCCTTCTCCAGAGGATCTTCCCAGCCCAGGGACCAAACATGCCTTCCCTGCATTGGCAAGTGAGTTCTTTACCAGTAGCGCACCAATTAAGCATATTTCATCACTTCTAGGATTAATTTCTTTCAGAAATGTCCTGTTCTGACCTAAATAACACATATTTTCTTCCATTCATTTTGACACCCCCTAGCAGAATTAATAGCTGGACTAAATACGCTTCAAGAGCATTCACACCCGCCTGGCCTCTGAGGTCGTTTTTCAGGCACCTTACTCTTAGAGAATATCTTGTCTAAATCATGTTTCCCCTAAATTCTGAAGGCATGAGGAAATGTCAGTTCACAGTCCCACTGATGTTATTTGATATTTAGCTCATTTGTGTTATTTGTTAATAAACTGGAGGATACTTGGGGGACAGAAAATATTTCCAGCACAAGAAAGACTTCTAGGAATAAAGAGTTCAAGAAAACAGATATTTGGTTGTCTATTTACCTTTCCATAGTAATGGAGTAGACCATTAATTTTGTATTTTTGAAAAACTTTTTTGGGAGGCTGCATTCCCGTGGCATGTGGGATCTTCTTCCCTAGCTGGATCTTCTTCCCTTCGCCTCCTGCATTGGAAGGTGGTTTCTTAACCACTGGGCCACTGAAGGTGTTCCAAATTTTGTGGTTTTAATGTTAATGCTAAGAAACCAGGCAAAACACCAAATAAGTCTGTCCCTTCTTTGAAGAGCTCTAGATTCTTTTAGCAAATTCATTTAGTCAAAAGAATAATTCTAAACCAAAATCAGGAGCCACCGTTTGGTATGGGATTGACTTCTTCCTCAAACACCAAACTGATAAGCAATATGTGCTTCATTTAGAACCAACTAATAGGCATAGACTGTTTGAGCCCCAGATGATTCTGAAATTCATTTACTAGCTGGTCAGTGCTGATGCCGGCATCTTTAAGAGATGTAATGAGAATCATGCCTGCTAAAAAGATGGGTAGGTTCTCTCTGCCATATTTAAAATAGATAACCAGTAAGGTCGTATTGTATACCCACGAGGAATTCCACTCAATGTTTTATGGCAGCCTGGATGGGAGGGGAGTTTAGGGTAGAATGAACACAAGTATATGTGTGGCTGAGTCCCTTTACTATCCACCTGAAACCATCACAACATTGTTCATCAGACAGACTCCAATATAAAATTAAAAGTTTCTTTTTAAAAAAGATGGTTCAGGCAGTATATGCAGGAGTTAAGGGAAGTGGGGAGTTAAGGGAAATTGCCAACATCCGTTGGATCATCGAAAAAGCAAGAGAGTTCCAGAAAAAGCAGCTACTTTGGCTTTATTGACTATGCCATAGCATTTGACTGTGTGGATCACAACCAACTGTGGGAAGTTCTGAAAGAGATGGGAATACCAGACCACCAGACCTGCCTCCTGAGAAAATCTGTATACAGGTCAAGAAGCAACAGTTAGAACTGGACATGAAACAACAGATTGGTTCCAAATTGGGAAAGGAGTACATCAAGGCTGTATATTGTCACCCTGCTTATTTAACATATATGCAGAGTACCTCATGAGAAATACTGGACTGGATGAAACACAAGCTGGAATCAAGATTGCTGAGAGAAATGCCAAAAACCTTAGATATGCAGATGACATTACCCTTATGGCAGAAAGCAAAAAGGACTAAAGAGCCTCTTGATGAAAGTGAAAGAGGAGAATTAAAAGATTGGCTTAAATCTCAACATTCAGAAAATTAACATCATGGCATCTGGTCTCACTACTTCATGGCAAATAGATGTAGAAACATTGGAAATGGTGGCAGACTTTAAAATCACTGCAGATGTTGACAGCAGCCATGAAATTAAAAGACGCTTGCTCCTTGGAAGAAAAGTTATGACCAACCTAGACAGCATATTAAAAAGCAGACCTTTACCAACAAAGGTCCATCTAGACAAATAGTAGTCATGTATGGTTGTGAGAGTTGGACTATAAAGAAAGCTCAGCACCAAAGAATTGATGCTTTTGAACTGTGGTGTTGGAGAAGACTCTTGAGAGTCCCTTGGACTGCAAGGAGATCCAACCAGTCCATCTTGAAGGAAATCAATCCTGAATATTCATTGGAAGGACTGATGCTGAAACTGAAACTCCAATACTTTGGCCACCTGATGCGAAGAACTGACTCACTGGAAAAGACCCTGATGCTGGGAAAGATTGAAGGTGGGAGGAGAAGGAGATGACAGAGGATGAGATGGTTGGATGGCATCACCAACTCAATGGACATGAGTTTGAGTGAAATCCAGGAGTTGGTGATGGACAGGGAGGCCTGACATGCTGCAATTCATGGGATTGCAAAGAGTCAGACACAACTGAGCAACTGAACTGAACAGAAGGGAAACAGGCGCTGGCTCCAGGCTGCTCATGTTGGCATCCTGGCTCTGCCACTTACTGGTTGAGCAACCATGCTCCCATGCCTTTGTTTCCCCATCTGCTGCTGCTGCTAAGTCACTTCAGTCGTGTCTGACTCTGTGCGAACCCATAGACGGCAGCCCACCAGGCTCTGCTGTCCCTGGGATTCTCCAGGCAAGAGCGCTGGAGTGGGTTGCCATTGCCTTCTCCAATGCATGAAAGTGAAAAAAAGAAAGTGAAGTCGGTCAGCTGTGTCCAACTCTTAGCGACTCCATGGACCACAGCCCACCAGGATTAAGTACTAGATCGCACATGGCTGTGTGAGTCTTATTTCAGTTTTCTTATTCTAGCACACCTCTGTGCTCTGTGACACTATTCTGAGACCTTCAAGATGCTGATTTGTTTAGTTCTGATAACACTGTAAGCTATGTTCTAAGACCTATTTAGCCCCAGAGAAGTTAAATAACTTGAGTTAACACATAAGTACACAAACTTTTTCAATAAAATTAAAATTTCAAATTGAAACATTGTTGATTTACAATGTTAATTAGTTTTAGGTGTACAACAAAGTGATTTGATATTTTTATAGGCTTTGCTTCATTCAAAGTTACTATAAAAGATTAGTTATATTCCTTGGGCTGTACATTATGTATTCGTGTCTTATTTATTTTATACCTAGTAATTTGTACTTCTTAGTCCTTCCCCTATTTTGCCCCTCCTCCAACCCTTCCTCCCACTGATAACCATTAGCTTGTTCTCTGTATCTGTGTGTCTGCTTCTGGTTTGTTATAGTCAATCATCTATTTTATTTTTGAGAGTCCACATATCTATGAAAGTATACAGTATTTTTCTCTGCCTGACTTACTTCATTAAGCATAATACCCTCCATGCTGTTGCAAACGGTAAGATTTCATTCATTTTTATAGTTGGGTAGTATTCACCCACGTGCTTGTGTATGTGTGCACATAGACACATACACCACATCTCCTTTATCCTGCCATCTGTTGATGGATACTTAAGTTGCTTCCATCACACCACATGTTTTAAATAGTGTGTCAGGTAGATGATAAGCACTTCATCAGTGCCAGCCTTTGTAGATGGATACCCTCCTATACAGCCGCCATCAAAGCAGCGGGTCCTCTGCCACAGTTGTCTGTGGCACACAGACAAAGATGTGAAACCCAGCACGCAGCACACGTCCAGTACATAGGAGGAGGTATTTAGTATTATGACTAAACAGTAATTAATATTTCCTTCTCCTCTTTGAATCCTTTTCAAAACACAAGGGAGTGATTTAAAAGAAAATGTGGACCATCAGCTGTACTCTGACCCTTGGTCCCATCACCCAGGCAACCCAGTTTCATTTCCACTCCACACAGCCTTAGTGCAGAGACTCCCACCTTCATCTTCTTCTTTCTGGTTTTACTTTGACAATTCAAGGACTGAAGTCAGGTGCTAGTGCTAAGTCACTTCAGTTGTGTCCGACTCTGCAACACCGTGGACTGTAGCCTGCCAGGCTCCTCTGCCCATGGTATTTTCCTGGCAAAGATACTGGAGTGGGTTGCCATTTCCTCTTCCAGGGGATCTTTCCAACCCAGGAAGAGAACTCACCTCTCTTAAGTCTCCTGCATTAGCAGGCGGGTTCTTTGCCAGGTTTAGTTCAGTTCAATTCAGTTGCTCAGTTGTGTCTGACTCTTTGCAACCCCATGGACTACAGCACATCAGGCCTCCCTGTCCATCACCAACTCCCGGAGTTCACCCAAACTCATGTCCATTGAGTCGGTGATGCCATCCAACCATCTCATCCTGTCGTCCCCTTCTCGTCCCACCTTCAGTCTTTCCCAGCATCAGGGTCTTTTCCAATGAATCAGTTCTTCGCATCAGGTGGCCGAAGTATTGGAGTTTCAGTTTCAGCATCAGTCCTTCCAATGAATATTCAGGATTGATTTCCTTTAAGATGGACTGGTTGGATCTCCTTGCAGTCCAAGGGACTCTCAAGAGTCTTCTCCAACACCACAGTTCAAAAGCATCAATTCTTTGGTGCTCAGCTTTCTTTATAGTCCAACTCTCACATCCATACATGACCACTGGAAAAACTGTAGCTTTGACCTTTGTTGTTAATGTATCTGCTTTTAAATATGCTGTTTAGGTTTGTCATAGCTTTCTTCCAAGGAGCAAGCGTCTTTTAATTTCATGGCTGCTGTCAACATCTGCAGTGATTTCATAGCCCAGAAAAATAAAGTCTGACTCTGTTTCCCACGCCTATTGACCATGAAGTGATGGGACCAGATGCCATGATCTTAATTTTCTGAATGTTGAGTTTTAAGCCAACTTTTTCACTCTCCTCTTTCACTTTCATTAAGAGGCTCTTTAGTTCTTCTTTGCTTTCTGCCATAAGGGTAATGTCATCTGCATATCTGAGGTTATTGATATTTCTCCCGGCAATCTTGATTCCAGCTTGTGTTTCATCCAGTCCAGCGTTTCTCATGAGGTACTCTGCATAGAAGTTAAATAAGCAGGGTGACAATATACTCCTTTCCTAATTTGAAACCAGTCTGTTGTTCCATGTCCAGTTCTAACTGTTGCTTCTTGACCTGTATACAGATTTTGTCAGGAGGCAGGTCCGGTGGTCTGGAATTCCCATCTCTTTCAGAATTTCCCATAGTTTGTTGTGACCCACACAGTCAAAGGCTATGGCATAGTCAATAAAGCCAAAGTAGATGTTTTTCTGAAACTCTCTTGCTTTTTCGATGATCCAGCAGATGTTGGCAATTTGACCTCTGGTTCCTCTGCCTTTTCTAAATCCAGCTTGAACATCTGGAAGTTCATGGTTCACATATTGCTGAAGCCTCGGTTGGAGAATTTTGAGCATTACTTTACTAGTGTATGAGATGAGTGCAATTGTGTGGTAGTTTGAACATTCTTTGGCATTGCCTTTCTTTGGGATTGGAATGAAAATTGACCTTTTCCAGTCCTGTGGCCACTGCTGAGTTTTCCAAATTTGCTGGCATATTGAGTGAAGCAATTTCACAACATCATCTTTTAGGATTTGAAATAGCTCAACTAGAATTCCATCACCTCCACTAGCTTTGTTCTTAGTGATGCTTTCTAAGGCCCACTTGACTTCGCATTTCAGGATGTCTGGCTCTAGGTAAGTGATCACACTATTGTGATTATCTGGGTCATGAAGATCTTTTTTGTATAGTTCTTCTGTGTATTCTTGCCACCTCTTCTTAATATCTTCTGCTTCTGTTATGTCCACCCACTTCTGTCCTTTATTGAGCCCATCTTTGCATGAAATGTTCCCTTGGTATCTCTAATTTTCTTGAAGAGATCTCTAGTCGTTCACATTCTGTTGTTTTCCTCTATTTCTTTGCAGATTATTGAGGAAGGCTTTCTTACTTCTCCTTGCTATTCTTTCCTCTTCTCCTTTGCTTTTTGCTTCTCTTCTCTTCTAGGCTATTTGTAAGGCCTTGTCAGACAGCCATTTAGTCATTCTGCATTTCATTTTCTTGGGGATGGTCTTGATCACTGCCTCCTGTACAATGTCACAAACCTCCGTCCATCGTTCTTCAGGCACTCTATCAGGTCGAATCCCTTGAATCTATTTCTCACTTCCACTGTATAACTGTAAGGTATTTGAGTTAGGTCATATCTGAATGGTCTAGTGATTTTCCCTACTTTCTTCAATTTAAGTCTGAATTTGGCAGTAAGGAAGGAGGTCATGATCTGAGCCACAGTCAGCTCCCAGTCTTGTTTTGATAACTGTATAGAGCTTCTCCATCTTTGGCTGCAAAGAATATAATCAATCTGATATCGGTATTGACCATCTGGTGATGTCCATGTGTAGTCTTCTCTTGTGTTGTTGGAAGAGAGTGTTTGCTATGACCAGGTGGCTGGACTCAATTTCCACGTGGATCACAGGGATATTTAGAGGTGTCCACTAGGGGGCGCATGATCAACAGGTCAGGAAAGGCCGTCAAGGAGGTTGGACTTAACGGAAAATTCTGAGAAGACTGAAACTAGGTGGGAGAATTCACGTTGATCTCATCCTTGGTTTGCCAGATGAACACCCAGGATTTTTCTTAGCTTTTCCATGAATCTCTAAATTTTGCCAAAGAGACAATAGGTGTAAAACATGGGGTCAGAAAGTCTGTCTGCTGAGAGAAGTCTTAGCCTGGTGCTGTCCTAAGACAGAGCCCCAGATCACCAATGACTCTGTAACCTGTCCAGACCTTCTGAAGGTGCCAGACCCCAGAACCCAGTGAATGTGGCTTTGAGGGTTCAAGACAAGAGCAGCCAAGTGTGGCCTATTCAATATGTCCTGGGAGTGCAGCCAGCAAATCTCACTGAGAATGAGGAGGAGAGATGCTGTCCTTCTTGAGACTCTTAGAGGCCAATTACATCTATTCTTGGGCTTCCCAGGTAAGTCAGACAGTGAAGAATCTGCCTGCCAAAGCAGGAGACTTGAGTTCAATCGTGGGTCAGGAAGATTCCCCTGGAGCAGGAAATGGCAACCCATTCCAGTATTTTCGCCTGGGAAATCCCATGGACAGAGGAACCTGGTGGGCTACAGTCCATGGGGTCACAAAGACTTGGACACGGCTGAGCACACAGACACACACACCTATTCTTTTTTCTGTGATTGCTAAATGCCAACGGTCCTTAATAAACAGGTACTTTTTTTTTCCAGAACAATTGTGCAAGTCTCTCTCGTCTTTGTGTTTTTCTGATTCTATTTTATCCTTCTGACTGCTTTTCCTGACATTTCTTTCTTCATTTCTTAATGAGATTTAAAGAAACTTGGGAGGAGTAGAAAATGAAAAGCGCAGCTCTTCCTGAACTCCAGTAACCTTCCCTGTGTTGGAATTGCCCTTAAGCCTTTAGAGATGAAAACCTGTCTCCCCACTTCTGCATGGAAGATTTCCCAAGGTGTGGGCCTGTGATCTCTGGAGCCTGGTCCCTGGAATTTCAACCTGTCTCCTCTCTCTCCCCAGGTAGGAGCCACCCTGAAGCTTGGCTCTAGCAGGGCCTCTGTGTAGTAAGATTTTGTCAATAATAAGCTTTGCTAATTCCACCCTTCCCTAGAAAACAGGAGGGGAACCTTTTTTTTCTTTTCCAGTGGCTATTTGGACATCTCAGGGTGGGAGGTTCTTAGGACTCCAATCCCTAGAAGGGTTTGGGAGGGGCTGAAAAATTCTGGAATACCTCTGACTTCCCCTGCATCCTGGTTCACATTCTATCTGGGTCCCTACTGTGGATTCACACAATAAACACTTGGAAGATGTCAAGAAAGAGACGGGAAATGCGTGTTCAACTACAACATCCCATGCATTTTACACACATCATCTTATTTAATCCCCCAGCAGTCTTCCCGGTGGTAATCACTCTTCCCAAGTTACAGATGGAGCAATGAGGCACAGAGCCATTCAGTGACTTGTGATGGTCATAAAGGGAGTAAGAGGCAGGGGGTGGATTTGAACGGTTTATTTTATTCTACTTTTTGGCTGCATTGTAAGGCTTGCAGGATCTTAGTTTCCCAACCAGAGAATGGAACCCACATCCTCTGCATGAAATCATGGAATTCTAACCACCGGTGTGTGTGCTGAGTTGCTTCAGTCGTGTCCAACTCTGTGCAGCCCTATGGACTGGAGCGCACCAGGTTCCTCGGTCCATGGGATTCTCCAGGCAAGAATACTGGAGTGGGTTGGCATGCCCTCCTCCAGGGGATCTTCCCGACCCGGGGATTGAACCCACCCCTCTTACGTCAACCTGCATTGACAATTGGGTTCTTTACCGCTAGTGCCACCTGGGAAGTTGCCTCCAGGAAATTCCCTGTTTCATTTTAAAGACCATCATTTTCTAACTAAACTTCAGCTGCCTATCTTGAGATTTTTGCAACTCCTCTTCAAGGACTTAGGAAGAAGGAAGTGGTTTGGACTAGACTCCTGGAAAACAGTAGTCATCATATGATGAAACAAGCAGTCTGGAAACCTGAGGGGGCGGGATTGAGGAGGCGGGTGATGGGGAGCCGTGATGGGCAAACTACTGGTGATGAAGACCAGATGTCAACCCAGGCACAGGACAAGGCTGGAGGCTGATCTGCAGTAACTGGGCAAGAGGGATGGCTCAGCCAGACTGCCCGCTCCCCTGGCCCTTTCCCCCAGGCATCATGGGAAAAATCACCTTTACACGTGACTGATTCCTTCACTTTTCAATAAAGACAGCTTCTATGAGGTTGTTTATGGTGTCCTAAATTAATTCTATTACCACTATGGCCAAAATAGTTAATGTATCTTCACTTACTCAGCCCCAAATCCTTCCTGTGGTTTCCAGATCCCTCCTTTGGCCCCACCAGGCACAGAGGGGGCATGCTGACCTGGTTTGTGATACTTGGAGACCATCTCTTAACTTTGCCAAGTTTAGTTTACAGAAAGTCTGCCAACAGGCAATAAAGTAGGTTAAGTCAGAGTCTTTGGATGGAGTTGGGCTTCATTTCAGGCCCCAGCACTTCCTACTTGTGTAGCTGGGGGACATCATTAACTTCTCAGTACCTGCCAGTGCCTCTCTTGTTCAAATAGGGTAAGAATTCCCCTGCATGGGTGGTAGGGAAGACTCACACGTGTATGGTCAGTCCCTAAGCTGTGTCTGACTCTTTGCAACCCCATGGACTGTAGTTCCCATGCTCCTGCAGGCTCCTCTGTCCATCGGATTTCCCAGGCAATAATATTGGAGTGGGTTGCCATTTCCTTCTCCAGGGGATCTTCCCAACCCAGGGATCTGGCCCAATCTCCAGCATCGCAGGCAGATTGTTTAACACTGAGCCACCTGGGAAGCCCCACTGCGTGTGGTTTCTTTACTGCTGAACCACCGGGGAAACCCAGGAAGCTACCAGATGTGCAAACCCAGGTATCCATAAGTGAACAGCAGATGGTAACTTTTGCGGCTGCTATGAAGCTGGGCCTTCTGTTATGTGTTGGAGATACAAAACCAAATCCTGCCCTCAATAGACTCACTTGTCTCATGAAAGAGAGGCCTACAGGCAAATGAAGAAAATGGCAGAGTAAGACCTGCTTCAGTGACATGTGGACAAGGTGGAAAGGTACTCTGAGGGAAAGAAAGATCTCCATTCAGGTGGGGGTGGGTGAGACTACTTCCTGGAGGTCAGGATCAAAGCTGTGGTTGGGGCTCCGGCTCTGGTTAATTTGCAACCACAGCTTGAATAGCAAGATTTCATCAAAGGACAGCAGCTGCCCTGCTTTCTGGACTGCTTTAAAGGAGAGCCATGGATTCTGAAATATTCTGGGTCCAGATACCCTCAGTTAATAGTCACTGACATTTAAAAACTGGCTGATTCATGTTGATGTACGGCAGAAACCATCACAATATTGTAATCCTCCTCCAATTAAAAATTTTAAAAAACCAAAGCAAAAAAAAGCTGGTTACAGTTTGGAAAACTGGAGGGGGTGATGAAGAAAGAGATTAAGTACCTAGAGTGTATCTGTGGGAGATGAATTAATATTCAGATAAGAATTAATATTTTTAAGGACCTGATATACACCAGGCACAGCCACGTACCGATTCTCTCCTTCAACCCTCATAGCACCCCCTGTGAAGGTTTTGTGGTCATTTTTACAGGTGAGAAAGCTAAGACTAAAAGCATTTAAGCTGTGTGAACAGGGTTGAGCAGTGGTAGAGTCAATATTAAAACTCAGATTTGTCTAATTCTAGAGCTCATGTTCTTTCTCCTGTCCTAGGCATCTCCCAAACTATATTTTACATAGGATCCGGCTCCTTCCTTTTCCAATGAATAGCAATTATGAAGTTGTTTATGGCTTTTTAAAAGAATGCTATTGCCAACACTGTCAAAATGGGGTGTGTATCTTATGCATAAGCAGGAGAGGTGCCCTTGAGCACAGGAATCTTTCAACACATCTGTCATAGGTTGATTGTACTGATGGCCCTGGTCGTGGGTCTCCTCGAAGCTTTTTGTGATAGGACTTTGCAGCAATTCCCATGAGGAGGTAGAATCTACTCCTCAGTCTCCAGGTCTGGGCTCATCTCGTGCCTTGCTTTGGTAAATAGTATGATAGTGTTCCGAGAAGGCAATGGCACCCTACTCCGGTACTCTTGCCTGGAAAATCCCATGGATGGAGGAGCCTGGTGGCTGCAGTCCATGGGGTCGCTAAGAGTCAGACACGACTGAGTGACTTCACTTTCACTTTTCACTTTCATGCATTGGAGAAGGAAACGGCAATCCAGTGTTCTTGCCTGGAGAATCCCAGGGACGGGGAGCCTGGTGGGCTGCCGTCTATGGGGTCGCACAGGGTCAGACATGACTGAAGTGACTTAGCAGCAGTAGCAGCAGCATAATAGTGTTAAGGTATAGGAGAAGCTCTTGGCCTCAAGGAGTGATGTAGGCACCTGCCCTCACCTGAAACCCTGCCAGACCTCGGAGGTGTGTGAGGGACACACGCAAAGAGCCTCCAATGGTCCCGCCCATCCTAGACGAAGCCATAGTAGATCAGCCAACTTCTAGCTGACCTGTTTGCTAAGTACAACCATGAGCAGTCCAGTCATGCTCAGCTGAGCCCTGGCCAGATCCCAAAAGCACCTGGTCAATGGGTGGACTCATGAGAAATAACCAGTGTTTGTTATTTTAAATTGTTCTGTTTTGGAGTGGTTTTAAAAATGCCTCAGTAGTTAGCTGCTATAACTGAAAAATAACCTTTTTAATTAGAGGTCAACCAAGCCAAGGCATCTATTACTTCCTTTATTAATCAGTACTCTAGTTTGGATTGATTGTTCCTGAGACATGCTCTCAGGAATGGCCTTGGAATGCGGAATGAAGCAGAGCAAAGACTAATAGAGTTTTGCCAAGAAAATGCACTGGTCACAGCAAACACCTTCTTCCAACAACACAAGAGAAGACTCTACACATGGACATTACCAGATGGTCAATACCAAAATCAGATTGATTATATTCTATGCAGCAAAAAATGGAGAAGCTCTATACAGTCAACAAAAATAAGACCAGGAGCTGACTGTGGCTCAGATCATGAACTCCTTATTACCAAATTCAGACTCAAATTGAAGAAAGTAGGGAAAACCACTAGACCATTCAGGTATGACCTAAATCAAATCCCTTATGATTAGACAGTGGAAGTGAGAAATAGACTTAAGGGCCTAGATCTGATAGATAGAGTGCCTGATGAACTATGGAATGAGGTTCGTGACATTGTACAAGAGACAGGGATCAAGACCATCCCCATAGAAAAGAAATGCAAAAAAGCAAAATGGCTGTCTGGGGAGGCCTTACAAATAGCTGTGAAACGAAGAGAGGCAAAAAGCAAAGGAGAAAAGGAAAGATATAAGCATCTGAATGCAGAGTTCCAAAGAATAGCAAGAAGAGATAAGAAAGCCTTCTTCAGCGATCAATGCAAAGAAATAGAGGAAAACAAAAGAATGGGAAAGACTAGAGATCTCTTTAAGAAAATTAGAGATATCAAGGGAACATTTCATGCAAAGATGGGCTCGATAAAGGACAGAAATGGTATGGACCTGACAGAAGCAAAAGATATTAAGAAGAGGTGGCAAGAATACACGGAAGAACTGTACAAAAAGATCTTCACGACCCAGATAATCATGATGATGTGACCACTAATCTAGAGCCAGACATCTTGGAATGTGAAGTCAAGTGGGCCTTAGAAAGCATCACTACGAACAAAGCTAGTGGAGGTGATGGAATTCCAGTGGATGGATTCCAGTTTCAAATCCTGAAAGATGATGCTGTGAAAGTGCTACACTCAATATGCCAGCAAATTTGGAAAAACTCAGCAGTGGCCGCAGGACTGGAAAAGGTCAGTTTTCATTCCAATCCCAAAGAAAGGCAATGCCAAAGAATGCTCAAACTACCACACAGTTACACTCATCTCACATGCTAGTAAAGTAATGCTCAAAATTCTCCAAGCCAGGCTTCAGCAATACGTGAACCGTGAACTCCCTGATGTTCAAGCTGGTTTTAGAAAAGGCAGAGGAACCAGAGATCAAATTGCCAACATCCGCTGGATCATGGAAAAAGCAAGAGAGTTCCAGAAAAACATCTATTTCTGCTTTATTGACTATGCCAAAGCCTTTGACTGTGTCGATCACAATAAACTGTGGAAAGTTCTCAAAGAGATGGGAATACCAGACCACCTGACCTGCCTCTTGAGAAATCTGTATGCAGATCAGGAAGCAACAGTTAGAACTGGACATGGAACAACAGTCTGGTTCCAAATAGGAAAAGGAGTACGTCAAGGCTATATATTGTCACCCCACTTATTTAACTTCTATGCAGAGTACATCATGAGAAACGCTGGGCTGGAAGAAACACAAGCTGGAATCAAGATTGCCGGGAGAAATATCAATAACCTCAGATATGCAGATGATACCACCCTTATGGCAGAAAGTGAAGAGGAGCTAAAAAGCCTCTTGATGAAAGTGAAAGAGGAAAGTGAAAAAGTTGGCTTAAAGCTCAACATTCAGAAAACGAAGATCATGGCATCTGGTCCCATCACTTCATAGGAAATAGATGGGGGAACAGTGGAAACAGTGTCAGACTTTATTTTTTGGGCTCCAAAATCACTGCAGATGGTGACTGCAGCCATGAAATTAAAAGACGCTTACTCCTTGGAAGAAAAGTTATGACCAACCTAGACAGCATATTCAAAAGCAGAGACATTACTTTGCCAACAAACGTCCGTCTAGTCAAGGCTATGGTTTTTCTTGTGGTCAGGTATGGATGTGAGAGTTGGACTGTGAAGAAGGCTGAGTGCTGAAGAATTGATGCTTTTGAACTGTGGTGTTGGAGAAGACTCTTGAGAGTCCCTTGGACTGCAAGGAGATCCAGCCATCCATCCATTCTGAAGGAGATCAGCCCTGGGATTTCTTTGGAAGGAATGATGCTAAAGCTGAAACTCCAGTACTTTGGCCACCTCATGCGAAGAGTTGACTCATTGGAAAAGACTCTGATGCTGGGAGGGATTGGGGGCAGGAGGAGAAGGGGATGACAGAGGATGAGATGGCTGGATGGCATCACTGACTCGATGGACTTGAGTCTGAGTGAACTCCGGGAGTTGGTGATGGACAGGGAGGCCTGGTGTGCTGCGATTCATGGGATCACAAAGAGTTGGACACAACTGATCAACTGGACTGAACTGGACTGAACTGAACTGAGACATGCTCTACAGCTCTCAGCTCAGGGTCTCCCTTTATTATCTCTGTAGGGATTCTTTTTATTTTGCTTTCTGAAGGTCATAGTTCCCCCTTTCTTAGTGACTCCCTTGCTTTAATGGAGTATATCCTTCAGGAGTAGTCTGGGAATGGATAACTAGGTTTGGAGATAATGCAGATATGAAATGTTTTCAGTCTCCCCTTACAGTTAATTTGTGGTTTGGCTACATTAGAATCCTAGCTCAAAAACATTTCTCTTAGAATTTTTATGGCACTTGTTTCATAGTCTTCACTCTTTCAAGGTAGCTGTTGAGCAGTCTAAATCTATTCTGACCCTCAGTCCTCTTTATGATATACACTTTCCTCCTCAGAAACTTATAAGATAATCTCTTCGCCTTGGCTATTATGAATTTTTAAAATAATGTTTTATCGTGTATCTGTTTTCATCCTTTGTGCTCAGCACTCAGTCATTTTAGCCTAGATATTCATATTCTTTAATTCTGAGGAATTTTCTTGATCTACTTCTTAGATGATTCCCTCCTGATATTATCTGTTTCTCTTTGTGTAATTCCTATTATTTGTAAGTTAGATGTCCTAGAATTTTCTCTACTTTTCTTTTCTCCTCTGTTTCCACACTGTTTTCTGGGATATTTCTTCAATTTTATTTTCCAAACTTGCTGTTGAGTTTTTTTTTTTTTAATTTGTGTTTTCAATTTGAATTTTTTAAAGCTTTCTTTTAGGGGTTCACTAAATGTTCCTTTTTACCATAGCATTGTGTTCTTTCATAGACAGAATTATCTCTTACTTTCTTACAGAGACTATTACTGATATATATTTTAAAAGTTTTCTTCTCCATGAATTGTCTCATGGGTAAGAGGGAGCCACAGCAAGCTAAGAGCCCTGTGTGCCTGGAAGGGTTTGAGATCTTCATTGTAGATTGCTTTGCTAGGCTATGTATAGCCTTGGGAAGCTATTCTGTTGCTATCTTTTGGTTTGCTTTGAAGTTTATCAGATTCCCCAGGAAGACTGAGTTTGCCTGGAGCATATTGTATATGCATGCCTACCAGCATTCTGGAAGCTAGGCTGGGGGAAAATGTCTAGGAAGGCTGACATTCCTTACATACAGTTTCACTTTACAGAATGATACTTTTAATGTGAACTGTGTATGCCTTGTTGCTACACACTCAGACTCTCTTTTTTGCCCTCTTCAGAGAATAATCTTCCCGTCTTTTGCTAGAATGGAGAAAGAACATTCAACTCCTTAGTCATTTAGCCATCTCCCTAATTTGAGCCCTGCCTTCTCCACCAAGGTGGAGCCCTTCTCCACCAGGGCTTTCCTGGTGGCCTAGACGGTAAAGCGTCTGCCTGCAAAGTGGGAGACCCAGGTTTGATCCCTGGCTTGGGAAGATCCTCTGGAGAAGGAAACGGCAACCGACTCCAGTACTCTTGCCTGGAAAACTCCATGGACAAAGGAGCCTTGTAGGCTACAGTCTGCGGGATCGCAAAGAATCAGACACAACTGGGTGACTTCACTTCACTTTCTCCACCATGTCCAGAAACGGCTAATGCTGCCAAGTCTTACGACTTTGAGAGTTCTGCTACACAGATCTGGTTGCTTCTCAATTTCTCCTCTGCTGGCTTGGGATCCAGCTTTTCCAAATTTGCTCAGGTATCAGTGAACCATCACTTTCCAGCTTCAAAAATCTTTCCTGTTGTTTACTCTTCCTCCATCCTCTTTGGCCCATGGGTTTAAGTCTTTTTGCAAGCTCTGTCTTTTTAGAGCTTGCATGAGGGAAGGAATGTTCTCTCTCCTTTCTTTAACTAGAAGGCCAACGGTAGTTCTTGGATTTTAAAGTATAAATACTTTACAGTATCTCATTTAATTTGAAATGTGTAGACCACACACTTTAAATGGAAAAATTATACTTTCTCCAAAAGAAGAGTTTTAAGTGTTAGAAATTAATGTTTCTTTTCAGAAAAAAATGAGTGTGAAGCTCTAGTCACCTCATAAACCTTTAACTTTGTGCATCTAAATTACCCAAACAACCAAATAATCACAGCTCTGCCCCTCTAGGCCTCCTACCCCTTTAAATCAGAGGCTCCTGAGTCCATTTCCCTTTTAACGCACTAACCCTTTTAATAGTAGCTTTTTTAATATGTTCCAATAAGTGCTTCCAGCTGAGTAATATATATATCATGCTTTCCTCATTATTACTGGTTCATTAAAAAATATACAAAAATCAGAGTTGAGGGTGTGCTGTGAAAAATCAAAGTATTTAACAATGGCCATCATGCATGCATGAATAATGAGCTATTCTTGGAAAATTCAACACAAGTGGTTTATAAAAAGACATTCCTATGACATAAGGGTGAATGTTATTCTTAAGTACATTTTGCTTTCTAGAGAAATCAGTGATTTCTTTCTCCTATTCCTCTGCTGTGTACTGGTATATTGAGTGAATGGAGGCTATGAATTGATTCTAGTTGTCACGGTCTTGATGTAAAATTTCTTGTGAGGTTCTGCTAGAGAAATCTCTGCCAGGCTAGAATCTGCAAAATATGGATATGAAGGTATCTTTTGCCCCGTCTTATTTTTCACCTAGTGCTAATTTAAAGGAAGCCCTCAGGAGACACAAAAGATTTGTAGTTTTTCAGGAAAAATTACACCTGAAGCCCTCAGCTTTGCAAAACTATCAGCTTTGCTCTCCTAAGCTCTGCAAAATAATAAAATGCTGGCCCCTTTCTTTTACAAATAATACTGTTTAATACCCAGCCCAGGCCATCTGGCAAGCTACTGGTAGGAATGCCATGGAGTTACGTCCTTATTTCAAGTGGCAGAGGGTAGATCCTATTCCCTGAGCACAGGCAATGTTGGAGGGGTATTGTATCCTAGGATGAAAGTTTTAGACCTCCCCTTTCCCTTTCTTAAGAACACAGAGGTATATCCAAGTGAGGGGTGACAACAATTTTGAAAGGGAAGATCATATGTAATTCCAAAAGAGAGTAGAAAACAATCTCCTATTTCAGCCTGCTTGATAGAAAAATCACTGCAGATGGTGACTGCAGTCATGAAATTAAAAGACGCTTGCTTCTCGGAAGAAAAGCAATGACAAACCTAGATAGCATACTAAAAAGCAGAGATGTTACTTTGCCAACAAGTCTGTCTAGTCAAAGCTATCGTTTTTCTAGTAGTCATGTATGGATGTGAGAGCTGAATCATAAAGAAGGCTGAGTGCTGAGGAATTGATGCTTTTGAACTGTGGTGTTGGAGAAGACTCTTGAGAGTCCCTTGGACTGCAAGGAGATCCAACTAGTCCATCCTAAAGGAATTCAATCCTGAATATTCATTGGAAAGGCTGCTGCTGAAGCTGAATCACCAATACTTTGGCCACCTGATGCAAAGAGCCAACTCGTTAGAAAAGACCCTGATGCTGAGATAGACTGAGGGCAGGAAGAGAAGGGGACGACAGAGGATGAGATGTTTGGATAGCATCACCGACTCAATGGACAGGAGTTTGAGCAAGCTCTGGGAGATGGTGAAGAACAGGAGGCCCGGCATGCTGCAGTCCATGGGGTGCAAAGAATCGGACACAACTGAGCGACTACACAAAATTTCAGCCTACTTGATGGGAATGCATAGAAGAGGTGGAAAACCTTCCCTAGCTGTGGGACTTGTATGACTGTCCAGGACCCCAAAGAGAATCTGGGATAGGTTGAGCTGGGTCTGGCTTTCTTGAATCTGCCCATCGTGGTTTGTTGCATTTAAGTTACAGAGCCCGCCGTGAGCCTGTCTGGGTCTGCAGCAGCCCAGGAGAGCTCTAGCTAGTGGGGGTACTTGGACAACAGCAGCAGTAACAACAATGTGGCTTGAAAATGAAAAGAACACCAGACAGCTACCTGTGGAGCTGACTGAGGATATCCCCAGAAGAGAAAGGAAACTTTCAAAGACCAGGATGGGGAGGGGATTGTGAGCGTGGATGGGGAAGAGTCGAGTTTCCGAATGAGCAGAAAGCTGACAACTCTCCTTTAGATAGGATATACTCTTCAGAATCCACTCTTGATGTAAGCCCAGCCCTGATTCACATGGGACTCTTTTTCCCTTCTCTTCCTCCTTCTTCACATTTGGGCTGGGAAACATTGTCAGTTGTAATCAGTGTAGGCCAATTATTTTTTCTGGGGACCTAAGGAAGGAGGTCCCAGTTTATGGAACCCCTTATTTTTACAGATTCAATTTCTTCTATTACCAGCAGCCTTTGGAAGTTTTAGGACCAACGGAGTCTCCGGAACTCATATATAAAGACTGCTAAAGATTTGCCAAGCAGGAGATAAGGCCATTATTCTCTTATTTGGCCATATAACTTCTTATCTGGTGATGAATCCAAGGTGGGAAGCCCTGTAACCTTATGAGGGATTCTCCAGCCACTTAAAGTTAACCCTGAGTAGCAACTGCTTTGGATGGAGACCACTGGCTTGAAAAACACATGCACAAACACGGCCATAAAAATCCTCCGACAGGATCTGCTGCTCGCTGCTCCACTTTCCCTACGTGTGCGTCTGTTGACCACTGTCTGTGCTCCTTCATTTCTATTGGCTTCTCCTTTTATTACAAAAGGTTAGAAGGCACTTGCGTATTGTTTTTGGACGACACATGGAACATCACAAATGGTAGGGCATGCACATGTAACACGGCTTTTCACCGCCTTTCAGGGGAACGAATAGGCAGCCATTAGTACATGAAAGCAGGTGAAGCTCCTCCCCTCAAAGTTTTGGTTGCAGGACAGGATAGAAGGGCTTTGGAACCTGAGAAGTAAAACAATACTGTCTCCCGTGGTCCTCTATGAGATCTGGGCGAGTGAGCCTGAGCTGGGGCCTCGTGGCGCTGAAATGAAGACTTGCAAGGAGGACCTCCTCGCCTCTTCCTGATGAGCTGAAACTGAAAGATCACAGCACAAAGGGTCAAGGTGGAAGAAGTACAGGTGTTTATTATGAATCAGCATAAACCCTTTTATGCCTCTGACCAGGTAGGTAACCAAAAAAAAAAAAAAAATCACTGATCAAAGGACCTCCCGGGTTTCATATTTCAAAAACACAGATAAATAGCTTACTATAGATAAATAGCTTCACTGTTTGGGTATTTCCCAGAAGCATCTGAAAATTTTCCAGGGAGTCTGTAGAAGGGGATGTGTAACCAGTACACCCCCACCCACAACCCCACTAGAAAGAAACGCCCAGGGATTGGGCTGCTGGAAGGGCAATATGGACCCATTCAAATTTCCTCCCAGGTGCCGATCCCTCCTAGCCCTGGGGGATGTCCTTAGCAGGTGGCTAGTCCCTGGTGGGTGGGGTGAAGGGGAAGGTTGAGGGTCAGGAAGATGGACGTGTGGCTTTTGTTAGAAGCTGTCCATCACACACCTCAGGGAGGTGAGACGCTTCTTGGTGGGGACTAGAACAGTCCAATTCTTGCTGATTACTAACTGGGCCCGCATTTCAGAAAGCAATGCTGTTTTTATCAACTGGATCTGACTTTAAAAAATAAAACACAAAAAAACTCCCAAAAAAGGAATAGAAAATTTTATGCTAAAAAAAAAATGATCCCCAATGAAACAATCAGTAGCACACTGCATCTGTGAAGTGTCCCAGCTCCCTGTAATGGTTGTGTCTCCAATGGTGGTTTATTTCCAAGGTCACAAAGTAGGTGTTACACCCCAATCTTCATATCTACATTCTGCAGGTTCCGCGTCTCATCTGCCGTCATGAACTGGTCTGGGGTCTCTGACGACCCCTTGTTCACCAAATGCACCATCTCCTGAGACTTGCTAGCTTCTCCATTGAGTCCGCTGGGCTTTCTCTCCTCCATGGTTCCATTCCCATTGTTGATCACCAGTTTTTTCTTCTGCCCACACCTAAGAATTGAAAAAAATTATAAGAGAAATGGGTTCACAACTGTCCTCATTGTCACAGTAAATGCTACTATCATTATGGTTTATGATAATCTGAGTGTATTTCATCCTACTGACTTTTAAAATCAGCACTTTTCACACCCAGTAGCCAAAGCATCACTTGTAAACTTGTAAGGTGAGGTGAGGTGAAGTCGCTCAGTCGTGTCCGACTCTTTGCGACCCCGTGGACTGTAATCTACTAGGCTTCTCCGTCCATGGGATTCTCCAGGCAAGAATACTGGAGTGTCAGACATCCTGAATCAGAAAACTCGAGGAGCGGGGACTGGGGTCTGGGACTTAGCAAACCCTCACGGGCTACCTGAAGTGAGTCTGAGAATCAGTGGTCACAGCTATGGGAAGCCAGTGCTCACTGTATCCCCCATCACAGCTAAAGAAATCTTGGGCTCGGAAAATTCCATCACTGGCCCCAGGTTATTGAACAAGTACTAAGAGAACTGGGATTCAAGCCCTGGTGTGTCTGACTCCCAAGTTCTAACTCTCCTTCCATCATATCATGTAAGGGAAATGTTTGCCTCTGTTAAACTCTGGCTGTTTCTGCAGGCTTAGATAAACCATCAACGGGACGACTGTAAATCATTCTGATTTGTGTATTCAAGAAAGTCCCGTTACTTCCTCTCCCAGTCAACACTTTGTTGGCGTTGTCAGAGTTATTATTACAAATACCAAGAAGAATGAGGCACCGCTTTTCTAGAAGTATAGTGTTAGTGTTAGTTACTCAGTCGTGTCCAACTCTTTACGACCCCATGGACTCTAGCCTGACAGGCTCCTCTGTCCATGGAATTCTCCAGGCAAGAATGCTGGAGTGGGTTGCCATTCCCTTCTCCAAGGGATCTTCCCATCCCAGAGATTGAACCCTGCATTGCAGGCAGATTGTTTACCATTTGAGCCACCAGGGAAGATATAAGGCCATACTGATTTTTCCCTTATGCTTGGTTAATTGCCATGTAACCTTAGATATGGGAAGGTTAACTATATAAGGCAAGTCGTTCACTATTTAAGATTTCTTAATAACGTTACTCAAATGCAGAAGTCTGCTATAGAAGAACATGACCTTGATCTTGTTGCTGGGTCAGGGCATTGCCTTACCCCCGCCCCAGCCTGAAGCAATGATTCCTCTTTCTTGTAACATGATCACTGCCACATATCAAGAAGTCAGATGCTGCTTAAACAAAAGCAAAGGTGCAAACCCTCACAACTACAAGCAGAGTGGGAGTGAGGGGAAATGTGCATTTACTGGGCGCTTCCTGAAAGTCAGGCACTTTACATGTAATTTCATGTAATCTTTACAATAATCTCACAAAGCAGCTGTTATTCCCATTATACAGCAATGGAAACTGAGGCTCGGGTAGGTTTAGTAACTAGCTTGAGGTCACACAGCCAGTAAGAGGGACAGAGTCAATATTCAAATGTAGGCTTTTATGACCAAAAGTCTGGGCTCTGCTGCCCTTGCTTTATGCTGCTAACCATCTGGAGATCTGGAACAAGCATGAAGTCGGAACTGTTCACTTTGCCACTGGATATCTGGAGTTGTAGAGACAAAGCTTCTATTATTCATGATCATGGGCCATTCCCTCTGGAACTGCCAAGGCCATAAACTTTAATCACTTGTTTGGGGAAGTAAAAATTATACCTCCTGAATATGAGGTTGATCCCGTATCCTCTGGCATGACTCTTGATGAGGGCGGGAGGAAGGACACTTGACCTCTGCTGGTCCGTAGGGCTGGGCATATGGATCCACATAGACAAGAGCAGGGGCTTGGAAGGCCTGGTTTGAGGGCCTTACCGCTGTGTGACCTCGGGCAACTCACTTAACTTATCTGAGCCTCAGCTTTCTTATCTGTAACACCAGGCTGTTAAGAGTACCAGTGTCACAAGACTGTGGAAATCCCTTGAAACAGAGGCTGGCACTGGATACATGGGTTTACCACCATTTTATCTGTTGCCTTTCTGAACAAGGTAGAGTAAGGAAATCGAGGCCTTGGATAAGCACTTAGGATGGCATCCGAAACACAGTGAATGTTCTAGAAGCACTTGCTGTACTTGTTAGTATAACCAAAGCCATGTAAAATGTTTGCTCTGTTTCTTCTGCTACCTCCACTCCCCTTGTTATATTTACGATGAAGATAAAGGTGGGTGCTGCTTGTGTTTTTTTCAGATTACCAAGGGTTATCTCATTTGTCTTTGCTTTTTCAGCTTTTTGTTTAAATTTAATTTTGCTGTAGTATGGTTGATTTGGGCTTCTCTTGTAGCTTGGTCGGTAAAGAATTTGCCTGCACTGCAGGAGACCCAGGTTCGCTCCTGGGTTGGGAAGATCCCCCGGAGAAGGAAATGGCAACCCACTCCAGCATCCTTGCCTGGAAAATCTCATGAACAGAGGAACCTGGTGAATTGCAGTCCATGGGGTCGCAAAGAGTCGGGCACGACTGAGCGACTAACATGCACACACACACAGTTGATTCACAACGTTGTGTTACTTTCTGCTGTACAGCAAAGTCATTCAGTTATACACGTTCATGTGTACTAAGTCACTTCAGTCCCATCTGACTCTTCAACGCCATGGACTGTAGCCCACCAGGTTCCTTAGTCCATGGGATTCCCCAGGCAAGAATATTGGAGTGGGTTGCCATGCCCTTCTCCAGGGAATCTTCCCAACCCACAGACTGAACCTGCATCTCTTACATCTACCTGTATTGGCAGATGGATTCTTTACCCCTAGCCCCACCTGGAAAACCCTCAGTTATACACACACACCACCCTTATGGCAGAAAGTGAAGAAGAACTAAAGAGCCTCTTGATGAAAGTGAAAAAGGAGAGTGAAAAAAGTTGGCTTAAAGCTTAACATTCAGAAAACAAAGATCATAGCATCTGGTCCTATCACTTCATGACAAATAGATGGAGAAACAGTGGCAGACTTTATTTTGGGGGCTCCAAAATCACTGCAGATGGTGACTGCAGCCATGAAATTAAAAGACACTTACTCCTTGGAAGAATAGTTATGACCAACCATGTGAAGTCACTTGTCAGTCATGTTGGACTTTTGCAACACCATGGACTATAGCCTATCATGCTCCTCCATCCATGGGATTTTCCAGGCAAGAGTACTGGAGTGGGTTGCCATTTCCTTCTCCAGAGGATCTTCCCAACCCAGGGAAGATGACCAACCTAGACAGCACATTAAAAAGCAGAGACATTACTTTGCCAACAAAGATCCATCTAGTCAAAGCTATGGTTGTTTCCAGTGGTCATGTATGTATGTGAGAGTTGTACTATAAGAAAGCTGAGCACCAAAGAATTGATGCTTTTGAACTGTGGTGTTGGAGAAGACTCTTGAGAGTCCCTTGGACTGCAGGGAGATCCAACCAGTCCATCCTAAAGGAGATCAGTTCTGAATATTTATTGAAGGACTGATGCTGAAGCTGAAACTCCAATACTTTGGCCACCTGATGTGAAGAACTGACTCATTTGAAAAGACCCTGATGCTGGGAAAGATTGAGGGCAGGAGGAGAAGGGAACGACAGAGGATGAGATGGTTGGATGGCATCACCGACTCAATGGACATGAGTTTGAGTGAACTCCAGGAGTTGGTGATGAACAGGGAGGCCTGGGGTGCTACAGTCCATGGGGCTGCAGAGTCGGACATGACTGAGTGACTGAACTGAATTGAACGGATACACACACACACATATGTTCTTTTTCATGTTCTTTTCCATTATGGTTTATCACAGGATATTAAATATAGTTGCCTATGCTATAGAGTAGGACCTTGTCATTTATCCATGTTATATATAATATGGGGTTGGCAAAAAAGTTTGTTTTTCCCATAACATCTTACAGAAAAACCCAAATGACCTTTGTGGCCAACCCAATAGTTTGTATCAGATGGTCTTTGGAGAAAAGGTATCTTATTAAAGTAATTTCCATTCATCCACCAAACCGGTACTTGAGAAGTTGAATGAAACAGTGCAGGAAAGTGATTTATAATCATAAGATAAATGTTTGTGCAAGGGGCTGAGGTGGGGATTAACGTTATTACCCTAAATGAAGCTGATTTTGAAAGTGGGTAACATTAGACCTGCAGGGTGGAGGAATGTTGTGCTTGGGTTTGGTCCTGCCCCCATTTCCCTCTGGATTTGTGTGTCTCTGTTTTCTGTCTGAGTTCTTTCAGGAGGGCAGGGTGATGCTCATAAATAACTCAGCCCAATATTTGGTGCTCCAGGCAATTTATAAGTACTTTTAAAAAGCAAGCTCTCATTTTTTTCTTTCTTATTAGTTACAGGAATTTAAAAAGAAACATAAGAGCTGAAGGGACTTCAGAGGTGATCCAGCATATCTCTTTTCTGAGTCCAAGAAGTCAAGCATATCACCCAAAGTTACCCCGCTAGTTATGGCAGGAACTACAGTCTAGTATTTACAACTTAAGACTTTTTGACTCTAAAGGTCAGAGATCTTTACTGAACCACATCTTGCCTGTATCTCCTTTCCTCTTCAATCTCAGGCATCAGCTGAGGACGCAAGTGACCTCACAATGAGGAAGCTGTCAGACTGAAGCCTGGCCAGGAGTGGGTGGGCAGGCTGTGTGGGGTTTAGAAGCCAGGAAACATATTCTTTAGGGCGTGGAGGAGTTTATCTTAAAAGTTAAGGGGTCAGGTAACTTAACTACTGGTCTTGGGACTTCCCTGGTGGTCCAGCAGTTGGGACTCTGAGCTTCCAAAGCAGGGGTTGCAGGTACAATCCCTGGTTGGGGAACTAAGATACCACATGTTGTTTAGTCGCTCAGTTGTGTCCAACTCTTTGTGAGCCCGTGGACTGTAGCCCCCAGGCTCCTCTGCTCATGGGATTTCCCAAGCAGTAATACTGGAGTAGGTTGCCATTTCCAACTAGGAGGGTCTTCCCAACCCAGGAATCGAACCTGCATTTTCAGTTTGGCAGGTGGATTCTTTACCACCGAGCCAACTGGGAAGCAAGACCCCACATGCCGTGGCCAAAAATTAAAAATAAATAAATAATTCTATATGTAAACATCTGTATTAAGTTCATACTGATGTCATCAGTTCTAATCCATTACTACATGGATCATTCTGGCCTCCTCCCCTTCCTTAAAAACAATATCAATAGCAAAAAAAAAAAGACTGATCTTATGTCTCATCTACCTGACAGTCCTGAAAGACATTTAGAGATCTATTTTGCAGTGTGCTGGAGCTTTGCCATTCCATCCAGTAGACGCCAGCCACAGGATATAAACTAGTTCAAATGAAATAAAATAAAAAATTCACTTAAGTTGAACTAGCCACATCATGAGCCTCAGCAGCCATAAGTGGTTAATGGTTGTATGAGAATTTGTCATCACAGAAAGTTCTACCGGACAGCTCTGTTGTACAGGGCAGAAGGAGTTTGGGTGAGCTTAGATTAGAGGGAACTAGGCTGCAGCTTAAAAGAAGGAAGACATTTCTAAGTCATGGAGATTTACAGAGGGGACACACCAGGCTGAGGGTGCATGGCTGCCCTCTGGGGTGTAGAGACAGGATGATTATTCTCCTGACAGTGCAAGCAGGCAAAGGCCTTTTCTGCACAATCGATGCAGAAACATTCCTTAATCACTTCTCTTCTGTGAAGCTTTCTCTCTCCTCTTCACACAAACCCAATAAATTCTTTAAGGAGAAAGGCATCTCACTTCTTCTCTTCAGTCTCATCCAATAGCTACTAATCCAACTGATTCCTAAAAGAGCTGTTGGCTCTTACAGAGAGTGAATAAAGTTCTGATTTCCATTGGAAAGGTGCAATTCAAGGACTCTGGTTATAAAAAGAACAGCAGGAAAGGTAATAATGTGGGCTATGACAAGGACTGGGAAAGCGAGAGGAATTACAGGACCCCTAAATCGGCATCTTTAAGATGATGGAACTCACAGATCACTCCTTCATGGAAGCCCGTGTTTAACTCTCCAACCTCAACTTCAGTAGTTAATGATTTTCCACTTCTATCTTTTAATCGTAATCATATAACATGGCCTGGCCCAGAGTATGTTGGCAATAAACAATGGCTCAAAGTGAACAGGCCAATACTGCCACAAAACCTCAAGACTTTTGCAGAGAAGGCATGGTACCCTTTTTGTCTTCATCTCTTCCTCCTCTGTAGTGCTGACGTCACAGCCACCCCTCAAAAGACATTTGCTGAATAAGTGAATGCCTGGTATGGGCCTCTTATCTTCAAACAAACTTTCTTTGATGAAAATAGGATTCTGTATCCCTCTAGAATGCCACGCTCCAAGTAGAAAGGCCTCTGCCTTTTGAGAGGATCAGAAATGGGCTGGTGGCTTTAGAATCGCAGTGTATATCCCAGGGTCTCTGCAGCCGTTAATCAGTCTTTAGCTCTGTTTTCGATGATCAGATCAGGACATGGTAATTCAGAGCCTCCGAGCAGCTGCTCTCCCAGTGAGACGCTTGCTCTACCGGATCCAGTCTGTCCCTGTTTGCCGGTTGCCAGAGTGACCGCTGGTATTGGGAGGAGTGAGTGGGGAAGCAAGGGGGCCTGCTTATGCTGCTGACATGATGGCAAGTGACACACAAGCTAACCAATCACACCGCAGGGACTCCAGCTGCTCGGGGGACCGGCTGAGACACTTCTCCGAATTCTCCCCCACGGTGAGCACATCTGAGGTCAACGTTTCTATGGCGACATGTACAGAGCTTATAGGCTGTACATGTGAGCAGAAGTGGTACATTTTAGGGCCTGGAATAAAAGGACTGATTTCCAGCAATAGGAAACTCATATTTAATCAAACAAAAGTCATCTATGAAAAAAGCACAGAGGCTGAAGAAAAGTATAAAGACTCTTTGTAAGGGCTCCCTAAGTCATATTATTTAAACTCAACTAAAAAATATCTCTTTCCACTTAGTCATGGGAGATTTTTAGGTCTTTCAGATTTCTTTTCCTAGTTTTTGTTCCTTATGCAATTGGCTAAATTTCTTTTTGTTTTACAGATAGCAACACATCTATTTGACTTTAAAAGCACATTCACTTACTTGTATGAATATAAAATGACATTATTCAATTTCCTCCAAAAGGAAAAGATACTGCATGAGCCATCAACGGCAATGGAATTAGCTGTTCCTTGGCTTTCCAAAAGCCAACAAGAAAGATTCTAGAATTTTCTCCAGGTCTTTTCCCAAATGTAGGGGCATTTTCTGACCTGTTTGTGATTTAATGACACAATAGATGTGGTCCCACTTGGAAATAAGATTCTTTTGCTTTAAGAAACCTCAAGGGACATTTATAAAAAGTTTGATGTTCCTCTGCATTTTGGGAGAGGGAAATTGTGCATCTTTGAGTATCTTGAAATTTAGAGCTATATTTCTAAGTACTCCTGTGAAAGTTCATTTTCTCTGATGCTAGAATTACTGTTTTCCTTGGCTTCATTTAAAACGCAGCATTATTTCTAGAGGCTGGTCACAGCTCAATCAGGTATATGCAGGTATATCATTCCAAAACAATAGGCCTTGGTTGAGGGAGGGAGAAATGTCTGATGATATGAAAACAACCCACACGTCAGTTCTAGAGAGGTGACTGTCTTTTTCAGACTTTCCATGGAAAGTCTCAGGGAACTCTTCCTAACCTGAACCCTTTTGATGACAGCTTTCAGAAAGCAGAAAATAGTATCATTACAAAAAAAATAAATAAATAAAATAAAATCACAAACCCAATGCCTGCTTTAGGTAAGGGTTCTAGAGGTTTCTAGGGGCCTCAGACAGGCTAAAGGGCCAATCCTTGACTCTCTATACAGCATTTTTGTGTACTATGAAGACACTTGATAAATATTTATTCAATGAATCAAAGTCAAAGTGTTAGTCTCTGAGTCCTGTCTGACTTTTTGTGACCAGATAGATTGCAACCCACCAGACTCATCTATCCACGGGATTTTCCCAGCAAGAATATTGGAGTGAGTTGCCATGCCCTCCTTCAGGGGATCTTCCTGACCCAGGGATTGAACCCAGGTCTCCTGCATTGTAGGCAGACTCTTCACCATCTCAGCCACCAGGAAAGCCCAATGAATCAATGAATGATTATACTGTTTCATGTCTTACTGGCGAGATACTGCACAACTCTCATCACATACCCCAAAATTAAGACCCACAAAAGACCCATTTAAAAGCAGATGTCCAAAGAATCACAGTCTCCCTTCTCTAAAGAATATACCAGAGCAAAGCTTCTTAAACTTTACTGTCCACATGAGTCCCTGGGGTCTTATCAAAACACAGACTCTGATACAGGGGGCTGGGGTAGGGCTTGAGATGTAGCATTTCTGACAAGCTTCCAGGGTGCAGATGCTGCTGGTTGCAGGGGCTACGCTCTGAGTAGCAATAATATATTGCCTACGGCTTTTTTTTTCTGATTGAAGTATAGTTGATTCATAATATTCTATTAGTCTCACATATACAACATAGTAATTCATCATTTCTATAGATTGCACTCCATATAAAGTTAATACAAAATATTGGCTATATTCCCTGTGTTGTGCAATGTATCCTTGTAGCTTGTATTTTATTTAGTAGTTTTACAGCCTAAGTTTAAATGATGCCCTTTCAAATTTAAGGCCCTGAGGAGCATCGCCTTACCTTCTCCTACTGTTGACAGCAATGCAAACCGCGAGAATCAAAGCCAAGGCCAGGAGAGATGCCAAGATGATCAGCCATTCTGGTGGGAAGCCAAAGACAAGCATGAGCTTGGGGAATGCACTTTATAAATCGACCTGGTCCAAACAAGAGCTACAGTCAGCTCTCCACATGGGTCCACCCAAAGGTCTAGCCAATAGCCAGATAACAGTGGAAGAACCATTCTGCTATAGGTCTTTGTCTAACAGGCCTGTTTATCACACCTTATGATCAGTCAAGATTTCCAAGTTCCCCCAGGAGAAACACATTTTCAAAAAGCATAGAATGAACTGTAAAACCTGTAGATGCCTTTGGTGCGATATCATTAAATAAATTAAAATAATGTTCCTTAAAGTATCATTCCTTTTCTATATGAGAACATTCGCATTATATTTTATTAAGGAACAAAAATGGAGGTCATATACTAGTGGGTGGCAGAAATGACATCCCTGTGGAGAGGTCAGGAGGGTCATTTGGCAAAATTTGTCAAAATCCTTCAAAATGTACAGCCTTTGATCCATCAGTTATATTTCTAGGAATATAGGACCTCAGATTTGGCTATAAAGATGTTTCTTACTGAGCTATTTATAAAAGTTGGAAACCATCTACTATTCAACAATAAGGGATTGGTTAAATGAATTAGGGCCCATCCACTGTATTGTGTACTAAGATACAGAGGAAGACATTTAATGGGATTGAAAAGCTGTGACCAGCCAATTGGGAATGAGTTTACTAAACAGTGTGTCAAATTACATGTTTGTATAGAAATCAGATAGAAAAACAATGGAAAAGAGACACCTGAAAATGATTACCATGGTACTCTGGATGGTGAGGTAGATAACAAGGTAATTATATTTTTACCCTTTAGTTCAGCAGTATCCTCAAAAATGCCTCCAATAATTAGTGTGTCACTTGTAACCAATAAAATGTTATATACATGTTTTTAAAACCAAGCTATAGTAGGATTAAAATATAACTTGACAATCTGGATAAATTTAATAGCGAAGTAGATTGTATATCTATGCAATGAACTGAAGCTGAAGGAACAAGAAAGATGGGAAGTCATTCACTGGCTATTCTTCTTGGAGAAACTTCATTTTCCTCTGATTTCTTGCTCAGTACTCCCTCAGCCTGACCCCTCCCTGGTTAGATGAGTTTGGGGAGGGAGGTTGAGTCAGGAGATGTGGAAGCTGACAGAAAGGTATCCTTTCTGTTCTTTCCCCATGGGTCTAGCCCTAAGGTGCTCCACACTCACTCTCACTAGAGCTGGGGAAAATCCTGCTGCCTGACTGTAGCAACTGCATCCCACCACCCCCTTAGTCCATTCCTCAGACTCCACGTGCTCTGCTCAGGTAAGTCAAGGCAAGGGGACATAGGCCACACCACGCCCTTCCCTCTTCCTAAGGGAGGCTCAGCTTGAGATCTCTGTAGAGCAGAGAATTAAAAGAATAAGTTACAACCCTAGGAAAAACCTTCCTTAATTGTAATCCCACTTTACAAATGTCCAGTTTGAAGCCTAAGTCAAAGAAAGCATTTGCCTCAAATGCCTTAAATCTTGGTGCTCAAGGGAGCCAGGTGGCCCAGCCCTCTCACCATATTCTGAAACTTTCTTCCCTCTGAATCAGTAAAGATTGTCCCTCGTGAAAAAGTAGTTTGGGGACCAGAAGACTATTTCACCCCACCCAACGCACATGACTCTTGTATTTCCCCATCATCTGCAATGTGAGGAGAAAGTTACACATCCACCCTCAAATCCGGAAATATAGAGGGAACTGGCCTCAAGTTCCTGTCCCCTGGGACAGGAAGATCACTCACTTGGGGAGGGAGCTTTAGTAACTAACAAGGCACTTCTTGGGACAGATTGGGGGTGGGTCCGAACATGAGCTCAGCCAATCTATGGAACCAAGGCAGGAGGAAAGATTTCTTTCTTTCTCAAGAGGCTATGGTACTGTCATCCACCCTTTAGCTCACAAAAGGAGCCATCAAGTTCAAGGGTAGACAAGTAGGAGAATGTGCTTTCCAGCTGGTCTCTTCTTCCCTTCTGTGACATTCAGAGAGACCTGCTTTTAGCATTTCTTTTCCTTCACAGCTCAGAACTCACCTGGAATTTGAGGTTTCCGCATAGGACCTGAGGTTGTGCTTGCCCCATGTTCTTCACTCCCACTTGAGTGTCCTAAAGAGAAAAAAACAACTCTCAACAAATGGAACGTGTAACCAGGAGTTTCTCACTGAGCAACACATAAGGCCAAACTTTACATGCTACATCACTGCTAAGCTATAGATCCAAACCACAGACAGCCATTTTGTGTTGTCTGAAAGAAACATCCCTCCAGAAAAGCTCATTTGATTAAGGGTAAGGTTTAGAAATGTCATTTTTCAACAAGAGTATGAGAATTTTCAGCAGTAGTACTATGCAGTGTTTAAGAGGCTATAAAACAATCAAGATAGCCTGGATTCAAGTCTACCTCTGTCTCTCACCAGTACTATCTGCTGGGACAAGTCATCCCTCGCCAGGTCTGTTTTCTCACTCATAAGAATAGGTGTAATAATAGAATCTGTTTCATCATCATTTTATAGAGGTTTAAAGAAGTGAACAAGAATGGTAGCTGTGTGCAGTTACTGTAATAGGGAAGAACCTTTGTTTATATTACCAGGTAATCATTAAAGAAATGCTATCTATAAGCTTAAATTATACATAGTGGCCCATCTCTGGGAACCCTGCCTTCCAGGGAATGAGCATTAAGCTAAAATATCTTGGTCTAGTTCATAGGAAGCATCCTGAAAAGCCCCACCTGTGAATGACTGTAGGAAGGAAGAAATTTAAAAGCCTGATGGAAACCAGGAAAAGTCTGATTTCACTTCTGTCCTTGTTAGTATAAAAGAAGCTTGAATTCTAACTCAAGCAAGATGGTTCTTTGGGACACCAGTCCACCATCTTTGTCTGCTGGCTTTCCGAATAAAGTCACTAATCCTTGCTCCACCAACTCATCTCTTGATTTATTGGCCTGTTGTATAGCAAGCAGTACAATCTTCATCTCCAACACTACAATTCTCTATTTTTAATTTAAGACCTTGCTGCCCTAGACCAGCAACATCACCATGGGAGCTTGCTGGTAATACACAGCCTCAGGTTTCATCTCAAACCTCAGAATCTTCATTTTAACAAGATCCCCAGGGGATTCAAATGCTTCAGGTAGTTCAAAGCAAATCTAAACTTACATCCAACATCTTCAATAGTCATAAACAAACAAAAAAAAGGATTCAGGGTAGGGTGGGGTGGGCAATGTCCCTTTCTCTTGGTGAAAAATCACCCTAAGGAGAGTGCCTGCTAATATATCTATATTCACAAAACATGCACTTCTTAGAAGACAACATTCTCTGCTGCTACAAAATCAAATAAGGAGACAAAAAATCCAAACTGGAAGGAAGCAGGAAGAATCACAAGATAAAGAATTCACAAGTCAGAACAGGAGGTTCATCACAATATGGGAGGAATCATGTTTTAAACGATACTTCTAAGGCATTTTGTGAAGAGACTCACCCAAATGAAAGCTTTGGTGTGTGTGTGCGTGTTTGTGCGTGTGTGTGTGTATGCGTGTGTGTGTGTGTGTTGTGCTTCCTCCACTGTTTCAAAAGAAAATGTGAAAAATTTCCACTAAAATAAACTCTTTCCCCCTACCCAATGGGAACCCACTGCAGAATCCTGAAGGGTTCCCAAGGAAGGAAAAAAACAGGAAGTCTGTTTGGCTAATCGATGAATGAAGATGTTGCTGCTGTTGTCGGTCAGCTGCTCAGCCGTGTCTGACTCTTTGTGACCCCATGGAGATGGGCAGAACTTAAATAACCTTTTCTCAGAGTCAGATTTCTGACTGTGCATGGTGAACTCTGAAATTTTGATGGCTGTGGTTATTTTGAGTAGAATGGCTCCTGATTTATGCAATTCAATGTACTAGTTAAACTCAAAATGGAGCAAAACAAATTCTACTGGACATCTGGCTGTTTCAGCAGGCCATTTTGACAGTGTCTTCTGTCAATCAGAAGGAATCCAAGGGGCTTCCTCTAGCTGCCTTCCAGAGGCCTTGGTCATTACTGGCAGGTGTTTGCCTGAACAGGTCATGGGATACTAGCCGTCTAAACTAGAGATCTTTGCCTTGATAACCACTTAAGGGATACAGCCACTCTCACTGGTCTGTGTCTGACTCACAGCAGCCTTTGATATTTGAACGACAGGCTATCAATGGGTCATCATCTCTTTATTTTGATTTTCATAAAAGCGCTCCCAGAAAGGAAAGATCTGGGTGTGTGTACAACCAGATGAAACCTTCCATTTGAACAACACACACCTGCTCAGGTGGCAAACATTAGAGACTAACCCCTTCCCACCTGATTTTTCCTTCAAGAAAGAGCCGGAGAAGACAAATGAGACCCAGCAGGCCTGGTCTTGCACCCTAGAGCTCTGCGAATCCAGCCGGGGGTAGGGCTGGTTGGGGAAGTAAGTTCTGCAAAGAGGGATGCATGACAATGCAGTTGGGAGGTGAGATACAATTTGAGACATGTGCACGGGGTGGCTCGCACTGTGAGGGAAAAGTCTATCTAAACAAGTGCTTCTCAAACTTTAAAGTGCATACAAACTGCCTAGTGGGAGCAAGAGGGGGTAGGTCTGCATAAGATGCAGTTCTTGATTCAGTAGTCTGGGGAGCCTGCATTTCCAGCCAGCTCTTAGGTGATGTCCCTGTCACTGGTCCAGGGACCATGCTTGGAGTGGCTAAAATCACTTGATTTTAAAGAACACTGCCCCCCCAAAAAAAACCCCAAAAACTAAAGAGCACCTCCTTATAGTAATAGCTCCATATGATTTTCAAAACACTCTCATATTTTTAATACAGCGTGCTCTTGACAAGAGCTCTAGGAGGTAACAGAGGCCTGTGTACTGATCTCCTTTTTACTAATAAATCGAAACTGGAAAAGGTTAAATGCCTCACCCAAGGTCCCCAGAGAGCCTGGGACTTCTGTCTTTATTTTAGAAGCATTTCTACTGGGCCCCTACATCCCTGTGCTCTTATAGGATAGGTTATTACTGAAGCCACCATGTAAATATCCACTTCAATATTTGCTTTAAGTGTGTGAACCCTCAAGCTTGGAGGCAACCCTACTCCCAGCTGGGAAGGAGGGGAAGGACAATAGTTCATACGGGGTTACTTGGCTGGCATGGGGCCACCTGGGCTGGCAATAATCAGGGCAGAACCTTTCAGGAGCAACATTAGTGATCACAAGTCAACCTGCCTCATGGCAGACTTTTGCTGCCTGGAGTGATATTTCTAGAGGCGTGATCATTACAGTAATTATGGCAGTAATGATGGTCATTACAGGGTATTTCTCCAGATCATGCTTCTGAGAGGCAACACAAGATCCCGAGGCTTAAAACCTGGCTTCACCATTCAACTCTACCAAGTCAACTCAGCCATGTGGCTTAGCCTCTCTAAGCCTTTGTTTCCTCATTTGTAATACTAGGATAATACAATTACTGACATAATTAAATGAGAACATACAAGATGAAATATAGGGAATCACCGATACCTGACTGTTGATCTACAGAAATGGAAGTTTCAGATGGTCCAACCTAACATGTGTAAAGTGTTCAGAACGATGCCACCAGCACACATTAAATCTCAGTAAAGGCTAGTTATTATGCCATGTGCGGTGGGCAGGAGAATTATGCTAAAGACTTTACAGGTATACATTATTTAGTCTTTAAAACAACGTGTGCCTGTGTGTGCCTGCTCAGTCACTTCCGACTCTTTGTGACCCCATGGACTGTATCCATGGGGTTTTCTTGGCCAAAATACTGGAATGGATTGCCAATTCCTCCTCCAGGGGATCTTCTTGATCCAGGGATCAAACCCGAGTCTCCTGTGTCTCCTGCATTGCAGGCAGATTCTTTACCCACTGAGCCCCTGGGAATGCCCCTTTAAAACAATGCCCTGTGACAATTTTCATCATCCCAATTTTTTTTGGTTAGGAAATCAAACCTCAGATCCTTTTAACAAGGTCCCTCGTTGGCATGTGAGGGAGCTGGAATCAAACCCAGGCCATTCTTTCTCCAAAATCTGTATTTTTAATCGCCCTGGTAAAATGCAGTGTTAAACTGAGCACCTGCTTGAATTCTCCCTGATTTTTTCAGATGGAAGACTTTTCTCGGAAGCAGTCATCCTCAAAGTGGAGTCCGTGTCTGAGCAGAATCAGCATCACCAGAGAAATTACTAGAAATACAAATGCTCAGGCTTCACTCCACTCCTCTCGAAGCAGAAACATTTAAGGATGGGGCCCAGCAGTGTAGTTTAATAAGTTCTTCCCGTGATTGTGATGCATGCAAAGAATGTATAAAAACCACTTTTGGGGAGACGCTGACTCATACATCATTAATAATTAGCAGGTTCCATGACAAAGCAGCTCAAACTCACCAGCTGATTCAGATGCGTGAGTTGTATAGGACCTTCCACTGGGGTCACGGGACGAGCCGTAGTCTCCTGTAAGGAGCAACAGAGGGAGTTCAATACCATAAGCTCAGTTACGTTACCATCTGGGCTTCCTCACCTGTGCATTTTCATACAGCCCATTGCAAAATCTCTTAAAGGTAACCAAAACTAATGACAAAGGAGTTCCGAATGGGTCCATGATATGAATTATTGTTCATTGCTTCCTTCACTGATGAGTGGGTTAGAGCCTCAATCAAAATTTTAAAAACTGGGATAGCACAGACCAGTAAGGATGACTAGAAGAAGTGTGGCTTCAGTAGAAACCCCCAAATTGCAACTCTACCAAAAATACTATGATGTCTTGGCAAGTCTGAGGTTGGGATTTGATGTGTCTTTGACATAACAATTATATGCTTTGAATTATGATAGATGTGATCATTGGGAATGCATGTACTCTGTGGCTAAGGGCATGGGACATTTAAAGAGATTTCTCTGAGGCAGGAAGTTGAGAAATGTTTTGTTTGTTCAATAAAGTAGCTTGGGGTTGAATCAGTAAGGATTCAAAAAGAAAAGCCAATTCAATTTAGAGAAAATAAAGTCTGAAAATAGGTGAAAAAGAAATGGGGAAATAACTGACATGTGGCTAAGTTGTACCTGGTTATTAGAATATATTTCAAATCATATTTTCCAAAAACTTAAATCTGTATTTTCAACACCAAGAGTTCATATAACCCCATCTTTTCAAACATCCATCAGCAGAAGGCTTTACATTGAAACAAGTTCATGAATTGCTAAAATTTGGGTCCACAGGTCAAATCCCAGGTTCAGAATATGGAAACTCTGGTGCCTCCCCCTCCTGCCCACACGTTTCCTAAAATTATAATGGAATCTTGAAGCAAAATGAAACAGGTTCATAAAATGGCTAGGGTCACCCATTATGAAAGATTCCTCTAAGGAATACACAGTAATCTGATCTTCACAATGTCCTTATTTAGAGAAAGTGGAGATAGGCGATCTGTAATCTCTTACACAATTGTGTGGAGGAAATAGCTTGCTTTGTTCCCTGGCTGATGGTTAGAAAAACTGAAAACAGGATTTGCTGAAATGCTGACACCAGAGCACTCAATACCACCACCATCACCAACCCCGCCACCGCCAGCCTCTTTCTCACCACCACCATCACCACCAAGACCACAGCCACTACAATTAAGGATGTTTTCATGCTTAACATTAAGCAAAAAGGCAGAGAAAAAATACATGGGAAGAAATTAGCCTTATCTGAGTTTTCTGGAAGAAAACCAAGGATGATAGATCATTTAATCCATGGAGATCTATGGAAAATCTGTCTGTACCACTGCAGAATGCAGAAGGAATCGGGGTGTGTAAATATCGATTTTGTACAAAGCATTTTATTTACTAACAAATAGGCTATGTAATCCTTTGAGGCCATCGTAACTGTTAAAATGGCCATTTAAATTCACTCGGCTGCATAAAGGGCCCTATTTTGCTATGACAAATCAGGCAGTGCTCTAAAATTCATTTCTCCAGAAGAATACTGACACGGCTACTTGGAATTTTTAACAACTGAGGGCAGAATCATGCCGAATAAACCAGCAGGTGTAAAGGGGCTTTGTTGTGCCGATACTGTTGAGGTCAGGATTTCTTAAAACTGTTTCCCTTGAAGCCCTGAGATGGGCAGCCCAGGCATGTGGGCTCTAGGATACGGGCCAGGCACATGGCATTCTGTCCCACAACAGCCACAGCATCTGCTTTATATAGCAAGTTCTCATAAGACTTATTGTTCATCTGAGGGGGTATGGGGTAGGAAAAGACATGTGCTACTATATATATATATATATATATATAAAATAATGGATCTTTAATATTCCTTAATGGTTGAATAGTAAGAACACTTAAATATCTGGCACCAGGAAGAGAGAGTTCAATTTTAGTTTCTTAGCCAGGATAAGTATTTTGCAGTTCCCTTTTCTTAATATTAGTTTCTTAATGCAAACAGAGGAACAAAAGTAGAGGTGGGAAGGATGGCTAGGTCCACGTTTAACTTATTGAATAAGTCATCTTCGATCAACTCTTTGCTCGCACAAGAGAAAGGGTCAGTTCATTTCAGTTCACTCGCTCAGTCATGTCCGACTCTTCGCGACCCCATGAACCGCAGCATGTCAGGCCTCTCTGTCTGAGAAAGGGTAACTAGTCGTAGTGTAGATTAAATCATAAAGTTTTAAGTGTGCACCATAATTAGAAGAGGTATGCATAAGCCCTTCACCAAAAATAAAATCCACCAATCTATCACCAATTAAAAAATAACTTCAGAGCAAAGACATTAGTAATAGGGGAATTATTCACAAGTTGGGTAAAATCTTACATAAGCAGCATATATTAGCTGAATCAAATGAAACTGATATTTGACTACTTTTACTTACAAAAATGTCGATTTGATATGGTCCAATTAAATATATTAGAAGGTCAGGAATAAGACAAAGAAAGAAATTCTACCATAACAACCAAGTCACAAAAAATAAATGGAAATTACCTAGGTAAATAAAAGCATTATTCATCTAAAGTAAATCTACTGCATTAGAATGATGACCTGTGATGAAAGCCATTCCCATGACACAAATCAATCTAATTACAGTCTCCACAGAGAAGACATTCTTTACTATATGAAAGTATGTGTTCTTTCTTCCTACAGAGAAAGCAAACCATATATCAAATGGCCAAATTACCTGGTAAAGTAAGATCAGCCTTAGAGGTGGAATCTCCAACAATAGTAACTTCAGTAACTCCAGGGGACTCAGTCTTAGTAGGGGTCACTGGGGTGAGGGTTGTGTATTCATTTGTATCTGGAGAATGAGTGTAACCTTCCACTGAAGTAGTTGCATCTTCAGGAAGATTTCCACCTCTTCTGCCATCGTTCCTATCTGTGTGGAGGTGGAATCAACCGTAAACCCACATTTGTAAGACCACCACCCAAAACATGCTTGTCTTCAGCATGTGCAATTGCTGCAGGAACTTTTCACTTGTTAATCGTGAACACAGAGAAAAAGATGGTGCAGTTTGTCATCCTATTGAACAGAATCAATATTTTGCAGTCAATACCATCTGGACATCATTCAATGGAACAGAGTGGCGATCCTAATATCTAGAAGAGACATTCATTGCAACATCTGCCTGGGTTATTCAAACACGGTTTATGCTTCTAGAATTGTTACCTTGAAACTCGGGTACTACTTGAGTTCTTACTCAATTGAACCCACTGCTGATGAGGAGGAAAAAACATGTTACTGAATTGAAAGGTAAAATTAGGCTGTGCAGTTGGGATAGCAAATGCAAGTTTCAAAGATGTGAGGCTTTGATTATTCTTTCCTTTCCTTGAACTGCTTCTTGGTCACCCGCACCATGGATTTGTGGTCCAGAGGATAAATGGCAAAATAATATTATTAATGCAAGGAAAATAGAGAGTGCTACAATTCAGATTTTTCCACCCAATCATACACCAGCAATCTGTTACTCTTAAACAAAGTCACTAACTCTAGGGTTTAAGAAACCCAAACTTGAAGATTAAGAAAATATAGTTTGCATTTAATATACAATGGCTTCTAAGAGCTCTACAAAGCAGAAAAGTCAGAGAACCATCACCAGCCACACCTTCTGATCAGGAATAACAGCATGACAACGGCCAACTGATGTCCCTCCACCAAAGACACTGCAAAAGCACCCGTGGTTTATTGATTCTTTTCAATAGCTGAAGCCACGTGGGCTTTACAGTCCTTACTGATAGATGTTGGAGTAGCAGTCGTTGAGTGGCCTTTGTCGTCTTCTAAGCCGCCATGCGATGGAGAGAAGCTGTGAGGATCACTCTGCTCTGTTTCAATGAGGGATGAGTCCAGTATTAATTTGGGGCCATGAGACAAATCCTTTGTTATCTGCTGACAGGGAGGATCTGATACAGTCAGATGGGTAGGTAGATAGGAATACCAAGGTGTTTGCATGCCATTCTCCTCTGACTGAAAGAAATGCACAACAGAATTCTGCTTTGCCCCTTAGCTGGCTTTGTTTTTCTGTATAATAAACAAGGTGAAGTGCCAAGATGAAATCTAAGCCAAAACTTTGTCCACCCTGGACCATCCTGGCCCAATTATAGCACTGCTTCCTGTCACTCAGGAAAAACCAGAAACAAAGAAAAAAGAATGCTTGAATCCCGGTGCTCCTATCAGCCATCAAGAGCAACTTCACTGTGTGTCAGGAAGTGTGACTATAGGGAAAGTAAGCACCAGCAGAGCAGGTAGTGTACCTGTAACCACAGAAGAGGAAGACGTTCATCTAGAATAACCCGCTCAAGTAACTCAGATCAAATTCACACAAGGAAACACTTAAGTCACTATTGTACCCCATGATTAGCTTTTTGATCTCATTTGTGGATGAGGATTCTCATCAGTGCACTAAAAAAGCCAGGAAACGCTTGTCTGGGCAAATACAGGGCCCTCACTGATACATATCATTTTCTGGTTGAACCATTGCCCATATCTGAAATGGTTTTCATTGTTTTGAGTTAATTTATTTTGTGTTCTTCTAAGGAAAGGACTGACCTCTGAGTTACAGGGGCAAGCACACCCTAAAGCATACCAGAAGCCACGTCCGCTACCCGGTAAATATTATAACCGGGAGAAAGGCAGTCAACAGATCCCAAGTCCCACAACAGAGCAAAAGTCAACAGGGACATAAAGTAGGACTGCAAGACCCTCCATTGGCAGGGACCATTTCTAGGCTTATTTGCATCTCCTTTGATGCCTGGTTACTGGGTTATTTACATTCTTGACAATCAACACACGCTTGCTGATTTTTCCTTTTTCCTGAAAGGGCTCACATGAAGACTCTGCCCAGTATGTCTAGCAAGCAGTGAAATGAGTCCCTTCTAATTCTGGATTTCTTTAATATTCTGTCAAGAAATTATGAATGACTTTATGTTGATCTCTGGGATAGCCCTGCACCTATGGTGAATGTTAAGGCCACTACAAGTTTAGCATTGTTTCTGCCAGATGTTTAGTGATAGGAAGAGATATGAGCAAATGTTCTTTTATTCCCAGGGCCCTGCCACCAATGTCAACTGTCAAAAAATTGTCTTGATCCTCCTCTATGGGCTAATGTGATTCCCCTACTCTCTGTGATTATCTAGCCCCAAATCATCTTTTTACAACCACTGAAAAATGCTACCCCTCTTCTGCCTTGATTGAAAGATGGGACTCACAAGGAACTGGTCAGTTAAAACAGAGAGATACCACTACCCTAGCTGTGGTCTTGAATTTCACTAACATAACTACTCAGAGCAGGAAAATCAAGTGGAATGGAGTCCCACATCCTTTTCCTTTTTAACAAAAAGTTAAAGAGGAAACCACCACAAATGAAGGTATAATCAGATTTAAAGAGCCACCCAGAAAATAAAGACAAGGATAACAGATTTGATATTCTGAGTTGAGCTGAACCACTCAGCGCTGAATGAGCTATACCACCACCAAGCCCTGCATCAGGGGCAAGGAGAGCAAGAGCTGAAGCAAGAATACAGGTCAAGAGGGTGAGTATCTTTATCCTTACGAGTTGTCATTGAGAGTGGTCCTGTCCTGTCCAAGTCTCCCACCGAACTCGTGTTTGGATCTGCAGAAGGCTGAAGCGTTGTACTAGGGCTGGTGTTTGTATCTGAAGGAATTAAATCAGTGTTATTGCTTGATTTTCTAACTGCTGTCTGAAGGTCATTTCTGGTCTAGAGAGAAATAATTCTTACATTCAAACCTGCATGAGAGGAAAGAAAGCACATACTAATTCATGTCTCCAGAACTGAAATAAATGATCATCTCTCCAAAAGGGCCTCTCAAGAAGTAACTGGCTTTCATGTAAAGGCTGAGTTGTATGAAAGCTACAATCTTTGTTTTTGCTGAGCCTGGAAAAATGCTAAATGAGTACACGATGGGCCCCCTAAGCCTTGCAGAGAGACAGAAATATAACCCATGTGTGACTTGTCTTGTTCTATACACATGATCTATGTGTGAGTGCATGCTCAGTTGCTTCAGTCTTGTGAGACCCTATGGACTGCAGCCTACCAGGCTCCTCAGTCCATGGAATTCTCCAGGCAAGAATACTGGAGTGGGTTGCCATGCCCTCCTCCAGGGGATCTAAGAGACTCAGGGATCAAACCTGCCTCTCTTGTGCCTACTGAATTGGCAGGTACATTGTGTACTGCTGAGACACAGGGTAAGCCAGTGACCTGACATGTGGATAAAAGACAGACTGCACTGGTTCAGGCACCATTTTGTCAAACCCTCTTGACTTGGGAAGAAAAAAAAAATGTTGTTACAGGCCTCCTCCCTCATTTTCTCCTCCTTTGCTCCATGAACTGAAAGTACAAATAAAATCATCATCCCATACTATCTAGATGGAAGCTATGGGGATTTCTAGGGCAAAGAATAAGAAGCATTAGACATCAATGAACCCTCCATACACATACATAGGAGGTGTCTTTGGAATATAACGTGTATAATGTTGAACTACATAGAAATTTCACTGCAATATTTATAGAAGCTGTTTCTAATAACTATCACAAATCTAATAACTGTCACAAATTTCTGCTGAAATAACAATTCCTGAGTGAAACAGAGGCCACACAAGCCATAAACACCATCACTATTGCCGATTCTTGGATTCAAAGTCCACCCACTCTGCTGCCTCTGGGGAGATTTAATCTGTTCCAAATGACTCCAGAGGGGAACATTGGAATATTAGGGACCCACATCTACACTGTAGCCTTTCCACTGCACATCAGGGTCTTCACAGAACAGAATGTGGCTGACTCTATTATTTTAAAATAGTAGTAGAAGCAGTAATCGCTAAAAAAGAGCAGAGTCTGGCTAATCCAAGTCAAAACCCCAAATGGATATTCTCCCCAGAATACGTCCAGCCTACTGATGGCTCTAGACACTCTTGTTCATCTTTCCTTTTATAAGTAGAATCCTTTAAGAGGCGTGACGCCATTCTATGGTTGAAGCCAATTATAACGTTCTTGACATCATCAATTTGATGAAAACCCTATCTGTTCATCAATATGAAGACAATATTGATTCTGAAGCTCTTTCATTGGCTTGGTTTTCCACAATGGGTATCATCAGAGCCCCCAGCCAGCATGTGCATAAAATGCATGTTTGGGTCCTACGCGGCACTTCAGCCGCACAACATAATGGCCCCAACCTCACCATTCACCCTCATCTTTCTTTGTGACATGTGGATCCACTCACTCTGCCAAATTCATTTCTTGGCTTTCTTTCTTTTAAACCTCTCCTTATATGTGTTTCTTTCCTAAAAAAAATTAAAAAAATTTCCCTACTTCCTTTCTCTGACTACCTAGATTTTTTTTCCCCATTTTTCGAAAACCAGATCCAATCTACGTTTCTCTGAGGCTGTCCAGGGATCCTCAGAATTTCCTTTGTGTTTATTGCAAGCAATGTTCATTTGACATCTGTTACTCTCTCACACTATTAGATCTGATTTGAAGCTTTTTCCTAGCTTTAAGTTCCTTAAGAGCATGCATGTGACTGCCAAGTCGCTTCCATCATGTCCGATTCTTTGCAAACCTATGGACTGTAGCCTACCAGACTCTTCTGTCTGTGGGATTCTCCAGGCAAGAATACAAAGTGGGTTGCCACTTCCTCCTCCAGAGGGTCTTTCTGACCCAGGGATCAAACTCATGTCTCTTATATCTCTTACATTGGCAGGTGGGTATTTACCACTAGCACCACCTGGGAAGCTCTGCCTTAGGAACACGGACGTGCAGTGATTTAACTGCACACTGTGTGTCTCCATAATGCACTGAACATAAAGTACAACTACTCTGCAGATATTTAAAATAGTTATACTCTAAGGGATATATGATGTTCTGGAGAAATGAGACCACAGAAACTATTGGCTTCATTTTGGAGATAACCTTGCTTAACTCAATACTGAGAGACATTATACTGCATTCTGAGAACTCACTTCAATAAGTCCTGTGCAGTGCATACCCTTGGGAATTTGGATCCAGAAATATATTTGAAACTATGACTGAAAATTCATATCACTAATTTGTTCTCTTGGTTGCTCTCCCTTTGTGGAATGTTATATGCCTGTGATCAAGACATCTTGTTAAATTTTTAAAAATTAATAAAATTGCACAATTCTATTCATGGATTTAGTACAGCATGGATTCTTCTCCTTGGTAAACACTGGGAAAAGAGGGGCACCACTTGCTACCAATTCTTACAGATTCTCTCAGGAAAGTTGTCATCTGGTTCTGTTAAAGGAAACATTTCTTTTAAATTTAAAATTTTGTCAAATACAATAATAATCTTCCACTGTTGCCAAGCTCCAGCTAGTCCTTTTCTCACTCTCTCTTGTTTAATTCTGTTTTTGAATTGCATATAGGTAAATTGCTGTTTACTCACTAAGTCGTGTCTGACTCACCACGACCCCCACGGACAGTAGCCCACCAGGCTCCTCTGCCCAATGGATTTTCCAGGCAAGAATACTGGAGTGGGTTGCCATTTCCCTTCTCCAATAGGTAAATAAGAATGCTAATTAAGAAAACAATGATTCCATCCTGTATAAGTGCTGTCCATGCTTTAAATTCACAAACATTTATGGAGGGCCAAGGGTGGCACAAATCCTAAGTCACAGAGTAGTGTATTTTATTTCTAAGTTTCCAAGAGTAATTCACACAATTTTCCAGAGTCTTTTAGTTACTTGTTTGGAATCCTTGACCTCTAACATTTCTCTACCAAAGACAAGTTTTATTGTGGGTCTATAATGGAAATAGTCACTGGCTCTATCACTTCATTCTCTTTAAAACCCTGCACTTGGAAGTATATGGAAAAGAAATCTTGAGACTGCTCCTCTTCAGAGAAAATGACTTCCATCCCCATCATTTCAGGACTAATCCTTCTTTACTCTCCTGCCAAATTCTCCGCTCTTGCCTGGACTTCAGATTCAGATGTATATGCATATCAGTCTTACTAAGAAAACTAATTTTGGAAGAAACAAAGTTCTTCAGGAAAGTAGACTGGTCTAAAGCCAAAGGGATACTTCTAGGAAAACAGCTATTTGGTGGCTTTCTAAAACACAATATATAGAAGAGCTCAGAGATTATTACCCATCCTTCCTTTTGTTCGATGACCTCGCCCCATTGGATGCGAGACTGGGTCGAAGAAGTAAGGTGAAGAACTGTCCTCTTGGCTCTGCGTTGTCACTCTGTGATGGGGATGGCTGACATGCGTTGAGGCTGTTGTGACTATGCAGTTCAAGCAATTATCAAAGTGTTAGTTGGCATCTGGACAGGGATACACTCTTTTTTTTTAAAGACTATATTCTCTACTCAAGAGAATGAAAGGGTCTTCTGGGTCTAGAGGGCCGGGAAGTTGCACAAATGCAGAATGTTTTAGCAGGTGCAGTTCCACACATGCTCATTTTCCCTAGCAATCAGCATGTGAACTAGAGGATGCAAAAGCACTAATAACTTCTCTAGTGGGTAGATGAGAAGTTATAGTAAAGATGGAGGAGAAATAGCTCTTCACCCACACCACGCTGCCACCATCCCTGGAAGGAGGAAGTGCATGAGTCCAAACACATGAGACCATCCTAGACAACCGCATCCCGGTGACATGCACGTGAGGCCAGCAGTGATGCAGCGAAGGAGTCAGGCAACAGCTTCCCCAACCCCAGACAGACAGGAAAGTCAATGCCATTCATCTCTAAAGCATGAATGGACTCCATTAGAAGTAGTACCACCCAACAATGAGATTTATGGCACAAGTGACCTAAGAATGCAGTGCGTGCTTGGCTTCATTCTGAGCCGATGAAGATGCAGAAGTAGAGAAGATGGCAAGAGTGGCCCCTTGGCAGCACCCACATCATATAGCCAGTCACTGAATCCCCCATCTGACAGCTATGAATTCAGAAGTTGCCACACACCAGAAGACACGCATGCGTTATATCCTATATTGTAAATGAAAACACAGGAATATTTCCCACTGCTATCAAGTAAGCATATGGAATTCACATTTTTTACAAGATAGGATGCATTTCAAGGCTTCTGTCACACACGCATAGGAGCTGGCAGAGTGAACTTATCAGGCAACACTTAGAAATGACAAGAGATGACAAGATTTGACTCCAGTCTTCCCAGTCCCACAGTTCAAGTATAGAGGCTTTAGAAAAAAAAAATTTTTTTAAGAAGAAACTATTGTCTATTCAAGGAGAAATCTCCAAATAAACATGACAAAGGCCAAATGACACCAGACCGGTGTTTGTCTCAAAATGTCTGGTTCCTTTTTTTCAACTACTGAGGTTTTTCTGACCAAAAGCCTTCTACGAAGCCCAGTATTTTATAGAACTGTGTTGTAAAGCCTGAACCCACGTCATGGAGAAGATTCCTTTACAAAAGAAAAGGTAGTATTTCATACGATCAGAGTCTCTTGGACAGTCTCCCCAGGGGATGCCAACATTAGATCCGAAAGTGACGCATGCAAGCACATATTCTGTGTCTCCCTTCTGTGCCTATATCCATTTCTGTTCAGGGGATTTATTATGAGCACTTGAAGGCTGGCTCTGTGTTGATTGCATGGTCATTGATTAAGGGACTGCAACATCTTGTGACAGTTCTTTCCAACTCTTCTTGTTCACTGGCCTCAATGCCCAGCATTTAACACCCAAGGAAATTTTCACCCAAGTCTGCCTGTGAAACCATGCATTACCAGGTGTCCCTGCTGTTGAATGAGAGTCTTCTCTTGGCGTTTGGGGATATTCCCCAGGCCTTCCATTCTCAAGCCACTGCTCTTTCTGGGTAGCTGTTTCTTCTGCTGTACTAGTAGTGGATGCCTGGGCTGTGAGAAGAACGTCAATGGTGAGCTGTTACTGTTCAATTACTTTCCTTACCAACACATAGCTTTCTACCTTAAACACATATACAGGTGGGACAGGAGAAAGAAGGGGATAGCAAGAAAGAGACAGACCGCTGGTAACTCTGAAAGGGATATTAGAAATCAGATGGCGTTTAGTCTTTAGACTTTGTCCAAATCCTTTAGTCTTTAAATCCTTTAGTCTTTCAGGAGAGAAAACTGGGGCCCAAAGAAGTTGTGATTTGCTCAAAATCACACAGCCAGATTGGCACAAAGTTATAACTAGGTCACAGTCTATGAATTCCTAGTGCTATTCTTATTTTACTAGAGTTTATGGCCTCACATACGCTGCCTGCAAGAACTGTTCATTCAAAAAAAATTAACCTCTGGTCTTCAGTGATTTGAGGGGGAGGAGTATATTATATAACAATCTATGATGAGATCAGCCTAGTAGGAAGACTCTCAAATAGTGGTCACATGACTCAACACCTCACACACCGGAAATGTACCAGCAGTGCCTATGCCCAGCACGAACAATGCTGGGAATGACTGAGATGCTATTCCACTGACATATTACGAGGTGATGTCTATGGAGCATCTAAAATTGTCAAAATCACGTTTTAACAAATTTAATTCAGTGAAAGAAAACTCTTCCAGCCAATGTTTGACATTATCTAAAACCTTTCTAACCAGTGTTTGGCATTGTAAGAGTGTGTGACAGGCTTAATATTTCAAGCACTCAATGTTGTAATTGTCTAGTTTTAAGAAGGACAAAATGAATGAAATAAAATTGTACCAGGGTGCCTTTGGGAAGAATCAGAAAGTCATTGACACTTTCATCCAGTGTGACTAACACTGAAGTTCTGTTCATCAAGAAAATGAGTGTTAAATACTGTACATAAATTATACATCAATAAAAGAGGAAAACCAAAAACAGACTGTATAAACTTGCCAGGCTGAAGTACAGTTTGCAACTTGTAAAACTATTTATTTCACTATTTTAGAAAATAATGTGTGTGACTTGACAACAGCAAAGAGCTTTAAAAAAATAAAACTTACTGCCCTCATTTTACCCTTGCGTTGGCCAAAACATTCCTGAAGTTAACAGGTTATCCAGAAGGAGGAGGAAAAAAACAAAAATCTTAAGTTCTACCTCCTCCTGATTAAATCACTACCTCCTGACAAATAATGAAGATAGAAACAACATTGGATGTAATTACCAAAAAAAAAACCCCACAAAAGAACAAAAAAGAAAATTTAACCCAAATATAAACTGCTTAAAGTCAAAAAGAAAAGAAAAAATGCACATACTATTCTATACTCTTTCTACCACTATCTTTATAAATAGAATGATCCTTTGAATAGCCAGTAATCCTCTGTTGTCTTCAATATATGGGTTAGCAGACTATAGGATTTCCATTGCAAATACAAAGATTGACTCTTTTCTAGAAGCTGTAATGTATTTCTGATAAAGCCTAGAAATTGCCAGCCAGAATCACTTGATGTTTTGCAAGTCCCCATAAAAGAATCGCTGAAGCAGCTGGCACTTTCTGTTAGGTTTTGTTATGTCCTGTTTTTCAGCTACCCTCCAGTAATCATGCCCCTCCCCAACTACTTTTTGACAATAAGCTCATTAATTCCCAGCCTCTTAAATAGTACAAACTTAAATAACACAAAATTTTAGGTACAAACTGTCTTAATAACTTCTAAAATAAACTATTAGGACCCAAAGGGACTGGTACAGAATTCCATTCTGAAGAAATTTCTGTTTTATTTCTCCTTTTTCTGTTTCTTATTTCATTAGACTCTTTGTTAACTTAGCCCATAATCCTCATGTGTGTATCAAATCTATTGTGGTCAGTAATGAGATGCAGGCCTGTTGGGTGTATTCAGTACAATGCTCTGTGCTGTGCCTAGTAGCTTCTAACTCTTTGCGACCCCATGGACTGAAGCCCGCCAGGCTCCTCTGTCCATGAGGATTCTCCAGGCAAGACTATCAGAGTACTGGAGTGGGTTGCCATTTCCTTCTTCAGGGAATCTTCCCAACACAGGAATCAAACCCAGGTCTCCCGCATTGTGGGTAGATTCTTTACTGTCTGAGCCACCAGGGAAGGTCACAACGCTCAGGATGTTCAGTCCTAATCTATTCAGTCCTAGCTGATGTCTGAAAGTTTCTTTTGTTGTCTGAAGACATCTTCAAACCATGGATTCCCAAACTCCTTTGGCTTTTAGGGATTGTTCCTTACATTTTTTGCTTTTGGAGTGTTTAAGGCTATAAGAACCATGGTTGAACCATAATTTCTAGAATGCTATGAGCTGTTATCCTAAATTAAAGCTTCTTTTATACCAAATATAGGCATCTCTGAGAGACAGACAAAAAAAGAAGAGAATATACTTACTTCTTTTTTGTCCTATCCTCATAGGCCAGTAGAAAGACTTGAAATTGCTTTAGGAAACCTGAGATGTTTGCATATAAGTAAAAATAACAGCATCAAAGCCTTCTCCCAAATTACCCTGAGCTTAAAAACAGTCAAGGAATTCAAATATAGTCCATCTAAGTAACTGTCTTTCCTCCCAAGAGTACAAGGGAGGTGTTTCTACAATGGAGTGAGAAACAATGTGAAAAAGAAGTTGGATTTCTCAAAGATTTTTACAGAAAACAAAGAGTTCCAAAGATCCTTGCACTTGTCACACTTTCTTTCCACATGCCACTGCTAAGCACCAAAAGAACACACTCTCCTTCAGACATTTCCGTAAAAGCACACAAACTACCCAAATGGAGCCTGTGGGAATCTTTAACACAAAAAACCGTATCTTAGATATTTTTAAACATTTTGGCCTTTTGGGGCACCTTGACAAGTTAGTATTTTTTAATTCCAATTTCTAAGAGACCGTGTGCAGATTTGGCAGCTTTAAAAGAAATTACTGTATGGAGACGGAAGATGTAGCCAATGTCTATTCCCTACTCTCTGGAGTGACTTCACTACTCAGCTAAACCAGAACTGCTGACTGCCATCCTTCTTACTTGTGCTTGTAGCATGCGGGGTCTCCTCTTCATCATGATACCCATGGTGACTGAGAGAAGAGTGTGGTTCCTGGGTCCAGCTTTCTCTGTAAGCACTGGTGCTACTTCTGCCCACATCTGTCGTGATGATGGTTATATACATTGTAACTTTTTATCAACGGTTTTTGATGGTTCTTTTTTTTTTCATTAAAGTACATGCCATCTAATGGTTCAATGCCTAAGTAGTACCTCTGAGCATCAACTCAACACTTTTGCGTGATATTGCTAATCTCTCCCAAGAGAAAATCAAAATGCATAGAATTTCTTAGTAATTATCTATTATGCCACTATGATCACTTTGTCAAGGGCAGTACCACAAACCATTTTAACATGTTCAGTTTTATAATGAAGCAACGTAAAATATCTTATGCCCAGATGATATAATTGACAAATGACTCAAGCTGAATGGAGTATCCTCATGAAAGTTCACTAAGAATTTGTGATGAGATATTAACTAAATCTCCCCACTGTGTCCTGATGATTGACATTTGCAGCACCAAAGACTCTGAGGGGAAAAAAAAATCTTTAAGTATGCGTAACCCATTACCAGTCATCCTTGTGGTTGTCTGAGGTGATGCTTCTGGATTCAAATGGTCTGGGTTCCTTTGGATCCAATTCTGGTCCTGTTGTGTGTGGGTAAAAACCCGTGGTGTGGTTGAAACTGTGACAATGACGATTCAAGTAATTAGGAGAACGTTATTTCTGGAGCCTTCACCATTTGTTTTGTACATTTCTCCCTTCTGTAGTCTACAGAGTCACTCATCTATAGCCGGCTGTGTATAGATGGTTGAGTAGAAATGAAGGGACAGTGGAGAGTGACTTCAGCTTGACTCAGCCACACTGTTAAGTATCTCAGTGTCCTTCGCATTCTGTCAGAGAACACGTGGAGGTCAGAACATGAGATCTTCTGGAGAAGGCAGCCAAAGAAGCTGCATGCAGCAGGAGGAAGGACAGCTTTGAAAACAGCCCTCCACCGAGGAGAACCAAAGATGTCAACGCTTTGCACGTCCATGCAGTCTGTAACAACCCTCTGCACTTGAAAACCCAAGGAATCTCTTACACTGAAAGGTGTGCTTACAGGCAGATGCTCGAGCTGAAGAGTAGATGCTTGAAAGTTATGCCACGATGACCACTTTACTTCGTTAGTAGCATTATGGGGAAAGAAACACCCTGAGCGGCCAGAGCTTTCCTACAGATGATTCAAAGGAAGAATATCTACCTATAACAGCCACATGATGAGCTATGTATTTCTGAATATTTATCAGACACCTCAGAAATTCTCATCAAATACAGAGCATTTCATGAGCAAGCCATTCATAGCCAATGAAAAGAAAACCAAGATGCGTACATTCAGTAGGAAAAACCATAGGTAACCAACCACCATTGCAGCAGCTCCCTTAAAATAAAAAGAAGCAGACATCCACCACTGCCCTGATATTGTAACCCCCAAACATGACAGGGCTGGAAGAAGAGATGCGCATGATCGAAGAATCATGACAAAATCAGAATCAACGTCTTTGGGAAAGGTTATTTGCAAATCCATCCTAATTCTTTCAAACTTTATTTTGATACCCAAATAATACAAAACTCTTCAGAATGATAATACTATTGGATTCTATTTCACAAGTTAATAAAATCAGGTAAAATCATGAACTACATTCTCAATTAGTATGAAAAACTGGCAGTTATCATACCCCAGTAGAAGGAAGTGGGCATCCAGCTCAATTAAGTGCATAGGTGCCAAAAAGAAAAGTGAGCTGAAATGGAAAAATACACCGCAGACATGAAACAGTATCAAGGGAAGCTCCCCACTGGAGCCTGAGCGTACAATTTATTTTTCAGGTTGATCTGTTTGGCTTGCCATTTAAAAGAGTTTAGTTTCTCAGGTATCAAGACCACATCTTTCCCGATGCCCAACCTAGAAGATGTGGCTATATCCTGAACCCAACAGACAGTACGATACTAAAGCTCCAGTGTTTTGAGGGTATTTGGTATTCTTTCTGAAGTTACTAAACAGAGCTCCCTTGTTAGTTTCTAAGCTCTTCAGGGGTGTCCAGCTAAGGAATACAGCTTAGATATAAGGCATATAGTTTACCTCAAGTATTTGTTGTACTGATGTCATATGCTCAAATGCCTTCAGGTCTAAGCTATTCTTTTGAACACCTACCTCTTGGGATGCTATACTTTGGGGGATGAAGCTCTCAGGTTCAAATAGGACAGACTGGACTTCAGTCACCTGAGAGAGCTTATTTAGCACCCCAAAAGGCACATCTTCTCTAAAAAAAAAAGGCAGAGCTGTGACAGAGTCAGTTTCATCAATCTCATCTCGTTCCGCAGTATCTTAGCTCATGAACAGGTAAGTATAGGAAACACAGTTATCTGGTAGAGTATTAGACCAATTTTTGATTTTTAAAGGACCTTTCAGCTCAATTTCCATCTCTATTCTCAGAAAAGTTTTATAACTGTCACAAACTTGGATACTATGATGCAACGGCTTCACTATATGTCTTTAATAATTGGCACTGTTATGTTATAGCTTAGCTTTAACACATTAATAAATAAAACAGGAAGGATTTACATGAGGAATTAAGAATTTTATAAAAGATTTTGGCTTCCATTTAAAAAAAATCAAGTTTCTTCCTTTATAATCTCATCAAGGCATAACTAACTAACCTGCGATCACAGGCTTATGCTCATTTATCATATTAACTATTTCCCAAGAAAGATACTATCGGGCATCACTCAGATTAATTGATAAGCCTGGCACAGATGGTTCTATAGGAATTGATTATTCTTACTGGTGCTGGAGATAAAATCTTCATCATCATCAATGCCTGATCCAGAATAACTGGGGTGTCTGTCTCTTTCATCTTCATTTTCTTCAGTTGGCTCCCAGCCTGCTGAGATGATACTTGAATCCGTACCTGTTGTGGTGACTTGCATTAGTAGCTGAGCTGAATGCCAAGTGATCCATTTCACAGAGGGAGAAAAACAGGTACAGAACGTATATCAAATTCCCAAGATTATAAGAGAGAAGTGAGAGATTTGACTTCTATACTCCAAATTGTTATATTCTGGTCTCAAGCTAATGTATAGATCTAAAGACAATTGGGTATGATCTTTACAACGGAATACTCTTTTCAAGGAAGTTAAAAGAATAAATATAGACATAACCTCACCAAAGAAGTAAAAGAGAAAAGGCCAATAAACTCCCCATGCTTTCAGATGCATTTATTATTAAGCATACGCCATCAAAGCTAGGCTGTCAAGAACAGGATAAAAAGTTTCACACGTGCCTATTTGTTCTGTAAGCCACTTTCAGTAATACCTTGGAATCTAAACACATGTCAGTCATTTCTAAAATCCCTCAGTTGTATTCACAATTTGCTATTCATCCAGCTATTAGGTCTGGATCTTCTCTAGCATTTTATTTCTGTAACTCTGAACACAAATGAAAGCTACGCTGCAGTTCCCAGCATTATTTTAGCATACAGCCAGAAAACTGATAAGAAGCCCTCACGCCGCAAACAAAAGTAGCCCCTGCTTGCCGCAACCAGAGAAAGCCTGTGCAAAACAAGGAAGACTCCGTGCAGCCAAACAGATAAATACATAAATAAAAATTAAAAGGTGATAATCAGAACTATCCACCAATGAGCTTTTACAGAAAGTATTATATCCCTCACCATCAGAAAGATCATTTTGCAGAGAAATTGTGTATGAGATTAGATATTAGAAATGTTGACTGAACAAGACATTGATCCTCTCCACATATGAGGCTGATGCTTGGAAAGACTGAAGGCAGAAGGAGAAGAGGGTGTCAGAGGATGAGATGGCTGGATGACAGCATCAGTGCAATGGACATGAACTTGGGCAAACTCTGGGAGATGGTGAGGGACAAGGAGGCCTGGTGTGCTGCAGTCCATGGACTCGCAGAGTCGGACACAACTGGGCGACTGAACAGCCACCACATGTGACAGTCTGTGCTTCTAAAATCCAGCTCTTCAGAGTTCCAGCCCTTCACCTTCTACCCTCTATCTTGGTCAACCAATATCATCCTCCAAGAATCTAGGGTGTGATACGTCTGCCCGCAGCCTCAGAGACATAGCCCCAACAATATCAGACACATGGCAGAGGGGCAGCTGAGGTGAAAGCCGGAAAGAGATGCCATTTCACTTTTCTCCAGTTAGAGTCCAAATTCTCAAACAGCGTTGCCCATGGTTACTTGTACATCAATGTTAGATTTTGCAAAGCAGAACAGAACATTTTGAGACTCAGTTTTTGAAAACAGAATACTTAATCAAGAAAGACAAACTGAAGTGACCCAATGATCTCACTAACAAGACTAGAAGCCAGAGTCTTGATTGGAAACTTCCAAAGACTGCCATTTCTGTAGCCATGATGTGTGTCAGAAGCATAGTAGAAAACAGTGCATGTGCTAAGATACTTCAGTAGTGTCCAACTCTCTGCGACCCTATGGACTGTAGCACACCAAGCTCCTCTCTCCATGGAATTTCCCAGGTGAGAATACTGGACTGGGTTGACATTTCCTTCCCCAGGGGATCTTCCCAGCCCAGAGATCGAACCCACATCTCTTATGTCTCCAGCAATGGCAGGCAAATTCTTAACCTCTAGTGCCAGAAAATAGTAGATACAAAAGCTGAGAAAAGTTCAAGCAGAGAGGCTGAAACCATCCTTAAATCCCCAAATACAATAGTAGGTGAATTAGATTCCTTTTTCTAGCTATCAAGAAAGCCCAGAAGTGGCCCAACAAGAAGTATAAGATCTTTTCCTTCACAACATTTGTCTAATGAAAATAAACCTTGTAAACATTTTAAAAATACCATTTTAAAAATTCTGCATTCAATCTCTTCCCCACCCCTCCAACGTTATCTTAATCACTATCATATGCAATCATAACATAATATCAGTACTATTTTCTTTATAGGAATATTTGTCAAAATAAAAATACAGTTTATTTAGTCTTATAAGCTAAGCAAATGTAAAGGATCCTTTTATAACTCTTCTTCTGAATTAAAAAAGTTCTCATTATTTTGAAATATGGTCATATCCTCCAACAACAAAAGTTAGTAAATGAAGATATGCTAACAATATTCCATTGTTAGGAATCTTTTCCCACAAAAACTCGTAAGTCAAAACACTTTATAGCTACTTAGAATGAATAGTCAAACATCCAGGGAACTTGTTAGAAACCTAGATTTTGACATCAAGCACAGGTCACTTCCTACACTTTACAGTTGAGATAGCAGATGTCCAAACAGTTGTCCAGGGCCTACACTTTCCATCTGTAAATCAGTATTTTCCTCTGTTATTTTTATTGTCTGTGTTAATTAGATCAGCAGAAACTAGGAGTTTCAGATCTTTAATCAAAGATCTGAAGGAAAAATAATTCTGATTCTAAGTGCATGTTGCCAGAAGGAAAACAAGTAGGACATTGAGCAGAATCCAGTCATGTCCCAGGTCCACTGGCCTCACTATTAAACAAAATGGTGCCAGACTCTGTTCTCCCTAAGGATGGTGACAGAGCATCAGTAGGAAATTCTGACATAATAGAGGTCCTTTCCCTTAATACTGAAAGGCTTGGCATTCGAGACAACAGAGACGCAAGAGACGTAACAGTTTACCTGTCACTGCTGTTGTTTGATCCTGAGTCTTAGGCTGTGAATTACCAAACCAAGACCATATCCAATTATATTGCTCCTGAGCTGCTGCATGGCGGTTTGAGTACAAAGTTGAAGAAACCAGATCAGTTATGAAAACATCATTTAGTGAGGTCTTTCCAAAAAAACTTTACTCCCAGTCCTCTCTATATAAAATGTATGCATATATTATAGAAAGAATATTAGAGAAGAATGAGGCCTGATTTTATCTTTCCAGGCTCCCCAGATCTCTTAGAATCTTAGGACAACATCAGAAATGCAAATTCAGTATGCTTATCCATATAGTGTTACTCATTCTTCAAACGAAGCCCCCTGAATACAGGCTCAGAACAAAATCAAGTAGCAGCTTAATAACCCAGGATGGAAAAGAGATTTTACATCTACTTGATTAGGTGACCCAGCCACGAACTGGAAGCCTTCTATGTAGCATTTCATAAAGTTGCTTTCATTCATTTATTTTTGGAGTATCTTTAGAGGTGCTTGCTTGTAACTTTTGGATCTTTTTGTCATTTTACCTGAGGAAGATTGTAATGACAACTACCATTTCCAAGTTCCGCCCACATTCATTAATCTCAAGTCAAGCTTTCTACTTGAGCAGGAACTTTGCAAAGGCTGTGTTTCCAACTGTTGAAATCAGATAAAGATTTCTCAAGAATCCATTTATCACTTTCCGTCACTTTTAGTTCTCATACAGAATGCATTTTCAGAAAGGAAACAAAAACTTTCCAAGTTAGAGAAATTCTGGATTCTATTCAAATTAGAGGAAGGCAATTGCAAAAACTGTCATTTTGCAATTTTGAAATCTCCCATGTGATTCTTACGTTGGACTTGAGTCCAGATTGTTTCCCTGAAGAATGGCAAAAATCATCAGGATAAACCTCTAAGCCAGTTAAGATTTTTAAAAATCATTTTGAGTCATATGCTTCTTTGAAAATCTAATATAAGTTATGGCTGCTCTCCTCAAAAAGGGAGCCTATACATACATGCTTTCAAAGTTTTGTATATATATATTTTTTTCTGGTGGCTCTTGAATACCTTACAGCTTATCATAGATCCTACTGGAAGCCCATGAACTCTAGATTAAAAGCTTTAACTCTACATACATTCAATGTCAACTCCTTACACAGTATGTTCTGTGCTACAAAGGACACATATGCATAAAAGGGACTAGAGAGGTAGGAGCCAATTTCATGCCGGATGCCCCAGCTAAACCTGGGCATCCACCTGGAAACGCTGCAGACAACCCATTCTTACCTCAGACACTTTATTAAAGGTACAGGACTCTGGCCACCCTCTCCCTCTAGTACATCCGGTAGAAACCAACAGGAAGTAGACATACAAGAGCAGGACAGAAATAGGCATTATTTCTGGAAGTGTATGAGGGTTGGAGAAACTGTGAACAGCTCTCGCCTAGCCAGCAGAGTTTTCAATCTTCCCCACACAAGCAGACCATGCTAGACTGAAAATAATAATAAATATTATATGCTATGTTATTATACATATAATAAATATACATGTATATGTAATTACACCCAGAAGACAAGGAGATGAGAGTGACCCAAGGCAAGAGTCTGCTTCCTGAATTAGTTTAAGTTTCTGGATTCCAAACGATTCCAGATCACCAATAGCAAAAAGGCAGATGACATGCCTCCAGGAAGGCGCTTCCAAAAACAACATTTATAATAAAAGGCTTGCTGGAAGTCAAATGCTTCCCAGATGGTCGTTCTCACTGGCTCTCCCTATTGCCACCCACCAAGGACCCTTAAGGATGGAATCAACCACACAAGCCAAAGATGTATTTCTCGGTGTTCAGCCAGCCTTCCTCTTGACCTCTGCCCTTCTGCATCCATTAAGGAGGTTTTGTTATCCACCTCCTCTCGCTAAGTCCCAACTCTCAGTCCAATAACTATGAGGCTTGGGGATTCTCCTCACTCGGCTTGGAAACTATGGTCTGTTCAGGAACTTATCAGTGCTAATGTTCTCGAGTCTGCCACTTGAACAGGCTGCTTGTTTTCTTTGACACCTTTCTTCGTGTGAGCTAATTTATTCAGCATTGCCATACTGGATCCTACAACACTCGCGACTCTCAGGCTGGCTCTGGTCTTATTCCGCCGGACATATAAGTCTCCTCCTACACTATTGAAACTTAGCTAAGTGTTTTGGAAAGAGAAAAGCACAGTTCTTTTCTCAACCCAAATGCTAAACTATGTTTTAGTTAAGTAAACATACTTAACCAAATCATTCCCTTGATTTCTGTATAGGAAACAGGCTCCATGAAGGGAGTTCCACCTGAGTCCCCAGTAACAAGAGCAATGTCTGGCTCAGAGAAGACCTCAAATACTGGTTGAATGAAAGACAAGGTTACTAATCTTTACTTTCTCCTCAATATTACCTTCTAATGGTGTTTACCACGGGGTCCCAAGGATTAGAATCGCTTGATACATAGTAGGACTTCAAAAATATGTTGGCTGATTAAGGCAGAAAAGCTATGGTCCTTAAAGGATGTTGCCATGAATGTTTATGAAACGTCCTCACTGCCCTTCCTGAAGCACATGTGAAATACTATTTTGTATAGGCTGTTAGCAGCTTAAATGTTAGTTTCATCTGGTTCCCACAAGATACATTTTGTCTGGATTTTCTTCTTTGGAGGGAAACTGTACTTTAAGACTGCCTTGATCTGCTTCCTGCTGAGACCACTAATTGTTGCTTTTGCTAAAATTGCATTCCCTGAACACCTTCTAAGTGGTTACTTTAGAAAGGCAGGGAACTCAGGAAGGAGCAAGTAACTAGCAGCTCCACCTGCTTGGTTTGCAGAAGCTTCTCTCCAGAAGGGTTAGCCAAATCTGGAGGGATGGGGTGGGGAAGGAGATAGAAGGGGGATTCAGGATGCAGGGCACATATGTTATACTTATGCTGATTCATGTTGATGTATGGCAAAAAAAAAAAAAAAATCACAATATTGTAATTATCCTCCAATTAAAACAAATAAATTTTAAAAGGATTGTTCATAGGATTATAGACAATACTGCAACACAGTCTCCAGAGATCCAATAACCTAGGAAATAATGGGAAATTTGAAAATATCTGCCGTTTGAAATGCTTCAAAGAACCTGTGGAGAATGACCGGATCCCAGCTTTATCTGTGCCCCTCCCTCGGCAAGCTGCTAATAGAAATTTCAAACACCATCAAGAAAGTGACCTTACGTTAAATCACAGTGCTCTGACAAATCACCCTGGCTTCTGAAGAATAGAAAAGGGCCCCGTCTTGAGCATTGGCAAACCAGGACATTTCTGCCACACTCTCTGGAGACCAGAATTTCACCCCCGAGAGTGGCAGCCAGGAGAGAAGGTCCATACCATACTAGGAAAGCAGCTCAAGAGGCAGAGGCCTGTTTGAGTTTGAATAATCCTCCACAGAAGGAGCACAGCCCATCTGGAAACTTGTTTTAAAACAAACCGTAGGGGAAAAAGCAAAGAAGGAAGCAGAGCAGAAGACCAGAGGAAGATGTAAACACTTTCCAATGAAAGTGAAACGCGGGGCCAAACCCCAAAGAAACTGAATGCAGAGCTTAAATAGCTGCACTCCAGCAGTCCCCAAAATGAGTTATCCACATAACCAAGCAAGCATGAAGAGCCTTCCCCACTAGAGCCGGATATAAAACTCATAAGTAGGTTTAATTTGATCAGATAACTCCTTCAGATACACTCCCTTAGGCCAGAAACAAAGGAATTGTTTAGCAACTCATGAGTGGAGATATGACTAATTATTACCCAATTAACAATATGAATATAAATCAAGTTAAAACCTAAACATATAAAATGAACCTAAAAAAAGTAGCAGATAAAATGGTATGCATATTTTATGATCCCGACTTTATGGAAACAATTTTATCCATAAATGGGTAAGAATAAGAAGGGAATGTGCCAAAATGAAACTAGCTTGTGTTATCAAGGTCTCAACCGTCACCATTTCTCTGGGACAAGAGAACAAGGGACGTTTCTTCTGAAAAATTTCCAGTACGGTACTTCTTAGAGATGGAAAAAACAAATTTTTGGTAAGCAGTAGCAGTCAACAATATAGCACACTGACAACTGCAGGAGGCCACCCCCCAAATCATGTCACCACTATCATGAACACAAGTTCATGTCCCTCAGACAGACCAGAGACATCCCTGCGAACGAACGGCTACTGGAAAGCACAGCGACTCATTCTCCTTACTGGTATCCGAGGTGTTCTCTGGCTTGCTGGAGACCCAGGGGCTGTCTTGGTCTGGGGGTGGGTACGCAGTTGGGAGGTGCGTGTGGAAGATGCTGTAGCCTCCTGAAGTGCTTCTCTCGCTGGGGGAGCCACTGCTCATCTCATCATCGGGAGGGCTGCTGGGGCTAACGATGCTGGGGTTGATGTCTTCGGGTTAGTTCTGTATTCGCCTTTCTTGGTATAACGGGTGCCATCGCGGTTTACAATAGCTGGAAAACAGAGGAGCCACTTTCAGAACCTGACAGCTGATGTATTCTGACTATAGGAAAGATGGTGGCTTATCTTACAGTGACTTCAGAGCTATTTTTTCTTTTTTATTAAGCAAAAAAGCAGCTAACTACATCTCTAGTGGGGAAGACAAAGTGACCGTATAATGCACTAAGACATTGAACCCTCCCTGCCCACTCACACACTCTGGAAGTGGGAAGGCGGGGAAGAGGGTGTATTTAGATGTCCCCAGGTTTGAATCCCAGCTTTGTGTGGCTCTAGACAAGGTAGGCAACCCTCTGAGCTTCAGTTTCATCATTTGTAAAATGGGAATGAGACTACCCCCTTTATAAGCGCTGTGATACACTGTATGGAAAGTACTTAGCCTAGTATTCAAAATAGAACTGGTGCTCAATAAACAGTAATTCTCCTGCTTGGTCCCTATCCTTCCTTCTCAAGTACATGTAATATTTGTTGCTATTAATTCCATCGATTTTGAGAAAGTAGGAGACAAAGAGGCAATCAGTCTCATCAGGGAATACAAGATATAACTTCTTTATTAGTACTTCAGTTTACCGAGCTTCACAGATACTGTGTTTTCCACATAGAAGGTTTGTGGAAACTCTTTGTTGTCAGATAATGGTGAGCACTTTTTAGCAATAAAATATTAAGGCATGTACATTTGTTTAAAAAAGAACGAAACAATGCTATTGTACACTTGGATTATAGTATCGTGTAAATGTAATTTCTACATGTGCTGGGAAACTCCCCCAAATTTATCAAAATGTTCGCTTCATTTCAGTGGTCTGGAACCAGACCCCTGAGGTATGCAAATCCATGAAGAATTAAATTTTCTTTCTAAACGGAAAATGTTTCCAGTTTCAATGAACTCCCAGTCCTGGCTAACAAAGCAGCATGCTGAAATACTGACAGAGGCTCTGCCATCTGTGAAATTCAACTTGAAATGAGGACACAGGAGTGAATATAAAGATCAAGACCTTTGGTTTAAGCAAGAAAATGACTAGAACAACATGAGGAGAAAGAGCGAGAAGCGCTTCATTCATAGTTCTCGTCTAAATGTGTTGCCTTCAAGTGTGAGTTACTCACTGCACAAGTGTGCATTTAGCTGAAATGATTTTCTACCGTGTGGCATAGGCAGGACTAAAGATTCCTTCTGTTGGTCTATCTATCTTGTCCAAGTGGAACTATTAATCAAATATAACTTTTAAAAAATCCAAAGTCTCCATCACCCTAATCATCTCACAGACAGAGATCTGATAAAGAAACAGGACCACGCTTGAACCGGTCTGGACGTGGAGAGAAAGATCTGCTGGGACCAAGGAAATGGGGCATTTACTGAGCAGCTACTATGGGCTGGGCATGGGCCACATTATCCTTTTTAAGTTTCATGACAAATCTTACATGTTGATTCATTACTCAAAAGAGAAAACTGAGGCTCAGATCATCCAGACTGTAGAGAACCTGGATTTCAAACCAGGCCTGGCGCAGAGCCCTTCACGGTTGCCGGCCCCCTCTTCTTCCCGTCAGGCACAGGCCAGGGGCAATTTCCTGCCGCGGGGAGCTGGAACTGTGTGGGCCAGGCATGATTTTCATCCCCCTGTCACCACGACCGCTCCTGTCACTCTGGACATCGAGGGGTCTGGCGTTTAGGAGGTAGAAATCCAGCATCCTCATCACTGTCATACTTCTCAAAACATGAGGCTCAGAGGCAATCAGATCAAGGTTAACACATTGACCTATTTGAAAGTTCTGGCTGAAATACTGTGCTTTCTGCAGTGTTAATCTCTCAGGATAATCAAGAAGATTTTAGGTCGACATAGTGTGAATAATGTTGAAACACATATCAGGAAGTTTGCATTCTTATTATCTTTTTAAATACTCCCATTGAATCAAACAGAAAATGTGGGAGGCCAGAATGTCCCTACCTCTAACACCTGTTAATCCCTGCCTCTGAGAAAGGGAACATGGCTCAGACTCGGAGCCTTCAACAGCTAGAATTTAAGAACATTATTTAATTTTTCTTACATTTATATTTATTTCTAAGGTTACCTTTTACTTATAACCAGAGGTGTTGGCTTTCCATTTGGAGTTACATTAATGCTTTTTAAGTAGAAAATAATGGGTCAAATAAAGGAAAAATATCAAGTAAATGACAGAGCTGTGTCCACAGAGATGCCAAAAAATGTGAAAGCAGTTTTCAGGTGACTGATGTTTCAGGAACAATGAATGTATCGGGGTAAACCATATAGCAATAAAGGGACAGTAAACTGTAGCCCTGTCTTTAGCCTTAGGGAAATGAGTGCAATTCCATTCAAATATGAAACATAAGAAATGCACCTGATTTTCTCCCCAAGAATGGGAAAACTCAGTCAAGGTTAGAAGAGATACATACTTATGGTAATGGGTCCTTCAAAGGCATTGGGCAGGTCCGTGACTGAGGTACAGTCTTCTCCAGGTGGAGCTATGAAGTAGAAAAGAAAAAGACATGAGAACACTAAAAACAGAAGCCTAATTGATGTCCATTTCTCTTTGCTAGGATGACTTTGCTATAACTTAGCCCAGATCATTTTCTTACACTTGACCAAGTCACCTAGGAACTTCTCTGACCTTGGTGATGCATTTTTTCACTTCTATTTTACTTCATACATCTTTGGAAGGTCCCCACGCCAACATATCCGTTCATTAACAAATGTATCTGCTCTATACCAAGCATTATAGAAGGCTGGTTGATACAATGGTAGTAAGATGCACATGGTCTTTCTTTATTGAGGTATACATTAGAAGTTATTTTTTAAATTTGTTATTATAAAATTAACAGGGGAAGCACTTCAAAAAATGTTAAAGAAATGTATGAACTATAACGAACAAATCACTTGTAACCCCAATAATCTGCAGAAACAATGGGAAAATATGGCCGACAAATGCAATCAAATACTTATCAGCATGAACAGCATGAGACTCTAAAGGCTATAATAATCCACACAGAACTTACTTGGTAGGAATGTTTTTTTAAAAACCAATCTTTTGTCTTTTTATTAATGTATTATTAATGCATTTAACTAATCCCCTAAGTGCCTACTCTGAATAAAATACTTCTAACTGTACAGCTTCCGAGGTTGTCCCCCTTTGGTCCAGGTGCCCAGAACATTTTCTGAGGCTTCTGTTTTGGCTTATATCATCACAGACACTTCTGACTTTCTTTTCTTCTTCCTTCCATTTATCTTCTACTTCCTCCCTTCTTTGGGAATAACGATTTCTGACTGTATGTTGGGCCTACCTGATCATCCATAGATGTTATGAGAGCAGCTCTTTGGGAAGCACTGTCTAATGCCCTTTGAAAGCAAACTCTGAAAGTTTACCCCTGCCAGCCGTCCTTTGAGCACTGTAGGGAGCCTGCAGAATGCTTTAACCAACGGTTCCATTCCTGTCCAAATGCTCTATTCCGTAACTGGACCTTGGTTAAGCTCTAAAAACTCAGAGAGCTTTAAGCTACCTTCGCTGTTACAGGAAGGCTGGATTCAGTTGTGTATTACAGTTTTTATACTCCTGTGTGTGTGTGTGTGTGCACGCACACGCACGTGCTTTAACTGATGAAATGGGAAACTGACTTCTTAGGTTAGTTTCTTCTAGAATTGTTTCTTGGAAAAGAGGACCAAACAAAGAAATGGATGGATGGTTGGTAGATGGATGGATGAATGGATGGATGAATAAATGGATGGATGGATGGATAAATGGATGGATGGGTGAATGAATGGATGGATGGGTGAATGGATGGATGGGTGAATGGATGGATGGATGGATCAATGGAAGGAAGGATGGATGGACAGAGGGAGGCAGGCAGGCAAACTGCTGTTACAAAGAAGCCTATTATCACAAGTATTTTAAATATCCTGCCATAAATCACTGGGTATTTATGACTTGGACAAACACACAAGTCTAACTAAAGCAGAGTTTGCTTGCTCCTCAGTTCCTAGGAGCATCTTTTCCCACATATAAAGGGCATGATGCCCTTTACTTGCCTATCTTTTGCCATCATAATGGAAACACCTGGCAGCTTTATACACTCAACCAGAGAAAAGCAGGTTTTAAAAATAGCCATTCTTGCAAGGGCTGATTAAAAGATTTCTCAGAAGAGAGACTTTTCAAAGAGAAAGTCACCTCCTTGGTAAGGTCATTCCTCATAATCCAATCTAAGGTAGCCCCTCACCACCTCCAACACCCATCACCACTGCAGAGTTGTTCTCTCTCATGTCTTCTTGCTCACCACTAGCTGAAACTGTCTTGTTCATTTTACTTGATGGCTGTTCATAGCACATCTCCTATCCCCTACCCCCTGCCACCCAGCCACCTCCATAGAAATATGGAAACTCCACAAGATGAGCAGTAACTTTATCTTTCTTAGCCAGAACATTTATGTGTGATGGGGCTAGAGAGGCATCAAAATCTTTGTTGAATGAATGGGGGATAAAAAACCCACCAATATAATTTTCTTACAGTCCATTCTTCCAGTAAACATATCTAAGATATTAACTACCCCCACAAACGGTCTGCAAATACAAACAAGTCAAGAAACATTCTTATCAACCCTGAATGACAATGCCTAAGAATTAATGAAAGGAAGTTTCAGGCCTACCGGTTCTTTTATTCATTTTAAGCATTAACTCAGCACATATGACGGATCACAGAATAAACAAGGAGCAAAAGATGAACATTTCTGTCTGCTTTTGAGGAATCTGCAGGTCATGGGAGACAATAATACTATTTCTTTAGACTTTTACTGTTTTCAAAAAATTCCCAGTGATTCCCTCATTTGAAAATCAGGACAAACAGCCAACTTGGGAGATCCTGCAAAGTACCTACAGGATCTATTTTGGGGACACCACCATAAACTGACCTGACCCATGAGATGTTTCTGATTTAACTGTTATGTTACACAGACCCAGAAGCAGGATTATGACTTCTTAATGTGAGAGAGATGAGAATACCAGATCACCTGACCTGCCTCTTGAGAAATCTGTATGCAGGCCAGGAAGCAACAGTTAGAACTGGACATGGAACAACAGACTGGTTCCAAATAGGAAAAGGAGTACGTCAAGGCTGTATATCGTCACCCTGCTTATTTAACTTATATGCAGAGTACATCATGAGAAACGCTGGGCTGGAAGAAACACAAGCAGGAATCAAGATTGCCAGGAGAAATATCAATAACCTCAGATATGCAGATGACACCACCCTTATGGCAGAAAGTGAAGAGGAACTAAAAAGCCTCCTGATGAAAGCAAAAGAGGAGAGTGAAAAAGTTGGCTTAAAACTCAACATTCAGAAAACGAAGATCATGGCATCTGGTCCCATCACTTTATGGGAAATAGATGGGGAAACAGTGGAAACAGTGTCAGACTTTATTTTTTGGGCTCCAAAATCACTGCAGATGGTGACTGCAGCCATGAAATTAGAAGACGCTTACTCCTTGGAAGAAAAGTTATGACCAACCTAGATAGCATATTCAAAAGCAGAGACATTACTTTGCCGTCTAAGGTCCGTCTAGTCAGTGCTATGGCTTTTCCAGTAGTCATATATGGATCTGAGAGTTGGACTGTGAAGAAGGCTGAGTCCTAAAGAATTGATGCTTTAGAACTGTGGTGTTGGAGAAGACTCTTGAGAGTCCCTTGGACTGCAAGGAGATCCAACCAGTCCATTCTGAAGGAGATCAGCCCTGGGATTTCTTTGGAAGGAATGATACTAAAGCTGAAACTCCAGTACTTTGGCCACCTCATGAGAAGAGTTGACTCATTGGAAAAGACTCTGATGCTGGGAGGGGGTTGGGGGCAGGAGGAGAAGAGGAACGACAGAGGATGAGATGGCTGGATGGCATCACTGACTCGATGGACGTGAATCTGAGTGAACTCCGGGAGTTGGTGATGGACAGGGAGGCCTGGCATGTTGCGATTCATGGGGTTGCAAAGAGTCGGACATGACTGAGCGACTGAACTGAATTGAACTGAATGTCAAGGATGGAATCAGTTCCAGCATCAGAGTCTTTTCCAATGAGTCAACTCTTCGCATGAGGTGGCCAAAGCACTGGAATTTCAGTTTTAGCATCATTCCTTCCAAAGAACACCCAGGGCTGATCTCCTTTAGAATGGACTGGTTGGATCTCCCTGCAATCTAAGGGACTCTCAAGAGTCTTCTCCAACACCACCTCCCCCAAATTCAAAGACAATTGCAGGTAACAGTAGTGCACTGGAAATTTCCAGGAATAAAGTTGCAAGAGAATGAAGCATGATGTCAAAACCAATAAGGCAGTTTTGCAAATGATCAGTGCATTTGTTGGAATGGAGTCCCTTCATGCTCCAATTCACCCTAACTTTTATAAAGAATATAAAATCTGGCAGGCATACTAAGATGGATGGTGACCCAAATGTGCAATACATTCATGTTCCCATGTCAGATACAGGGCCTCATTGGACAGCCTTTCATTCTGTTTAATGAGCATCACACTGCTGAAAGAATCAAGCCTGTGGAGCTTCCTTGAACTGAAGGATTTGTTAGAAAGACTCTGAAGTGAGCCTCCTGATACACTGCATCTCATAAACTTTGCCTCCACTACACCAAAATAGCCAAGAGAAATGTTAATCATTCACTCTAGCCAATCACTCAGTGACAGATGGACAGACAGCTTCCTGAGTGCCCAGTACATACTTGCTGAATAAATGGATAAATAAACAGATGAACGTAGAATCTTCCCCCTAAATTTCTCCTTTCCAAAGAGATATGGGCATTTTACTGAAAGTAAACTTCAAAAATGAACTAATTCAGGTCAGTTTTCTGTATTAACACAGAAGTCACCAGTGCTGGGCCTGACCACTGAGAAAAGAGGTAATAAACACCATGAAGCCTTTCTAGGGCCTGCCGTATTTTCATTTGTCAACCACAGGACATGTTTTACAAAAAATACTGCTGACCTTTTAAGCTTATAGAAGGTATCTGCTAAGATGGGGCTGGCTTTGGTCCCTGTGGCCAGTTGGCAAGGAGGATCACATCACTGGGCCCTGACCACCTGCTGAGCAGTCTCAGGCTAAGATGGATTCAGGGATCTTTCCAATGTGATCCCTAGCACAGAGCAGAAGGTTATCAACATCTGTCACCCACTTAACACCCCCATCATCATCCAACTCGAATCCAAGACATTTAGAATGTATTTCTCCTTAGATAAACATTCTTCCCTAGCTCCTTTGTTTTTCATCTCATGACTTCGACAAGATTAACTCTGCAGACAAGAAAGATGGCCTTTGGTTCCTTCTCACTCTACTCTGCCCAGCACAATACTGAATGTGTGTCATTGATCACTAAAACATATAGAAAATTGATAAAAAGCACTCTAACATACTGAGTACATTTGGATACAAGAAAATGAAACCCATCGCTTTGAGCTTTACTGCTTTACTGCAGCTACTTTGGCAGGCAGTACCCCCAGGACTTCTCAGACTTTTCAATGGAACTAACCTCCCCAAAGGAGAGGAAGGTTCATCGGTACTGTTCACTCCCTTCTCTGAAGATGAGCCCAACCCTATGGGCAAAAAGAAAGGCAGGGAGAAAAGTCTCAGTGGTAACAGGCCTGTGCGTGTCTGCTAAGTCGCTTCAGTCGTGTCCAACTCTTTGTGACCCTATAGACTGCAGACCCTATAGCCTGGCGGACCAGGCTCTTGTGTCCGTGGAATTCTCCAGGCAAGAACACTGGAGTGGGTTGCTGTGCCCTCCTCCAGGGGATCTTCCCCACCCAGGGATCGAACTTGCATCTCTTGTGTCTCCTTGCCATTGTCAGCACATGTCCTGATGCTCCCACGGACCTGGCTGTGCACGGCTGTCCACCACTCCGTGGCTTCCTTCCCTCGCTCCCATCAGGGCTCTCTCCCACCCACCTCCTCATGCGCACTCTCTCTGATTATCTTCTCAGAAAAAAAGCACCCCTAGCACTCTGTAGGCCCTTTCTCTGCCTTTTTTTTTTTTTAACAACACTTGTCACTGTCTGACTTCATGAAAGTGATTTCATATGTATTTGCTTACTGTTGGCCTCTCCAGCATAGCAGGTAAGCACCCTGGAGACAGGACTCTTTTTTACTACTGATGAAATATGCATCAAGCATCTGCTCTGTGAATGGAGGCTGCATGCATCCCCACTGAAGCCGAGACCGTCAGCCATGCTGCTGAAGGCTGGCCGGCCAAAAGCCGCCCAGGACTTAAAGCCGACCCACTTGGGACCAACCTGAGGCGTTGAAGCAGTACGTGTCATACTGGGAGGTGTTGGATGTGAGGATGTACACCCCTGTGTTGTTCGCAGCACAGATGGAATTGGGGTGGATCCGGGGAATCACCACATGCCCGTCTATGAACCCGTACCTGCAAAAGAAAACCAGAGGTCATCCACCTGCAACAACGTAATTAGGGACTTCATAAAATCCCATCCAAGGATGTTTCATGCAGTATAAAACCTCCTTCTGCTCACTCCTAGGTATGTCAGCGTTTTCAACTGAGCTACACGAAAGCCAAAAACAACAATAGACGGACAGTGAAAGGGACCAGCAAGGCTGACAAAGTGATTTTCTTGGAGCTCCATGAAATTTTTTTAAAAATCGATCCATTGCCATTGAAATCTGTGATCAGCAATCAGTTTGAATGAGCAGGGGGAAGCCAAAGTCAGATAAAATGACCCCTTTACCATGTGAGATCCACTCTGGCCTGCCATTACCTTCCTATTTGCCAGAAAATACAGAAAACTACTGGCTCCCATCAGACGGGAGCTAGGTGGATTTTCATCTCAGTTCATAAATCGCAAACCCATATCCTTCCCATGTCTATGCTCCTCTTCTTTCCTGGTCTCACCTTTTTCTGCGATCCCCTCATTCAAGACTTCATTGCTCTAAACGTGAAAGTCACTCAGTCGTGTCTGATTCCTTGCGACCCCATGGACTGTAGCCCACCAGGCTCCTCTGTCCATGGAATTCTCCAAGCAAAAATACTGCAGTGGGTTGCCATTTCCTTCTCCAGGGGATTTTCCCAACCCAGAGATTGAACCTGAGTCTCCTGCACTGCAGGCAGATTCTTTATCAACTGGGCCACCTTATTAATTAATATATGCCAGATACAATGCCTCTTGTCCCATGAACATCTCAGGCATGATTCCACTGCCAGTGGAAGTGAACTGACGGTCATTAAAATGCTAGACTAATGATTAATGGGTTTCCCTCATAGCTCAGTTGGTAAAGAATCTACCTGCAATGCAGGAGACCCTAGTTCAATTCCTAGGTTGGGAAGATCCACTGGAGAAGGGATAGGCTACCCACTCCAGTATTTTGGGGCTTCCCTGGTGGCTCAGCTGGTAAAGAATTCACCTGCAATGCGGTAGACCTGGGTTCGATCCCTGGGTTGGGAAGCTCCCCTGGAGAAGGGAAAGGCTACCCACTCCAGTATTCTGGCCTGGAGAATTCCATGGACTGTGTAGTCCATGGGGTTGCAAAGAGTCAGACATGACTGAGCAACTTTTGCCAGTAATGATTAAGTAGTAGCAAAGCCTCATTAGCTCAGGAATTTTCCAGAAGCAACGGTCAGAGAAGTGCTTGAACTCCTCCATCCCATCATGGTGTTTCTGGGAGCATGCTGGAGAAAATAAGTGTATCCTTTTCAGATAAAACGTACAGTGCCCAGCCTCTGACTAGCATCCCGGGGGTTGAATACTTACCGCATGATTTCTCTCAAATGTAAAATGCTTCAAAAAATGAGGTGTGGGCTGAGAAAATACCATTTGCAAGGGAAAGGGAGAGTACTAAATCCAACAGGTTTTTGAAAATGCAATGCCCAAATCCCTTCAATCTTTCCTGCCAGGGGCGACAGTATGTACCGCATCGCCCTGCAAGACCCACAGAAATGGCTGTGAGTCTGAAATTTCTAAGCACCTTGAACTCATCGTGTCTAAATTGCAAAAGCTGACATGATTAATTCCTCATCTGCATGGCCAGACTGGTTTCCCCATAGACTCCTGAGCTTGGTGCGGGGGGCGGGGGGGGCACAATTAAATATTAATGCGTTTCCATGTATCTGAGGATCCCAACTAATCAGGGTGGGGCAGACTGAAGACAGTAGCTGCTAAGCTTTTCCCATCGCCTGTGAGACTCTCCCATCTGTCTTATGGCAGTTATCTGATTCATAGCTACCTGAGTGAAATTATGGAAATACATTTTGCAACATTTAGAACCAGCTATGGGTGGAACGATAGATTTCTTTGGCACAGTATTTCTTTGCCTTTTTAAACACTAAAACTCCTGGTGAGCCCACTCCCCATTGTACTCCCATCACATTCTGCTAGTCTGTATAACACTGACATTCTAGAACTTACAATTCCCTCTGTAAATTATTCCTAAGTTTTTACCACATTGTGTTGACTGTAGGTTTTATGTGTCACCCTGTCCATCAGTTAAGGATATTAAAATTTTTATGTGTGTATACTACATGAGTCGACTTAGCACACACGCACACATACTACATGAGTAGGTTGCTGTTCCCAGGAAGAAAAGAAATACTCAGCAAATCCATCCATGCAGCAGACTTTCATCTCTTGCTCTCAGTTCTTCAGGAGGGTTGGGTCATTAAATCTTGCCCTGGGCTCAGAAGCTGGCCTGGAGTCTAGCCTCCTCCCCATGCAAGTGATGTGGCCCAGGATAGGCTGCAGAATTAAGCCTCGGTTGCTTACTTTGCAAAATGGAGTCATACAACCAACTCCTGGTGCAGTCTGAGGATTAAGACAGGGATACCCACAGGTAAGCTGGGGTCTGTGCTGTGCTCAATTAAGTCGTGTTCAGTTCTTTGCAATCCATGGACTGTAGCCTGCAGGCTCCTCTGTCCATTCTTGTCCAGGCAAGAATACTAGAGTGGGTTGCCATTTCTTCCTCTAGGGGATTTTCCCAACCCAGGGATCAAACTCGTGTTTCCTGCATTGGCAGGCATACTCTCTACCACTCAATCACCTGAGAAGCCCTCTGTCCAGCATCTAAGGGCTGGACGATTGGCCACTGGGCACAGTAAGAACTTCCCTTGTTCTCAGCATATAAGAACATTTCCGTATTTCATAAGTTTGCCTTGCCTGCATTTCACAACCAAAATTCAGCTTACAAAATCCACTTTCTTAGGCCACTGGCCTAGTCAGGGCCATATTTAAATAATTAGCCTTAGGAATAGAATAAATGGACCTGCTAATTAACTTTCCTGCATTGCAGCCTACACCTCAAGTTCAGAAGCTACCTGAGCTATCTGCTCCTTTTATATTCTCCCAGACCCTGCTGCAGAGAAGGCAATGGCACCCCACTCCAGTACTCTTGCCTGGAAAATCCCACAGATGGAGGAGCCTGGTAGGCTGCAGTCCATGGGGTCGCTGAGGGTCGGACACGACTGAGGGACTTCACTTTCACTTTTTACTTTCATGCATTAGAGAAGGAAATGGCAGCCCACTCCGGAGTTCTTCCCTGGAGAATCCCAGGGATGGGGGAGCCTTGGTGGGCTGCCATCTATGGGGTTGCACAGAGTTGGACACGACTGAAGTGACTTAGCAGCAGACCCTGCTGGAACACAAATATCTGCACACATCTGCTCTTCGCTTCAGAGTAAAGCTGCTCAACAGAGCTTTCTGTGAAATAGAAACACTCTATAATCTCAGTTGTCTGATAAAGCAGCTGTCAAGCATTTGTGGCTAATTAGACACCTGAAACATAGTTAGTGCCACCAAGAGCCAAAGTTTTGATTTTATTTAATTTTAATTAGATGTCACTAGCCAAGCATGGCTAGAGGTCACCATATTAGAAAAACTGAAAAGATGCTTCATTTTCCTCATCAGTCTAAGAGTCTCAGTTCCCACCCAGACTACAGGTGCCTTACCCAAGGACAGGGGATAGATGCATTTAACTTACATTGAATGGTTTCCAAAAAGAGTTCTGCAGCTTGACTTTTTAAAAAGCAGCCTGTGTTTGTATGTGAGCGTGTTAATGAGAAAAGAGAACGGTGTTACCTAACCTCACATTGCAGAAGTGCAGAGGGGCGGCTGCAGGATGGGGCGGAAACTTCGGACCGAAGTTGTCCAGATTCCCTAGGGTTCTTCTCATGAAAACAAACCAAACGCAAACACCTCACCACGGCGGTCACCACTGCTTGCTCTTAATGTGCACCACTTACCACAGGGCCATAAAAAAAAATTCAGAAAATAAGGGCCATGCCTGCTGTGAGGGCTGCCCAACTGGGTCAGTGGTAAAGAGTCCACCTACCAACGCAGGAGATGCAAGAGAGGCAGGTTCAATCCCTGTGTGAGAAAAATCCCTGGGGTAGGAAATGGCTACCCACTCCAGTATTCTCGCCTGGAAAATTCCATGGACAGAGCAGCCTGGCAGCCTACAGTCCATGGGGTTGCAAAGAGTCAGACACGACTGAGCAGCTGAGTGTGCACACACAGGCGGAGGCTGCTGTGAACATCCTGGAGCAGAAGGACCTGAGGACTGCTCCCTGAGCACTGCGAGGTCTGGTAGGAGGAGCCCGGAGGCCTCCTTCAACCCTTCTCACTGCTTTGCAATCACTTGTAATAATATACATCTTAATAATTTTCAGGCCCTTTTCTCTCAAATCAGAGCAACACAGAAGAGAAACAAAATCAAAAGAGAGAAAAATAGTTTGAAAAACCTGCTTCAGCCAAGTATGGAGGGTCAAGGCTCCACCAGGCACCCACTTATCTTAAACACTGTTACTTGGTTTTTCAATTTCTTGTGGTTCTGACAATGATGCTGCCGGCTTCTTCAAAGCCCAGAGCGCGCGCTGTTGACAGGAGGGTTCAAGCAAGTGGATTCCAACCTACGACCTTTAAAGCCTCCCCTGGGAAACCCCGCTGTGACTCACAAAGATGTCTTTAGCTGGCCTTAAATTTTAGTAGTCATACTGGCTCCAGATTGACTTGCCCAAATTCATGGGTGGGGCCGACTCTTCAGGCAACCAGCCATTCAGCTGTCAGAGAGGACGCTTCCGGGTCTAAGCCCCGCCCCCTGGACCCAGGCAGCTTGCCTTCCACAGTGGGCTTAGTTGGGGCGTAGGCGGGTACTGGTCCCTTACCTGCAGGTCTCAAACCCTATGCTCCGGGCCGCCTCCATCTGGGCCATGGTGGGCAGCGTGCTATTGAAGGCCTTGCAGAGGTCGGCAGCCTCAGTCTTGGAGATGCTGTAGCGACCATTCTTCTCCACGTGGAATACGCCTGCATATCGGCAGGTTATATTCAGATCTGTGGGATGAAAAGGAACAGTTAGATTGTTCTGCATCCAACATTTGTGAAGGGTAAGAACTTTGTTTTAGAGCAGCCTCATTGCAAAGCCAAATAATCTTCCCTACTGGCCAGAGCCTTCCACCTTCACTGCAGCACGTCAAAGCATCGCTGCCTCAGGCTTAAATCTGAGATAAAACGCAGGAAAGTAGCACCACTTGTACATTCTGTCCAGGTGGCGCTAGTGATAAAGAATCCACCTGCCAACGCAGGAGACAAGAGACTTGAGTTTGATCGTGAGGTTGGGAAGGTCTTCTGGAGGAGGAAACGGCAACCCACTCCAGTATTCTTGCCTGGAGAATACCATGGACAGAGGAGCCCGGCTGGCTACAGTCCACGGGACCACAGAGAGACATGACTGAGCGACTGAGCACATCATTGAGAAAACTGAGGCTCAGAAAAGTGAGCTACCCAAGGAAGTGAGGATTGCTGTCCAGAGCCTGTAGTTGCCTTCCTGAATCCCAGCTGTTCTGTTTCAGGAATATAGTTCTGAGCTGATGGCCAGGGAGGGGATGCCTGTGACTGCAGTGTCCCTGGGTACCTAGTTTCTTTGGGGTTCTGTGTGGCATCATCTTTCAAGAACCCTGAGAGGTGACATAGGTAAGTTATATACATATTATTCATAGGTGAAGAAACTGGAGCTGAGAAAAATGAAATGACTTCCCAAAGTCACCCAGCAATTAAGTGGCAGAGCTGGAATTCCATCTCAGGTCTGTTTAACACCAAAACCCACACTCTGATCCACTTATTCCCGTGTGCTCAGGAATCCTTTCATATCATTAGAGCAAGTCTTCCCTCTGGAGGGATACGCCTAAGCAACTGTGACCTAATGACGAAGATAGGATCAGTGTTAATGGAACTGTAAGGACAACAACTGCTGTCTCCTTTCTGAGCAGGAAGTAGCTTCCAACCACGAGAAAACAGTGTCTGACAAAGTGCAAACCGAGATGATAAGAGAACTGAGAAACCTCTCCACAATCTTTCTCAATTCTGAACATAGTAAAAGAAGAAACGGAGCTTTGAGAAGACATAAGGCAGTAACAAGTGGTTTTCTTTTCTTTGTTTCATCAGCACAGAGGTGCTTTTTAAAAAGTGTCAGAACTAGGTGAGATGGAACAAACGTGTTTGGGGGATTTCCTTTCTGGTCTAATGGTGTCCTTCGGAAGCCACTCACACAACGCTTGGCTGATGAGGCTAGAGGAGCACGGAGGAGGGGAGCGGACAAGGCGCTTTGAAATCCTGTTTGTTTTTACTGACATTTTCAGCTTTGGCTTCGGTTGGCCAATCTTTGCCAAGAGAAACTGTTGCGCTGGGTGATTGTCCTTCCGGAGGCCCTCTGTGTGTAGCTTACAAAAGAGAAACAAAGCTTTCCAATCAGCTTCTTGGAGGTGAGACTGTTAAGAGAGATCTCAGCAGATGCCAGGAGAGGCAGGGCGTGGCCGTCAGCACACGGCTGGGTGGCTGCCGTCACTCCCAGGTTAAATACAAAGTCTGAGGCATGGATGGTGGCTTGGAGCTAAATGGCAGTTTCTGTGTTATTGACATAAATTTGAGTTTGCCACCTGGCATGTAGAATATGCAAATGCGAAAGGAACCATTCAGATTGATACTTGTGAATAAAATCTCCTGAGTTCCACGAGGCGCAAACAACATCCCTTGATAGACAACACACACACGCAAGTGTGAGGGTGTCTCTACATGTGCGTGAGAATAGTGAGTGTTTGGTGTGTGCTTATGGTCAACCAAGACAGGAAAGCATGGATAAAATCTAGCTTCAGCCTTCCTAGAAACACGAAGATTAAACAGGGCGTGCAGTAGACCTCAGAAAAGGGGCTGCTGGATGAACGAAGAAATTCTATGCAATGTAAGGATTCCACAGCTTATATTCATCTTAGTCTCACACATAAAAAGGTCCTATCCTGGCCCTGATGGCATTCAGCCATCTGGGAATTCCAAAGACGGTTCCAAAACCTTCATTTCAGGTCAAGAGTATTCACATTTCCTCCCCTCTGGGTCCTCGTGCCTTAGAAAGGACCAAGCCTTTCAGGGTTGTGTATCCGTTAAGTCTTCAAAATGTATGAAGACTTTCCGACACTTCCTTAACACTTACACAAGCAGAAATTACTACCCCCAAAGGGTATTAGCAATACTAACAGCAATAATAGCTGTTAACACATATTGTGCATTTATGATGTATAGGCCAGACACTCTTCTATGCATTTGACAAGTATTAACTCATTTTATCCATAAAACCCCCACTATACGGTAGGTAATATTATTGTCCCCACTTTCCAGATACACAAACTGAGGCACAGAGAGGGGAAGAAACATGCCCAGGTTCACAGAACTCGTAACAATGGAGCCAGGATTCAAACCCAGCCAGTCTGGGCACCAAGAGACCACAGGCTTAACCACCAGGCCACTACTTCTAAACCCAATTTACAAAACATTTTATGCACTCTCAACCTCCCCCATGTAGAGCCAGAAATATCCCAAGGTTTAAGTTAGAGCAAGGCTGAGGCATGAGTAGCAATGGACCACAAATCACAGGACAGCCACCTGTGTCCATGGCAATGGCCACACTGCCAACACCTGTAGAGAGGCAGGACTCCCCAGATATCTGGGCATCGCTCTGGATAAACAGGATCTCTGTGATCCAGGAGCTGCCGTAACTCAAGGGCCTAATAGTAAATGGCCAAATGCATCTCTCCAATAAGCCTGTCCAGCTGGACATGAATCAAGAATGCTTTTCGCTGGGCCCTCTGGTCTCCAATAAATCATCAAATAAAGGAGTGATCCCATGTTCCTCCCTCTAAGAGATCTGATGGGTAACACTAATGGTTGGAGGCGACTTTTGGATTCAGGGTGGCGTCTGAAGGAGGAAGAGTGTTATGATGTGGTTGCCAGGAGGAGAGAGGAACCATGGGCCTGGCACCCAGGGATCTCACTGCCCATGTGGGAAGAGCTCTATCAGTGGCCTGTCGGGAAGACCACAAAAAACATGCTCACCAAGAGACCTGTGTAATCCACTCCCTGGCACCAACTCACATTGAAGCCTTGTAGTTCAACTTAGAGGAGATATACCCAAGATATACCCTGGCTTCAAGTCCTGACATTGCTACTAGCTCTGGCTTACAAAGATAGATAGTTCCTCTCTGACACTCAGCGTTCTCCTTGATGGGATGACAGTGCCATCGGGGTGTGTGGGACCGTGAAATGAGACAAAGCATGTCAAACACTCCATATGATGTTTGGCATTTAATTAGCGCCAATGGGTGCTTTATATTCATTATGTGGGTGATCTACTTCAGCTAAATTAATTCTCACAAAAGTGCTATGGAATAGGCAGTAGTCCCAAGCCCATTTTAGAGAGAAAGAAACTGAGGCACAAACAAATTAAATAATGTGTCCAAAGTCATCCAAGTGGGGGAGTCAGGGTTCCAACTCCTGGGCTATGACACCAATTCCACGGGGTTCTAGGTATACTTGTTTTTGGATAAACCAAAGCTGACCCATAACACTATTAATCTTGCCTATATTTTTCACTAAGACTCACATCAAGAAAAATAGATCTTTCTAGTAAAATCAGCCCAGCACATTTCAAAATCTTGCCTAGGGCCTGAGATGAGTAGCTTCTTGGTTTGCTCCAATCGCTTCACAAGTGGAAGAAAATCATAGCCTCTTCTGAGAGTACCACACTGTGTAATCTTTACCCAACTCGCCATTGTCTGAGGGTCTCCAGACTTTCCTAGGAGGTGAGTAGCGTGGGGTGGGGATGTCGCACAGCTGACCAGTAGGGCTGAGGGACAAGAAGTTTTCATGAGCGGGTCTTCAGGGGTCGATAAACCCATGAAATTACTTATATTCAAGATTCTGTGTGTATGTACGTATCTATGTATCTGCATGCATATGCATGCAAGTGTGTACACGTGTGTAGGTGTTTTGCTGGAGACAGCATCCCTGGGTTTCCATTAGCTTCTCAAAGATGTCTATGACAGAAACAGGTACAGAATTATAAGAAACTATTATCTTTCAAGTGAAAGTGTTAGTCACTCAGTTGTGTCCGACTCTTTGCGACTCCATGGACTATAGCCCGCCAAGCTTCTCTTTCCATGGGATTCTCCAGGCAAGAGTACTGGAGTGGGTTGCCATGCCCTCTTCCAGGGGATCTTCCTTTAAGGTTTCTTCATTAATTAGAAATTCCAGGATTCTAAAATTTTGGAACTTCCTTGTGGGCTTCCTGGAAGCAGTGACTGCGTCTTTCCCCAGCACCCTGTGCTTCCCCACTCCCCCAGGACAAGCAGATTGTGTGAGCGACAAACAAAACACGTCTCAGGTCCGCTCCCCACATCGTGTCTAAAAGAATCAGCAGCTGGCCCTGATTGAGAATTCCCCAGTAGATATTTCAAATGTCTTGAAGCATTTGCTTCTGAGAACTTATGCTGTTTTCCCTGAAAGCAAACGCTGCAGAGACCAACTTTCAGCTCTGTAACCAGTGTTGTCTGTCTGGACTTCACAGTCATCCTCTCCAAGATGAGCAAGGCCTTTTTGCATCCTGTCATTGGGACCCCTGAGGCCGGATCTCCTGGCCTGAGGACGTCCTGAGGACACACACAGGGCTCCCCAGATGCAGACCCCGGAAGGCCATCTGCGGTCATGCTGTGCCCAGAGACTCCGTTCTCCGAGCCAGACTTCTCCAGATGGCCCCAAATGAAATAGTGTGTTTTCCAACAGGCGCCACCTAGAAGGGCCTGGCCCCTTCCGTCATCTCCTCAGAATGGGTGAGGCAGCATTAAGGCAGAATGAGATGTTTGTTTCCTGATTTGGTCCCACCAGAGTAGGCTGTTGAGTCTGGGGAAGCTGGTCTTCTTGAAGATGGGGAGAAGGCCACTTGGTGCGACTGAGTGACTCATGCACTTTCCACGGCCATGATAATAACTGCAAACGTTCATCCAGCACCTAATTGGACCCCTATGAGGTTTTTAATATTTTACACCTAAAATTTCATTTAATTCTCACAGCAGTGGTGGTATATGGCAGGCACTTTTATTATCCCCATTTGACCCAGAAGGTAACTGATTCTTTGAGAAGACAGGAATGACATGAGCCAGGGGCCAGCAGACCAGATTTCTGATTGGGCAGTCTGGCTGACCACAATGCAGTGTTAAGTGGCACCTCACACGTGGGACAGATGTTAAGCTATAGGAAATCTTCTTCTCCACATGGTTTTTAAGGTGCAGAGAGGTGAGAATTAAAAGAGGGCTCTGCAGAGAGGAATTTGAGCTAATAAGCTCAAGTATTATTTTAAGATCACAGGTCTCTTGATTCTGGACCAGAATCAAGGTAGGGCCCTTCTCCTAAGAGCTTGGGAAGATGTCAGTGGGAAGACCTGCACTAATAGAACTTACACCCTCTCCCTGAGGCAAAGATGCCAAGGAGGTCCCCGTGTTTGCTGACTTTCCCCAACAGAAGGCTGGCTTCCTCTTTCTCATCCTACTTGTCCTCTTCCCATCATCCCCTTGAAGATCAAACACTCCAACCCCAGCTGCAGCCTCAGGCCTCTTCTGCCCTTTACAGTCTAAGGACTCTGGCGGAAGTCAGGCAGGGCAGAATGAAGACAGGTTGGCCTAGGACTGGGATGCCAGACCACAGGCTGTCCCTGTGACATTTTGAGATATCTGATGACCAGCCTACAAATTTCAACAGACCAGGCCATTCCAGCTGGGTCATGACACTCCATTCACTCCATCAAACTCCTGGAGTCAATCACATGCAAGACAAAAGCATCTGTGGGCTCTCCACATTTTCACCTTTATACTGTTTATCATGAGTTAGCCAGGATCCTCTGTCTTCTGATTTGCTGAGTTCATGTCTGGAAAAGGTTATGCAACTCACAAATCTAATCGAACTGATTCTGAACAGAACTAGGGAGAGAAAAGGTCAATTTTTAAAAAAGCATTATTGCTAATTGGATCACCTGTGTTGAAAGTCAGGCAGGATAACAGGGAGCAGCTAACTAAATTCTCATGAGACAAGAGGAAACAAAAATCCACAATGACTGAGCATAGCCCCCTAGCCAGCTGTGAGAGAAGCAGGACCTCCGGGGTCCATACTTGCTAGATTTCGGACCCTCTGTCCATTTCTCTGACTACTGAACTTGCTTTTGTAAGAGGCCTGAGCAAGCTGTTCCAATAAAGGCCACAGTCCACAGTGTCAATGGGACACGGAGAAACCATCCTGTTCTTCACTGTGATTGTTTAATGTCTTCAAAGCCCAGAAGTTTCCATCTAGGAGTCTTCCTGGCAATTACAGCCCCTGCTGCCACCCAGGTCTGCCAGTCCAGAAGGCTGGCAGCATTCCCACTGCCCCACATCTCTCGCCCCCATCCCCTGATGCCCATGTGATGGGCGCCTGATGAAAGGGTCTATTGTTCAGCATCCCCTTCTGAACCAGGCCAGAATCACGCTCAGTGGCCGAATCGCCTTTGGCTGCGCGGGCAGACCATGAGTCCTGAGTGACTCAGTGTCTCCGGGAATTGCCCTGGAGGCGGGTGAGGGTTTAATGAGCAGAGAAAATACTCATACACCATCATCCCCAGAGAATTTCCTCCAGAATGTGTCCTGGGTGGCTTTCAACTGAGCTTTTCATCTCTTGGCACTCAGAAGGGAAGTGCACCCCTATTTCTTGGCGCCTGACTCTATCCCCTGGCCTCTCAGCCTCTTGTCCAAGGAGCCTGTCATGGCAGCCAGCACTGAACCAACAAGGACCTATCACATCCACTCTGTCCGAGGAAAGTCCAAGGGCTCTCAGCCACTGCCCTGACCCTTCAGTCTAGGCCTCCCAAGGACCAACTCCATGAAGCTCTTAGCTTGTTTGTACAGAGTCTAAAGAAAGAGCCCCCCACCCCTGCCTCCTGGTGGAAGGATGGGAACTGGGGGAGAGGAGAGGGTGGGAAGGTCTGTTTAGGGCCCCACGCCTGATCCTGGATCCAACAGTCTTTCTGGCCAAGGAGAGTGTGTCCCAGAACTGTCACCTCAGTACCCAATTCTGTGAGGCTAAGTGGTTTTGATGAACGAGTCTCCGGGAAGACAGCTGAGGGAGAGAAACCACAGCGTGTACCCCTACGTGTCGCCATGGCAACCAGAAAATGCTCGGCTCTGGGCCTAAGACCTTTGTTTTCTTCTGTTTTCTTCTTTTTTGGATCATATCTGTTTAACAGACTGACTAACACAAACCCAGGATGTGGTTAAAAACAAATGAGAAAGTATCTCAGGAGCCTACAGGGGGTTTTTCCTGTTGCAAGTAGAAAAAAAAAAAGAGGTCCTACTTTGTTTCATACCTATATATACTGCGGTGGGGGGGCGGGTAGGTAGTTATAGTATCACCTATCTAGTTCAGGTACAGCTCTGGCTCAGGTCTGGAGCCGGATCTTTGAGGAACTGGCTGGTTTTATTTTGAGGGGAGTACTTCACGAGGGGCTTCCCTGGTAGCTCAGCTGGTAAAGAATCCGCCTACAATGCAGGAGACCCTGGTTTGATTCCTGGGTCTGGAAGATCCCCTGGAGAAGGGCTAGGCTATCCACTCCAGTATTCTTGGGCTCCCCTGATGGCTCACACAGTAACGAATTGCCTGCAGTATGGGAGACCTGGGTTCAATCCCTTGGGTTGGGAAGATCCCTTGGAGGAGGGCATGTCAACCCATGCCAGTTTCTTGCCTGGAGAACCCCATGGACAGATGTGCCTGGCAGGGTTCAGTCCATGGGGTTGCAAAGAGTCAGACATGACTGAGCAACTAAGCATAGCACAGCACACTTCATGAGAGCTGAGGTGGGCTGAGACTGCCACTCACGGATAATAGCTGCTTTTCGGGGTGGTTAGTGAGTCACCGACACACAGATGACCCATAGGGCCCCATCTGGGAGAGGGGCGAAGGGGTTCTAGCTTAAATCTTATTCATTATGAGCTGTGTGACCTTGAATAAATCACTCTCGATCTCTGGTTCACGCCTAAACTTCCTGCCTCCCAGGATGAAGAGAGGAGTTAGGAAATGCTTGAGCTAGTAGGATAAAGCAAGGAGGAGCCAGATGCACACCTGGGGTGATGTGAACATCTAAACACTTTCCAAAAATCTAATATTGACTAAGATGCATATAGGCTCCAACCCCAGCAGAACAGGTGGATCAAAGCACAAGCAGGTGTCAGTAATATCACTATGGTGGGGTCTTTCCATCTCCAATTATGAAGCATTTCTACATCCAGAAGCAGCCCTGTGAGGCCCATCAGGTAGGTACTATGGCCCCATTTTACAGATGAAGAAACTAAGGAGCAAGAGATTCAGAGACTCCTAAGTCTTATAGAATTTGAATAAAACCCAGACCTCAATTCAGATTTTCGAGGTATTCTGATTTTCCCCATTGTCCGTGGTTCTGCTCTTTCCATCTTGGGTGTCAGCCAGCAAAGGGGAAATGTGGCAGCATTCAGACAGAAGGGTGATGGTTTTCATACTTTACCTTCCCTTCTCCTCCCAGTGATGTCTTAGGCAGAACCACAATATTTAAGAATGGAGGAAAGCAGAGCTGCTTCCGTGGGAGCTGGAGTGAGGATGAAGGGGCAGACCCAAGACCCTGGATCCAACAGCGGCTCATTCTTGCCCAGCCCCCACCCCACCCCACCAAGGTCCTGATACCCTCCACAATGCTTTCTAAGAAGCTGCATGGAACACTCAGGAAACCACGGCAGTAGGGGTCCATAATAGCAATGACAACCACTGCTTGGCAAGGCACGCTGTGTGCCAGGGGCTCCAAAGCATCCTAAGAGGGTGAGCCACCCCTGTGACAGATGTGGATGCAGAGGGTCAGAGCACTAAGTCGTTAGTACAAGGCTCTGAAGCCTGAAGGCTGCGGCCCAAATGAAACACACTGCATAAAATGCTTTTTAAGTGATCCAAGCTTAGTAATTAAAAAAATGCTCTCATCAGTCTCAAGAATAAAAATGCCTTGCAATGTAAAGCTCTCCTTAAAGGCTGGGGAGAAGATAGCTAAGTCTGCCTTTCTAAACCTAATCTACAGTGATGGGAGCTGATCAGCAATGGACTCAAGAGGCTTGACAGATCCAGAAACTGAGGTGAAGCTGCTGTCCTCCAAGGCAGAGCCATCCAGGCTGAGGGGAACAGAAGGCCAGCACCAATGCCCACAGAGCCCAGCAGGACTGCCCAGTCCGGGGTATCTCCAACTTGATTTGAATTCCTTGACCCTATCTCTTCCAGCATCCTTTCAAGGGATGAAGAGAAGATTCTGGAATCTATGGAGCTGCTTTTTGGTGTCGGACATTAATCTAGGTGTGGCAATAATGTCCTACCATGGGATCCTCAGAACGGCTTTGAGAGGTCAAATCATCAACTCCGTTTTGCAGATGAAACAGGTGAGGCCCCAGAGCACAACCGACTCAACATTCGACTACGAAAGTGGCGTGGTCACAAGTCAAAGGACGGTATTATACCTGGTTTCTGACATGAGTTAGTTTAGGTGTTTACCAAAGCCACGCTCCTCTGCTTGGGGCACAGAGACTCTCGCACTGGGGGCTGAAAATGCAAGGACCCTGTTGGGTGTGGTTGGGACAGGTCCTCCTGGACCTCTGGCTGGGCTTCTCTGCCATACTACCAGAATGGAGCACCTACTGTGTGCTAAGTGCCTCACACTGATTATCTCATTTAATTTCCACAACAAATGTATGATATAAGGACAACTGTTGATCAGACCTTATCACAGATAAGAAAACTACAGTTTAGAGAGGCTAAGAAACCTGTTCTTTTCCTATTCATTTATTTATATAATTAAATGTAAGTTGCCTCTATAAGTTAATTATGTCAAATTAAACATTTAATTAATTGGCATTTTAATATTTAACTGTTGACATTTTACCTGTTTTTCTTATTTCTGAATTTTGGTACTTGGAATATACACTCTTATGATATCCAAAACGAAGAAAACAATTTGTCCAAGTTTGCACTGTTAAGGGGTCAGGCAGCCTGGCACCTTTACATGGATTGAGACAGAACAAGAACCAGGCCTTTAGGTTGGCCCTTTTCTCTTCAAATACAACAGCAGTGAACTGATGCAGCTACAAAAGCATGCATTGATAACAAAAAGTATTAAAGTGACCAAGGAGAATTCTACATGTCCACCGATTTTGAATTAGGAGGGCTTGGGAAATCATCAGGTCGTGTTTTTGTGACTCAGTCAGTCTCTCTTCTCATAGATTACATTTCTCTCTCTCTCCCTCTATCGGATGCTAAAGTGAAGAGCGGTGTGTGTGCACCCACGTGAATCACAGTCTCCTTTGCAGTTCAAGAACCTGGCCATTATTCATTCTCCAGACGCTTCTGGAACATTGCTCAGCCATAAAAAAGAACAAAATTGTGTCCTTTGTAGAGAAGTGGATGGACCTAGAGTCTGTCATACAGAGTGAAGTAAGTCAGAAAGATAAAAACAAATATCATATATTCCACATGTATGTGGAATCTAGAAAAAACACGGTACCAGTGAAACTATTTGCAGGTCAGGAATAGAGATGCAGACATAGAGAACGGATATATGGACACAGAGAAGGGAAGTGTAGGATGAACTGAGAGATTAGAATCAACATGCATACACTGCTGCTGCTGCTGCTAAGTCGCTTCAGTCGTGTCCGACTCTGTGAGACCCCAATGACAGCAGCCCACCAGGCTTCCCCGTCCCTGGGATTCTCCAGGCAAGAACACTGGAGTGGGTTGCCATTTCCTTCTCCAATGCATGAAAGTGAAAAGTGACAGTGAAGTCGCTCAGTCGTGTCCAACTCTTCACAACCCCATGGACTGCAGCCCACCAGGCTCCTCCATCCATGGGATTTTCCAGGCAAGAGTACTGGAGTGGGGTGCCATCACCTTCTCCGATATATACACTACCATCTGTAAAACAGATAGCTATTGAGAAGCTGCTATATAACACAAGGAGCTCAGCTCTGTGCTCTGTGATGACCTAGATGGTTGGGACTGGGAGGGAGGGCGGGTGGTAGAGGGAAGTCCAAGAGGGAGGGAATATATGTATACAGGTAACTGATTGGCTTAGTTGTACAACAGCAACTAACACAACATTGTAAAGAAATTACACTCCAATTAAAAAAAAAAAGGATTAATACAAATGTTTCAAACAGAAACCCTACAAAGGGAGACGCTGGATCATGGGGATATTTTTAAAAATCTGGGCCAGAAGATTTCTAGGATCAGTACAGTTCCAACTGCCCTGTGAGCTAAGAGCTTGTAATTCACACCTCTTCCTGAGCTTTCAGTCTCTGAAATCTCATCTGTAACCACAGATGCCAGATGCAAATGCCAGGCTCCAGAGAACTCATTCCTGACAAGCTTTTAAATCCGACTCAAGCCACAGAGTTTGGACCAAAATCTTTACCATTTCATGCATCGCTGGAGTGGGCCAAACATAACTTCCTGCTCTTAAGGAACATGGCTCACACAAAAAGCCAGGAGGCTTAGAAATAGAGAAGGTTACAAATGACCCTTCTGCCAAGCTGTCAAAGAAAATAAGATCTGGATTTTCCCTCAAATAAACGGTCACTGGACATGGAAAGAGACCACACCTGGGTGAAGGCCTAAACTCTTTTCACCATGGACAATTGAGGGGCATCCTAGAAGCTCTAGGATGAGGATGACAAGAACTCTTCCTACGAAACCTGTCCTCTCAGGTCACTATTGGTCTCCCTAGGGCATGGTGCAAGGCATACATTCAAAGTCCCTTCTAGAAGATACGACCCTGGCAGCTGAGGACACACAAGGTCCCTGCTTATGTGCTAGTGTGGGGAAACAAGACAGTCATACAGGGAAATGCAGAGTATAAATAAGGCAGTCTGGGATACTGGTACCACACGAAAATAAAAGATAAACAGGCTGCCTCTTCTGGCAGTCTGTGTGGTCTGAGGCTTACTCTTTTATGAAGCTGTTGGGTATATTTTCCTTATTTACTATGGGGCTCTTGGTGAGATCAGATACCTGACAAAAGAAAATACCTATACACAAACAGAGAGAGATTAAATCATATTTGGAATTCATCTTTGCCTTCCAGGGTCCATGACGAGATGTCCCTAGAATGCGGACTTAAGATAAACACAGGAGACTTGGGAGGCAAAGGCCAAAGCAACTGAATGAGCCAGCTTCGGTGTCCACTTGAGCCATAAGCTGGGTACAGAGTTGATGGAAGTGGGCTGCAGACACCCATTCTGGGTCTATGCCTGAACTCGAAGGAGGCAAATCAGCGTGACAGAGCAAGCCCATCAGACTGCAACTGTGCTAAGTCCACGCACCAGCCCTGAAGGCTTACAAGAATCTCCCAGCATCTTCAGCCTCTCGGAGTTTACAGTTACTAAGGTGATGGAGCAATCACCCCCATGGTATTGTAAGATGGTACAGCAGCCAAGCTCATGGTCTTTCACATTAGAGAGACTTGAGTCCAAAGCCCAGCCTGGGGTCCTGTGGAATGTTAGGCACACCATGTTTTCTTAACCTTCCAGCCGCATTTCTTCCTTAGTAAAGAAAAGGCAGCAACTCCCTCATGGGGTGCTTTTAAGTGTAAATGAAGACAGGCACTTGAAACAGGTGGCAAAGTACCTGACACTTAGTAAAGTGGCTGGGATTTGATTAATATTAGACAATCAACTCACAGATTAAAGTGTATTTAAGGCTAAGAGCCTCCTGCTCTGACAATTCTTGATAAACTGGCCAGCCACTCACTGTATCACCGGTAACAGCCACTCAAGGCTCTCAGTTAGGAGTCAGGAGCCTAATTATTCAGATACACAAGCCCCCACTCTATACAATATGTGCAATTGACAGATAGGAAGGAAAGAAAGAAGGAAGAGGGAAAAGCAGAAAGGAAGGAAGGAAGGAAGGAAGGAAGAAATCATCAGATAGATGAATGGGTAGATGGATAGACAGACATTATTTATAAAACACTATTCTTGGAAGAAGTCTGCCTCAAGTGATATTAACCCATAGAATCAAAATGGGTTCCATTAGGACCATTCTTGTTCATCTTTATATCTGTGATGTCTGATTCATAGTATGGTGCCCAACAGATGTTTCTTTAGTTTTGTGGGAAATACATTAGAGTCCAGTGACCTGGGATCTGGAGTTTGACTTCTTACTAATAAGCCATCAGTACTCATCAGTAAGGGTTCAGTTTCTTTATCAGACCCAGGAAGAAGTTGGCTTTGGTAGTCTCTAGGTCCCTTGGCCAGCCTAACGCTCTGCCTTTAGAAGGACAGGTCTATGTTTCTTTTAAACTTGTTCTCTAAACCCGAGTGGCTCCCTCTTGCCTGCAGGGTTGTGGTATTTCCCTTTGGAATCAAGGGGGCGGTGGTGTGCGTCAAGCAGGCTGGAGCGGCCAACAAAAAGAAATAATAGACAAAACAAGAGTGTTACCAGCATCCTGCTCTCTGATTACACCAACTAAACGCCTTCCAGCCCACAGAGACTAGAACCTGCCCCATCGAAGTCGGAGAGAGAGAATGGTTTCAATTAAGAAAAGCACAGCAGGATGGTGGATTCCCTTAGGGAGACTACTCCTAAATTATTACAAACAGCCCCAGTGCTCCCTGCAGCAAATCTCAGCATCGCGGGCCAACTCAGACCATTCTTTAGTTGTGAGACAATCTTCCAGTGAGGTGCTTTCGAGGCAGATCCCACCTGCACCCCTGGAAGTTGAGACGCCCACTCTTGATTGACTCCCAGATCTCTGGTGGTCTCGCAGGTCCCGCTGCCAGAGCAGAGAGCAAAGAGGGAGGTTCGCTCCACCTGTTTTCCCAAAGATGACTCTCAGTAGTACTAAATTGTTTCAAGAACGTTCATTTTCAAGGAGCCAGAAAAACCCAGATTCTCAGGAAAAGGAGACGCCTTGAAGCTGGAGATGGGGAGGATACGATGGGCCCCATAAGACTGAGTGGGAATGTTGGTGTGGTATTAGAGGGAGAGGATTGAATTTCAGCCCCACCACATGAGAGCAGAGCCTTCTTGGGCAAATTACTTCATCTTTATGAGCCTCAGTTTCTCAGGCTATAAAATGGCTCTGAGGAAATGCAGTCATTCATTTACTGAATGGATATTTGCTGCAAACCTCAAAGAGAGGTTTATGGCAGTTAGATAATAAACTCACGGGGAAAGCATCAGCGTTGAGTTTGGTTCATAACAAGTGTTCAGTAAATGTCAATCTTTTTCCTTTTCCCACAGGAAGATTAAAAAAACATCTTGCATGACCAGCCCCAGCTCTCCCAGATATCAAGGGACCCCTGGGTTCTGATTTATAACGTATTTACACTACGAGCAACTGTTGGTGTTTTGATAGTCTTGTTTCAGCCCGAACAGCAGTCTGCAACCAACTCTTAAGAAACTAAAAGCAAAATGAGAACGTGACACAAAGGCGAACACTCCTATCAAAAGATGCAAAGTTTTAGTCACTTCTGAGGTGTGGCGGGGAGGGCCGGATCCTCCTTTCTTTAGAGGTGAACTACGCAGTTAAAGGTAATTAAAGTATTTGGGTGAGATAAGAGGATTGAACATCCCAATATGATTGAAGGGTGGGCACTTCATGTGTTCAAAAGCTGGTCCCCCAGCCCCAACCCCTCCACAACCAGGAAATTCCAAGCCTGGGCTTCTGGGGGAAGCAGGGGCCCTGAGGAACTTCCAAATTTCCAGAATGAGAAGGAAGCTACTGCATTAAATTGCCCCTGAGGGTCTTTCTACACTCTGACACCAGGTAAAGGAGCACTTCTCCCCGAGAGGGAGGAAATACCATCTCCTCCTCCAGTCTCATGCCAACTATCAGCACTGAAGGCAGGAAGAGGCAGATCCTGCTGAGACAAGCAGCCTTGGAGACTGCCTGTCATCAAGCAAGTAAAGACAGGCCTGGAGCGCGTCGGCCGACTCGCTTTCACCAGCTTCTGCAATAGCCAAGCTTCCTGGAACATCCCCGCTGCCTTGTCTGCCTGGCAACAGTTGTTCCAGTAAGCACGTGGGTGTCAGCACTTTGGTGTCCCCTCGCCACAAATTAAATGAGACCTTATTGACTAACATTTTGCCCAGAAACGGAATGAACATCTTCCAAAGGCAGCTGGAAGCATTTCTCAAGCGCAGCAGGAACAAAGTTTGGGCTGAATGAGGAAGGGAGAGGTTCCAGGTCTAATACTACAGTGCTGACCCTGAGGATGCTTGCTCCCTGTCAGTCGCTCCACACACGATCTGGTAGTCCTTACACAATCCTGCACCTAGGTATTATTACTCTGCCTTAAAGACAGGAAAACTGAGGTTCAGAGTGTTGTCAACTGCCACATAATTGATGAGGGGTAGGACTTGAACCCACGCTTCCGGGTGGCTCAGTCAAGATTCTGCCTGCTATGCAGGAGCCACAGGAGATGCAGGTTTGATCCCTGGGTTGGGAAGATCTCCTGGAAGAGGGCACGGCAAGCCACTCCAGTATTCTCGCCCGGAGAACCCCTTGGACAGAGAAGCCTAGTGGGCTACAGTCCACAGGGTTTCAGAGTCGGAGACGACTAACGCGACTCGGCACGCATGCAGGACTCAAACCCAGACTGAACTCCGGGACCCACCGTGCTTTCTGAGAGTGGGATGCCAGACTCAGATCCCACTCATGAATCCCTGACCTTGGCACTTAGCCCAGAGGCTGAGCTGACAGTCAGTCCTACTAACCACAAGGATGATGAGTAAGCCTTCTCTAATGTACCTTTTAGAAGAAGACAGAGAACCTGACTTTGAGAGACTATTTTCTGATGGCCTATTTGAAGAGATGCCTGTTTGTAAATGTCTTCCAGAGAGTCTGGGAAGCTCATCTGGAGAAGAAACCGGATGAGGTTCCCAGAGGCCTTAACAATGCACACAATGCAGCATACAGAAGTAGATGTTGACTTTAGCTTTCCGGGCAATACAAATAACAGGAAGCGCAAACAGATAATAGGGTACCCTTCCTCTACCCCGAGAAACAGTCTTTAAGGAAGGCTGGGGATTATCTGATGATGTTTTTCTGTAAGGAAACAGAGCTGCCCCCAAACAAGTTTCACAAGAGAGCCATGGGGAGCCCCACCCTCTGTCCCTAGTAAGAAGAATCTAGAATATCCAAGGCTTGCCTCCCCAAATCTTCCTCCATCTCTTCTCTCCCTCAGCAGAACATGTTTCCTCCTTGTCTTTCACAGCCATCCTGAACATTGCACATATTCAGCCTCTGTTTGGTGCTCTTGCAGAAAACCATGGAAGAGATTATATCTAGGTGATGACAGCCAAGAGGAATGGCAATTGGGGTGGTGCACAGTCACAAAGGGAGGAGAAAAGATGTGGTCTGTTTGCTAACCCTCATTTGCTTTCTAAGCAAGTGTGTCTCTTACTCCAATAAACAGATAAATAGATAGATGATACATACACGGATGGATAGGTACACAGACCAACAGATAGATACAGATGATAGACATATATGATAGATACATGGATGGATGAACAGACAGATACATAATAGCTACATGGATACATACATATGCAAAGTTGTTTTTTTGATTGAATTTGGACATCACAGACTGAGTCCACCAGGGTAAGCCACAATCGCACAAATCCAACCAAACAGTAAAGTGGATACAGGCCTTCAGAAAAGAAGACCAATTCCAAGTCTATTCGTTCAACAAGATTTTATCCAGTGGCCCCATGGGCTCTGTGCTAGGCACTGAGACCAGGGTATTGAAAAAAGGTCAGCAAGGTCATTGCCCGACGTAGACTATGGTCCAGGGGAGAAGATAGACACTCAACAAAACAACAACATGGCACAATAAATGTACCAGAAGAGCAAGGTGCTGAGCGCTTGCACTTGAAGGGGAAGCCTTTCCTCCCCAAGGCCTCTGCTGTCCCCAAGAGATGCCTCCCGGGGCATTGTCAGTTCAGCTGAGAACTGGGGGATAGACAGAGAACTAGCGGGCCAGGCTCAGCAGGCCTCGCAGTCAGGAAATTCACCCTCATAATAAAGCGTAAATCATTTCAGTTTGATAGAATCCATTTCTTCTCGCTCTTTCATCATTAGATTTTGAGAAGCAAGGCCCCCTTCCTGTGTCAGAAACCAGCACATTCTTGAGGTCCACATTAAACATCCCCGGGTTTCTCTTCCCTGGATTCAGTCCTTATAAATCCTTTAATGACACTTAAGTGATAATAAGGAATGGAAAAAAATTTTAAATTCTGAGTTTCCCTCCATGCTGTTAAGACTTATGAGCACACTGCGTGAGGCAGGACACTGGCCCAGAAAATCCACCTGTCCATCTTTGGACTAATCAAAATGTTAAGATGTTGGGCCCTTAAGCTTTGGACTCAGAGAAACTATTAATATTTGGAAGGAGTTTTTCTGCTTATGAAAGAGCAATTATTCATACAAAATTCAATAGTTAATTTAGATTCCCTGAAGCAATTCTGATCCATGGGGAGTCAACACAGGGTGGTTGCAGGAACATCAGCTCTGAGAGTGGAGAAGTTAGGATTCAAATCCTGAATCTGCATTAATTCTGTGATCCTGGGAAAGTCATTAAATGCCTCTCCTCTACAGGAGTGTAATAATGCTAACCGGGAAGCTGATGTGAGTGCTGGATTAGATAATGGAGCTGAACACGCTTCACACACATTAAAACACTCCAGGAGTGTAGTTTTCGAAAAGGGAAGCCAGCCTTCTCCCTTGGGGGTCATCATCTCATAATTTACAGGAAGAGATGCTCTTCCAAGGTCGCAGTAATTCTTTTTAAATGGATCACTACAGACTCATGGTCCTCGGCAAAGTGCAGCTCCAGCAGCGCTGAGATGAGCTGCAATGATGAGTTTCTAATAATAAAGTGCTCAAGTGTGCAAAAGATGGACTATTTCTTGTAAATTATAACAGATTTAAGGTAATTCCCTGATATGCCTTTATTGGAGAGAGACAAAGATAAAGTTACAGCTATTGTGACTGAGTATAAACCCAGACCATCCAAGCCTCCACCTGCAGTGTGTCCCCCATGTGAACTCTTGTCAGTGAGGTGTGTCTTCCCGGGAGAAGCATGAGGGTGTGACTTAGAAAACACAAGAACTTGCCTTTTTTCTTTTGCCTACACAGAATTGCAAAGCAAACTCTACCAGCTATGTCGCCTCCCTTAGAGCCTTATTGATTATAAGAGAAATTGTCACCAATGCAGTAAAATTCTTCTAATTGAAAGTGCTTCAGGGAAGAGGAGGCCACCAACTCCTAACCCATTTGGGTGGATCATGACTGGTCTAAGTTGAGCACTGTGATCGGAGTTCTCCATGCCAGTGATCGGGTTAGTGTGGGTCTCCTGGGGAATGGCCCCCATTCTTCCAATGAGAAGTAAAATGAAGTTACTCAGTCGTGTCTGACTCTTTGTGATTCCATGGACTGTAGCCCACCAGGCTCCTCCATCCATGGGATTTTCCAGGCAAGAGTACTGGAGTGGGGTGCCACTTCCTTCTCCAAGGGAAGTCAATTAAGGACTTCTGCAGAAGCCATCCTTCCATTTTTTTAGAAGAGATATTTATGAATAAGTATTCCTTCTTCTGGTGGTAGACACTGCTTTTTGTTTTGTTTTTCCATAGGATGTCTGGAACTGAGAGAGTCAATCTGAGACCATAAAGGAGGCTAAACTACAGGAAGACACTATGAGGGGCAGAGCGGAAAGCTGGAAGAAAACTGGATCTTTGGTAACATTATTGCTTCTGGAATCATCCTGTTTCCATACTTCTTGCTGTGCTAGATAACAATTTATGAAGGCTGATTATTCTGTTAACTTACAGTGATACCAGCTGACATGCACTGATGTGGGTATACCAAGAACTATGTGACAGATAGCAATTGCATGGGACTGACACACCATGAGTTGATGCATAGATGGACTGTGGCTTTTGTTCAGTCATGATAGCTACAACTCCATCCTTATCTCTCCAACCCAAGAAAGCACATCTGAACAAAAGGAAAAGGATGTCATCATCATCACTGAGAGGGACAATAGCCTGAATCTGTTCTTGTTCAGAAGACACAGTTGTTTATAACTGACCATCTGGATGGCTGGTGCCTATACTCTGCTGATTGATAAATACTATTAGCATTGTGCATGTGTGTGTGTGCACATGTCCGACTCTTTGCGACCCCATGGACTGTAGCCCTCCAGACTCCGCTGTCCATGGAATTTTCCAGGCAAGAATATTGGAATGGGTTGCAACTTCCTACTCAGGGGATCTTCCTGACCCACAGATTGAACCTGCATCTCCTGAATTGTCAAGCAGATTCTTGATCACTGTGCCACCTGGGGAGCCCAGCCTGTGCTTTTACCTGGAAGCATTCTAAGTGATGCTTTGTGGGGTTTTTTGTTTTTCCTTACCACAACTATCTCACCCTCCTGATAGAGTCCACTCTGGTCATCTCCAAGTATTTACCACCAACAAAGAGATTTTTAAAAAGTGAGGCCTTTGTAGTCAAATAGTTGGACATCTGAATCCTAGGGCTCTTGCTTGCTCCTCCTGCCTGGACCCAGTCAATACACCTGTATGGCTGCTGGAAATCATGCTACAAACCACCTCTCAGGGACACATCGGTCAGGCCCCGGCCTCAAACTCTTGCCACTGAAGTGTTCGAAACAAGACCAAGAAACTTCCAATAAAATGGACCAAATTTGACCCTAAACCAAAGCTTAATGTTCAAGATACCTATTTAAATTATGAATTTTTCTCCCATGGAAAAAGGATACTTTTTGCTTCCCAGAGTTTGGGTTCTTTCATTTCCCCAACATGTGCTTCTAAAAGTTTGAGTCAACTTGGAGGTTTTCATGGCTCTCTTCCCACCACTGCCTATTGCAGGGCAAGTAGAACAAACCTCTTGCTTTCAGCATTTTGAGGAATAAAACCTTGATTTTTGGCCCTGTTATTCAGAGGACCCTATGTGAGGCAGCCAGAACAGGAGCTGCTGTAGACAGAGTTGTGATGAGCTCTGACCTCACCTACCAAAATGTTCCCTGGACTTCAGAGCTGGTGGGATTGAGGAGTCCAACAGGTAGCCTCAGCCCCTCAAATGGCGCTGCAGGGATCCTGCAAACACTCATTGCTATTCATTGAGAAGTCTTCTCTCATGCTCTAAATCAGGCGCAGTCTCCCTGTTACATGCTCTCACAAGCTCCTGTACTTCTCCTTCTGAGCTCTGACCACAAGTGTAATTAAACAAGGGTGTAATGAGTTGTTTACAGCGTCTTCCCAGCTCGAACATAAGTCCCATCACAGCAGAAACTGTGCCTCTCTTGTTTAAGGTTGTATTCCTAGTGCCTGGCAGGAGTGCCTGGCATATATTGGTATTCAGTAAATGCATGTTGAGTAAACAAATGCACCGTTTGAAAACCACTGACTGCTCAGAGAGCCTAGGTAAGAGCTAGGCCAGGTGATGCTGGGCCTTTTGGTTTCCAAAGGTTCATTGAGTCATAAAGGATCAAAACAAACACCGAGCATGCATGCACAAGGTACTACATAGGAAACCAGAGCCGAGCACAGTGAGGCCCAGCAGAGTGTGAACACCTGCACTATTTCCCACTGTGTCACACACGCACACACAAAACCCAAGCCCGGGACTACTTTCTCTTCCTCTGTGTCCTCCAAATCTTCTGGCCCCCTGTGTCCTCCAAATCTTCTGGCCCTGGTCAACCGTGTGTCCTCCTGTTTAGTGCCCTTTCCTGTCATCTCAAAGGGTGAAACGGAAAGGGTACTGGATGGAGGGGCAGAAACCAGAGTTTTGACTCTAACCAGTTGTGTGACCTTGGGCAAGTCATGTGCAGTCTTTGAGACAGCCTTCCCATAGTCATCCAAAAGAAATAGGTGGAGTTTGTAATTTCCAGCGCCTTTCCCCATCCTGAAGTGCCATCATCATGGGCTTTGTGTCACCAGATCCTGAAAACTTCTCACTTAGGGCTCTTTCTCCTCTTTTCCGTCTCTGGATCCGTAATTCAGTCCTGCTCTAGGATGCAGCTCAGCCTTGCACCTTCTAAGCCCTAGCAAAGACTCTGAAAACCCTCCCTCACTGGCCTTCAGCGCTTTCACTGAGTCACCGCAGTAGGGCTATTGTGACACAACTTGGCAGGGCACCGCCATCCCCTGCAGGCTGGCTGTGTCTGCCCGCCTCCGGAAACGGCAGGATCAAGAACTTGAGCACATACCAAGGGCCCCAGATAAGCGCTGCCCTGGAGAGGAGGGTAGCACGTAGGAGAGCATTCCAAAGACTACAATTTCAATGACTGGGGTCAAGCAGCAACAGGAGACAGAGATAAAGGTGAAAGTGACTTCAGGTAATAATAGAACCTTGTAGTTTCTACATCACAAGTTTTTGCCTACCAGCACAAAACACTTTTACATCAGCAGGTAAAGGTGGAGAGGTCTAGGAGAGGCAGACGGATTATTACCCCCACGCCATTTCACAAAGTGTACTGAAACATTAGACAGATAAAGCCAGCAGCCCAGGGTCACACAGTTAGGCTTTGACACGGTGGGAATTAGAGCAGTGTCCTAATCTCACCCAGGGGCCATTTCCAATAGACTCCTGATGGAGCCTTTGTTTATCCCTTGGTTCTACATCTTACCTACCCAGGCAGTGATCTTGCTTTTTTCCCTTGGGGATGAACAGGGGGAAACTGAAGCCGCTCAGAGTGGGCTGACCAGCCAGAGTTCAGAATCCAGCCTTCTTGACTTGGATGCTCCAGCGGGGCATCCTGTGGAATGTTGCTACTGTTTGTATCTGGGAGGCAAGGAAGAGCCCCTCGTGGCAGCTGAGAATGCAGAGGCTCTAGGGCTGATAAAAGTTGTAATTAACATGCACAATAACCTTTTCATCTTCAAAGACTTTAACTAACATGAGTTAGCTATGCCTCCTATCATCCCCATGGCTGAGGAATCATTTTTGTCTTCTCGGTTTGCAGATGAAGTTGATGCGAGAAGCTACCCTTGGCCACAAGATCTGGCCCTTGTTCAAACAGAGGAGATTCCTGGCTCCAAGCACCTTACTTTCCTAGGGGTTGATGGGAAAACAGAATGTGAATGAATCAGGAGAGAAGGCTCAGGGGACCAAACTCCTCTGGGAAAGAGGCTGCATTTATACCATTCTGGAAGGAGACTGAGTCTATGGTATGGCTATTTAACCAGATTAAGTGGGCTAAACTCCCAGCGTTACATACACTATCCGAAAGGTACACCAGAAAAGCCAACTGCTCTATTGTGGTGATGTCTCTGTGATACAGGAGGGTCAAATCCTCCATACTGCCCATGACATCATTAATTGACCACACACTCTCTGTGGACTTCCCAGGTGCACTAGTGGTAAAGAACCCACATGTCAATGCAGGAGACATAAGAGACGTGGGTTCAGTCTCTGTGCTGGCAGGTAGAGTCTGCCTGCACTGCAGGAGACTCAGGTTCGATCCCTGGATCAGAAAGATCCCTTGGAGAAGGAAATGGCAACCCACTCCAGGATTCTTGCTGAGGAAATCCCATGGACAGAGGAACCTGGCAGGCTACAGTCCATGGGGTCACAAGAGTCGGGCCCGACTTAGCGACTAAACCACCACTGCCAATATTCTTGGCTGGAAAATTCTATGGAGAGAGGAGCCTGGTGGGCTACAGTCCATAAATTCCATGGTCAGAGGAGCCTGGTGGACTGCAGTCCATAGGGTTGCAAAGAGAGTCGGACATGACTGAAGCAACTTAGCACGCACGCATGCAATCTTTGTGGCTGAGCCAAGGTCTGGCTTCTTAGCACAGCCTCTCAGGCAGCCTTGAGTAGTCAATGGGAAATGATACAGGAGCTGAAATCTGTTTGCTATTGCTGCCCTGCTGTAGAGTCTGTTTGCGATTCTCTTAAATTGCCAGAAGTTGCCAAAGTTTTTTATCTCAACCAATGTTGGAGCTGACCTTTTTCTGAACTCTGTAGAGCACTGTCTAAAGAGGGTGTCATGAGAACTTCTAAGTCTCTGGAATGGAATCTCATAGATGGTGCCACTTGATCACTTGGAATCTGTCCAACCTCATCCTTCACTGTTCTTCAACATGGTGTCTCTTAATTAAAGGGCATGGAGCCCCTTACTGACCCCAATCAAGTCATATTTATTTCCCCAACTTTTAAACTTTCAGTTCATTCTTTATGCTTCCCTAAGTCACTCTCCTTTCTCTGTTCATCTTACTCACACTCAATACGTCCTCACATTTTACTCCTTCCATGAAACCATCCTATACAATTGCCACACAGAAATGTCTGCTCTCTTACATACTTTCTTCACTTGGTTAATTCTTCTTTCACCAAACAGTAAATTCTCTGAGGACAGAAACTATATCTACTTCCCTCACTTCCTTCCACGAAGACAATCACATAATAGTTTTTGTGCATTTATTGAATCGGTGGGTTTATCCCCATTTTACACCCAGAGAAACAGAAGCAACTAATAAAGGAAGAACCTTGCCCACAGTCATCCTGTAACTAAGATGGAAAAATGCTGAGCCTCCGCTGGCCACATGTGGTTCTCACTTCTCCTAGAAGGCAGTGTCTGGGGGATTGCCTGGAGATACAGATGACTGGACCATACCCAGCAGTGACTGAGAGCAATGCCGAAAACAGGAGAACTGACTCCATCCACAAGTATTTCAACTTCTGGTCAGTGGATTCTAGATGGATATGAAATAGGGCACACCCAGGATGCACTCTGATCTGACAAAGGTTTTCAGTGACCGATAGAAGAGCAGAATCCCAACAGAGCATTTAGTCTCTCACTTACCACCTTGAAGTAAAGGGTTAGTCGCTCAGTCATGTCTGACTCTGAGACCCCATAGACTGTAGCCTGCCAGGCTCCTCCGTCCATGGAATTCTCTACGCAAGAATACTGGAGCAGGCTGCCATTTCCTCCTTTAGGGGATCTTCCCAACCCAGAGATCGAACCTGGGTCTCCTGCACTGCAGGCGGATTCTTTACCATCTAAGACACCAGGAAAACCCAACTCATCACCTGGACAAACTCCTAAGTAATATAGTCTTTCTAACTTCCTTCCCCACTTCCTGCCCTCACTGAGCAGGAAGAATTTCTCTGGTTCCACAGAAAAGAAATAAATATCTTAGTAGGAGTCTGGAAGTTTCTCCATAGAAGAAGCAACTCACCATCTCAAAAGACTACCTGTGCCACCTTGATATATATATATTTCTTTGTTTCATTTTCAGATTCCCATGGCAATCCTAGTTCTTTTCCCAAGGATACTACAGCTCATCCTCTAAGCACTGCTTTGGCTGAATACTGTGGTTCATTTTGCATCAACATGTTACAGGGATCCCTTGAGGAAAGCTGAGAAATCCAATGTGTTCATGGAGCACTGAGACTGAAGGAGACAACTTTTCTCTTCTTCAGGGGTTGACTTCTCTAGCCTCTTGAAGCAATGTTTGTTTAAACAATATTGCATCTGGAAGTGAAGTGAAAGTCGCTCAGTTGCGTCCGATTCTTTGAGACCCCATGGACTATACAGTCCATGGAATTCTCCGGGCCAGAATACTGGAGTAGGTAGCTGTTCCCTTCTCCAGGGAATCTTCCCAACCCAGGGATTGAACCCAGGTCTCCTGCATTGCAGAAGGGTTCCTTACCAGCTGAGCCACAGGGGAAGCCGTATTGCGTCTGGATCCTGTGGCTGATCCCAGGACTGACTTTGGGCAGTTTTAGCTGTGGGACTGACACCTGTTGCTAACTTCTCTGGCTTAGACTTCATCTGCTCACCCGCAAGGGGTCAGAGGATCTGGAAGAGTCCTCTGAGCAGAGCACCTTGGCCCAGGAGTCCATCAGGCCAATTGGCGTTTAGAGTGTAACTCGGTCTGTATGCTTGTTGTTTCTGGTATGGATTAATAATTCACTTCTGATATTTAATACAAACCAGACATCACTTTTGTGTGTTGGGGGGCCATTGTTGTGGGGGGGTCTGCACCACAGCGTGTTATTCCCTGCATTAACTTTTATGAGGCTTAGGTGTTCATGGGCCTGCAGAATGGTGGGTTTACAGAATGTGAGGCTGGGAAAGGACTGCACAGATCAACTAGAATCCTGCTGTCTCATCTGACACACAGGAAATTGGAGGCAAATTGGTGTAAAATGATTGGCTCTGCATCACACAGTCCACCAGCTATAGAGAGGTGCTAAAGAATTATAGTCATTTCCATACTCGAGGTGCGTTCTGTGTGCTAGACCCGAGCTCCAGACACTACGTGCTGAACACTGTTCTAGGCGCTTAATGTGTGCAGCCCCTGCGGCTCACGCTGCTCTCGAGGGGCTGGGAGGAGAATCAGCCTGTTTCACAGCCCTTCCTCCTTCCACACAGCCCTCCTCCAAAGCCAAACTTCTCATTCCCATCCCACCACATGGAACAGCTGGTTCAGTACAGAAGGTCTTTAAATCATTGAAAGAAAGAACTCCCTCCCTTTTTTCCCTTTAACATAGTGACCAAAAAGCCCACCTCTTTTCTCTGAGTGTCACTGGAACATGATTTTGAGGCTTAAGTTCTGTGTACATGAAGTCAGATTTGGCAGGGCTGGGGCTGAGAGGCAGACAGACCTCTAGGAAATTAAGATCTTTAGTCTACTGGACAAAACTCAGTGAGCTCTAAACTTCTCCGGTCTTGCCTGATATATCAAACTCGAAGAAAGACACACTCAAATTAGAGAGAATGCAGAGTAAAGTGATGTCAAGGAGATGTGAGGATCAGTATAGGACACACAAGAGAAAAAAAAAATAATAACAGGTTTCTATAGATCAGAAAGATTTAAAAGATGAAAAACATTAGCCAGAACCTATGAAAATCACAAAAGGTACATGATAAAGATGGCTTTGATAGCCAAATCTAGAACTTTCATTCATTCAGCCCAACATTTATTGATCATCTACTATAACTGAGAAACTGACAGATGGGAACTTCAGGGATACAAAATTGTACATAATGTACATAAAACATAAGCTTTTCCCTAAGGAGCTTATAAACTCATCTGTGAAGGAGAACAGACCATAATATAGCTCAGCAGCAGCCTTTGAATTTTTAGATAGAAATATGCTCATGGGCTTTTCATGAATCATCAGGGCAAAACAACTAGTAGACAAAAGGGCAAAGCAAAAGTCGCTTGAGGAAGTCTAGAGCAAAGGTCTCCAAGCCCCGGGCCATGGACCATTTTGATCTGCAGCCTGTTAGGAACCGGGCTGCAGAGCAGAGGTGAGCAGTGGGTGAAGTTAAAACCATCTCCCCACCCTGTCCATGGAAAAATTGCTGTCCGTAAGACTGGCTCCTGGTGCCACAAGGGCTGGGGACTGCTGGTCTAGAGGGATAAGTCTGACCTCTAAGGTTGACCTTGAGAAGATAACTCGTTCCATCACAGAGAATCCACTACAAAGCTGAAGTTCTGGGCAGGAGATTTCTATGGCAGTATTACTTGTCTCTCCAAACTCTGCTTTATGTCTAGGAGACCAGCTTTCTTGTGGGCACCTATGCCCTTGTCCTCCCCTTGTAGGGAAGTGTGGCCTTGAAACTCACTGGTGGCTGAGGGGCTGACTCAGTGACATCAGCTGGTCTGTGATAGACTGTAAGATGATGCTGAGCTCTGTTGGAATCTGCTTCATGAACCGCACACATGCAACAATGGCAACATTCGTAACTGGCATAGAGTATTTATGCCATTTGATACTTTTGGAGCCAGGGGCCTGGCTAGAAATGACCTTCCAAGCCAGAGGCAAGAGACCAAGTCTGAGCTGCATGGAATTGTTCCTTTCTCCCTGGCATCTCGGGTTCCATAATGGTGAACACTTGTGAAGAGGCCTTATCATCCCCACTCTAATATTTTGGTGGGTTCTCTCTGAGAGAGGAAGTAGAGGATGCTGCCTAGGTCCACTACTGCTATGTGGTTTCTTCTAGAAGGCACTGCCGACCTACTCAAGTGCAAAAGATGTACTGAAATTGAAACAGATGGGGTTCTGTGGTGAGTCGCTGCTCCCAAGCCAAAGGCCCAGCTGCCTACCTGCAGGCTGAGTTGGAGGGCTCCAGGGGCCTTTGCTTCCTCCCCTTCTGGGAGAGCACCCGAAGAAATGCTACCTGCCCTCTCCCATGCAAAGGCCACCTGCTGGGCCAAAGAGCAGCCAAGCCACATGTCTGCACTGGAGCTGGGAAGAAGGGCAGAAGTAAATGTTAGTTTGGGCCTGATTTCACATGCTCAAGGTGAGCATGGCCTGCTGCCTGACACTCTTCGCTCTCAGGGTCTATCCTTCTGTCTCCAATTCTAGCTGGTAGAGAGAAGGTTTGGCATTAAGGACCCTTAAGCTGAGGGCAAACATTTTCACTGCTGTTGGATTGGCTCCTCTCCTAACTTTATCCTGTCATGAGCCAAGGTCCTGAATGATGGAGCTACCAGTCAGCAGCGTTCATCCACCATCCAGGGGACAAGTACGAAGTGATATTGAACAAATGATTGGTTCATCACCCCCGAATCCTACTCCTTCCTCAACTCCTCCACTCCGCAGCCCGTATGGGCAGACCTTTTATCCAGGAATTAGAATGAATGAGCCGCACAGAGTAAGAATGGGAAGACGTTTCCATGACAACTTCTTTCTCCTTCATATTTGCAGCTCCAGCCCCCTCCTCTGACATCATGCACATAAACGGAGAGCAAATCCAGCTCTGTGGATGTTATGATCCTACCCAGCAGTGTACTAGCAGGTATGAAGACAATCATATTAGCAGGTATCGCTGTTTGGGTTTCTGGACACCCTGATGTCTTGATATACTAAGGAAGGCAGAGCAATGCAGTCAGCAAGGACGTGAACCCCGTATGTAGCTAGACCACCTGGACTGGAAACCCAGCTCTCCTGCTTACCAGCTCTGTGGCCTTGGGCAAGTGACTCAAATTCTCTATGCCTCTATTTTCTCATATGTAAAAGAGGGGTAATACGAGCCTTCCTAAGGTTAGTGCATGGATTAAACACGTTAGTAGAGAGAAGAGGATGATGTCAGCATGTGGTCAGGATTTAGTGTTTGCTATTATTACCAACGGTAGTGACAATATCTCCAATGTATACAACTGACTGCAAAGAAACAAACACAAAATGTCCAAGAGCTCTAACTCTCCAGAAAGGTTGAGGGTTAGAAAGATGAACTTTCAAGCACAGCTCAAGGAGACTCACCATGACACCATGGCAAAGTCTCAGAATTACTGGTCTCTGTGAATTCTCTCTCTCCCTAGAATTTTGCACTCACCATTCACTCTAAAAGCTTAAGACTCGGGAAAGATTTTGGGGACCTGGGTTTTGCAAATCACCTTGGTGACTCAGCCCCTCCCCACCCTCCTGGGACCTATCTGCCCACACTTGCTCTTAGAAGAGACTCTTGCCTCAAAAGGACACACCCAGGCAGCCAATGCACCCCCAAACTCAGGGAGATCTGGGTTTGTGAGGTTCTGGACCCCCTGACACTCACCCCTCATCCTGCCCCCAAGTTTCATGGGGTGGATGAGCCATGGGTAGGCAGGACCCACCCCCTTTGTGGTCAGCATCACACATGCAAGCTCCATGAAGACAAAGCACCATCAGCCTCCCTGTCAGATGTCAGGCTTTGCTGAAGACCTTTACTAGCTGCAGGAGACCCACAGAGAAGGTAAGGATCTTCTGGGAAGTACTTCCACTTCTCTGCCAGCTGCTAACACCTTCCAGAAATTGGAAGGGGGCAGTGTTGGAGGGTTGGAAGGGAGAGTGTGGGTCTCTCACCCAAGAAGTCCAATGTCAGATTAGCATCTCCAAAATAAGCCAGAGTTCCAAGAGGGCCACTGCCCAGGAGTGTTTGATTTTGAGGTTTCAATGTGGGACTAGGTGTCATCATCTGGCCTAACTCCCACTCCCTTCTTGGCCCAAGAAGTGAGTCATCCTGTCCTTAGACAGACGTCCCTGGTCACGGCAAGCTGCCACCAAAGCCACAAACAGATGGGTGATCTCCCTACTTGGGCAGACCAAAAACGAGTCCTGTGGTGGGCCGCTGTCCATCCAAGCGCTCATCTCAGCCTTGTCCTGGAGGCAGTCCTCACCACTGCTCTCATGTACAGATAAAGGCCTCTGCATCTTACGTAGACTGTGGAGCATGTTTTCGTATACCTGGATGTAGTAATTTCTATATTCTAAATATTCATTTCAGTTCAACAGTAACAGATAACAGATATTGGCCAAGACTGGGTTCTGAGACTACAAAAATGAATGCGATTCCATCCCTGATGTCAGGGGGCCCCCACAACACTGCATGAGAGAGATAAGAGAAGATCTATCTGGTCTGGGGGTTTTCCGCCAATGAGAAGTGTGAAAGTCATGAGCACTTCTCGACCCCAGAAGATAAATATGCTTATTGATCTTAATTTCCCTGTGCAGTTTTTAGGCTAATTAACTGGGGACCTATGGGGACCAGATATCTCCTTGTCGGAGACGAGGTTGGCCACCATTCAGCGACCCCGGGATTCTCAGCTGGGGGTGACTTTATCACCACCCCCGTTTTGCCATGTCTGGAGGCTATATAGGCTGTCACACTGGCCAGGGGGCGAGGCGGGGGGGCGGTGGCAGGTGTGCACTTTCAGAATCTAGAGTGAGAATAAACCAGAGATGCACCATCAGCTGTTATCCAGGAAACTCTCCACTCGACCACAAGCTACTTGAGAGCGAGGACTGTGCCCTGTTGACCATGAGCTCCCAAGACTGCTTGGTGCACCAAATGGGCGGCAAGTGCGTGAGCCTTTGCTGGATATACTGTCCAGTTACTGAACTTGCTCAAGAGTGGGTAAATGAATGGCAGGGAAACAGAAATACACAGGGCCTGAGCTCATTCCCGCTTCTTCAGATGCTCAGATCTTCTCTTGTGCACATGGCCCCCTCTCTTTCCCCATCACTGAGTCCCCCAGCCCTCCGGGCTGTGCCTCAGCTCGGCAAGGCTGTCAGCCCTGTGGTCCTAGCTGGCCAGGCTGTCACTCCTCGGCACAGTGTTCCCCATGTAGAACCTTAAGGTTCTTGGATAGAGTCCTGCTCTCTCACATTTAATTCCCCTGTGAGACCCAGTACAGTGTGGGACCCACAGAAGACACCTTATACAAGCTTAACGACTGACCAGCAATATCATGTTATGGGTAGACAGACACATGCGTTCAGATACTTACACGCCTATGGACACACCCACCATGTATATGTCCACACCTAGCAAGCAAAAACCCAGTATGTCATTTTCCTTGGGGTTTCACATATTGGGATGATCAAGAGAGAGAGAGCAGAGGGGCACAAATGTTCCTCTCCAAAGTATAAATTTTCTGAACCAGATAGTAATTTAATTGGATAGTAATTTAATTAGGCTGATTCATGAGCTGTAGAGATGTGATTTTCACTTATGCAAAAATCCATGCAAGTTTCTGACTTCTAATCACACAAAGTCATGCACTTATTTGTAGAAAAAATCTATATTAAGTCAAAATATGCGTTGGACTTCAACTGGTAGAATATATGCATGTTTGAAATCCTGACCCTCCTGGAAAACCCAGAGTTCCCAACTGCCGTGTCCATGCCAAGCCAGATCCCACAACCACATACTTAAGGAAACACTCTGGCAGATCGGGCTGGCTTTCCAAATCCTTGCTGGGCAGCTTCGAGGGAGCACACTTTTTAAGAAAAATATTAGCTTGCTAAGGGATTAAGAGTGGCGTTCCAACTTAAGGTTGAAGGCATTAGCCTCCCCTGGCGAGTCTAGAGAAACACCGGTGTGTTTCCCATTGGAAGCAAAGACATAAAGGAAATTGAGTCATCAGCATCTGGCTGTGCAACCCCTCAGACATTCTCTCTGAAGCAGAAAAGATCCCCTTTGAGAACTCCACTTGGTCTGGCGGGGATTTGCCACCTGCTTCAGTTCATTCTTTCACAAGACCCACTTCCCTTTCAGTCTCTTGGTGGAGTCAACTAAAAAGGTGGTGCAGGGGAAACACAAGGGTAGCCTGTAACTCAGCCCCCATCCCAGCCAGGATGGGTGGCCGGGGGAGGCCCACTTCCCTCCCACAACCTCCTCTTCATCAGGGACTCCCCGCCTGGAACTATCTGACACTCAAGGCCAAACTGAAATCTCACTTGAGTGGCCACATGTCACCTCGCACCCCACATTGACATTCCATTCAAGATCCCTGCCTCTTCTAGAAACCGTATCAGCCCATTGCCGGGGTCCTCAACACTCCTCCTCACTGGGGCACACACAACCTGCCAAATGCTGAGGGTTTCCACTGAGCATGTAACAAGGGGGCTTCCTGGGTCATTGCACCTAGAATGCTTGCAGGGTCAGAGCCTCTGCAAGGGCCCCCTTTTTTTCGTTTCCAGGCAGAAAGCCTTGCCCTGACTTGTCTCTTAGACAAGGAACAGCCTCTCCCTTTTTCCAAGCCTGCAAATGAGAGCATGTCTAGGAGGGCAGCTGGACTCTGATAAGGGAATTGACTTATTTTAGTAACAAATAGCTAGGTTGGCATCTCTCAACAGCTGTGGCCAGGACTGGAGAGAGACAGGCCAGGGCAGAGCAGGGCAGCCAAGAGTTCTCAGCCTACCGGGAAGAGGAAAGCCATTCATCCCAGGCTTCACGTTTGCTGGCCTCACACAATTTCCAGAGTCCTCCAGAGGCAAATAATGAATCAAAGGAATACAGGCACTGGAGTCTAACACAGAGGATGTGAGACAACAGAGGACCCCAACTCCATCACTCATACTAGCTGTGTGTCCTCAGGCAAGTCATTCCATCTCCCTGAGCCTCTCAACTTCTTTATCTGGAAAATGGAACGAAAAGATTGCTAAACATACACAGGGCTGTTGTGAAGCTTATATAGGATAACCTGTTCAAAGCCCATGGGTGAATGCCTCGTATGAAGTTGTGTGCATGTGAGCTCAGTTGCGTCCGACTCTTTGTGACCCCATGAACTGTGAAGCCCTCCAGGCTCCTCTGTCCATGGGATTTTCCAGGCAACAATACTGGAGTGGGTTGCCATTTCCTCCTCCAAGGGATCTTTCTGAGCCAGGGACTGAACCCACATCTGCTGCATCTCCTGCCTTGCTGGCGGATTCTTTACCACTGAGCCACCAGGGTCAGTGCTCGGTAAATGGTATTGCCTGCAGATTTAGGAACCTACTTCGTAGAGGAACCGAGTGTCAGGCTTTTAAAGCTAGGATGCTGCTAACTGAGAGGGATCCAGCAACACTCCAGGAGACTCTGGACAATACAGAGGCTCTACCCCAAGCAGCCACTTTGCTTGATAAGAAGAAAGTTATCATCTTTATTCTTAGGTTAAACTCAAACTGGGTATACTATGGAGGAAAATATAAAATTGTATTGAGTGTTTAAGACAGCAATTTAAGGTGTGAAACAAACGTTGCTACCTCTGTAGACCACACATTCCCCACGCACTGTAAGTAGTAGAGGTGGGGCTCAGTCCTGGAGGATTAAGGCATTTCAGAGACCTAAGGTTTGGAAAGTGTCCTGTGCTAACACTTGGCCTGGGAGAAGGGAAGTCACCTTTCTCTCTTTGGGGATCTGTTTCTTCCTTGGGAAAAAGAAAGGGTTTTTCTAAATGATTCTTGGAGTCCCCATCTCTGAGTCTACAATAGTGAGTCAAGAAATATTTCTTGAATGAGTGGAAAGGGATCAGTCATAAACTAAGAATTTCACGCTGCCCAGCAGCCTCTCCAAATTGCGTGGGCCAAACTGGAAAAAGAACGGAAACTTTTTCTACTGGCTGCAAAACTCGAGCACACCTACTTGGCACTGTGCCTTTGCAGGAAGGAAGATGTCCATTATATATTTGGGGAACAACTGAAATAACTGATGCTAACCAACCTCAGCAGGAATGGAGACTGGCTTCGTTGCTGCTTCTCCTGGGGAAACACAGCCAAAAGTCTAACTCCCAGAAAGAGGGGTCTCTAAGGCTCAGAGGGATCAGAAGGGTGCAAGCCACCCCCAAAGCCCCAGAGCTCTTAGCTGCACCCCTCTTTCTAAACACCAGGGGCACAATTCTCTAGCAAGGACCTCTCACTCACAGAGGACAGGAGGCAGACAGGTACAGAAGGCTTGCTCACTGCTCTTTACCCAGGGTTACTTTCGTCCTTCCACGTGTGAAACGTAGTTCAACCGATCTGTTCTTCAACTTAAGAGTTTGGGTCCAACGCTGCTTAACTGTATTTAGCCATGTCTCTACTTCTTGCTTTTCAGCATGAAGATCAGACCCTTTCTTCCTCCCCCAAAGCCTTGACACTTGCCGAAATGTCCACATTGTCCTCTGGAGCCCACCACCTTAGCTGGTGGGGCACCAGAAGAGTCTTCCCGCCTCCTCTTTGTCCTTCCTCTCTCTGCCAGCCCAGCCCGAGCCCACTGTTAAGTCACATCTCCTTCCCAAGCCTCAGTTCCTTCCAAACAGCTTGACAAGCGCATGAAAGCCTGGGCCCAGACAGCTACTGCTACTGGCATTTTTGTGCTTCCTCCAAATGACGCTCCCCAAAGGGACCACGAGAACCCAGAGCAGGAGTAGGCCTGCCCATCTAGGGGGAAGGGAGGAACTTCAAGGGTCAGGACAGTGCCAAATATCAGGGGATGAGGCCCTTTAGAAGAATTTGGGCTACAGGATAGAAGGAGTCAGGAGTCGAAATCCTCATAAGCAAAGCAGAAGATGCCCCAGGGAGGTAACATATAAACGGACTTCCCTGAGGCCAGGCTCACAGCTCTCCCTGAAATCTTTCCCTGCTCTCTCCCATCCCAAGTCTCTCTGCCTTTCAAGAGATCCTTGGAGCTCCAGTTCCCCTTTGAAAGCCTCCTCTAAAGCCTCTGGTCCACCACCTCCTTCCACAAAATCCTTTCTGAGTTTGTCCATATCATGCTGCCGTTTGTCCATATCATACATGCAGCTTAACCAGTGCCAACTAAGCAACAGGCAAAGAGGCTTGGTTCACAGAACCAGCAGTCACAGACAAGTCACTTAACCTCTCTGAGCTTCGGTTTGTTGCCCTCCTGCAAAACGGGGCTAATGACAGGACACTTCTCAGTGGGCCATTGCTGAGGGTAAAACGAGATAACGCATGTAAAGAACTTAGCACAGTGCCTGGCCCAACCCAAATGTATAATAAATGGTGGCTGGTGCTGCCATTGTGATTACTGTCAATGATTATCATTATTAATTATTATTTTTCTGATTCAGGAATCTAAATCCTAGACCCTCACTTATCCTCTCAGTCTAAAGTATCCCGGGAGGACTGTGTCTCTTACTTTCCTGGTACCCCCAGAGCCGGGCTTAATAAACACTTGCTGAGTAGAATTAACCATAGGTTGAGCTGTCTTAATGACCCAGCTGGCACTTCTTAAAAGAAAAATTAATTTTGCTAGCGATAAGCAAATCAGCCATGTAATTATCTGTACATATAAAGACAAAGAAAAGGAATGCTTGGAGTTCAGCCTTGCCAGAATACCTCACACGCAGCCACCCCCTCGACAGCCCCTGAGAGGCACCGACCCTGTGGGGATGGGATATCGGCTCTGGGATCCCTGATGCCACCCAAGAGCCTGCTTCCCTGTCCTGCTCCGAGGCTGCCAGGCACCCACTGGGAGCCACATGACTGTCTGGATTTCCCCTAACTGATTGGCAGCCTGCAGGAGGTTGCCAGGATGGAGCAGCTGGCCGAGTCCCTGCCTATCCTACTCACACTCCCTGCCCCAGGCTGGCACCTCGTGGCGACCCAGAACCTTGCCACAGAGAAGGTTCAAGTTCCCACAAGTGTGAAGTTTGTCTGTGACTGGGGCCAACTGTAAGAGCTTTGGAACCTAGGTGAAATGGGAGAGCCACAGAAACGCGGGACCCCCTTCTGGGAAGCTTGTTGCCGCCAACCCTCACACACGGTAACAGCGCCCACCTCTATGGCCACCTCGCCAACACCCCTGTCCCCACCCCAGGCCCTGTCCCTGCCCTGAGCAGCCTGGCTTCAAGCGCCCTTGGGCACAGGAGCCTGTTAGTCCAGACACAGGCTGCGCGCACCCAGGAGCTCCAACCACCCCACCCCAAACCGCGCGCCAACAGCTTGCTGCCCAGCAAACTTTTCTGCGCCCTTTTTGCCATTCCACAAAACGGTGCTTCCCACCGACAGGCTCTCCAAGAGCTTAGCGCAAATCCTCGCCCGGTCCTCCTTCGCCAAATCCCAGCCGCTCGCCGCCCACTTGACCCCGACCCCCAGGGCCAACGGAGCCCGCACGGCTGGGTCCGGGCCACTCCCTCCCGTCCGGGCGGGCACTCACCGATCTGCGCCAGGCTCAGCTGCACGAGGCAGAGTCCCCAAGCTGCGCGCCACCAAAACGTGTCCATGGCGTCGGAGCGACCGACCGAGCGAGCGGAGTGGAGCTGGAGGGTCCGGGCGCTGGGCGGGGGGCCGGCGGAGCACGGGGCAAGCAGGGCGCCCGAAACTGTCGGAGGCTGGGGTCCGGCTGGCAATGAGGGCGCCTCGGAAGTTGGGTGCAGTTTTTATTCGAGGGTTGAGAGTGACCTAAGAGGGAGGGAGCGAGGGAGGACACACCCAAGCGAGGGGGGCTGTGACTAAGCAGCCGGCAGAAGTTTAAAGTCGTACCAGCTCTCCTTAGCCCTGGCCCCTCTGCCCCCGCCCCGTTCTCCCCCGAGATAATAAAGCGGGGTGGCTGGGCGCGCACCCCGGAGGGCCGAGGGGTCCCCGTGCACCCAGGACGCACCGGCTTTCCTCTCCTGGCAGCTGGGAGCGCAGCCTCTGGACGCAGGAGGGAATGGCTGAGTCCTGACACCTCGCCCCTTTGGGTTCAGCCTCTGGCCTCTCCCCTTCGCAAAGTTTCTCTTTTGACTCAGGCTGGGGAACTCTTCTCTGTGGGTTTCACAGGCAGCTGGATATTCTGGGAGAGGGGCTGGGACAGTGGAAGTGTGGTTTTTCCCTGCGCATGGTTGGGAGCTTGCGATTCTTCCAGGGGAGGGAGGAAGAGCTCATTGACCTTCCCTTGAAAGAGAAGGGAGTTCATTAACACGCTTCGGGTGGACTTTTGATTCAGGGAAAGCTAACGGTAGCCAGCCACGGGGCTAGTATTTGGCTCTACTGACCTGTGCATCATCTTCCGGTCCCAGGCTGGCACCTGGTTCCATCCATCCATCCCTCCTTGGCTTACTCACACTCTCACTCCATCCTCCCAAACGCCCACGGATTCCACTATCTACCCATTTTATCTTATGTCTCTCCAGGGCTCACACATCTATCTACCCTCCTGTCCATCAGTATGCATTCACATGCACCAGCCCCCCGTCCAGCCATTTAGCCAACTACATATCCTTTCCTCTACCCATCCATTAACCACATTGTCTTCCAACCACCCTCCCACACAACTTCTCATCTATCTATTCTTAATCTTTTCACATCTCTTTGTAAAGCCACATCCATCTATATACTATTCTCCCCTCTATCCATCCATACCCATATATCTGTTCATACATGTACTCACACATCATCTATCCATCCATCCATCATCTACATATCATTCATCATTTTACCCCTCCTCTCACCCACCCACACATCGATCCCTTCTTTCTTGTTCCCATTTATATTCCTATCTACATGAATGTTAATCCACTTTCTATTCTAATCTATTTGACTCAGCAAATCTCAGAAAAGGGAGGAGATTGTCATATTCCTCATTTTGAGTTTGAAAAAATCATACTTTGCATTATAATTCCATATCTATCTGTAACACTGTGGTACAATATTTGAAAAGCAAGTGCAGCATTTATTGCTAACTTGGACTACTGAAAGTAAATCTGAATGAAATTCTTGCCTGGTGAGACACACAGAATCTGATAGAGGTTACCAGAAACTGTGACAAGACCCTGAAAGAGCCTTGCCAGCATTTTTAAGGCAAAGTAATCACTTTTTTTATTTTGGAGAGCAATTGGAACATTTGATCAGATAAAAAAAGTTGAAGCAGGACAGTAAGATATGAGGCTAGGGGGTAAGAAGGGGCCAGTTTGCAAATTATACTAGGAAGTTTGAGCTTGATCCCTGAGAAACAGGAAGTCACTGAAAGTTTACTTTACTGTTGTTGTACTAAAATACACCTAATAGAAAATTTAACATTTTAGCCATTAGGTAGCTTTTCATGCAGTCAGGAAATTGTGCAGGCATCCCCACTGCTTTAGTTGAGGCTCCCATTACAAAGTACTATAGACTAGGTGGCTTAAATGACCGATTTATTTCTCACAGTTCTGGAGGCTGAGAAGTCCACGATCAGGGTGCCAGTATGGTCCGGTTCTGGTGAGAACACTCTTCTGTTTTGCAGAGAGTCATCTTCTCTGTCCTGTCCTGTCCTCACAAGAGGGAGAGAAGAGGATGGAGGGGGAGAGAGAGGACAAGTTCTCTTGTGTGCATCTGTTTATAAAGGCACTAATCCCATTCACGGGAGCTCCACTCACATGACCTAAACTACCTCTCAAAAGCCCCACCTCCTAATAGCCTCACACTGGGAGTTAAGATTTCAACATATGAACTTGCAGGGAGACAAACATTTAGAACAAATGCTATGTAGTTCAGTGTGACTTTTGAGTTGGGAAGAGCCTGCTTGACTAGGGGCAGTTCATCTTCCATTTTCAGGGAGAGCATTTGGAGCTGAAAGATCGCTGGACTTACTGTTCCCCAGCTGCTCAGTGGCTGACATTCCAGGTCCAAAGGGGTGGCCCGTCTGAAACGAAGAGCCCCACTTGACCAACAGGTACGCTGATAAACACTACAGTCGTAGCTGACTTGGCCGAGCCATCTGTGACCAAGAGGACGCTTTCCTTCAGCAGTTGGGGGCAAACTGGCTTCCCGGCAGATCTTCAGGCTCTGATCAGGTGAGAAACCAGCCCTGGTGAGTTTCATGGAAAGAACACTGGACAAGGAATGACTGTGGCTGTCTTGTGTCACTTCCAGGGTTTTCAGCTTTTTTCCTTGTTTGATTTGTTTTGGAGAAGAGGGGGAAAGTGGAATGGGTATTTGCAGTCACTAGAAGGACTGGAAACAATGTTGTCTTTCTGTTCCATGGAACTAGGTATTTCCTTGGAGACTCCTCAGAAACATACACAGGGATCAAAGCAAAGGCTTAGGTGTGGGCTATGCCTCCCTCACAGGAGAAGGAAATGGCAACCCACTCCAGTATTCTTGCCTGCAGAATCCCTGGGACAGAGGAGCCTGGTGGGCTGCCATCTATGAAGTTGCACAGAGTCGGACACGACTGAAGTGACTTAGAAGCAGCAGCAGCAGCAGCAGCAGCAGCAGCATGCCTCCCCCACTAGAGTCCCCATCTCAGCCACAGAGCTCCCTCTGGCATCAATGTTATACACAAGACTGCTGAGTGAGATTTCATTTTGACAAAGAATTTTACTTCACGCAAATATTAAAAACCACTAGACTGGGTCATCTTGAACCCTGGTCCCCTTTGCAGTAAACAATCAGCAAAGGAAGAAACGTGTATGAAAGTGTTTTGCAAACTGTAGGAGGGTATGCAAATTCTCAGGCATTGTAATTAGGATTCTTCTACCAGGGGAGATCTTTTGCCAGCCTGCTTCCCGATAATTCAGTGCTGGACTGAGGTTGTTTGCCCCCATGTCACAAATGACTCATTTCAAACTGACCTGGTGACTTACTGAGTCAGGGCCACCCCTTGGGAATTCCTGGATCACCTTTCAGAGCAAACCCCACTCCCTTTCCACCCCCGACGCCCCTCCTTTACTCTGCCCACACTACTGGCCTCATCAGGACTTTCCCTGCTCTTCTCTGAGCCTCTGTAAAGCTTATATCTTCAAAATTGCTATTTTTAAGTGGTCAGTGTCTATTGCAGGGGATACTTTTCTAAGCCAAACTATGAGACATGGGAAAGTGAAAAAGAGAGCTTGAATTGATCTGGGTTGACGTGAGATTACACTATGGGAAGAATCCAGGATGCGATCAGCAGCCTTGGATGAGGAAACCCCAAGTCTGAGCCTCGGCTCTCCCGCTTATCAGTCAGAGTCTCTTAACCTCTGGGAGTTTTGGTCATCCTGTCCACAAATAACACAAATTCTCATCCCATTGACGTTAATAAGAATGTTATCACAGTTATGAGTAGTAAGTGAAATAAGGCATCAGGACTCTTTCCTGGGATCCCTGCCTCACGATGAAACTATGACCCACCCGCCTCTAAGCTATCTAGGGAGAGGACCATGTCTGCCTTGGGTCCCTGTACTAACTCAGTTCCGATGCCTGGTAATTGCTGTCTCTAGTGTTGGTACTGCGCTCAGTAAATAAACACGACATAAATGCAAAACTACTATCATTCTTTTCCCTCCCAGCACACTTTATAGGGTGCCTTCAGGAATCACGTGATCCCATAGGTAGAAGCATTTAAACAACCTGACACTTTTGAGACATAGGCAGGCAGCAGTGTCATTCTGGGTGACCACTTTCAGCAGACCGAGGACAGCCGGAGCATAGTTCCCTCGGGCAGACTAGACTCTGTTTATTTTTCTTCCTAAAATGTTGGGGCCCGCTGGCTATTGTTACTAATAATAAATTGTGGTGTTCTTGAGTAAAGAAAAGTCAGATCTAAACCAAATGTTAGCAGGCCAGTGTGGAGTAAGGCTGGGAGATGGAAACTGAATCATGGGATTTGAAGATTATGAACATAGCAGGCCACTGGGCTCTTTTAAAGGGATAACATTCAGTTCTTTTCTCCCAGAGATGGAGCAATTTGGCAAAGTAGAGAAAAAGTGCCATTCTGGTTCAGCTTTCACTCAAAAAATAAATCCATTCTTAGATCACCCTCCCAGTCTGAATTCCACACATTCCCATGAGCAGCAATGAAAAAGCTCTTGTGAAATAATTACTAGTGAAGTCCCAGGATACTGGTCATTTGGATGCAGTCTTCAAGATAAATAGATGAAGTTGCATGACTAATTGGTCTTGAGCTAACCAAGTGTGACTATGGAGCTGAGCCTTTAGGATTACTAAGGCTTTCAAAGTATGGCAAGCGAAGTAGCCAGTGCATCCTGAAAATGGAGGGGACAGGGTGCCTCTGGAGTCTAGGTAGGTCCATGTCAGCTGCAAAATGAGGTTTACACACGCCTTTGGAAGTTGAAATGGTGTGCCATTGGACCAAATCCCTCAGCTGGATAGAAACTAATTTAGGAATATGAATTGTCAAAGATGAGATTTGAATGAATGGTATGTGACCTCATGTCATAGCCTAATTAGGAGGAAGGCAAGTGAGAATGTATATTGTATGCACAATTATTTAGAAGAAATATAATTATATTCCTTTTAAGCATGGAGTAACTAAAATTCTTAACTGTTCACCTTCTCTCCGCATCATGCGGATTGTTAGTTAAACATCCCTGGAAAGTCTTTAAGGGGTCTTCATTAATGGACATTTAAGTGTGATGTATGTTGGCCATATTTGTAATTGAAATGTCATGGTGGCTGATATCCTTGGGGTAGTCTGAAAATTGTTCTCTTCATCCCTTTGCTATGTGACCATGTGACTATTAGGTTTTGATTCTATCATGATTAGTCATCCCCACCAGTCACCACTTGCCACTGCCACCCCCCCACCCCCACCCCACTGCTATGTGACCACCGCCACCGCTTCATCACCATCACCGCTACCTACCCATACCCCCATCATCAGTGCCCCCGCCGCTCAGCCTCCTTATCCTAAACCTCGCAGCTGGGCACCAGTGCTCAGTGTATCCTAAACTGTATGCCATTCACTTATCCCGACAGCCCTATGAAAAGTTCGTTCCTATTTTCCAGAGAAGGAAGCCGAGGTTCAGAAACGTTAGGTGACTAATCCAAGGTCAAATCTTCATTTTACTTAAAGGAAGGCTCTTTTGCCATTAAGAGATATAGAGATAGGAAAATCTTATCTCATTCTGATTCTTGATCTATTGATAGCAAAAACACTAAGACTAAACTAGTGGAGTTTTCACTCAATTTTATTCCAGTCAGTTTCTTTTAGGAAGGAAGGTTTCCTTCAGAAGCTTTTGTGAGAGCTGGGGAGGTCGAGAGGAGTTCAGTTCAGTTCAGTTCAGTCGCTCACTCGTATCTGACTCTTTGCGACCCCATGAACCACAGCACTCCAGCCTCCCTGTCCATCACCAACTCCCGGAGTTTACCCAAACTCATGTCCATTGAGTTGGAGAGGAGTTTACTAAAATAAAATATAGAGAATATTGATTCTCACAGCTCACTGAAAAATTAGGCTCTTAGAATGAGGCAATTTTATTAATTTTAAACTTTATTGAAGTATAGCTGGCTTACAATATTGTGGTTAATTACAGCTGTATAGCAAAATGACTCAGCTATTCATATACACATTTTTCATTTTCTTTTCCATTATAATACATCACAGGATAATGAATATAATTCCCTGTGGCATACAGTAGAACTTTATTGTTTAAGAATGAGGCAACTTTAAGTACATAAACTGGTTTTGCTTACTTACTAGAAAATTCTAGATTTGCATAGGACTTCCATATGTACAAGCTGGGTTTCAAAGGGGCAGAGAAACCAGAGATCAAATTGCCAACATTCATTGGATCATGGAGAAAGCAAGGGAGTTCCAGAAAAACCATCTACCGCCTATAATGGAAGAGACACAGGAGACTCGGGTTCGATTCCTGGGTCGGGATCTCCTGGAGAAAGGCATGGCAACCCACTGTGGTATTCTTGCTGGGAAAACCCCATGGACAGGGGAGCCTGGTGGGGTCACAAAGAGTCAGACACAACTGAATCGACTGAGCACCCTGGCACTGCTTGACTCATTGCACTAAAGCCTTTGACTGTGTGGATCCCAACAAACTGGAAAACTCTTAAAGAGATAAGAGAACCAGACAATCTTATCTCTCTTCTGAGGAAACAGTAAGTGGGTCAAGAAGCAAGTTAGAACCAGACATGGAACAACAGACTAGCTCAAAACTGGGAAAGGAGTACATCAAGGCTGTATATTGTCACCCTGCCTATTCAACCTATATGCAGAGTACATCATGCAAAATGCCAGGCTGGATGGAGCACAAGCTGGAACCAAGATTGCTAGCAGAAATGTCAACAGCCTTAGTTATGCAGAAACTGAAGAGGAACTAAAGAGCTTCTTGATGAGGGTGAAAGAGGAGAGTAAAAAAGCTGGCTTAAAACTCAACATTCAAAAAACTAAGATCATGGCGACTGGCCCCATCACTTCATGGCAAATAGAGTGGGAAAAAGTGAAAACAGTGAGAGATTTCACTTTCTTGGGCTCCAAAATCACTGTGGACAGTGACTGCTGCCATGAAATTAAATTCTCCTTCCATGTTCCTTGGAAGGAAAGCTATGACAAAGCTAGACAGCATGTTAAAAAGTAGAGATATCACTTTGCCAACAAAGGTCCCTATAGTCAAAGCTATGGTTTATCCAGTGGTCATGTATGGATGTGAGAGTTGAACCATAAAGAAGGCTGAATGCTGAAGAATTGATGCTTTGGAATTGTGGTGCTGGAGCAGACTCTTGAGAATCCCTTGGACAGCAAGAAGATCAAACCAGTCAATCCTAAAGGAAATCAGTCCTGAATATTCATTGGAAGGACTGTTGCCGAAACTGAAGCTCCAGTACTTTGGCCATCTGAATCAAAGAGCTGACTCATTGGAAAAGACCTTGAGGCTGGGAAAGGCTGAAGTCAAAAGGAGAAGGGGGTAGCAGAGGATGAGATGGTTAGATAGCATCACCAACTCAATGGAGATGAATTTGAGCAAACTCCGGGAGATAGTGGAGGAGCGAAGAGCCTGTGTGCTGTAGTCCATGGGGTCACAATGAGTCAGATACAACTTAGCAACTGAACGACAACAAATGCCTTCATTCATTAGAATATCATTATGAGATAGCTGTATGTCCTTCCTAGAAATAAACACCATTCTCTGTTTATAGCACCTGGAGGTTTATTCAGTGATCATACTCCTCATAAGACACTTTTCGGTTTGCTGGCCCAACTCACAAGTTATAATTCTTTCTCTCAATGTTGTAGCTAGACCCTTAAAGACAGCCTCCCATGGCAGCCACAGTCTTACTATGTGACCCCTACCTGCCATGCCCATGACTGACTGGACCAGGTGCCAGACACCTGATGCCAGTTGGGCCAGTCATAGTCTCTCTTCTAGAAACTTGGGATTGGAGTAGGGCAGATCCTGTAAACATATACTTGGAAGCCATGGGGTAGCCACATACCTCCATGTGGATAGAGAAACGAAAGGAGAAGCAGGCAAAAGCTGGGAGAAAGGCAGACAAACCTCAGTTCTGACACTTTTTTGTTCCTTGTTCTAGTCCATTCTTGACATCTGACTGTATTCTTACCCATGACTTGTGTGATGTGTCCTGACATCCTTTCAGAAATCCCCTTTCCTCTGTTTGTGTTAGTGCTAGCTGGCTTCTGTTGCAACCAAGAATACTTGATGAATATAGGAGGGTGGCTGACTGTTTTACAAAAGACTAAGCAGGGGTTTTTGATTAAACTAGTCAATCCTGAAGGAAACAACCCTGAATGTTCACTGGGAGGACTGGTGCTAAAGCTCAAGCTCCAATACTTTGGCCACCTGGAAGGAAGAACTGACTCAGTGGAAAAGATCCTGATGCTGGGAAAGACTGAGGGCAAGAGAAGAAGCGGGACAACAGAGGACAAGATGTTTGGATGGCATCACCATCTCAATGGGCATGAGTCTGAGCAAATTCTGGGAGATCGTGAAGGACGAGGAAACCTGGTGTGCTGCAGTCCATGGGGCTGCAAAGTGTTGGAGACCACTTAGCAACTGAACAACAACAATAACAAAACAGGGGCTTAAATGGCTGAGATGTGCCCCCTATTGGGCCTTCAATCCAGGACTTATGACTCTAAATCTCAGGGTTTCTGATTCTAAATTACACGCCCTTTTCATAATCTGGCCTCACCTACCCCTCCCCCCACCAAAACCCCCGTCATCCAATTATCCTGAGAGAGCACAATTAATTCTTCTCACTGTTAGAGACTCTAGACATTCTGATGAGTTGCCCACAGTTGCACAGAACTCCAAATGAGTGGCAGGTCTTCTGAGTCCTGTTTTCCCAGACCTTCTCCAAAAGCCCCTTTCTGCCTGAACATGCCTCACAGTCTATTTCAAAGGCAAAACATTTCAGCTGGCAAATGGTAACAGCTGTTTCTCTTCAAAACACCCAAAGGGTAAAACTTCTGGGCTACAATGCTTAGGAGTGAGGCTCCAGCCAAGTCTCCAGCGAGGCTCCTACAGAAAAGAGAATAGAGGCTTCCCTGGTGGCTCAGGGGTAAAGAATCCACCTGCCAGTGCAGGAGATGTAGCTTTGATCCCTGGGTCAGGAAGATTCCCTGGAGAAGGAAATGGCAATCCATTCAACTATTCTTGCCTGGGAAACCCCATATACTGAGGAGCCTGGTGGGTTACAGTCCATGGGGTTGCAAAAAGAGTCAGACAAGACTTAGCAACTAAACAACAACAAGTAGCTTGGAAACATGAGGTCAGGCCCAAACCCATCTTATTGCCTGCCGCTGCTCCTCAGCTACAGGAGGCTGCTGCTTTGGAAGGCATTGCGTGGGTGAGAAAGAGACTCGAACTAAATTTCATTGGGAGAGGATGTAGTGAGGGAGGGGCTCGGAGAGAGAAAAGAGCAGGAATCTAAGTGTGTGTATGTGAGGTGGAAGGGGAAAGAAGGCACAGATATGAATCCACCAGGGTATGGAGGGAAATACAAGCCTTCTAACTCTCAATCAATCAGAAATTTAAGAGATTTCTACTGGAGGCATTAGATGGACTAAACATGGAGGAAAAACTCAGAATGAACCAGACCTAGTCTCTCCCATCAAAAAGATTATAGTCCATGTGGGGGTTGGCAAATTAACTGCCTGCGTTACTTTCAGAAATGTTTACTAAGTACCTCTATGCACCAGAAACTACTCAGGACTAGAAATACAACAGGATTTTCTTATCATTGAGGAGGTGAGTGGAGAATGCAAGGTAAGTTCAATAGGTGAATAGGAAGTTCTTCTTGAAGAGGTGACATAAGAGCCAAACTTGCAAAAATATAAGAAAACAGTTTTCAAAACAGCAGGCACAGAAAATATAAGGTTTGAGATGGAATATTCTCAGTGTGTTTGTGGAAAAGAAAGACCAGTGTGGCTGGAGTGGAGTGAATGACAAATAAGTGGTTAGGAAATGAGATTCTAGAGGAGGGTAAGTTCTAACTTGTATGTGACCTGGCAGGCTATGGTAAAAAAATTTGGATTTTATGCTGATTGTAGTAGGATGATTTTTGTTGGATTTCCCTTCATTTTTTCTGCTCCAGTTAACTAGTAATGATGGCTTAAATCACTGTGATGAGAAAGAATCTGAGGTCTTATAGATCAATGGGTAAGAGGCAGTGATGCGTTAATAGTATTTATTATGTCTCTAGGATGGGGCAAAGGTAATGCTAATAATAAGTATCTGTCATCTCTGACAAGGATGGAATACTAAGTTGTATTAGTCAGGATAGTGTGGGTTATGCTGCAGTAACAGCATCACCAAATGTCATTGGCTTAAATTTTTAAGAAATTTCTCACAAAGTTAGTACAAAACATAATTTTGAAATCCTAGCAAAGTTGTCTAGACAACCTACAGATTGGGAAAAATATTTGCCAAAGGATGTGATTGACAAAGGATTAATTTCTAAAATACACAACAACATACAACCCAACAACAACAACAACAAAACCCCCAAACAACTCAGTCAAAAAATGGCAGAAGACCTCAATAAACACTTCTCCAAAGAAGACATACAGATAATCAATAAGCACATGAAAATATGCTCGGCCTCAATAATTATTCAGTTCAGTTCAGTCGCTCAGTTGTGTCTGACTCTGCGACGCCGTGAATCGCAGCACGCCAGGCCTCCCTGTCCATCACCAAATCCCGGAGTTCACTCAAACTCATGTCCATTGAGTCAGTGATGCCATTCAGCCATCTCATCCTCTGTCATCGCCTTCTCCTCCTGCCCCCAATCCCTCCCAGCATCAGAGTCTTTTCCAATGAGTCAACTCTTCCCATGAGGTGGCCAAAGTACTGGAGTTTCAGCTTTAGCATCATTCCTTCCAAAGAAATCCCAGGGCTGACTGATCTCCTTTAGAATAGACTGGTTGGATCTCCTTGTAGTCCAAGGGACTGTCAAGAGTCTTCTCCAACACCACAGTTCAAAAGCATCAATTCTTCGGTGCTCAGCCTTCTTCATAGTCCAACTCTCACATCCATACATGACCACTGGAAAAACCATAGCCTTGACTAAATGGACCTTTGATGGCAAAGTAATGTCTCTGCTTTTGAATATGCTATCTAGGTTGGTCATAACCCTCCTTCCAAGGACTAAGCGTCTTTTAATTTCAAGGCTGCAATCACCATCTGCAGTGATTTTGGAGCCCTAAAAAATGAAGTCTGACATTGTTTCCACTGTTTCCCTATTTCCTATGAAGTGATGGGACCAGATGACATGATCTTAGTTTTCTGAATGTTGAGCTTTAAGCCAACGTTTGCACTCTCCTCTTTCACTTTCATCAAGAGCTTTTTAGTTCCTCTTCACTTTCTGCCACAAGGGTGGTGTCATCTGCATATCTGAGGTTATTGATATTTCTCCCGGCAGTCTTGATTCCAGCTTGTGCTTCTTCCAGCCCAGCGTTTCTCATGATGTACTCTGCATATAAGTTAAACAAGCAGGGTGACAATATACAGCTCTGACGTATTTCTTTCCTATTTGGAACCAGTCTGTTGTTCCATGTCCAGTTCTAACTGTTCAGTTCAGTTCAGTTGCTCAGTCGTGTCCAACTCTTTGCAACCACATGAATTGCAGCATGCCAGGCCTCCCTGTCCATCACCAACTCCCCGGAGTTCACTCAGACTCACGTCCATCGAGTCAGTGATGCCATCCAGCCATCTCATCCTCTGTCGTCCCCTTCTTCTCCTGCCCCCAATCCCTCCTAGCATCAGAGTCTTTCCCAATGAGTCAACTCTTTGCATGAGGTGGCCAAAGTACTGGAGTTTCAGCTTCAGCATCATTCCCTCCAAAGAAATCCTAGGGAAATGCAAATTAAAACTACAGTGAGGTACCATCTCACACTTTCAGAATGGTCATCAATTTCTGGAGAGTGTGGAAAAAAGGGAACCCTCCTACACTGTTGGTAGAAATGTAAATTTGTGCAGTCACTATGATAAACAGTTATGGAAGCTCATCAAAAAGTAAAAATAGAATCACCATATGCCCAATTAGACATACGAAGGGGACATGTCATGCAAAGATGGGCACAATAAAGGACAGAAACGGTATAGACCTAACAGAAGCAGAAGATATTAAGAAGAGGTGGCAAGAATACACAGAAGTACTATACAAAAAAATCATAAAGACCCAGATATCCACAATGGTGTGATCACTCACCTAGAGCCAGACATCCTGGAGTGCAAAATCAAATGGGCCTTTGGAAGAATCACTATGAACAAAGCTAGTGGAGGTGATGGAATTCCAGTTGAGCTGTTTCAAATCCTAAAAGATGATGCTGTGAAAATACTGCACTCAGTATGAAAGCAAATTTGGAAAACTCAGCAGTGGCCACAGGATTGGAAAAGGTCAGTTTTCATTCCAGTCCCAAAGAAAGGCAATGCCAAAGAATGTTCAAACTACTGCACAATGGCACTAATTTCACACACTAGCAAGGTAATGCTAGAAATTCTCCAAGCTAGACTTCAACAGTATGTAAGCCAAGAACTTCCTGATGTTCAAGATGGATTTAGAAAAGGCAGAGAAACCAGAGATCAAATTGTCAACATCCGTTTGATCATAGAAAAAGCAAGAAAATTCCAGAAAAACATGTACTTCTACTTTATTGACTGTGCTAAAACCTTTGACTGTGTGGATCACAACAAACTGGAAAATTATTAAAGAGATGGGAATACTAGACCACCTTACCTGCCTCCTGAGAAATCTCTATGCAGGTCAAGAAGCAACAGTTAGAAGTGGACATGGAATAGCCAACTGGTTCCAAATTGGGAAACCAGTATGTCAAGGCTGTATACTGTCACCTTGCTTATTTAACTTATATGCAGAGAACATCATGAGAAATGCTGGGTCTGGTTGAAGCACAAGCTGGAATCAAGATTGCCAGGAGAAATATCAACAACTTCAGATATGCAGATGACACCACCCTTTTGGCAGAAAGTGAAGAGGAACTAAAGAGCCTCTTGATGAAAGTGAAAGAGTGAAAAGTTGGCTTAAAACTCAACCTTCAGAAAACTAAGATCATAGCATCTGGTCCCATCATTTCATGGCAAATAGATGGGTAAACAATGGAAACAGTGAGAGACTTTATTTTGGGGGCTCCCAAATCACTGCTGATGGTGACTGCAGCCATGAAATTAAAAGACGCTTGCTCCTTGGAAGAAAAGCTGTGACCAACCCAGACAGCATATTAAAAGGCAAAGACATTACTATGTCGACAAAGGTCTGTCTAGTCAAAGCTATGGTTTTTCCAGTAGTCACATACGGATGTGAGAGTTGGACCATAAAGAAGGCTGAGTGCTAAAGAATTGAACCATGGCGCTGGAAAAGACTCTTGAGAGTCCCTTGGGCTGCAAGGAGTCCAACCAATTTGACATCCAACCAGTCCATCCTAAAGGAAATCAGTACTGAAGGAAATCAGTCCTGAATATTCATTTGAAGGACTTATGCTGAAGCTGAAGCTCCAATACTTTGGCCACCTGATATGAAGAACTGACTCATTGGAAGACACTGATACTGGGAAAGATTGACAGCAGAAGGAGAAGGGGATGAAAGAGGATGAGATGATTGGATGGCATCACTGACTCGATGGACCTGTGTTTGAGCAAGCACTGGGAGTTGGTGATGGACAGGGAAGCCTGGCGTGCTGCAGTCCATGGGGTTGCAAAGAGTCAACTGATACGATCAAAAGTTCCTAGTCTCACTTTTGGGCATATATTTGGAGAAACTATAATTCAAACAGATACATGCACCCCAATGTTCATAGCAGTATTATTTGCAATATCCAGGACATGGAAGCAACCTAAGAGTCCATCTGAAGATGAATGGATCAAGATGGATAAAGAATTCTGAAAGACAATGTAAAATTGTCTCCACCACATGTTTGTATATGCATTATAAAATATATACACACACAATGGAGTAGTACTCAGTCATAAAAAAGAATGAAATTATGTCATTTGCAGCAACATGAATGGACCTAGAGATTATCATACTAAGTGAACTAAGTCAGAAAGGGAAATACAAATACCATATGATAATCGCTTATATGTGGAATCTATAATATGACACAAATGAACTTACTTACAAAACAGAAACAGACCCACAGGCAGAAAACAAACTGATGCTTACCAAAGGGGAAAGGGGCGAAGGAGGGGTATATTAGGAGTTTGGGATTAGCAGATACAAACTGCTGTGTATAAAGTAGCTAATGTGTTTATACATATATATATGTAACTGAATCACTTTGCTGTACCCCAGAAACTAATGTAATACTATAAATCAACTGTACTTCAATAAAAAGTAAGTACAGTGTCCAAATATTAATATTTACCAAATAAATAAAGCCTTATTTTCAACACACTTGTTACACATCCCCAAAGAGTACAATTTCTCTTTGTGTATATCTTTGTATTAAAAGGGGACAAGAAGTATATGGGGTGAGATTATTGCTGACCTTTGTCCAAATAAGGCAATGAGAATTTAATGGAAGGATATATATGGCACAAAAGGAAGATGGCAATATTTTAAAAAAAGCTTTTAATTATGAAGAATTTCAATTATAAAAATAGATAAACAGGTAGTGAGAAAAGTACCGAACACCCAGTTTCAGCAATTGTCAACTCATGGTTCATTTTATCTGTCTGCACTTCCTATTTCCTTCCTCACCACTGGAGTATTTTGAAGCAAATCCCAGACATCATGTCTTTTTATCTGTAAATATTTCAATATGTGACTCCTAAAAAATAAGAGCTCTTTAAAATAACATAACCACTATACAGTTATTACATTATGGGTTATTTAAAATTGTCTCTACTACATGTTTGTATATGCATTATAAAATATATACATTACTTTGGAATCAAACAACAGTCATACTTTAAAAACATATTTCTGTGATGACCTAAGTGTTTGTGAAAGTGTTAGTTGCTCAGTCATGTTGGACTCTGCGACCCCATGGACTGTAGCCCGCCAGGCTCCTCTGTCCATGGAATTCTCCAGGCAAGAATATTGGAGTAGGTTGCCATTTCCTTCTCCAGGGGATCTTCCCAATCCAGGGATAGAACCCAAGTCTCAAACTCAGGTCTCCCGCATTGCAGGCAGATTCTTTGCCATCTGAGCCACCAAGGAAGTCCCATAAATGGGAAGGAAATCCAAAAAAGAGAGGATATATGTATACCTATAGCTGATTCACTTTGCTATACAGTAGAAACTGACAGAACATTATAAAGCAATCATACTCCAATAAAAATTAATTTAAAAACATATTAAGTTGCATTAAACATAACTGGTGTCTTGAAAGATGCACACAGACAAACACACAGATATGCACACAAACATACAGAGTGGCTTCCCGTCATCTAGGAAATGCCTGGTTCTGAGGGCAGTAAATCAAAATAAAGCTTGCACACAGCATTTTCAGGAATGACTTCATAGCAGTGTAAGAGATTTCTTTGGGATTTATAGTAAAACCAAAATTGAGCATAGGTTGTTACGAGGTAAATACGCTGTCCATCACACACTTTGCATTCCAAAGCAAATACATGTCAGTCAAATCCATTCTTGATCTGTTCTGCCTGCAATAGAATCCCTGACCATCCCCACCCCAGTCTGTGGGATGGGGCTGTGGCAGGGATCTGGCTCAGGCTTATAACTGCTGAGTAGTCCAGACAGGTGGCCTCTGGAAAGGGATGCAGGTGAGGGTATCAAACCCGAGAAGCAAGAGGCAGGACCACCAGGTGACATCCTTGGAGAAGGTCCAGGCAGGTCCTCTGGTGCCAGCTAGCTGATGCCCCAGCATCCACCACCTAAGCTTTGACAGCCTTATCAGTCAGTCTTGTGACCTGGGTCAGTGAATTGAGAAGATCGTTCTTCCAGGCCAATTTGGCCAGGTGGATGTGGACGAGGGCATGAGAACTCTGAATACTCAAGAAAAACCAGAGGGAAAATCCAGAAAGAGACTGTACCTAAGACATGGTTGGCTTTTGTTCCAGTTGTACCGAATCTGACTTCTCAGTAGCAACCAGTTCCCCTTTCCCAGGCCAGATGGGGCCATGCCAATCGGTGATGGCTGGCACTAGCAAGACCTGGCTTGCCCTTATTCAGGGTGGAAAACTTTCTTTATTCTGGCTTAGCCTTGTGGAGGAGGGGGATCCCCAGGACAGGAGCTCATGTATCTCCACCGACAAATCAATAAACAGCGGCATTTCCATCTCCTCATCCTGCGGAGACACTCCCCAGGACTGTGATCCCCTCCCACTGTATTCCCGGAGCCCCTATACTGGGCACAGGTGGGTGACGTCGCTGGGTGCACATGGAGGGTGAGCATTCGATCAGTTTCTCAGGTGGGTTTCATATTTCTCACTCTTTCTGTGTCTTTTAAGCTCTGTTTTCCTCTGGCTTGTCTCCCTTCCACTCTCCCCCTGCCCTCCTCACATCCTCACTGTTCATCCTCTCCCGTCTCCCTTCACTCCTGCCTCTTGACTGGCTCCCCCTCCGACCAGCCACATTTATGTCTTTTCTTAAAACGTCACCCTTACTCTCACCACTTTGGCCTGCCCATCTGCCGGTGCCCCGGCTGGGTTTCGTCCCTTTCTCTTTCCCCACCCACAGAGTGTCAGCCCCTGGCCACCTAATTTAGATCTTGCATGTGTTTCCATTCTCATCACACGCAATCTGGAAACTCACCTTCAGAGCAGAGCGTGGCTCTGGGGTGCAGCCCTCAGGACATCCCTGTTTTACACCTCTCTCTTCCCTCAGGAGGCAGGGATGAGTTTCTCTGGTCCTTTGCTTGGGAGAAAGAATGGCAGGGTGTTAGCTCGTAGAATAAACATGGTGGGCACAAAAATGCTACTCCGTCCCCATCTCCACAGGGAGAGATGGAGACCCAGAAAGTTCCATTTATGTATGGGGTAGGCACTGGGACAAGGGAGACCTCAGAATGTCTCGCTGAATTCTGTGCTGTAGGAACAACATTGCCATTTTAAGAGTCTGAGGATGAGAGAGGTTAAGTAACTTGCCTGTAGTCACACAGCAGTGAAGCCAGTGATCGAATCTGGTCTAATGTCAAAGCCCTTGTTCATTCCACCACAATAAGGGCCTCTGTGGACTGAGGAAACTGGGTAACTAGACTGTCTTCTTCTGTTTCAACATTCAAGAAAGTCTCTTACCATCCAGCATCTCACCATTTGTTTCTTTCCTTCCTGCCCTTTACTCATCTGCATCTCATTTCCTCTAGAAAAGTTTATGGTTGTAAACGTCTTTACGTCCTCTCCCGTCCTGCCCCATGCCTTTCTCCACCCACGTTTCGGTGATATCACCATCACCTTGGGCAAGTTTGCAAAACCTCCCCACCGGTGGAGCTTCGAGATTCTAGTTTTCTGGAGCCAGGGCCAAAGTTGCCCCTGTGGGATGCTTGCAGAGCAGTTGTGCTCAGGATTTCAGCATCTGCCTTAAGTTCAAAGGACACTTGGAAGCAGGCTAATACATACAGGTTGGCTGGGGGCTCATGAAGAGCCACGCCAGGCTCTCCCCAGAACTCCCAGGGGCCCTTCTCCCCCATCAACATGATGCACGAGCTCGCCTGCTCTGCCCCATGCAGCTCTGTTCTGCTCTTGCTGACAAGGTAGTGCCTCTGCAATGTTGAAAATCATTTTGGAACAGGAAAAAAGATTCACCTAAATACCGCTTGGTATTAAAAGTTATTTTGTTTTAGATACATCCTTTCAGTTTTTGATTACATGTGCTCAGATTTTTTTTCCCCCAAACTGTTTGTCATTATGGTGTACACACTGATTTTCTGCTTTGTTCCCTTAGCATTATATTCTTTAGTGTTTTTTTTTAGACTTTTTATTTTTTATTGGAGTATATCCAATTAATAGCGTTGTAATTAGATTCAAGTGAACTGTGAAGGGACTCAGCCATACATATACGTGTATCCGTTCCCCAACACCCTCCTCCCATCCGGCTGCCACAGAACATTGAACAGAGCTCCTAAAGCTCATTTTTCAATACAAGTTCCAGAATTCCTATTTCCTAGCATTCCATTGATCAGATGTAGCATAATTTATTACACTATTACCCTGCTGATGTACATGTAAGTTGCTTCCCCTGGTTGCAATTATATAAAACATTCTAATAGAGATTTTATGCCTGTTGCTTTTCGCTTCCATCAAATTATTTCCTCAGAAAATTTATCAGGAATGGGAATTAGTACTTGCTAGCCGTGTGACCTTGGGCAAACTACTTAATTTCTCTAAGCCTCAATTTCCTCAGATGTAAAACAAAGCTAATATAATGCTTAATCCATAGGGTTGTGGTAAAAGATGGAATAAAATGAAGTAACATATATTCCATACAGCTTAGCTAGTACTGGGCTTCCCAGGTGGCTCAGATGGTAAAGAATCTGCCTGCAGTGCAGGAGACCCTGGTTTGATTGCTGGGTTGGGAAGATTCCCTGGAGTATTCTTGCCTGGAGAAGCCCATGGACAGAGGGGCCTGATGGGCTGCAGTCCACGGGGTCGCGAAGACCTGGGCCCGACTGAGCGGCCAGCACTAGCTAGCCCCGGTGTCACTCCTGCTGTAACTTTTTTGACACTATTTTTTTCTGCACTTTTAGACTCAGCTGACTCAGTATCATGTGGTTGAAACCTAGAATATTTTTTTAGAGGAAAACACAGCCTGGTTTGCAATCATCCAACAGGTCAAATCATTTTAGAACTTCTTACTTCATACGTACCTCTCAACCCTGCTACCTACTTCTCACCCACATCTCCTGTCTGTTCTGAACCTGAGACTTTAGTCAAACCTCAGGTCCTTACTTGATTTCTTTTAAGGCCTTCGTAGGCATCCCAGGTGGCGCTAGTGGCCTCTGCCTGCTCATGCAAGAGACATAAGAGAAGCCGGTTCGATCCCTGGGTTGGGAAGATCCCCTGGAGGAGCGCATGGCAACCTACCCAGTGTTCTTGCCTGGAGAATCCCCATGGACAGAGGAGCCTGGTGGGCTATGCTCCATAGGGCCTCATAGATTCGGACATGACTGAAGCGACCTAGCTGCAGCGGCAAAGGCCTCTGTGGGCCCTTGACCCTCTTAAATTTGGAAACAGTACTGCAGACCACATCAGACATCACCTGTCCCTCCATATCCAGCAGGAACTATAAAACAGGAGCAGTAGCCATGATGTGAAGTTTTGTATTAAATTAAATACTTAATGACTTTGATTTTGTGGTTTGGGTTAAGGTTTAGTGGTCCAATGAATAAAGCCTTTCACTCACAGACTTAGAGAATGAATTTATGGTTGACAAGAGGGAAGAATGGGGGAAGGGATATTTAGGGAGTTCAGGGTGGACATGTATACTCTGCTACATTTAAAATGAATAACCAACGAGGTCCTACTATATAGCACATGGAACTCTGCTCAATGTTACGCGGCAGCCTGGATGGGAGGGGAGTTTGGGGAAGAATAAACACGTGTACATGTATGACTGAGTCCCTTTACTGTCCACCTGAAACTGTCACAACATTGCTAGTTGGCCATACTCCAATATGAAATAAAGAGTTTAAAAGAAAAAAATCAAAGAAAACATACATTCAGTAGACAGATGGAGATCAAGTCAGCAGCTTTATTACTAGGAAAAGCTGAAGAAACGAAAATGTTCTAAATATGCGGCCAGAGAGAGCTTTCTAATACTGCTGCCTGAAAGGAACTTGTAACATCCCTCCAAAAACCTTCAGGCTTCCCCCATGTGCCACAGAGTGGATGAAAGCCCAGAATGGCCCCTCGCCACATGGTCTGAAAGAGAAGAAGGAGGAGCTGAGTGGAGAATATTCAGGTTTTCTCCAAGCTCACTGGCAAAAGAGAGAGAGAGTAAAGGATGGTCAGAGAGGCCAGGAGTATTTTTGGCTGACATTCCTCCACGTGAAAATATTGAACAACTTGCAGAAACATGGGTGGACCTAGAGAGTAGTTGACCAGGCAGCCAGCTATGTCTGTTGTGCTTTGGTTTGGTGGTTATGATTTTAAAGAACTGATTCCCTTCTATTTTTCTGTTCTCATCTCTGAACCTCAATTTCCTCATCTGCCCTCTGTACCCGCAAGGCTGCAAGGCTGCTGTGATGATCCACTGAGATATGGTGTAAACAAAGCGCTGTGTAAATCTTGCGTCTGATCAGCCTGACGATCACGGGGTGTGAATTTTTCCTACCACCACTGAGAGGCAACTCATCACAGACTTGAGCAGTTGTTTGCAAAATTAGGGTAGTCCTTACAAGTCTGGAAAGTGGAAACATTTCACCATTGGAATGAAAGTTCCTCTTTGGTCTCCAAATAGAATTTTAAAATATGGAAATAAAAAGTTAAAGCAAATTAAACCAATGAACATATGAAAGGATGCTCAGTGTCACTAATCACTAGGGAACTGCAAATCAAAATAACAGTGAGATGCCACCTTAAACCCACTAAGATGGTTACCATAACAAGTGTTGGCAAGGATGTGGAGACATTGCAATCCTTATACCCTGTTGATGGGAAGGAAAAATAATGCAGCCATTCTGGAAAATGGTGTGGTGGTTCCTCAAAGAATTTAAAATAGAATTGCCATATGAACTAGAGATTCTACTCCTGGTTGTATAAACAGAAGAACTGAAAGCAAGATCTTGAGATATTTGCACACCCGTGTTCATAGCAGCATCATTTACAATAGCTGAAAAGTGGAAGTAGTCCAAAAGTCCGCTTGATGATAGGATACGCAAAATGAGGTATGTACATATAATGAGACATTTTTTTTCAGTCTTAAGAAGAAAGGAAGGCTGTCATATGCTAAGATATGAATGAATTCTGAAGACATTATGCTGAGTGAAATAAACCAGTCACAAAAGGACAAATACTGTGTGATTCCACTTATGTGAGGTAACTAGAGTAGTCAAATTGATAGAAACAGAGCAGAATGGTGGTTGCCAGGGGCTGGAGGGAGGGAAAATGGGCAGTTGTTGTTTAGTAGGTAAAGAGTTTATGTTCTGCAAGATGGAAAAAGTTCTGGAGACTGGTTATTTAACCATGTAAAGGCACTTCTTGCCTGGGAAATCCCATGGACATGGGAGCCTGACGGACTGCAGTCCATGGGGGTCACAAGAGCCAGACATGACTTAGCAACTGAGAACAACAAAGCACTAAAGGCCATTGAGCTGAGCATTTATAAACCATGAAGATGATGAAATTTGTGGTAAACATTGTTTCCAAAATCACTGTAGATGGTGACTGCAGCCGTGAAATCAAAAGACACTTACTCTTTGGAAGGAAAGTTATGACTAACCTAGACAGCATATTGAAAAGCAGAGACATTACTTTGTCAACAAAGGTCAGTCTAGTCAAGGCTATGGTTTTCCCAGTGGTCATGTACAGATGTGAGAGTTGGACTATAAAGAAAGCTGAGCACCAAAGAATTGATGCTTTTGAACTGTGGTGTTGGAGAAGACGCTTGAGAGTCCCTTGGACTGCAAGGAGATCCAACCAGTCCATCCTAAAGGAGATCAGTCCTGAATATTCATTGGAAGGACTGATGCTGAAGCTGAAACTCCAATACTTTGGCCACCTGATGTGAAGAGCTGACTCATTAGAAAAGACCCTGATGCTGGGAAAGATTGAGGGCAGGAGGAGAAGGGGATGATGGAGGATGAGATGGTTGTATGGCATCACGGACTCGATGGACATGGGTTTGGGTGGACTCTGGGAGTTGGTGATGGACAAGGAGGCCTGGCGTGCTGCAATTCATGGGGTTGCAAAGAGTCGGACACGACAGAGTGACTGAACTACTGACAGACCATGATAAAACTTTTAAAATTTAAGTTTGCTGTGCTGGTACAGAGTGAAACAGGCCCTCACTCTCACCACATGAACAGTCGATGGAACTTCAAAAGGACTTACTTCCTGTGGATGGTGGTTTGGTAACATCTATCAAAATGAATGGCAGAAGAGGTAGGAGGGTCAGAGGAACATTATCACGGAGGTGGTCTTTCTGACCTAAAAGAAGGGCTGTTATATAATAGAACCAGGTGGGACCCCAAGAACAGTAGTAGACTCAGTGTCCAGAGACTGCCCACCCTCTGCCTAGTGGGTGATTTTTGCAGCCAACATTAAGAAATGAAGTTAACCATCACTCTCAGTTGGGTGACCCATTCCCCTGTAAAGTCCTCTACTTGCTGTCCTCCTGATCATCAGGTAAAGGTTTTCTTACCTACTGATCATTTTGATAGAATTGTCATCTACCTATGCCCAAGATTTTATTAAGCCCATCTGTGTCGGCTTCCCTTGTAGCTCAGCTGGTTAAGACTCTGCCTGCAATGCAAGAGACCTGGATTCAGTTCCTGGGGTGGGAAGATCCCCTGGAGAAGGAAATGGCAACCCACTCCAGTATTCTTGCCCAAGAAATCCTATGGACAGAGGAGCCTGGCAGGCTACAGTCCATGGGGTCGCAAGAGTTGGACATGAGTTAGCGACTAAACCACCAACCATCCATTTTCAGGCACAGCTGGTTAACCAGCAAATAATCTCAGCATTTTAGTGGCTTAACACAATAAAACAGTATCTTTCTTATACAGGCTTCAGTGCAGATGTTCTTGGTGGGATAGCATTCCTGGGCAGTTCTCCTCCAAGTGGTGACTCAGAGATCCAGGTTTCTTGTATCTGGTGGCTTTGCTCTGCCTTGAGGCAGTAGTCCACAACCTTTTTGGCCTCAGGGACTGGTTTCATGGGAGACAGTTTTTTCACAGACCAGGAGGGTCGGGGCCTGGGGGCTGGTTTCAGGATGATTCTTGTAAGAAGCATGCAACCTAGATCTCTTGCATATGCGATGTGATTCACAGTAGGGTTTGCACTCCTGTGAGACTCCAGTGCTTCCGCTGATCTGACAGGAGGAGCTCAGGCAGTGAAGCAAGCGAAGGGGAGTGTCTGTAAATACAGATGAAGCTTTGGTCTCTTGCCTGCTTGCCGCTCACCTCTTGCTGTACAGTCCAGTTCCTAACAGGTCTGTGGCCCAGGGATTGTGGAACCCTGCCTTAAGGCCCCTGCATTTTCTTCCACTGGAGCCTCTGCATTCAACCAGACAGCAAGATGTGAGAGAGGGCAAGGAAATTGCCTGGGTCATTTTAGGGGCCAGGCTTGGAAGCAGCAAACACCATTGCCACTTTCTGCCAAGGGGCAGGAAGTTCAAGGCAGGGCAACCCAGAAGTAGTTTGGCCAGGCCTCCATGACTGTTTCGGAGTCCTTTTCCTCTCTCCTCTGCTCTGTGTTGACGCTGCCCTCAAAGTGGCCATCCTCGTGGCTACAAGATGGCTGCCAGCTGAATCCAGGGAATCGGTTGTTCATGTTGAAAAGGAGAGAGGGAAAAGACGTTTCTCTTTTCCACAAAGCCCTGAGCAAATCTCTCCTCACATCTCACTGATATGAAGTGGCTTAGGACTGCACAATCCTGAAACAGTCAATGACAGAGGAACTACCATGAATTGGTATAGAGTCATTGCATAATCAACGCTCAAGGTAGACAGTCAACAACAGTGACTCCTGGCGGGTTTGGACCAGCCTGTGGAAAATCTTCAGTCTCAGCCTCAGGAATCTGTATGTAAAATGAAAGACATGAGGAATCACTGACTGTTCTTCCAGCAAGGGAGTTGTCAGATCTAAGTTCAGGGCCTGATTATTCGGGTGTGTTGACTGGAAATAACCAAGCGGAGGGGGAGTGGATGAGGAAGAACCATGTGCCCCTTGCCACCAACTTGTCTTCTCCCTGCATGAAAAGTGGCTCCCGGGAACAGTAGCTCAGCTCATTCACAGCAGGTGGAGGTGACTGATGAGCATGAAGCCGATGGGAGTGGAGAGGAGAGTTTTGATGGAAGAAACATTCCATAAAGAACCAACAGGATGACGGTAAACAGGGAAAGAAAACTTTTCAATGATTCTGCAGTTGTAGATTTGGGTGATTTTAATGTGCAGGGCCATGAACAGAAATATGGTCATCCAGGAGAGTCAGGGAGGGGATTTTGAGTCTATAAATCGCATGGATGATCTATATAAAATCATCCATTATAAAATGAAATAATGTTAATATAAAAACAAAATAAATACAAAATATAAAACAAAACAACGTTAAACATTGTTTAACACAATATAAAACCAAAACAAATATAACAAAATAATTTGAATATTTTATATAAATATAAAAACAAATACAAAATATATAAACAAGATATAAATATAAAACAAAATAATGTGAATAATAAAGCAAGAATAATTAATAATGAAATTAGCATGTATTGAGCAAGTTAATATGTGTCAATATTTCCTAATGTACTTAGTTTATATTTGCTAAGGTGCCTATTGTGGTTCTGATACATATGTATGCATTCATTTATTCCTTACAACAATCCTATTTTTGTCCCCATTCAGTAGAGAGAGAGCCTGAGGACCACAGTGGTGAAAGTAAACAATTGAAGGTCATGTAACTGGTAAGCAGATAAGGAAGGATCAAACCCAGCCATCTGACTCCAGACACTCTTCTTTCAGTCATTGCAAGAGCTAATATTTAAGCATCTACTACATTATGGTAGATGAGAATAGAGAATACCCATGGACAGAGGGATCTGGCAGGCTGCAGTCCATGGGGTCGCAGAATCGGACATGACCGAGCAACACTGCACACACGTGATGGTACTCTACCTACAGTCTCTTTAATCCTTGAGAGTCAACCTATAAATTGGATTTCATAGATGAGGATGCTGAGGCACAGAAAGGATAAGAGACTTGTCCAGAGCAACACAGCTAGTAAGTGGCAGAGGTGGGATTCAAACTGCAGCTGGCATAGCTCTAAAACATGGGTTCTTTCCATGATGCCATGAAAAAGAGAAATGTATCCTGGGACTGGGTTTCCTGGTAGCTCAGATGGTAAAGAATCTGCCTATGTGAGATACACGGATTCAATCCCTCAGTCGAGAAGATCCTCCAGAGAAGGAGATGGCTACCAAATCCAGCATTTTTGCCTGGAGAGTCCAAGGACAGAGCAGCCTGGCAGGCTATAATCCATGGGGTTGCAAAGAGTCGGACACGACTAAAGCAACTTAACACATAACACACAGCACATATCCTAGCACCACCCCTATCTTATCAATGACATTTTAAACTTCTACATTGGGGATCAAATATCACACATCTAGGGTACACCCCAGAGAAGGCAATGGCACCCCACTCCAGTACTCTTGCCTGGAAAATCCCACGGAAGGAGGAGCCTGGTGGGCTGCAGTCCATAGGGTCGCGAAGAGTCGGACACAACTGAGCAACTTCCCTTTCACTTTTCACTTTCATGCATTGGAGAAGGAACTGGCAACCCGCTCCAGTGTTCTTGCCTGGAGAATCCCAGGGACGGGGGAATCTGGTGGGCTTCTGTCTATGGGGTCACACAGAGTTGGACACGACTAAGGCGACTTAGCAGCAGCAGCAGCAGCAGCACGGTACACCCTTTTGAGTACAGGACCTGGTACATGGATGTCCAAGACCAATAGAATTGTGAAGTCTCTGGAAATCTCTGCATAGAAAGAAAATCCTGAAGCTATGCTGGGACGATCCTGACCAAGGGAGGCATGAAGTTCAAGGAAGTTGAAGGGTGGGGTCAGACAGTCCTGAGTCCCATTGCATTTGCTGGGCAGCCTTGGGCAAATTGTTTAATTTCTGAGCTTTAATGTCCTCATCTGTAAAATGGGGATAATAATAGCAGAACCTCACTCTGGAAAACTATCTAATGAGGACCTCCTATTATAAGAGGAAGCAAGTAAACATTTGGCTCCCAGCCGGTAGAAGCAAACGCTCATTGCATAGTAGCAATGTTGCTATGATTGTTGTTATTGCTATTATTTCTACAAGAGAATGTGGAAGGCAACCAGCCCGTGCCTCCGGGAGAAGGATTCTGCAGCTTATCTTTTACAATATTCCTGCCCCTTTGAAGCCTCCAGGCAGCAGCTGCCTTGGCCTCCAAGTTTCACAGGCAGGATCTCCACAAATCTAATTGACCAGGGCCAGCTGCTGCTCCTGGAAGAAAGGAAGAAGGGAGGAGGAGGGTGGGAAAGAGGAGGTGGGAGGGCCTGCCTCACCCAAGAACCCTTCCCTAGGCCCTTCCCAGATCCTACCAGCTCTGCAGCATGGTCCCAGCACCGGTTCAGGTCATACTTCCTGCCCAGTCACGTGGTTTGTATTTCAAAATGTAACCAGCAGCTGTTGGCAGCTGGTTCCAGCTATGAATACCATGACCAAGAAATGAGGGAGCTGTGAGGTCAGTGCTGGCCCTGGAGCAGCTGCTTCCCTCTACACATGGGTGGGGAGTTAGCAGATGGAGGGAACCCAGCCCTGAGAACCACCACACAGGGCGCTGGCTACCCCAGGGCGGGGCCTCTCAGATCTTCCAGATGGAGACCCCCAGTTCAGCCCATCGGGGCTCAGACTCTGGCTTACTCACCAAGAAGCAGCAGCTTCCCCTCAGCAGCCATTGCTCCCAGAGAGTTCTGGAATCTGGGGAGTCTCCTTGTGCTTAGTCATGGAACATTAGAGCTGGCAAAGCCCTTAATCCAACTGTCCCGTTTTATAGGCAAAGAAACTGAGGCCCAGAGGGGTGAACTGACTCGTCTAAGATGGCCCGATGAGTCAGCGCAGGGCTGGGGCAGTAACTCTTGCTGAAAACAGCGAGCCTGGGGCTTTTACATTACTCAAAACCACAGAGCCCGCCCCTGCACCCTTACCTAAAAGGGCCAGATCCTGGGGTCCATCAGGACCTGCGACCCCAACCCAAGTGCCCCACACTTTTGAAAAAAGGCTTGCTGAACACAGATGGTGGGCAAACGTTCTGGCAAAGAAAAATATATTTTGACAGGAAAACGCACTCACCCTCCAGTGCAAAATGAAGAAGAATCGAATTCCACAAGCAGAATTCCTCGTACGGGTGAGCAGCACCTGCACACACGTGTGGACACACAGAAAAAAGACTGGAAGGAAAAGTAAAGCAGACTTACTTCTGGGAGGCAGGGCTGTGAATGTTCTTCATGTGTCTCTTGTCTTATCCATATTTTTCTATTGTCTTACAGTGAGGGTGTTTATTTCTATTACAACAACATTAAAAGGATACACAAGAAACAGCCAAGTGCCCAGGTCCCCAGTCATCCACATTCAGTCAGGCTTGGCTTGTGGAAGATTCCAGAACAGGCTGCACCTATTGCACAAGGTGGGGCCGTTTTCTTCTCTGGGGAAGACTAAGCAAGCTCAGGCCTGAGGGCAGCAGGCATGGTGTGGCTCTGCTCAGCTGGAGCAGCAGCTCCGGCTCAGGGCACCCCCGGGTCCTCAGGTGTGCACCGAGGAGGGAGGGCTGGCTCCAGACTCCAGCCTCTCAGCTGGCTCCGCAGCACACGTGCCGAAGGCCTCACGCGTGGAAAATGATCTGGCTTTTGTCTGGCTCTTCCCCACTCTCCAGAGCCAGACAAAGGCCAGATGGCCTCTGGGAAACTCTCCCAGTCTCAGCCACACCTTCCAGGAAACCTCATGGCAGTTTTGTCTTGTAGACATGCATCTCTCACTCACATTCTGTTGCCACTTGCCCACTACAACGCCGATGTCCTGAAGACCAAGCCACCTTTCTGGGTTAGCCCGTGAAGGCTACCGGCCAGGGAGCCCTCCCAACCTCATCTTGCTGAGTACAGCTCAGGGAGTGGTGGGTCTCCTCACAAGTGCCAGGGGGCTCAGAGACCATTTTGTTTAGACAGAACACTGTCCCTGTGCCATGTGCCAAGTCAGGACTATGGTGCTCGCCCAGGACCCTGGCTGGGGGTCCCTGCCTCCTTGTTGCTGTTGCTGTTCAGTCCCTAAGTCATGTCCGATCGTTTGAGACCCCACGGACTGCAGCAAGCCAGGCTTCCCCGTCCTTTACTCTCTCCCAGAGTTTGCTCAGATTCATGTGCATTGAGTCCGTGATGCCATCCAACCATCTCATCCTCTATCGTCCCCTTTTCCTCCTGCCCCCAATCTCTCCCAGCATCAGAGTCTTTTCCAACGAGTCAGCTCTTCTCATCAGGTGGCCAAAGTACTGGAGCTTTAGCTTCAGCACCAGTCTTTAGATACCAGCTAATTGGTGCTTCCTCAAAGGGCCCAAGTACCAGAGGAAATGCCCTCATACACCGAAGGGGTACCTCCACGAAGATAGCTTCTCTTGTCCTGTAAAGGGTGGGTCTTACCACGTCTCCACACGGTGGTGGCAAACGCAGAGGGCACCCAAGCAACCAAGTCTGAGAGCGCGGGCTCAGCCTGTTTCCTGGGCCTGTTAGAAAGTTCCCAGAGTCTCAGCTTCTTCTCTTGTAAAATGAGTCTCAGCGGTGCTGAGAGCATTCACTCACTCTCAGCCTCTCTACCCCTGTGGTCAGCACACTGCCCTCGGGTACCTGGCACACCGCTTGTTTTTGTGTGGCCCTCAAGCCAAGAATGGTTTCTACATCTTCAGATGGCTGGAAAAAATAAAAAGAAGAGTGCTATTTCATAATAGATGAAAATTATATGAAATTCAAATTGCAGTGTTCATAAATAAAGCTTTATGGGAACACAGCCATGCACTTTTATTTGCGTCTTTCCTGTGGCTGCTTTTGAGCTGCGACGGCAGAGATTGAGTAGTTACAGCAGAGAACAGATGGTCCACAAAGACTTTACTATCTGACGTTGACCCTGAAAAGAAAAAGGTTTGCCAGTCCCTGATCTGAACAGTGTGGTACACAGAAGAATGTGAACAAGTATTTCTCTCTCTTCCCATCGTCTTTTTAATACTCCCCACCGGGTACCTCTGGTCCTGTCCCAAACACAAGGAATATTGCTGTTTTGGCAGGATGATGGAGGGGGACTCTCCTCACTGTGGATCTTCGGTCTTGAAGTTGGAAGATCAAATTATACAGACTGGATCTTCATTCTGCCACCAACTGGCTATGTGACCCAGGGAAAATCACTTTACCTCTCTGAGCCTCAGTTTCCCTCCCCTGTAAAGTGGGATAATGATAACAGCTGATGCTTACATTACTGCTTGCCATGTGTCAGAGGCTGCTGCGTGGCGCCAATCACATAGGTCACTTATTTAATTCTGACAGCTCTGTGAACAGGTATAATTGGCACCTCATTTGTGGGCAAAGAGAGCTGAGGCAATGGGAAGGTAGGTGAGTGACCCAGGTTCTGCAGCCAGTCAGAAGTGGGACCCAGAGACTGTGTGTGGGAGACAGACAGCTGCATCACTTGGGTGCTCCAATAACTCTTATAAGCCTTCAGGGCTTCACACCCATCCTGGGAGATGCAGCTGAGATAAGGAACCTGTATGCTTTTCTCAACAAGTTCTAAGATGACATAAACGTTTATTTTGAAAGGAAACGAAGGGAAGAACATTTCCAAATCTCTCGCCAATGGTGGCATGTCAGAGACTGTGGGAGCACCTTGGTTGGAAGGAGATGTTCACGCCTGCCTGGGTGGTTCTAGTTCCTGCCTCCACTGGGAGGAAGCAACCGGCTCTGCTCCCCAAGCCAGAGCGCTGAGCTATTGAGACCTGTTCCCAGCCCAGCCTTGACTGGATAAACAGGAGTCACCTTTCTCCTCGGGTGATGGGGACGCTGTGGCACCTTTCTCATCCTGCCTGGGTCTCCACCCAGCCACTGCTCCCTGCCCCGATCTGGCAGGATCTCAGGGGAGGAACAGCCCCGGTTTCTCAGCCGTGAGTACTGCGGAGGACGCACCTATTCTATGGAAGTCTCTCCAGCTCTCCTTCCCACCCGGGCCCCAGCCCTCCCTCCGACCTCTCACTCCCGCATTAGCACTGGGGCAGGGAGGAGTGGCAAGGGCTGGGCAGGCTGTATCTTGCCTTTTTGTCTAATTGATCCACGTGAAGGCTCTGGCTTGGCTGGGAGGGGTGGGGAGCTGGCACTGAACTGCAGCACGTGCGCTAAAGGGTTAATCCCTTGAGTTCCACAGTAGAAATTCCTCCACCACCTCCTGGCTGTGGGACCTTGAGCAACTTACTTAACCTTTCTATGCCTCTGTTTTCTGAGGAGCAAAAGGGAAGGTTCAGTGACCTGCAAAGAGCTTGTGACAGTGCCTGGCATATACGAAGTGCTCAAGAAACATGGGCTATGGTTATTTCTTTCTCTCTCAGCAACTTCTTCAGGATAAGGTACCTCAAGGATGCTACAAAGGTTTATGCCACATGCTTTCACAATGGGCTGTACCATAATGCATCCTTGATTCATCCAGTGTACGTAGAGGACTTACAGTTGCCAGGCACTGTTTAGATCTGGAGAATGCAAGGGGCTTCCCTCGTGGCTCAGATGGTAAAGAATCCGCCTGCAGTGCAGAAGACCTGGGTTCGATCCCTAGGTCAGGAAGATCCCCTGGAGAAGGGGATGGCAACCCAGTCCAGTATACTTGCCATGGACAGAGGAACCTGGAGGGCTGCAGTCCATGGGGTCGCAAAGAGTCGGACATGACTGAGCGTCTAAGCACATACACTTTGTGAGGGGAAGGAGGAGGGAGACAGGCATGGGTAGAGACAGGCATGGGTAGAGACAGGCATGGGTAGAACACTGTAGCCGGGGTTGAAGCTTTGAGACCCATGGGCCCTGGAGAGGGATCCTCTAAGGCTGGTGAACCTGAGACAGGGGAGGAGACAGGGGGCAGAGAAGACTTGTCAGAGGAGATAAACTTGAACTGAGTCCAGGGTCCTGGGAAGGCCTCGCAGGAGCCAGGTGAGCACTGCAGAACAGGGACCACAGCTCAGTCTGCTCCATCCACAGCTATCTCTGTGAGCCTCTGTGGAGACCCAGCTTAAAGCCTGATCTTAAGGACCAGGGGTGCTCCAGGTGGAAGTGTGAAAGTTCCTCTTAGCGACTAACAGTAAGGCCATGGCAGCCAGGAGTGGACAGGACAGGGGAGACACCCAAAGCCATGGCTGGGAGAGAAGAGAGGAAAAGGGAAAGTGCCAGGGGACCACCAGGGCTGTTCCATCCCAAGGTGCTCTGAGCGGCTCCCCCTGAACCCTGCTCACAGCCTTGGAGGCTCAGCAGGAATTGAGAGCAAAAGGGACCGAAGAGAAGAAGGTCAACTTTCTCAGGCCCCATGTGAAGGGAAGAGAACCAGCTGGGGTGATGGGGAGAAGAGGGCGAACTCGGCCAGGGAGGGGCCGTCCTGGCAGGCTGAGGCCAGGAAAGCCGTCCTGGAGCCTCTGACCGTGGGCTGTCTTAACCCTACCATGACTGACTGTGGCTCTAGCGCATTGTCCCCCCTTTTCCAACCCTCCGGCTCACCTGAGCCAGGCTTTCAGCTCAGCTCCACGCAACACGGGCACTTGTGGGCATCCGCACCTGACCTGGAGAGAGAGAAGCAGATGCTCTGCGCTGTAGGCCAGTGTCTGCCGCCAGCCTGCAGTGTGGCCCTGGGCAAGTGCCCACCCTCTCTGCTTTCTGTTTCCTTATCCTTATGTTGGGACCACACATTTTCTTTTCCTCCAGGTTTGCTGGGAGGAATTAATATGATGTGAAAAAAACACTCAAATGCTTTACGTGGGAATGGTTGTGTTGGAGTGTCAGGGAGGGCAATCTGGTTCCCTGTCGCATCCAATGCAGAGCACGTCAGGCAGGTGGCAGGTGGCTCTGCCCCAGATGGGGAGAACTGGGGGAGAATTCAGCCTTCAGCAGGTCTCCTTACCTGCTCCAGCCTTGTGGTCACCTGAAATGGCCAGCGTGGTGAGAGCTCCAGAGACACGCAAAACCCATGGAGGCCGTGATACGGTGCCTGCTTCCCTCGCCTACTCCAGCCCCCCGGGACAGGTTGCTGGAATCACCTCCCCGGTTGCTACTGTGGCTTCTTCCTAATGAACACAAGTCCACTTCAGCCTGAGGAGGCAGAGCTTTGAGCCAAAAGCTACATTTCTCACGACTCTAGCATCTAGAGTAGCTATGGGACACAGCTTTGGCCAAAAGATATCAAGGTGCTGGACTGAGACTCTGGAAACCTCCCAACAGGTTCCTCTGGCATTTTGCCATCTGATCTTCCTCTATGTTCTGCCTGGGATGGGGAGCCGCTGCCTAGAATTTTATAAGCCATTTTGCAACCACGAGGACACAGTCCGTATGCTGAGAATGGCTGAGCAAAATCTCTGATGTCATCTTTGAGCTGTCACGGAACTCTGGACCACCTGCTTCTGGAAATAACAAGTTCTTAATTGTTAAAGCCACCGTTTTCCCCCTTCCTGGGAAGAGGTTAAGATGAGGAGATGGAGTCGGTTATTTACAGTCAGGCACAATTATAAATATTATAAAAAGCACAACACGTGCTTTCCTCCAAAGACTAGGTCATCACTACCTTGAGCATCCTCTGGGATCCCACAAAAGACTTACCATGCTGCATCATAAGAGTCAGTTATTCATCCACTCTCCAGATCAGGTGCAGGCTCAGAGAAGGCAGAGTGCACATTCTCTGCTGATCACAGCAGCATCCCCGGGGCATGACAGTTTCTGGCAAACATTAGCTTCTCTATGTGCCTTTCTTGAATCAATGAATAAAAGTACACTTTAAAAATCTAATTCCAGGAGATGTAGCTAACTTGCCTTAGACCCAAGAACCATCATCTCTGGCCAATTTTGAAACCACTGTTGGCACATGTTTGAAAATGTCAGGTTTTAGCATGGTTTGCCTAAAATATCCCGAGCTTTGTAAATAACCCTCTCAGCTCCCAAAGAACCACTGCCTTTTCCTAACCACCCACAGCTCATCATGGCTGCCCTTAACTTGCTACTACATGACCCAGAAGGCAGCTCATGCAACCTCTCCTGCACATTCTGATGCCAAGTGCTTATCATAATTGAGAAAGGGCACACCCCACAACATATGGAGAGCTTGTTTGAATATACATAAACGTGTGTAGGGAAACAGTCACTGGCATATTTGTCTGGTCGTCTTCCTATCCTAAACATCTCAGATATATTTAGACTTGTAAAATTACTTTATTCAAGACCTCCGGAAGGTTCTAACAGTCTCCTCCTCCTCTTTCCTTTATTGTGACTTTCGCCTCAAAACCTGCTATTTTCACCGTGTCCTCAAAACATTCACTCTTTTTCTGTATTCAAGTTATCTAACTAGGGGATCCAGCTATATAACTTCTTTGTTGGGTTTTTTTGGAAAAGCATGGGAAGTTCATATATAACTAATGGGAATGCAAAGTTCATATGTTTTCTACAAACTTGCAATTCATTTTTTCAAGATATTTGATGACAGTCCCTTGAAGAAAATCATAATGATGCCACTGAACTGCCTGCTAAAGCCCTCTCAGGTTCTTCTTTCTGGGTTCACACCTTCTCATGAAGTTTGAAGAGGGCCACACAACCTGAGATCCTTACTCTTCTTCCTCATCCACCTGAATGGGGTGGACTCTAAGGACCTAGAGGAGGATGGAGCCACAAGATGGAAGGAGCTGGGTCTCTTGAGTGGCTGCATGAATCAGAGACCTGCAGATCTTGCACTAGGCTGTTGCAAGAATAAGAAATGAGTGTTATGGCACCAGTGCTTTGGAAGTGTATCTGCTTGGCATCCAGCATTATTTCAGGTTACTCTTTACTTATCTATAGCCTTTTTTAGTCTCTTTATTCTAAAATGCTATCCCAGTTTGATTTGCATTAGTTATTTACAATCCATGACTATACTGAATGTGGGCCTTTAGAGCAATGGTTCCCACACTTGGCTGCTCAACAGAAGTAACTGAGAAGCTTTAAAAATCTTCCAGGGCTCAGGTCTCACCCCCAGATGTTGTGATTCAATTGGTCAGTGGTGGAACCTGTCTTTGCTATTTTGAAAGAGCATGCCAGGTGATACTGAGGGCAACCAGAATTAAAAGCCATCATTCTAGAGCAAATGTTCTCCACATTGGGCATGCACCAGAACATGCAAGAGACTTGTTCAAATACATATTTCTGCTTCCCATCCCCAGAGTTTCTGATTCAGTTGAGTCCCAGGTACAGTCTGGGAATTTTCATTTGTAATACATTCCTAAATGAGGCTGATACTGTTGCTTCTGGGACCACACTCTGAGAACTCTTGGTCCAGACTTTTAAATTCCCTCAATAACAACAATCACTGGTGTCATCCCTGGAAAATGCTCACCACTCAATAGTTGAGTACATAATTGAGTTGAAATGAAGATGTTTGTGCTGTGATTTGTCACTCAGTCGGGTCTGACCCTTTAGGACCCCATGGAGCCCGTCAGGCTCCTCTGTCCATGGGGATTCTCCAGGCAAGAATACTGAAGTGGGTGGCCACACCCCTCCTCCAGGGGATCTTCCCACCCAGGGATCGAACCCGGGTCTCCTGCATTGCAGGTGGATTCTTTACCATCTGAGCCACCAGGGAAGCCCATCAATACTGAAGTGGGTAGCCTAGCCCATCACTTCTCCAGGGGATCTTCCCAACCCAGGAACTGAACCAGGGTCTCCTGCATTGCAGGAGGATTCTTTACCAGCTGAGCTACCAGGGAAGCCCAAGGATGTGTAGGCCTTTATTCCTGATGACTCTACTTTGTTTTTCAATAGATTCAGGTTGAGTTTGCTTAGCTGTGCAATTCAACCAAGACACTCATTCTGTAGGAACAGGAAGTGGGGAGATTGTTTGGGTGAGAAGGAACTGAATACTTGGCTTTGAGCTGGCATGTGGAAGCAAATATTTATCTAGTATCATGTATAATTGTGGCACTGTGTTGACCTCTCTCCTCTTTTATCTTTAGGGAAGGGAGATTTCAAGAGAGAGGGAAGGACTTCTAGACTGACTGTAAGCAGATCTCAATGAGATGGAGGCAGGAGGGTCTCTCAGTGAGCTAAAATAATACACATAAGCACACACACACGTTGGATTTATAGAGAAAGTGGGAGAATTGGATTTGATATCTCAAGGAGGCACAAAATAAATGATGGCATGAAGTCATAAAGTCTTTATTTCCCGGTATTGATGCCCCTGTGTATTTTCCTCCTGTTGAATGTGAGCTGGACTTAGTCACTCGCTTCCCTGACTAGAATATAGTAAAAGTGATGGCTGCCACGTCTAGATTAGATTACAAAGATTCTGCCTTCTGTCTTGCAGGCTTTATCTCGCTGTCTGTTTGCTTGTCCTGATGGAGTCCAGCTGCTGAGTTGTGAGCTGCTCTCTGATGAGGTCCACATGGCAAGAAACTGATGTCTCTGGCCAACAGCCAGCCAGGACCTGAAGCCTGCCGGCAGTCACATGAGTGAGTGACTCCTCCTCTAGTCAAGACTTGAGAAGACGACATCCCTGGCTTTATCTTGATTGCACCTTGTGAGCAACCCTAAGTCAGAGGTATCCTGCTAAGCCATGCTTATATTCTGGACCCATCAAGAAATGGATATAATGTTTGTTGTTTTAAAATAAGTATAGGGATAATTTGTAATAGATAGCTAATTTGTAATAGACAGCTAATAATTTGTGGTGGATACCCAGTCAGCTCTTTCTGGACAATAGGGTATATGGAAACACTAGTGAATTCTGTATTTGAGCCCCAGGTTATATGTTTGTTCTTATAAAATGAGTTCCATACTTGGAGTCAATATTGTGTGGAACACCATGGTAATAGGTAAAGCTCTTTGCTGCTAAGTCACTTCAGTCATGTCCGACTCTGCAACCCCAGAGACGGCAGCTCACTAGGCTCCCCCGTCCCTGGGATTCTCCAAGCAAGAACACTAGAATGGGTTGCCATTTCCTTCTCCAATGCATGAAAGTGAAAGTGAAGTCACTCAGTCGTGTCCGACCCTCAGCGACCCCATGGACTGCAGCCTTCCAGGCTCTTCTGTCCATGGGATTTTCCAGGCAAGAGTACTGGAGTGGGGGTGCCATTGCCTTCTCATATTTCTAAATGATAGTGATGGCAAAACCACTGTGGGTACAGAAAGCAAATTCTATAAATGAAATGGGTATCTTTTCCCATGAGGACAAAACCTGGCCTTCTCCATAATAAAAGGGGTCCAATGTAACTGTTGTGCAGCCAGGTAGCTGTCACTCCCGTGAGGAATGGTCCCACTTTTGAGGCTTATATTGGTTCCCTTTGTCTTGGCAGGGTGGTCTTAGCGGTGGTGATAGCTCAAGCCGCGTTGGTAGGGGAACATCTATGTTGGACCCGTTATGCCAGCTACCCCTGCTGCCATGACCACATTGCCTATGGAGCAAGCACAAGGTCATCTGGAAAAATGACTGACATCCCTCAGACAGGCTGTCCTGTCCATTTGCTTATTTGGAACTTTGTCTGCAGTAAATGACCTTGGTGAGTATATTCACAGGACACAGATGTCTTTACCCTTTCTACCCATTCCCAGAGATCCACCTCTCTCCAGACCCCCTTGTCACCAGTCTTCTAATCTGGCAAGAGCCAAAGTCTTTGCACAGCCCAAAGTTATAACTACTTGGATTTTCCATCACCACTATCTTTTAGGGCCACCCCTGAGCAGGTCTATGAAGAGTGCCGTCTGCTTCTTGTTGGTGCCAGGATACTGTGTAGATCCACCTACACACCTGGCCTGTCATCATTGTTAGCTGTGAGAAACTTCTGTGGAGCCATAAGTATGGCAGCAAGGAGAAAGAGTAAGGGCCATGGGAGTCTGAGCCATTTGCTTAGACAAGGTGTTGTGTCTTCCAGACCACTGAGGCTTGCTACTTTTCTTTCTGCATTCTCAGTGGGATGTTCAAACTTCTCAGTGGGATGTTTTAATTTCTCTTTTTTTCTGTGAACACCTTTAGGATCTCCAGAGGCAGCCAGCCTGCACTACAGTCCAAACAATCACCATTGTCACCAGAGCGGCTAAGAACGACAGCCACTGACCTCAAATCATAATCTCCTCCCTGTGTGTTCCAGTCCATCCCCTGCCCCAACTGGTAATGATTTCAGTAATTGTGAGGACACTGCAAGCCACAGTAATCAGTCCACCCCCAGCCTCAGCACACACACACACACATCTGATACATACACCTGTACTTATTAAGTACACTTATGTGTGTACTTAATAAATGTATCAGCAGCCCAGTCCCAGAATCTCATTTTGAGTGTCTGTGTCTGGTACCATTTACTATAAGTGTCCTGGCAGGAAACAAAGGACATTCTAACAAAGGGGATTGAAGAGAATGGAATGAAGGCACTATAGACAAATGTGTGGCTGGGGGTAGTGAAGCTCTCTGGGGTTGGCAAGTAAAGAAGCTGCCACCACCCCTAGGTCTAAAGAGGAGAAGAATGGAATAGCTCCCAGACCCCAGTGAGGTCTCTCTGGCTGTAAGGGGGAGCTGGCTTCCGTTGGGAGCACAGCCATTGCCAACCTGAGGCCTGGCAGGGAGGTAGCTGGGGAAATAATCACCCTGGCCCCTCTCTCCTTGAACTTGTCTGCCATTGGCCAACTGATGAGAAGTTAGAAGTCAAGAGAGACACGGATGAAGCTTGTACATATCAGCCTCCAGGGTCATAGAAGCATGGGGAGAAGGGTGGCCGTGGACCTGGAAGGGCACACAGAGGCCACTCAGCACACGTCTAGTCCCACCGCAGATGAGCTCTTCCTCCCAAGAAGGTAGGAAGGGAGCTGGCTTAAAGGTTAGGAGGCTCCCACCACCTCTGCCAAGTCCTCAGTTTCCTCATCTGTGAAAGGACATATCAGGTTCGTTTCCATACTCACCAAGCTACATACTCATCAGTACCTGCAGGGCTGAGGGCACAGACCAGGGAGTATTAGGGATGAATAAAGCCATGCGGTGATGTGGGTCAGGATTTTTGCTTGAAGATTTCAAAATAATCATTTCTTTAAAAATCCAGCGTGAAACAGAATACAGTGTCCCAATAAGTTGTTGAAATAAAATGAATTTCGGGAGGTTACATTGAAGTGACACCTCCATTCCTTGCTGGGGGACATGCATCACTCTTAGTGGCCACTGAGTGGGGTTTGGTGGAGAAACTTGGGAAGCGCCAGATGATTCCAGAAAGCTCCTCCACACCTGACATCCAGAGCTTCTTGGATTAAACTTCTCCGAGCTCCTGAATTTCATTCCCTGAGAACCTGGATTCATTTTTCAGATAGCCCTGAATAGTAAAGCTCTCTTTGGTATGAAGGTATGAAGCGCTCTCAGAAGTGTGCCTGAGTCTCTGAGAAGCCTCAAAACATCACCCCTCACAGCAGTACCCAGAACTATCTGGGAGGAGTGCAGTGTTGCTCTCTGTTGACCTCCTCACAATGAGCTGTATCCTGAAGGGCTGCTGGGTTCCCAGAGGGTTAAGGACTAGGGTAAAATGCATGCAGAGTGAAAAGCAAAAGGATGCTGGCAGCTGGGAGTATCAAAGAGGGATTAAGAAAGGGAAGAAGTAGGAATAAGAGGTGGGAGCAGAGGAGAGCTTGGCAGTGGGTAGAGGGAGTGTGAAAGTAACCACAGAGGTGCGGGGGACTTATCTTAGGGTTCGCACTGAATTTCACTGTTGTGGCAATAAAGCAAAAGCAAATAGACCCAACTCCATCTGGGCTACCGTGATTTATTGGCTCTGTGTCAGGCCCTGTGCTAAGAAATAATGAAGACACTCAGATCAAGACAGATGAGTCTGTGGACTTGGATGATACTTACATTCTAGGTGCGGGGGGAAAAAAAGAAAAGCAGGAAGCAGACTGATTCATCAGTTCAGATACTGATGGGTGCTGAGGGTGCAGGAGGCTACAGGAACAGCAGGGCCTGGCAAGCTCTCCCTGACAAGGGCCAGATGGTAGACAGCTGCAGCTTTATGGACTGTGTGTCCTCTGTTGCTGCCACATACACACAGTCCTCAACTCTGGTGATGCAACACAAAGGCAGCCAGCTGTAGGCAACCTGTGAATAGATAGGTGTGAACAGATTTGACCCTTGGACTATAAGTTGTCAAGCCCTGGGATGGGCACAAGCTTGGCGAGGGGGCCAGGTGGGAAGGCAAATAGAGGATGTTAAGCCAGGCACCCTGAGAACCTGAACGATGAGAAAGGACCAGTCATGGGTGGCCTGGAAGAAGAACATTCCAGATAGAAGGATGAACACGTGTGAACACCTTGGAATAAAGGACACAGAATGTCCCAAGGGTGAAATGAAGGCCACTGATCTGGAATATATTAAACAAGAGTGGGAAAAAGTATGAGGTGATGTCACTAAGATAGGGTGCCACCAAATCTGGAGTTTTTCTACTTATGACAGGAAGCTACTGGAAGGTTTTTTTTTTTTTTTTTTGAATAAACAAGTTTATTTGTAAATTTAGTCAACATACATAATTGACCTAAAAACTTCAATAGAAGGATAAATTTTAAAACCACTTGGAAAGCCATCTCTATGAAGTGATTTTCCCAGAACCTATGCCACATGAACACCATTTTAACTGGCAGAGGTTCGATAAGCTGAAGCTGTGTCCCTCCCCCACAGCAAGTTTACCCTAACAGTTATTATAATACAAACCCCACAAGGAAAAAAGTTCAGTATTGTTCCTCCTTGGTAGAGAAAAGTTCAACCTAGTTATGAGACCAATCACAAGACAAAGAAAAGCTAAACTACTGTATTAGTAACAGATGATGCTGGTGTGAGTAACCTGTATTATAGTCTAGAGCCCTTATAAATAAATCTCCCTCCCCGTTAGTGTTTGCATTATCAGCTAGGTTAGTTTAACATGTGGTAGAATGAGGACTTATGCAAGGTATAACGTGAAAAGCATTTTACTAACGTAAACAAGTGCAGTCTACTCAGGAGAAAACCAATCGAACTCTAAATTACACACCTTAAAGACAACACTCCCCACCACATGTCAATGTAAAAACATTTAATTTAAAAATGTTGACACTACAATATATAAAATAGCTATTATAAATGCACATAGTGTATTCTATAGCTGCCAGGTTTACTTTTTTTTTTTAAGGAAACTGTAAGTTACACTGTGGTTAAGACTTGTATCTTCACCCTTGAAAAAGCCCACATTCTATCACAGTGATGTATGGTTAGACTTAACGGCCCCAATTGTTAAACACTTGGATCAAGTCATAACCAGTTTTATTGCAAAAGGACCCTGTACACATTTATCAATTCTAGTACCTTAATAGCTACCCAACAAGTCATTAACATACAGAAACATGCATCATGAGAAGCAAGAAATATCACCCATCCCTTCTGCATATTAGCAACTTGTCACTCCTGAGCAACAGTGCTCACATCACTGAGGTCTGTGAACAGTCACTTTTCGCATTCATCCTGAGTGAAAGATGGAATGACTTAAGTACAAATGCAACATATTATAAACAATTTCTTACAAAAAAAGTCACAAATTAAACCGAAGTATTTTACAGAATTTACTACAAAACACCATAAAAACTGCCTTCACTTAAGCTCTCTCTCCCCGTATCCGGCGAGCCAACTGGATGTCTTTGGGCATGATGGTGACTCTCTTAGCGTGGATGGCACACAGATTAGTATCTTCAAACAAACCCACCAGGTACGCCTCGCTAGCCTCCTGCAGGCGCCGATGGCGGCACTCTGGAACCTCAAGTCGGTTTTGAAATCCTGGGCGATCTCCCTCACCAACCTCTGAAAGGTAGTTTCCGGATCAGAAGCTCAGTGGATTTCTGGTAACGACGGATTTCTCGAAGAGCAACAGTCCCGGGCCTGTAGCGATGAGGTTTTTTCACCCCGCCGGTAGAGGGGGGCTTTTCCTGGCCGCTTTGGTGGCCAGCTGCTTGCGGGCGCTTTCCCACCCGTTGACTTACGAGCAGTCTGCTTGGTCTGGGCCATTTTCTTTTACCTAACGCCGGTTTTAGGCCGCTTCTCCGACCACCAGGCCGCCGCTGCTGCCCAAAGAGCCGCAGTAGCTGAAACACGGGACAAACCTCCTCCAACGAACAACCAAACCGCTCTGCGCCTACTGGAAGGTTTTAAACAGAATAATGAGTAGAAAGTCCTGTTTGTTGTCAGAGAGAGGAAGGAAAAGAGAAATTCCTTATTACAAAGCACCTGGCCATGGATTGACTCATAGAGGTAGCTAATACCTTTTAGAGTTGGTTGCTAAAGCACTGTGCCTCCAAAGGGTCATTAAATCCTAAAATAGAAAGGATTTTAGGTTTCCTTATAGCTCAGACAGTAAAGAATCTGCCTTCAATGCAGGAGACTCAGGGTTGATCCGTGGGTCAGGAAGATCCTCTGGAGAAGGAAATGCCAATCCACTCCAGTATTCTTGCCTGGAGAATCTCATGAAGAGAGAAGCCTTGTGGGCTACAGTCCATGGGGTCGCGAAGAGTCAGACAGTACGTTCAGAGCAACTAACACACACGGAGCTACAAGCTGGCATGTCTCCCATGTTTTACAGGTAAGTGTATTGAAACCCAGAGAGATTAGTTGCTTTGCTCAAGATCACTCAGTAAGTTGGCTGCAGAGCTGGGACTGGAACTGGAGAGAGAAGCTTGGCCTGACAATAAAGCAGTCATCTCAGCAATTTCAGCATGCTTCTGGATCCAGCGAGGTGATGTCACGTGGCCACATCGGGCGCACCCAGCCTCACAGGGACTCAACGCGAGGGCTCCAGGGAGAAAAGCCTGGGAAGAAAAGAGCTCCAGGGGCAAGGGACGGAGCAGTGGCCTTGAGTGGACGGAGGAAATCTTGGGCATGCCCATTCTTGCAGTGGCTGTTGGCTGAAGAATCCTGAGTGTGGACTCCACTGAAAGAGGCCAGAGGTGGACAGGAGACAACGGCAGGCACCAAACAGAAACAAGGGTTTCTTTCTGAGAACAGCTGATAGAGCCTCAAGAAAGGTCAGAAACACTCGAGGGACACTTCAAGGAAAGCTGAAGCATGGAACAGTAGGTGAGACCAGTGAAACGCAATTTATTGCCGTCAGCAGCTTCCCATTTTTGCCACCCTGTCTGGTGTGCTCTCAGGAAACACGAGTCACATTTCAGAGTTACCTGAGAATATATGGACCCATATCCTAGTCCATTCAGCAAATATACCAGCACCAAATTAAGTATCTACCTACTGCCTCCAACACATTGGTTTTTCTTGGAGCTGGTACACCTACTGTCAATGACCCCAGATTCATGCCAAAGGCAAGCTTTGGCAACCTAGTACATGGCCCTGGGCAGAATGGTGAAAGATGGAAGGTCACACCTCTTGTGTGGAATACAGCACAGCTGGGGAGCAGTGGGTGGAGGGGTGTGGGTTCAGGATTTTGAAGTCAGATCTCAGGATACGGGGCTCCTCCCCAAGCAGGGAAGTGGGTCTCATCGGGTCAAGACAGGGCAGCATTCAGCCTTCCTCTCCTTCCTGGGCGAGGGCCTCTGTCCCGCCTCTTGCACAGCAAAGTTACTTTTCTATTTTTAGGGGATTAAAAAGTGCTATGAAATGTACTTTCCAATTTTAGGCTCTCGCCCAGGCTCTATTTCTAGTGACCAACTGGAAAATATCTCTCATTCTGCATGTACATATTTGAAATCTGGCCAGTAGCTTCTGAGTCCACTCCTTGGAGAGGGTTTTATAAGAGAGAATCGGTTCCAAACAATGTCTTCAGGAGAATGTCAGCCTGCATTTTGCAGAGAAGGCGTGAACCTCCATGGCATCAACCCTGCTGGAAATTTGAAAAGTGTTTTGTTTCAAAGATTCATCAACAGCCTTGTGGCTTTCTGCTGAGGAAGATACTGAGATTTAGGGATGTATAAGTAAGAAAAGTCGAATTTCCAAAGAAAAAGAGCCACAGTCCCTTCACCACTTTCTCTCAATGGGTTCCATTTCCAACAGGAATTATGGACCAGGATCAGGGAGGGGCTGAATAAAACTGCACACGAGGTGAGCTGAGTGGGCCTGAATTAGCTTTACCAGATAGGAGCTAAGTGCAGAAGAGAACCACAAAAACCAACATCAATTGAAACATCAGGTGATCCTCACGGTGGGACTGTGACCCGTGCAGTGAAAGGGGGTCAGCTCCATTGCTCCAATATGACAGCAACAAAGCTGGCCGCATCTGACGTGGCTGGGGGAACGCTTTTGGAGGGTCTAAGGCCTGACATTTTAAACTGGAATACCTATGCTTGCTCCTTGGAAGAAAAGCAATGACCAACCTAGACAGCATATTAGAAGCAGAGACATCACTTTGCCGACAAAGATCTGTATAGTCAAAGCTGTGGTTTTTCCAGTAGTCATGTATGGATGTGAGAGCTGGCCCATAAAGAAGGCTGAGTGTCAAAGAATTGATGCTTTTGAACTGGGGTGTTGGAGAAGACTCTTGAAAGTACCTTGGGCTGCAAGGAGAGCAAACTAGTCAATCCTAAAGGAAATCAATCCTGAATATTCATTGAAGGACTGATGCTAAAGCTGAAGCTCCAATACTTTGGCCACCTGATTTGAAGAGCTGACTCATTAGAAAAGACCCTGATGCTGGGAAAGATTGATGGCAGGAGGAGAAGAGGACAGCAGAGGATGAGATGGCTGGATGGCATCACTGGCTCAATGGACATGAGTTTGAGCAAGCTCTGGGAGATGGTGAAGGACAGGGAAGCCTGGCGTGCTACAGTCCATGGGGTCACAGAGTCGGACACAACTGAGCAACTGAACAACAACTCTTGCACCCCCCATGGACTATAGCCTGCCAAGCTTCATTGTCCATGGGATTTTCCAGGCAAGAATACTGGAGTGGGTTGCCATTCCTTTCCCCAGAGGGTCTTCCTAACCCAAGCGATTGAAACAGCATCTCTTGCATTGCAGGCAGATTCTTTACTACTGAGCCACCAGGGAAGCTCAGACACTCAAGCACGTGTGTGTGCTAAGTCACTTCAGTTCATGTCGGACTCTGCGACCTTCTGGACTATAGCCAGCCAGGCTCCTCTGCCCATGGGATTCTTCAGGCAAGAATACTGGAGTGGGTTGCCATACCCTCCTCCAGGAGATCTTTCAGACGCAGGGATCGAACCCACATCTCTTACGTCTCCTGCATTGGCACACAGGATCTTTCCATTGCCGCCTGGAAAGCCCACAGACACTCATACAAGACCTCAACTTGGCAGAAAGCCTCTGAGGATGCGGACTTAAGGAAGCCAAACTTTGGCAGCATTCTAACAGAGACACCGATTTCCATACATAGCAGTGGTGGAGCCTCGGTACCCAGGTCCCCATGTACTCAGAGCGAGCAGCTCTGTCTGGCAGCTGTGATGTCTGTGTTTAAGGTTGACGCTACTTGGGGATTCACTGGGGCAGCCCCAGAGAGGTGGTTTGGGCATATTTCCTCTACGGGGAGAACTCGACTCTCTGTTTTGCCTACAAAATCCACAGTGGCTCTTCACTTTCTGTTCTGCCTGAGCTACTAAGAACCGGCTCTGTGTTTCCAGCCAAGAACCATAACTGCTCCACATGGAGCCAAACACGAGACCCACAGCACTCTTAGAAATGAACAGGAGATGCCAAAGAAATTTCACACCGTATTGGGTACTTCAGGCTAAATCTTTTTTGCCCTTTTTGGTTGTTAGGGGCATTTTGGTGGAAATGTTTGAAAATCCCTGGCCTCAGGAATAAGCCTGGATAAAAAAAAGAAAGAAATGAAGATAGGGAGGACGGAGGACAAAAGGAAAAAGGCACAGAAAGACACCCCAAAGAAATATGAGTGCACGTAACTGGCTGCCTGAAAAAGGCTGAGATAGAGCTTCCATGGTGGCCAGTGGGTAAGAATCCACCCGCCAGTGCAGGGGACACAGATTCAATCGCTGGTCCAGGAAGATCCCACATGCCACAGAACCAATAAGCCCCTGCACCACAGCTACTGAGCCAGCACTCTAAGCCCATGAGCTGCAACCAGGGGAGTCAAAGCAGGCAGCTACTGAAGCCTGCCTACCTAGAGTAGCCCCCACTTGGCACAACTAGAGAAAGCCTGTGCGCAGCAGTGAAGACCCCGTGCAGTCAAAAATAAGTACATAAATACATCCTTATTTTTAAAAAGACTGAGACATGCATCATCTCACGCGACCCTTGTGTCAACTTTGTGACGGTCCCATCTTACAGATATGAAAGTCGAGGCTCAGGAGAGATGACGGGACTTGTTGCAAGCATATGCAGTGGAAGGCAGCAGGGGCCAGTGCTGAAGCCAAGCTGTCTCTCCAAGTCCTGTGCTCCTCCTACTCGTCCCACAGTGGGCACCTTCTCTGTGTTCCTGTTGAGTAAAGAAGGGGAAGCTCAGAAAGCAAGAACCAGAGGACGTCTTTCCCACCTCCCTATCGAACTACCCCGTATCCCTTCCCCCTAAAACTTATTCCCACCACCCCTTCCAGGCCAGGGGACCCAGCGGGGCAGTGTTACAGGGGGTTTCGGCTGGGCCTGCAGCTTCTGGGGTTGAAACCCTTCCACTGGGCGGCAGGCGCTGTCCACAGCCGGGTGAACACAACCAGGAGCACTGTTGGCTTGGGTTCAGCAGCTTCTTGTCTTTCCCCTTGCCCAGCCCTTTCATTACTCAGTGTCGCAATGGCCAGGGCCTCACAAACACACTGGGCTTTGTCTGCAGAGATACAAGTCAATGGAGCCTAGAATGGGAGTGGAGCTGCTGAGAAAACAGCACCTCCTTTGGGGTTCATGTGAGCCCCACATGGCCTGTGTTTGCAGGGCGACTTGAGGCCAGGCTGGGGACGGCTGACGGGAGATCCAAGCTTGTGGGGGTCTGCACTCAGAGCTTCTGTCCACGGGGAGTTAGAGCCCAGTACTGCTTGTGAGTAGAAACGAGAAGACAGAAAGGGGATGAAGGTGGGTGATGCTCCCAAAGAGTCCAGAACTTAATTGCTAATAATCATAACTGTCATTTGCTGAGCACTAACTATATGCCAGGCATTCCTGAGCACTTTACAAGCTGGTTCTATCTTCACGAAACCCCCGAAGATAAGTACTATTCTTATCCCTGTTTTTCAAAATGAAGACCCTGAGGGTTAAGGCATTTGACCAAAGTCACACCAGCAGAGAAGGCAGAACACAGACGTGAGAACAGGTCCTGCAGATGACAAAAGCCAAATTTGATTAAGTCTTTGTTAAATACTCAGCCTTCTGAGTTCTACATGGCTCACAAAATGAACAGACCTTCAGGAACAAGGTGAGCGGTGAATTTAAAATCTTTTGCCTCTCCATAGTTGTCCAGTATGGGCTCCAATTCAGCCTGGATTCCCCAGGGAGCTACTGACAAGTCTCCACGGTGTTCATTAAATGCCCATTGGGAGCTCTGCCCAGCCCTGTCCAGGACCTGCAGGCTTGCCACGCCTGTCAGCAGATTAACCGCATTCAAAGTAGATAAATACAAGAAACCTGACTGTTTGGATTGTCTTTATTTCCTTGTCCCTGTGATGCCAAGTCAGGGTGGGTTAGTACTAGATCCGTGCTTCTTTTCAAAGCTGGGTCATGGTCTCCTCACCCCGCAAACCCTTTATCACTCTGCTAGAGATGGTGGAGTCTTTTCTTCACTGTATATGAGTTTCCCTCCATACTCTGTTCTACCCCATCCCCATCCTGAGGATCATGTTTCTCACTTACAGAGGAGGAGTAAAAAAGATACAGAGAAAATATCCTGCTCTTTTGTCAAAAAAGAATGCCAACTCAGAACCACCTTCCTTAGTACCAGTACCGCTCTTTGCAACTCAGTCAAGGCAGGAAGAGGCAGTGAGAGATGAATTTCACATATAATACATGCAAGAAGCCTAGTTTATGGATCTTTGAGTAAATGATTCTGTGGAGCCAAGACTTAAAACTAGTTCACTGGGGTTACAACTATGCAGCCAAAGCAGACATTGCTAATCAATCACAGCACTCCTCTGAATCAGGATCTAGACTCTCAAATGCCTCAAGAGTGTGTTCCAGGCAGCCATCATCAATCAATCAGAGCACATAAGATAAAACCTATTTTTAAATGTGAACCAGTCTGTGGGCTCTTCGTGAGTAGGACCCCACCTTATAAAAGCATTTGTCTCTCAGCAGCTGACACCACCCTTATGGCAGAAAGTGAAGAGGAATTAAAAAGCTTCTTGATGAAAGTGAAAGTGGAGAGGAAAAAGTTGGCTTAAAGCTCAACATTCAGAAAACAAAGATCATGGCATCCGGTCCCATCACTTCATGGGAAATAGATGGGGAAACAGTGGAAACAGTGTCAGATTTTATTTTGGGGGCTCCAAAATCACTGCAGATGGTGACTGCAGCCATGAAATTAAAAACGCTTAGTCCTTGGAAGAAAAGTTATGACCAACCTAGATAGCATATTGAAAAGCAGAGACATTATTTTGCCAACAAAGGTCCGTCTAGTCAAGGCTATGGTTTTTCCTGTGGTCATAAGCTGAGCACCGAAGAATTGATGCTTTTGAACTGTGGTGTTGGGGAAGACTCTTGAGAGTCCCTTGGACTGCAAGGAGATCTAACCAGTCCATCCTAAAGGAGATCAGTCCTGGGTATTCATTGGAAGGGCTGATGCTAAAGCTGAAACTCCAATACTTTGGCCACCTCATGCGAAGAGTTGACTCATTGGAAAAGACCATGATGCTGGGAGGGATTGGGGGCAGGAGGAGAAGGGGACGATAGAAGATGAGATGGCTGGATGGCATCACCGACTCGACAGACATGAGTCTGAGTGAACTCCTGGAGTTGGTGATGGACATGGAGGCCTGGAGTGCTGGGATTCATGGGGTCACAAAGAGTCGGACACGACTGAGCGACTGAACTGAACTGAATATAAACTAACACAGTGTGATCCGGATAGCCCTCAATGTTTGTTGAACATATAGTGAATGAAAGAATGGATTAATGTAACTGTTTAGACAGATGTGACTCGGTCATCTTCTAGGTACCCTATCTTTGCTTCTATCTTTTCTAAGGTGCTGGAATCTCCTGGGTACCAAATTTGTGCTTTGTTCACATGTTCTTCCCAGGTTGCTTTAGCTTTATAAGTTTCTACACTGATCCCGAAGCTGGGAAGCTGTAGCCTCAACCAAAAAAGTCAAACAAGAATTCATTGACCCTAAGTCAGAAGACCAATTAGAATAACAAAGAGAACCTGGTGGATTCTCTCAATCTCTGATGATTAACGTCATTGTTTCCAGACCAAGATTCTCTCCCTGACTTGTTCATCCTCGAGATGAACTCTCTTCTGAGAGATATCTTATGCAAATAGTCTTCTAATGGACCTGTCTCATCAGCTTCCCAGTTTCTCAGTCACAGTTGAATTCCAACAGTGGACACAGCTTATGACTAGTCTAGCAAACTCCCTCTTTGTCCCTATATGTGGCAAACAGTGTTTAGCAGCTAGTTATTGCTATGTAATAGAACCCTTTCAATATTTAATGGCTTAAAATAATAAACATTCCTTATTTCTCAGAAGTCTACAGGTCAGCTGGGTGGTTTTGCTGGTCTGTGTTGGGCTTGGTTAATGTTGGCTGGACTCACTTATGTGCCTCTGAGCAGTTCACTAGGTGACTGAGATAGTTCAACTAGGATGGCCATGCCTGGAAGAACCAGCTCCCTTTCAGGTGTCTCTGGCTTACTTCCAACAGACTTGCCTGGCATAGTCTCATGATAAGCTGCTGCTAAGTCGCTTCAGTCATGTCCAACTCTGTGCGACCCCATAGACAGTAGCCCACCAGGCTCCCCCATCCCTGGGATTCTCCAGGCAAGAACACTGGAGTGGGTTGCCATTTCCTTCTCCAATGCATAAAAGTGAAAAGTGAAAGTGACATCGCTCAGTCGTGTCCGACTCTTAGCGATCCCATAGACTGCAGCCCGCCAGGCTCCTCCATCCATGGGATGGAGTACTGGAGTGGGGTGCCATTGCCTTCTCCAGGGCCATGGTCAAATAGGGACAAACAGAAATGTAGCATTTGGACAAGAAAAGGATGTACCTTTCACTAGTGGAATACATTTGAAACAGTGCCTGCTGTGTGATCTTGACCCCTTATATGAGGGGAAAAGTTTCAAATCAGTGGCAATCACACTTCAGATGAATATCTTGAATACAAAGGCCTCCATCAAAATATTTTCTGGTGGTGAACAGGCTTTGGTCTTGCCCAGTCTTCCAAGTTTTAATCAAGGAACTCAGCAGTTGAAACAAAAATCAAGGCTTCCCTGGATAGTCCAAGCTGCTTTTAAGGTCCACAGAAGGTCTCCTTTTTGTCTTGAAAAGCAACTTCTTTGTAGCCACACTGACACAGACACTGGCTTCCTGTCACTGCCCATCTTTTGGCTCCTGTACCAAGCTTGTAGCTCAAGGCGGGTGTTCCCACACTTGCTTAGATTTCTACGGCAGCTGTCGTCATCTGGTGGTTTTGATGCTATAGGTGTCAAGAGTGGGAGTGAGGATTTGTTTTTTGTTCTTCTGATCTGGTTTTAGAAAACATTCAGAAAGTCCAGACCGATCATGTCTTCCTAAAGGTTTAATTCCCTTCACTCTCATTATGGAATAGTTGAGTCCTGTTGAGGATTAAATCATCTTCATGGGCTTGGCTGAAAGGCCCTGAGAAGATGATTAAATGCAGCAAGACTGCAAGTTGGCAATCTCTCTTTGAATATCATCTCAAATTGTGAGATCTGAAAAAACGGCAGTTCTTGCCTTGACTTTTTGGTGAGGTCTTTGCTTCAAGGATGAGCAGCAAGATGTTTAAATCTTCTACTCCTGTGTGAGGAGGCACATGCCAAAACCCTATTCCTTATATCCTCTACCCATAAAAAGAATCTGAGCTAGTTCTCATCACCTTTCCCATTAATCCTGGATGTCAATTCGTAATTCTTCTCTACTCAACATTCCAGGTAATCACTCCAACTGATAAGAGCTGATAACTAAGATGAAAAAGATTTACCACCTGAATATGGATGGACCAAAGATTTCAAGGTAGAAATGAGTATAACAGGCTATTATGAGTTGAATTTTGTCTACCCGACCTTCCACAATTCATACATTGAAGTCCTGCCCCTCGGAATGGGACTTCCTTTGGAAACAGGGTTATTGCAGATGTAATTAGTTAACATGAGATTATACAGTTAAAAATGAGGTTATGTTGAGGTATATGACCCAAGCCAATAAGACTGGCCTTATAAAAAGAAATTTGGACATAGATGCACTTGGGAGAACACCAGAAGATCATGAAGACAGAACTGTATAAGCCGCAGGATGTCAAAGATTTCCAGCAAACCTCCAGAAACTAAGGAAGAGGCATGAAACAGACTATTCCAGTTTTCAGAAAGAACCATCTTGCTAACACCTTGATCTCAGACCCCAGTCTCCAGAATTGTGAGACAATACATTTGTGTTATTTAGACAACTCATTTTATGGTGCTTTGTTACAGAAGACCTAGAAATCCAACACAAGGTCAGAGAGAATCTTGGCTATGGAGCACAGATTATTTCTAGGCGATTCAAAGAGACAGGAAATTTTAAAACAGAAAGACAACTTGGAAACTGAATAGACGATTTTTCTTCTCCCAGCCACAAGTCCCTTTTTGCAAATAAAGAAACCAAAGCCCAGAGAAATTACAGGATGTGACTAAAGTCACAGAGCCAGCTGGTCAGAGCCAAGATTCCATATTAGGTCTTTTGATTGTCACTTTCCCAGGTGGCTCAGTGGAGAGCCACCCGCAATGTAGGAGATGCAGGAGACACAGGTTCAGTCCCTGGGTTGGGAAGATCCCCTGAAGAAGGAGATGGCAACCCACTCCAGTATTCTTGCCTAGAGAATCCCACAAACAGAGGAGCCTGGTGGGCTACAGTCCATGGGTTGCAAAGAGTTGGACACGATTGAAGCAATTAAGGTCATCCCCGTGCCATATTTCCAGGCACACTTTGGTCATTTGCATACATCTCTATCTCTTCTAATCTACCATGAGACCTTGACAGCAGGGTCTATATGCCTGGAATCTGTCGTGCTTTCTCACATAAAACAAACCCTCAATAATATTTGTCAGTAGTAGTTCATATATCCAGGGTCTTCCACAGGGTAATCTCCATGTTGACCCAAGAAATGGTGCTTTTCCAAAAGTAATTCCTGTGCTAGAGAGAGAACACAAAGGCTCAAATGTGTCCAGGCTCAAAATGTGTCAAGCTGTGGACAGCAACTCCCAATGGCCTGTAAGTCATCAAGCCTTGTTCACAAGTAGACCAAGGTTCCACTTGTTCAGTCTGGGCCAAGTAGCCTTTTCCTGACAACCTGGTGTTCTGAGTGGAGTGAGCCACGAAGACCTTCCAGCTGCCCATGAGCTCTTAGCCAGCTCCCTTCAGCAGCTACAGATTTATCTCTCTTCTCTAGCTGAAGGTCTCACATGCTTCCTAGAGGCAGAGACCATCTTATTTTTCCTCTACATCTTCCATGTTGCCCAGGGTCCAGGGTTCAGCTCATATCATGGCAGATAGACAATGAATGGTGTCAGCATGGACCAGCCAGCCTCCTTTGCCATCAGCTATCTGTTGAGCGCAAGAGGAAAATTTACAAGATGTTATTTTGCTAAAAATATACCTCTAAGGGGGAATCTCCTTTCCAAAGCTGGAAGACCATTGAAAGAAATCATTAGCATGACACTTTTCAACACTTAACATGTCTGTCTGAATTCAGAGAACAAAAATTCAGTCAGTTTAGTCTCTGTAGGAAAATCTCCCACAAGGCAGATTTATGATGTAAATTTTACATTGTGCTTATTTCACTGTAATAAACAAATGCTTGCAAAAAATAAATTTAGTCGATTCTAAAAATCATGATTATTTTGAGTATATTAAATTCATCAAATATGTTAGATACATTTAGGAGGTGACTTCATATTTCTCACATCTCACTTCCACAATTTTGGTATTTTTATGGTTGACGTGGATCCTGAGGAACAGAATATAATTTTTCACTGAACTGATGGGAAATCAGGATTGGCTTGTACATGCTTTGTTCATGGCAGCTGTTCAAGACCTGCTTGGATCAAAAGGAGGGAGTTGCTAAAGTTCATTTGGTCTGGCTACATAAACTGTGTGGCTCAAGTATGAAAGAAGGCAGCAGGGAAGTCAGTCTTCAATTCCCACTGCCTGGCACCTCAACCCACAGTGCCCCCTCAAAGGATTATAACCCCCAACACACACTGGGTACACCAATGCAAATGACTGTGAGGCTCCCACCCAGTCAAATGCACTGTGGCACTGCCAGCCTTGGGAAGGGACAGCACTGCCATACTCCCCCCAAGATGCCATGGGGTGCCACCCAGCCACCACCCTGCCTGCATCTGCTTCTACAGGAAGCAGACAGTGAGCTGGGATAGTGAGCTGGGATAGTGAGCTGAGCTCCATTGTCCCAACAGACTTCACTCAGAAAATACAAACTCTAAGTCAAATTGTCTTGAAAGATGGCAGTGTTAGGATATTAAACCCCAAGCAAGTCCTTCTGAGCATGAATCGATGGCACCAGTCACTCAGCCATGAATCCAGCCCCACAAGGGACAACTGCATAGGCGCTCAGTATTTCCTATGGGCCTTAATAGATGTGCTGGTCTCATGTTGAGTGTAATGCTGGGTTGAATGCTATATAAGAGCTAAACTAGACCGTAAGACCTTTGAAGGTCATAGATTCTCCGAGTTCTCTTTCTCCCAAAGCACTTAGAAGGTTTTGACACACGATGCACTAACCAACAGCACATAAATCACATAGTGTAAGTCACAAACTGAAACGCTGGAGAAAAAAATATTCTGGGGCACATGCGGGAGTTGAATTACAATTTTCGTCACAGCAAGGTGACTGTGGAGCCCCCATTCCTGAATAAGGAGCCCACCAGCATGGGAGGTAGAAGGGTGGAAGCTATCACTTAAAGGTGAAACATGGGAAAGAGGGTTGGGGAGGAACTGTTTTTGAGAAAGACACTGTTTGCTGGCTCTGAGCCTTAGCTCACATCATTGATACATATACATCACAAAGCAATTTTGATTCTCTGGGGAGAATTAGGCCATGATGTGCACTTGGAAACTATAAGGAAAATGGAGCCACGCCTTAAATGTTGTGGTTAAAAGCTGGAAACCACAATCTCTCAGCTCCTTATTATTGAGACTTCTTAATAGCAAAATTCCTTCCTGACTCTGTGCATAATTGCCTGCAAGAGGGAGCAGGAGATGAGGTCCCTCCATCCTGCAAGGCTCAGATGCCAATCCCATTGATTCACAGGCTCCCTGCTGTTTGAAACTGTCCTGCCAAGTGGCTGCTGGGAGAAGTCATGAAGCCAGCGGATGGAAATAGCCCTGCCTGCTGGGAGAAAGAGGATCTCCAGCGCTCTCTTCTCACCCTGTAACAAATACTGACGAAGCATTTTTGCATCTCTGCCAGTTGCTGTGGAGACCGTGAGGGGAACACATGTAAATAGTCCGCCTGTGAGAGACATGCTAAGGTCCTCCAATGCAATGTGCTTTCTCTTCTCGACTTTTCTCTTTCTGGCTGAGAGCTGCAGTTTGCAGCTACATCAGTAAGCTCTGTGGTTTCAGGCCTCAGACTCGTGAGACTCCTGTTTAAGGAACTTGTCTACCAGGAGCGAGAGGGAAACACCCCATGTCTGGGTGAGATCTTCATTTGAAACACTTTCCTAATACATTTATGTTAGCAGAAAGTTCCTCCACCTTCTCATCTGCAAAGTGGGAGAAATAAAGCCCCCCTCGTGGGTGGAAGGCTGAGAATGGACACAAGCTTTGTAAAGATGAAAGCACCAGGAACGTCTGCTGCTGCTGCTGCTGCTGCTGCTGCTAAGTCACTTCAGTTGTGTCCGACTCTGTGCGACCCCATAGACTTACGTCTAAGCAGCATGAATTACGGAATTACCGTAATTGCCGGATATTCCTAAAGACTTGTAGGCATTGGCATGTACAAACGGGCCCTCATCAACAGAGCTGGCGGTTAGAAGGCATTGCTCCTTCTCAAAGCTTGGTGTGGATGTCCCCATGCTATCACTTAGTCCTGCTAAAGACAGGCTAGTTCAGAGGAGGAATTTAGGTCTCGGGGCCTGGCTCCTGCAACTGTCCAGGGCCTCCGTGGTGATCAACAGCCTCATCTCACAGCCTTTCATCCATGCGAGAGCAGAATAGCTCAGCCGCCAATTTCTTCCTCCCCTTGAGAAAACCCAGGTGTTTTCTTACAATACAAATACACGCCCAGGGCTCAGAAAAGCCAGCAGATCTAGCAGCAGGATCCAAGCCCACAGATCCTCCTCCTCAGAGAGGCACGAAGGACCAGAGAGTAGGTGTGGGCAAACTCTGCTTTGAATTCCAAAAGCAGCCCCTCACATTCCAGCTCCTGCGTGGGCGGAGGGGCGGGGCCTAGGACGAGGGCGTTGTCCTCAGTGACCGTCTGCTGCCGCCCACGTCCCCGCGTCTCAGCCGGCTCTGCTCTCCGCTATCTCCTTGGTAACCCCACGCGGTGCTGTGGAGACGAGAGGAAACAGCGCAAACAGAATCAGTCAGCGGTGGGGAACTAGGCTTGCTGCTTCTTCTTCCACCCAGCTCGCTCTCCGTTCCGGGAGTTCTAGATGCCGGTTCCTGATTCAAGTCACACGCCAATGCTGGCCTTCAAAAGCAGCAGCCTGGTCCACGTGTGTCTTGTGCTCCCAGTCAATGTGGAGGATCCCGGACAGGCTGAACCTGCGGGCTCCAACCATCTCAGCCCAAATGCTGCAGGCTGCTGGCGAGCAGAACTCGCCAGGCAGGACTCTGAGGGGAGGGTGGCCGGCCAGGGGCAGAGCGGGGCATGGACAGAGAGCTGGGAGCAGGGCAGAGGTCAGCCGGCTGAAGAATTCCCGAATTCTTTTCCCTTGGCACTCCACACCCCAAATCTCCCATCTTAAAGAAAAATATAATGTGTTGTAGATAGGTAAAATATACATATAAAATTATGTATTCTATATGTGTGTGTATATAAAATATATATAATATGCATGATTATTAGAACTTCCATGAAGTTGAGGAGGGGGGATTAATAGTATCTTGCGGGGTTTTTTGTTGTTGTTGTGTGTGTGTTTGTGTTTGCTTTGCTAGGAAAGGGAGGAGAATTAAAAGGAAGGTGTTACAGAGGGAAATTGTGATAGTGATGATATCAAATAGGAATGAGCCAAGAATTCATTTATTCATTCAGGAAATATTGAGTGAGCGTCCACTACATACCAGGTCCTGTTTTAGATGTTGGGGATAGGGCAGTAAATAAAACAGGCAGAAATTCCTGACTTCATGGAGCTTACATTCAAGCGAGAGAGGCAGGAAATAAAAATGACAGATTTGTGTTTTCAAATGACAAAATTACAACAAAACATGGTGAATACGTAAAACGTATCATACACACAGAGAGACATAAAGCAGGGTGAAGACCAGGAACCTGGACGGAAGCTGCAATTCAGGAGGGAAAATCCAGGAGTCCTCGCTGCAGAATCGGTTCTGAGTCAAGTCGTGGCAGGTGAGGACTTGAGCTGGGCTGGTGTCTGGGCAAAGAGCATCCTGAGCCCAATCAGGAGGCTGCCCGTGGCTGGAGCTGAGTGAGGGTGGTGGGGTGCGGGGGAGAAGAGGGCGTGAGGCTGGAGTGTGATGTATCAGATCTGGTGGGGCTTTGGGGGCTGCTGAAAAGGTTTAGGCTTTTCCTCCAAGTGAAATGAGGAGACATGGGAAGGTCTTCAGCAGAGAAGTGGTGTGACTTGCTTTCTGTTTAAGGATCGCTGTGGCTGCCTCCTAGGGAATTAGATGGAGGGTGGAGAAGGGCTGGTACTCTGAATCTGAAATCTGGTCTCACTGTATTAAAAAGTGGAACTGGCAAGTGTTGAGGAGTTTCGAGATAAGTGCCCAAACTTCCTCTTACATGATCAGGAGGACGGAGAGAAGCTGGAAATGGGATGCTTTGGGTGTGATTCAGTGTTAATGAAAGGTGTTCCCACACAACCTAAAATCATCTTTGCTATCACCAGTAGATTATCTCCCATCCCTTGGAAAATGTGATCTAGAGAGAAACCAACGTTCCCCATATGTGGATGCTGTAATTTATCCAGCCCCTGGGGGTTCTTGGCAGGAAGCTGCTATTCAGATAATGACTTAGAGATACTAAGTCTGACACCGCCCCCATCCCTTCCCCCGTTAACTCCATATCTTGGACTAAAATTCAAAAAGTAAAACATTGTATTCAAGTGCAGTGGGGTCACTGCGTGATTCCACACACACTCAGACGTGCCAATGCATGCAGTTCCTTTGTTTTCCATAACTCACCAAATCTTCCTTGTATCTCCCTGACCCCATGCAATGTGGAGGAAGAGACTAGACTTACATTGGCCTCTTCTGGAATCCCTGAGGTTAGCACCTGGGTCTTTGGTTGGTGGCGGTATCATTATCAGGTGACCACGGGTGTGGGAATCCACATGGTGACCTCTGGGCTTGAGGGGCATCCCTGCATTTAGGTGTTGGGCCCTGTGCCAATGTCCCCTAGGTGTTCCCAGTCTAGTTTGTTTGTTGACAAGCAAGGGACACACTTACCCATGGGACGTTGACACTACCATTGCCTCTATGAATCAAATCACTTGATCTCAAGGGCCCCCACTTTCCAACTTCAGGTCTCTTGAGTTTCCAGTGACCCATCTTGAACCTTGCTGACCTTCACCAGGGTGCTTGGGCATACAGGGATCTAGCACATTACTGTTTACCAAGGTCCCTCCATTCGCTGATAATACACTGTCCCACTCCAGCCACGTTAGTCGTGGTGCCAGACACACGATGGGATTCTCCTGGTTGCGTTCAGCCTCTTCTACTCTGTGCATGGGGAAGTAGGCCACTTGCTCTAAGATTTTTAGTCCCTGCATACCTTTCTGAATGTTTTCATAGTTCTCTCTCCATAAAAGCGTTGACCCCAAGGAAGAGGCAAGCAAGACTCTGATGTGTGAGGGTCTTATCTTGTTTCCACTTCTCTTCTCACTCCTGTGCTCTGAGGGACAGGAATAAGTGTGCCCTTCCCCCTCTCTTTTTTGGGTAAGAATGTACCATAGCGATATCTTTTTCCTCGCTAAAGTGGTGTCAGTTCCATCCACTTTCCTGGGGCCACGATAGTTGTGCCAAGTGCACCCTCCATCAGTTCACTCGCTCAGTCATGTCTGACTCTTTGTGACCCCATGGACTGCAGCACACCAGGCTTCCCTGTCCATTACCAACTCCCAGAGCTTGCTCAAACTCGGGAAGCCGATACTGAGACAGAATTAAGATTGCAAGAGTTTTGAGTGACACTTGTGAAGATAAAAGAGAGAGAGAAAGTAGGGTTGGACAGGGACAGCCGCAGATCATGATGCAGATGTGAGTCATTTTGGCCAACCCAATGAGGGATTTCAGAGCAAAGGCTGCTCATCAGAGGAGTCCCATGTTGAAGAGAATCAGCCAGGTCTAGTACCTGCTCTGTGTTCAATCATTGGCTGGGGACTGCCCCAGGAAGAGCATGACCCTGGCTGTAAAGTGCAGTGGATCAAAAGGCATCGATAGCTGGAGGCTGTAAGCTAACAGCATCTTTACAGTGAACAGCAAGTTCTTTCTGGAAAGGAGACCCAGATGAACACCTCTAATATTGCCACAGCAGAGGTAAGGTTGCTAAAGAAATGACTGATGGGGCAAATAATGAAATTCATATCAGATTGATATTTTCTACATGTTTTACATATTACCCAAGTCATCACTGAGCACAGTCTTAGCCCACATCCTCTTCGCTGCAGGTGAGGTTTAATCCACTGTGACCACAGCATGAAGCAAGTCACACAGATTTGACTGTTCTCAAACCTTTCCTAAGAACCTCTTCACACAACAAGGGGCTGGCCTAATGCTTTAAAACCATGAGTATGGCCCTTACAAGGCCCTCCGCTTTTAATCTAAGAGGCTTTGTGTAAATTTTAAAAACATGTCCATTTTAACACAACGGTTGGTACCAGCACATGCCAAGTTGTTCCTCTAAACCCAAGTTCTCTGCTAAGACAACGATCTGCGTGCTGCCAGGGAAATTTCAGTGGTTTGTTGATAGCAAACTAACAGTGATAGAGAGCTACAAATCTCTAACAAGGAAAGCTCCTATGAGTCAGAAGCCAATCACCTAACTGTCTGTTCACCAGATTTCCTTCCTGTGAGTCACTTTAAAAAGCTTGACTTCTTTCTCAGTTTGCAGCCCTTTTCTTGTTTAATCAATGAGCTTGAATCCATGTTAGAATTACTGAAAGTGCTGAGATACAATTGGCCCTCTCTCCAAGACAGTCCATGGAAAGGAAGTGGTAGAGAGGAGATGGAAGGATGTGGAAAGAAGTCTAAATGTGACCAGAGGGAGAGGCAAAAAGATTGAAGGAGAAACCAAAAGACTAGAAATTCTTGCTATCCCAGGAGTCAAAATATTGCTTGGTTTAGTCATAATTTATCACAATGACGGCCAGTTTCCTGGAAGTAATGTTGTCGGAAAAACTGTAAAACTCGTGTTGAATTTGAATTTCAAATAATGAGTCAGTTTTTAGCATAAACATGTCCAGTGAAATAATTCAGACATGCTTATATTGAATTTATTTCTTTGTCTGAAATTCAAATTGGACTCAGCATCCTGTCCTTTTATTTGCTAAATCTGGCAACCCAATCCAGGAAACATTTCTGTCTCATCACGTTGGGTTGATGAGGGTGATAGTTCCTTGTTGAAGGGGAAAGGGAGAGTACAGACCATGGTCCTACATTCTAGCAGAAAGATTCGGATGATTTGGACTTGAAGTCTTTCCTCTGGGTTACCTCTGCCTTCCCAGCTCTGCTCAACACTGAGTACTTGAAACTGACCACTGGTTCAAACCCACCTGCAGGTCACTGAAACTGGGCTTGCTGCTCTTGACTTGGCATCTTCTATGGCTAAAGGTAAGCTGGGATCCCGCAGCCCATTGAACCTTGTTCTTGCCTTAATCACCACCATGTCTGTCTGATCAGTAGGACTGAGCCTTTGCCTTGGCTTCTGCTGGTACCTAAGGTCCTGAACTTCAACCTCTTCAGTTGTGGTTTTGACATCCTGCCTAGTCCATGGGTTACTCTAAGCCCATGCCTCGGGTGTGTCTTCAAGCCAAACACATCACCTGGGATCACAGTGTTGACTCCAAGCCTCGCCCTCTTGTAGTACAGGGATTGCCAAACATTTCCTGTACAGGGCCAGATAGAACATATTTTTACTTTGTAAACCTCGAGTCTCTTTCATTACTCAATTCTCCTATTGTAGCAGCAGCAGCATGAACAAATATGTGTTCCCATAAAGTTTTGTTTATAAAGACAGGTCCATGGGGCAGATTTGGCATATGGATTGTAGTTTGCTGACCCCTGTTCTAGAAAATCCTGTGATCTTGCTCTTCCTGCCTCCAGAGTCTCCACTTACATCTATATGGATGCTGACCTATTAGCTCTTGGGAGCCTTTTCTACCAGACAGGACTGTGATCGATGCTCCAGACTCCAGTCCTGTTTTATAGTCCTGGTGCCCTAGTTCTGGGCTTGGCAGGTCCCAGCTTTGTTCTCTTTCCCTCTGTCAGCCTCTGGGGTCCCAGCATGTCTAGAAAATGAGTGCACACAAGTGAGCCAATGTCTGCTTTTGTTTCCACATGGCAGCCAGGATCCACTTTCCTTTTTCCATAAACACTTAGTTCAAGATTTTGTTGTCAACACCTTAGGTGGGTTCTATCTTCTCTTTGGACGTCTGCCTCCAAAATCATCATTGCACATCACTGCTGCATGAAAGGCAACGAGACTACCTGCCAGTGCTAGAGAAGGCTTTGTCATGGATTCAGAGAAAACCCTTCTCTTCTTAGATGCTTAAAAAATCCTGGCAGAACCAAGCAAAGTAATCCTGAACCAGTGTGCAGTTTCAGGACTACACATTTGGTGCTTCAAGGTGAAGAAAAATCAACATTATGAATAATATTGATGCTGTTATTAACAGTGACAATATGGCCTTACTATGGAATGATAACACACAAAACAAGTTCAGTTCAGTTCAGTCGCTCAGTCATGTCAGACTCTTTGTGACCCCATGAATCCCAGCACGCCAGGCCTCCCTGTCCATCACCAACTCCCGGAGTTCACTCAGACTCAAGTCCATTGAGTCAGTGATGCCATCCAGCCATCTCATCCTCTGTCATCGCCTTCTCCTCCTGCCCCCAATTCCTCCCAGCATCAGAGTCTTTTCCAATGAGTCAACTCTTCCCATGAGGTGGCCAAAGTACTGGAGTTTCAGCTTCAGCATCATTCCTTCCAAAGAAATCCCAGGGCTGATCTCCTTCAGAATGGATGGCTGGATCTCCTTGCAGTCCAAGGGACTCTCAAGAGTCTTCTCCAACACCACAGTTCTAAAGCATCAATTCTTCAGCACTCAGCCTTCTTCACAGTCCAACTCTCACATCCATACCTGACCACAGGAAAACCATAGCCTTGACTAGACGGACGTTTGTTGGCAAAGTAATGTCTCTGCTTTTGAATATGCTGTCTAGGTTGGTCATAACTTTTCTTCCGAGGAGTAAGCGTCTTTTAATTTCATGGCTGCAGCCACCATCTGCATTGATTTTGGAGCCCCCAAAATAAAGTCTGACACTGTTTCCACTGTTCCCCCATCTATTTCCTATGAAGTGTTGGGACCAGACGCCATGATCTTCGTTTTCTGAATGTTAAGCTTTAAGCCAACTTTTTCACTCTCCTCTTTCACTTTCATCAAGAGGCTTTTTAGTTCCTCTTCACTTTCTGCCATAAGGGTGGTATCATCTGAGATCACTCAGACTCACATCCATCGAGTCTGTGATGACATCCAGCCATCTCATCCTCTGTTGTCCCTTCTCCTCCTGCCCTCAATCCCTCCAAGCATCAGAGTCTTTCCAGTGAGTCAACTCTAAGCATGAGATGGCAAAAATACTGGAATTTCAGCTTTAGCATCATTCCTTCCAAAGAAATCCCAGGGTTGATCTCCTTCAGAATGGACTGGTTGGATCTCCTTGCAGTCCAAGGGACTCTCAAGAGTCTTCTCCAACACCACAGTTCAAAAGCATCAATTCTTTGGTGCTCAGCTTTCTTCACAGTCCAACTCTCACATCCGTACATGACCACAGGAAAATAATAGCCTTGACTAGATGGACCTTAGTAGGCAAAGTAATGTCTCTGCTTTTGAATATACTATCTAGGTTGGTCATAACTTTTCTCCCAAGGAGTAAGCGTCTTGGGAGACGCTGCAGTCACCATCTGCAGTGATTTTGGAGCCCCCAAAATAAAGTCTGATACTGTTTCCACTGTTTCCCCATCTATTTCCCATGAAGTGATAGGACCGGATGCCATGATCTTCGTTTTCTGAATGTTGAGCTTTAAGCCAACTTTTTCACTCTCCATTTTCACTTTCATCAAGAGGCTTTTAGTTCCTCTTCACTTTCTTCCATAAGGATGATGTCATCTGCGTATCTGAGGTCATTGATATTTCTCCTGGCAATCTTGATTCCAGCTTGTGCTTCTTCCAGCCCAGCGTTTTTCATGATGTACTCTGCATAGAAGTTAAGTAAGTAGGGTGACAATATACAGCCTTGACGTACTCCTCTTCCTATTTGGAACCAGTCTGTTGTTCCATGTCCAGTTCTAACTGTTGCTTCCTGACCTGCATATAGGTTTCTCAAGAGGCAGGTCAGGTGGTCTGGTATTCCCATCTCTTTCAGAATTTTCCACAGTTTATTGTGATCCACACAGTCAAAGGCCTTGGCATAGTCAATGAAGCAGAAATAGATGTGTTTCTGGAACTCTCTTGCTTTTTCCATGATCTAGCGGATGTTGGCAATTTGATCTCTGGTTCCTTTGCCTTTTCTAAAACCAGTTTGAACATCAGGAAGTTCACGGTTCACGTATTGCTGAAGCCTGGCTTGGAGAATTTTGAGCATTACTTTACTAGCATGTGAGATGAGTACAATTGCGCGGTAGTTTGAGCAGTCTTTGGCATTGCCTTTCTTTGGGATTCGAATGAAAACTGACCTTTTCCAGTCCTGTGGCCACTGCTGAGTTTTCCAGATTTGCTGGCATATTGAGTGCAGTACTTTCACAGCATCATCTTTCAGGATTTGAAACAGCTCCACTGGAATTCCATCACCTCCACTAGCTTTGTTCGTAGTGATGCTTTCTAAGGCCCACTTGACTTCACATTTCAAGATGTCTGGCTCTAGATGAGTGATCACACCATCGTGATTATCTGGGTCGTGAAGATCTTTTTGTACAGTTCTTCCGTGTATTCTTGCCACCTCTTCTTAATATCTTCTGCTTCTGTCAGGTCCATACCATTTCTGTCTTTTATCGAGCCCATCTTTGCATGAAATATTTCCTTATTATCTAATTTTCTTGAAAAGATCTCTAGTCTTTCCCATTCTGTTTTCCTCTATTTCTTTGCAATGATCGCTGAAGAAGGCTTTCTTATCTCTTCTTGCAATTCTTTGGAATTCTGCATTCAGATGCTTATGTCTTTCCTTTTCTCCGTTGCTTTTCACTTCTCTTCTTTTCACAGCTATTTGTAAGGCCTCCCCAGATGGCCATTTTGCTTTTTGCATTTCTTTTTCATGGGGATGGTCTTGATCCCTATCTCTTGTACAATGTCACGAACCTCATTCCATAGTTCACAGGCACTCCATCTATCAGATCTAGGCCCTTAAATCTATTTCTCACTTCCATTGTATAATCATAAGGGATTTGATTTAGGTCATACCTGAATGGTCTAGCGATTTTCCCTACTTTCTTCAATTTAAGTCTGAGTTTGGTAATAAGAAGTTCATGATCTGAGCCACAGTCAGCTCCTGGTCTTGTTTTTGTTGACTGTATAGAGCTTCTCCTTTGGCTGCAAAGAATATAATCAATCTGATTTCGGTGTTGACCATCTGGCGATGTCCATGGGTAGAGTCTTCTCTTGTGCTGCACGAAAGGCAACGAGACTACCTGCCAGTGCTAGGGAAGGCTTTGTCATGGATTCAGAGAAAACCCTTCTCTTCTTAGATGCTTAAAAATCCTGGCAGAACCAAGCAAAGTAATCCTGAACCAGTGTGCAGTTTCAGGACTACACATTTGGTGCTTCAAGGTGAAGAAAAATCAACATTATGAATAATATTGATGCTGTTATTAACAGTGACAAGATGGCCTTACTACGGAATGATAACACACAATAAATATTACAGCAACTCCATACATGTCCGACCAAATCCACTTCTTCACAATGGGAGGACTTTGGGACCTGATTCATAAATTTCAAAAATAAGACTTTTAAATTAGGAAAAGACAATTTTGAAAGAAGAACATTATTTTCAAATAATGCTAATTGACACCCCAGACTGCTACTCTGGGTGAGTTTGACCACCTTGTTCTACAGATTTTTTCTTTCTTTTCACTTTATAGGATAAGTATTTCTCTCAAAAGTTGAGTGCAATTGAAGATTTTGTAAGCCAAATCCTATTTAAAATAGAGCTTATTCTTTAATTTTGGAGTCTTCCTTCCCTCTGTTAAAAAATGTTGTTTTCTGTTTATTGTCTTTTATCATAATAAATCATCAATAACCATTATATCCCAAAATTGAAGCTCTCTGTACTTGCTTGAGGAGAGTATTTTTTGAGTTATCTGAACTCCTTGAAACCAGTCAATTGTTTTAATTGTTAGGACTTTGGAATAAATGTAAAACTATCATATCTTTATATTACTGCTAGGTTTTGGTTTGATTATAGCTGATTGCATGAGATGGGTGCTCAGCAAATACTAATTGAGGTAAATGTTTCTGTAATATTGTGATCAATCTTCAAAACTTTATTAACACGAGCTTTTAAATAGATATATCTTTGTATAATTGTTCTAGAAAAACTGTACCTCTTTTAAGCATAGCATTTGATGAATTTTGACATATGAATGAATTTGCCATGAAATTTCACTACCATCAAAATAAGGAACATGTTCATTACTTTTAAATATTTCCTCATGCCTCTTTTAAATCTCTTCTTCCTATTCCTCCCTATATGTTCCCCACCTCCAATTCACTGATCTATTTTACGTGTTTTCTAGAATTTTATATAAATGGAACCATGCACTGTGCACTCTTTCTTGTCTGACTTCTTTCATTCACCAAAATTGTTTTGTATATTCCTTCATGTTGAAATGTGTATCAACTAGGGGAGGGGGCTTCGGCATTGGGCGATTGTGTTCACCTATGGCTGATTCGTGTCAATGTATGGCAAAACAAATACAGCATTGTAATTAAAAAAATAAATAAATTAAAATTAAAAAAAAAAAAAAGAAATGTGTATCAACAATTCACTTATTTTCATCAGTGAATGATATTTCAGTTTGTCTGAAAATAATTTGTTTGTCCATTTGCCTGTTGGCAGACGTCTGGGTTGTTTCCAGTTTGAGGCTGTACAAAATAAAGCTGTGATGGACATTCATAAATAGGTCTTTATATGATCATATGGGCTTCCAGGTAGTGCAATGGTAAAGATGCACTTGAGGGCAGGAGCTGCTGGTTCCATCCCTGAGTTGGGATATCCTCTGCAGTAGGAAATGGCAACCCATTCCAGTATTCTTGCCTGGAGAATTCCATGGACAGAAGAGCAAAGAGTTGGACAGGGGCTGTAAAGAGTTGGATGCGACTGAGCACAGCAGCATATGATTATAGGCTTTCACTTACCATGGACAAAAACTTAGAAATAAAATGGCTGCTCATATGTCAGATCTGTCTAAACTTTTTAAAAAACAGTTCCACTTCTTTCCAAAGTATTTTGGAAACCCCCATCAGTCATATATGAGAGTTCCAGTTTTCTATATTCTTACCAACACTTGGTATAGTCATTAAAAAAAAAAAATTAGCCATTCTCATATGAGTGTGGTGGTATTTCATTCTGATTCAATTTGCATTGTCCTAATGACTAATGGGGCTTCCCTGGTGGGTCAGTCAGTAAAGAATCTGCCTGCAGTGCCGGAGACTGGGGTTCGATCCCTGGGTTGGGAAGATCCCCGGAGAAAGAAATAGAAAGAAATAGCAACGCGGTCCAGTATTCTTGTCTGGAAAATCCTACTGACAGAGGAGCCTGGTGGGCTACACTCCATGGGGTCACAAGAGTCGGACATGATTTAGCGACTAAACCACCACCAATGACTAATGATGTTGAGAATCTTTTCATGTTTCATTTGATATTATTCAGATTTAAACTTTTCATCTAATTGATGGGCTTTGACACCTGATTTTTTTTTTTTTTTTGGTGAAATGTCTGTTCAGAGAGTTTGCCCATTTTTTAAATTGGGTTTTTTTTGTTTGTTTGTTTGTTTGTTTTGTTTCCTTATAATGAGTTTGAGAATTCTTTAAATATTTTGGATCCAAATCTTATTACAAATATATAATGTACAAATAATTTCTTCCAGTCTTTATATTTTTATCAAGGCCTTTAATGAAGAAAAAGGTTTATTTTTATGAAGTGCAATTTCTCAATTTTTCCTTTTATGTATAATGCATTTGGTATCATCTAAGAACTCTGCCTAGCGTTAGATCCAAAAAGATTTATTTTATATTTTTCCTAAAAGTTTTATACTTTATGTTTTACATTAAAAATTCACAATCCATTTATCCATTTTCAGTAAATTGTCAGATAAATTCTGAGACTTAAGTCAAGATTTCTTTCTTTTGCTTGTGAATGTCCAACTGTTCCTTCCTACCTGATAAAAGAAAAACTACCCTTGCTCCATTGAACTGCTTTATATCTTTGTCAAAAGTCAGCTGAGCCTATCTGTACAGATCTATTTATGGGCTCTGTATTCTGTCTCATTCATCTGTATGCCTGTCCTTCCAGCAATATCACAGAGTCTTCATTACCATAGCCAGATAATAACTCTTGAAATGGAGTAGAACAACTCCTGCCACTTATTTTTCTTTTTAAAAGTTATTTTAAACTACTTTAGTTCCTTTGCCCTTGCATATAAATTTTAGAATAATCTTGTCTATATTTACAAATATTTGGGAGAAATTTTTACAGAAAATGTGTTAAACCTTAATATCAGTGTGGAGAGAATTAACATCTTAACTATGTTGAATTTTCCAGTCCACAAATACAGCATCCATGTCTATTTATTTAGGTCTCCTTTTATTCATTTCATCAGCATTTTGTGCTTTTCAGCATACAAGTCTTGTACATGGTTTGTTAAGTTTACATCCAAGTGCTTGATTTTTTTGAACAATTGTAAATATTTTAAATTTTGCTATCAACATATTCATTGTTAGTATTTAGAAATATGGGCTTCCCTGATAGCTCAGTTGGTAAAGAATCTGCCTGCAACGCAGGGGACCCCAGTTCAATTCCTGGGCTGGGAGGATCCGCTGGAGAGGGGGTAGGCTACCCACTGCAATATTCTTGGGCTTCCCTTGTGGCTCAGCTAGTAAAGAATCTGCCTGCAGTGCAAGAGAGCTGTGTTTGATCCCTGGGTTGGGAAGATCTCCTGGAGAAGAGAAACGCTACCCACTCCAGTATTCTGGCCTGGAGAATTCCGTGGACTTAAACCTTAATATCAATTTGGAGAGAATTAACATCTTAACTATGTTGAATTTCCCAGTCCACAAATGCAGCACCCCATGTCTATTTATTTAGGTATTCTTCGATTCCTTTCACTGTCATTTTGTGCTTTTCAGCATGCACGTTTTGTACATGGTTTTTTAAGTTTACATCCAAGTGCTTAATTATTTTGAACAATTGTAAATGGTTTTATATTTAAAAGTTTGATGTTGACATCTTCATTGTGAGTATATAGAAATACAATTGACTTTTATATGCTTATTTGGTATCCAGTGACCTTGCTGAACATAATTCTTGATTCTAGGAGATTTTTGTGTATTTCCCAGTATCTTCTGCATAGACACGTCCAACCTAGCTTTTTTAAACATCACCCTGGTGGTGAGGTGTGGCGGAGATACAGTTGCAGTGTTGGGGTAGCTGTAAGCCTGGCTATGGTTTTTCCAGTGGTCATGTATGGATGTGAGAGTTGGACTGTGAAGAAGGCTGAGTGCTGAAGAGTTGATGCTCTTGCACTGCGGTGCTGGAAAAGACTCTTGAGAGTCCCTTGGACTGCAAGGAGATCCAACCAGTCCATCCTGAAGGAGATCAGCCCAGGGATTTCTTTGGAAGGAATGATGCTAAAGCTGAAACTCCAGTATTTTGGCCACCTCGTGTGAAGAGTTGACTCATTGGAAAAGACTCTGATGCTTGGAGCGATTGAGGGCAGGAGGAGAAGGGGACGACAGAGGATGAGATGGCTGGATGGCATCACTGACTCAATGCACATGAGTTTGGGTGAACTCTGGGAGTTGGTGATGGACAGGGAGGCCTGGCGTGCTGTGATTCACGGGGTTGCAAAGAGCTGGACACAACTGAGTGACTGACTGAACTGAACTGAAGCCTGGTGGAGGTGGAATTTATGTTGTCCACCAGGTCTTCGTTGGAATGAGTACGGATGGGGCCAGAGCTTTTTCTGTGCTGTTTGGCTAGAGGAGAGATGTTACTATCTAAAAGTTCTTGATCTTACTAGGCTACCTGTTTCCTACAGCTCTGGCTACAGAGAGCAAACTTTTTGGTTTGGGGGAGGGGGGAGGTATACTGGGTCTTCACTGGAAGGACTGATGCTGAGGCTGAAACTCCACTACTTTGGCCACCTCATGCGAAGAGTTGACTGATCGGAAAAGACCCTGATGCTGGGAGGGATTGGGGACAGGAGGCGAGGGGACAACAGAGGATGAGATGGTTGGATGGCATCACTGACTCGATGCACATGAGTTTGGGTGAACTCCGGGAGTTGGTGATGGATAGGGAGGCCTGGCGTGCTGCGATTCATGGGATTGGAAAGAGTCAGACCAGACTGAGCGACTGAACTGAACTGAACTGAAACTGGGTCTACATTGCTGTGCATGAACTTTTCTCTAGTAGCAGAGGCAGCTGTCCAGTCATGGTGTGCAGGTTTCTCTTGTTATGAAGCACTGGGTCTAGAGTATGCACGTTTCAGTAGTTGGGCTACATGGGCTTAGTTGCCCTGTGAAAAGTGGAATCTTCCCAGACCAGGGATTGAACTCATGTGCCCTGCACTAGCAGGCAGATTCTTAACCACTGAGCCACCAAGGAAGTCTGAGAGCAGACTTTAATTGACTTTTTAAAAATGTGCTTATTGGCATTCACAGTTTGCTGGCTTATATATCTATCAGCTCCAAGGATATATGTCAAATCCTGAAAGATGATGCTGTGAAAGTGCTGCACTCAATATGCCAGCAAATCTGGAAAACTCAGCAGTGGCCACAGGACTGGAAAAGGTCAGTTTTCATTCGAATCCCAAAGAAAGGCAATGCCAAAGAATGCTCAAACTACTGCACAATTGCACTCATCTCACACGCTAGTAAAGTAATGCTCAAAATTCTCCAAGCCAGGCTTCAGCAATACGTGAACCGTGAACTTCCTGATGTTCAAGCTGGTTTTAGAAAAGGCAAAGGAACCAGAGATCAAATTGCCAACATCTGCTGGATCATGGAAAAAGCAAGAGAGTTCCAGAAAAACATCTATTTCTGCTTTCTTGACTATGCCAAGGCCTTTGACTGTGTGGATCACAATAAACTGTGGAAAATTCTGAAAGAGATGGGAATACCAGACCACCTGACCTGCCTCTTGAGAAACCTACATGCAGGTCAGGAGGCAACAGTTAGGCACGGACATGGAACAACAGACTGGTTCCAAATAGGAAAAGGAGTATGTCAAGGCTGTATATTGTCACCCTACTTATTTAACTTCTATGCAGAGTACATCATGAGAAATGCTGGGCTGGAAGAAGCACAAGCTGGAATCAAGATTGCCAGGAGAAATATCAATGACCTCAGATATGCAGATGACACCACCCTTACGGCAGAAAGTGAAGAGGAACTAAAAAGCCTCTTGATGAAAGTGAAAATGGAGAGTGAAAAAGTTGGCTTAAAGCTCAGAAAACTAAGATCATGGCAAACAGTGTCCGACTTTATTTTGGGAGGCTCCAAAATCACTGCAGATGGTGACTACAGCCATGAAATTAGAAGGCACTTACTCCTTGGAAGGAAAGTTATGACCAATCTAGATAGCATATTAAAAGTAAAGATATTACTTTGCCAATCCATCCAGTCAAGGCTATGGTTTTTCCAGTGGTCGTATATGGATGTGAGAGTTGGACTATGAAGAAAGCTGAGTGCTGAAGAATTGATGCTTTTGAACTGTGGTACTGGAGAAGACTCTTGAGAGTCCCTTGGAGTGCAAGGAGATCCAACCAGTCCATCCTAAAGGAGACCAGTCCTGGGTTTTCATTGGAAAGACTGATGCTGAGGCTGAAACTCCAGTACTTTGGCTACCTTATGGGAAGAGCTGACACTTTGGAAAAGACTCTGATGCTGGGAGGGACTGGGGGCAGGAGGAGAAGGGGATGACAGGGATGAAATGGCTGGATGGCATCACCAACTTGATGCACATGAGTTTAGGTGAACTCTGGGAGTTGGTGATGGACATGGAGGCCTGGCATGCTGTGTTTCATGGGGTCGTAAAAAGTCGGACCCAACTGAGCAACTGAACCGAACTGAACTGAACTGAAGGATATATGAGGCAAAAAGAAAACCCAGGGAATTCACCAATTTTCTGTTCTCTGGGTCCCAGTCTATCTTCTTCTGTTCTCTTTTCAGAGGCTCCTTATGTTTGTTTTATATACAATATCCAGGATCTTCATCACACTTAATGGAAAGAATAGTAAAAATTATATCTATTCTACCTTCCCATTAGCAGAATCACTCATTTGTTTTGTTGGAGTTATCCTCAACTTTTATTGTGAAAATGTTACAAATGTTACAACAGGTAATATTTCTGTTTCTGACTTAAAAGAATTACACAGTGCTCCCATTTTAAAAGCAGTCACTGGAGTTCCATGGTGGTCAGTGGTTAGGACCTTGAGCTTTCACTGCCATGGCCTAGGTTTAGTCTCTGGTTGGGGAAATAAAATCCCACAAGCCATGAAGCACAGACACACAGAAAAAAGCAGATAGTCACTTGTTTACTATTATTTTCCCAGATGAAATCATTTAAATAGGTTTTCTTAAAGTGGTACTTAACAGAGTGGGCAACATGGCAAAGTAGGAAGACTCTGCTTCGCATAGGCACATAAATATTACCACAATTGGTAGAGCAACTATTGATGAGAAAGACCTGAGGACTAGCAAGAAAGATCTGCTACAAATAAAGACATAAAAAGGAACTACAAGACAGGTAGAAAGGGCAGAGGAGCAGTATGATCAAGACTCATATGCCTGGGTGGGTGACCCACAAACAGGAGGATAATAACAATGGCAGGTTCCTCCCCAAGAGTGAGAAGCCCAAGCTCCACATCCAGCTGCCCAGCCTGGGGATCCTGCAATGGAAAGATGAGCCCCCAGAACCTTTGGTGTTAATGGCCAGCGGGGCTTACTTTGGGCTTCCCTGGTAGCTCAGCTGATAAAGAACATGCCTGCAATGCAGGAGACCCCAGTTCAATACCTGGGTCAGGAGGATCCCCTGGAGAAGGGATAGGCTACCCACTCCATTATTCTTGGGCTTCCCTGATGGTTCAGACAGTGAAGAATTCACATACAATGTAGGAGACCTGGGTTCAACCCCTGGGTTGGGAAGATCCCCTGGAGGAGGGAAAGGCTACCCACTCCAATATTCTTGCCTGGAGAATCCCTATGGACAGAGAAACCTGGCAGGCTACAGTCCATGTGATGGCAGAGAGACAAGGCTGAGCAGTTAAGCACAGCACAGCACAGGGTCTTACTTTGGGGAAAGCAAATGGGCTGTAGGAAACAGATTCCACTCTAAAACGGCACACGCAAAATCTCACATGCTGCAAGACCTAGGGCAGATGCAGTCATTTGAAAGGAGTTTATTGATCAGACCCTGCTGATCTTGGAGAGCCTCCAGAAGAGGCAGGAGGCAACTGGAGCTCACAGTGTACCTGGGCACACAGGCACTGGAAGCAGCCATTTTTTGAGCTCATACCACCCCAAGGGTGCTGGTAGAAAGAACAAAGTTCTCAGACAACCTAACCTTACACCTAAGGGAGCTAGAAAAAGAACAAACAGAACCCAAAGTTAGTAGAAGGAGAGAAGTAATAAAGATTATTGTTGTTGTTTAGTTCTTAAGTCATGTCCAACTCTTTTGCAACGCCATAGACTGTAGCCTGCAAGGCTCCTCTGTCCATGGGATTTCTCAGGCAAGAATACTGGAGTAGGTTGTCATTTCCTTCTCCAGAGGATCTTCCTGACCCAAGGATCAAACTATGTGTCCTGCATTGGCAAGAGGATTTTTTTTTTTTTTTACCACTGAGCCACAGGAAAGACCATAGTAAAGATTAGAGCAGAAATAAATTAGAGACAAACTGAAGACCAACAAATCCATCCTTAAGGAGATCAGTCCTGAGTGTTCATTGGAAGAACTGATGTTGAAGCTGAAACTCCAATACTTTGGCCACCTGATGTGAAGAACAGACTTATTAGAAAAGACCCTGATGCTGGGAAAGATGGAAGGCTGGAGGAGAAGGGGACAACAGAGGATGAGATGGTTAAATGGCGTCACCATTTCAATGGACGTGAGTTTGAGTGGACTCGGGGAGTTGGTCATGGACAGGGAGGCCTGGCGTGTTGCAGTCCATGGGGTTACAAAGAGTCTGACATGACTGAGCGACTGAACTGAACTGAACTGAACTGAAGAATAAAAATCACATGATCATTTTAATAGACGTGTAAAAATTTTTGACAAAATTCAGCCCCTATTTATGATTTTTAAAAACTCTCAACAAAGTGGTTATAGAGGAAATATACCTCAACATAATATAAGCCATATATGAAAGCCCAGCTAACATTATGTTGTATGGTGAAAAGCTAAAAGCATTTCCTTTAAGATCAAGACAAAGACAACAATGCCCATTCTCATCACTTTTATTCACCATATTGTTGGAAGTCCTAGCTATGGCAATCAGTGAAGAAAAATAAATAAAAGGTGTCCAAATTGGAAAGGATTAAGTAACTGTCATTTTTTGCAGATGACACACCATACCAGAAAAGCCTAAAAATGTCACCAAAATACTACTAGAACTCATCAATAAAATCAGTAAAGTTGCAAGATACAAAAGTAATATGTAGAAATCTGTTGCATTTTTATACACTAACAATAAAACATAAGAGATTGGGAAACAATCCCATTTCTCATCACATCAAAAAGAAGAAAAAGGAAATAGAAGACTTATACTTGGAAAGCACTGATGAAAGAAATAGCAGATGACAGAAACAGATGGAAAGGTATACCATGCCCATGGATTTAAAGAATTAACTTTATTAAAATGATCATACTACCCAAAGCAATCATAGATTCAATGCAATCCTTATCAAAATACCAATGGCTTTTTTCATAGAATTTGCATGAAAATACAAAAGACCCCAAATAATCAAAACAATCTTGAGAAAGAAGAAAGTGGGAGGCATCATGCTCCCTGATTTCAGACTATACTATGAGCAAGGTCCGGGAGATGGTGAAGGACAGGGAAGCCTGGTGTGCTGCAGTCCATGGGGTCAAAAGAGTCAGATATGACTGCATGAATAACAACAAAAAATGAAACTAGAGTAATCAGAATAGCATTGTCTTGGCACACAAATGAAAAATGGACACATAGATCAATGGAACAGAAGAGCGAGCCCAGAAATGAATCTACACTTATATGGGCAATTAATCTATGACAAAGGAGGTGAAAATATACAATGGGGGAAAGACAGCCTCTTCAATTAAGGGTGTTCAGAGAGCTGGACAGCTCCATGCAAAAAAAAATCCAAATTGGATAACTTTCTCAAACCACGCACAAAAATAAATTCAAAATGGACTGAAGACTTAAATGTAACACCTAAAATCACAAAACTTCTAGGAAAAAACATAGCCAGTGTGCTCTTTGACCAATATTGGTGTTTGCGATATATTTTTGAATCTGTTTCCTCAAGCGAGCAAAATAAAGGAAAAACAAATGGCCCTGTGCCTGCTGCTAAGTCACTCCAGTCGTGTCCGACTCTTTGTGACCCTATGGACCACAGCCCACCAGACTCCTCTGTCCATGGGATTCTCCAGGCAAAAATACTGGAGTGAGCTGCCATACCCTCCTCCAGGGGATCTTCCTGATCCAGGTATCGAACCCATGTATCTTAAGGCCCCTGCACTGGCAGGTGGGTTCTTCACCACTTTCGCCACCTGGGAAGCCCAAGCAAACAGCACAACATCAAACTAAAAAGCTTTTGCACAGTGAAGGAAATGATCAACAAATTGAGAAAGCCACCTACTGAACAGGATGAGATATTTGCAAATGATGTATCAAATGAGGAGTTAATATCCAAAATATACAAAGAACTCACACAACTCAACATGAAAAAACCAAACAACCTGATTTTAAAAGTGGGCAAAAGATCTCAGTAGACATTTTTCCAAAGAAGACAGAGAGATGGCCAACAGGCACATGAAAAGATGCTCAATATCACTAACCATCAGGGAATGCAATGAGATATCACCTTGGACTTGTCAGAATGACTCTTACCAAACAAACAACAAATAACAGGTATTGACAAGGATGTAGAGAAAAGAGAACCCTTATACCCTGTTGGTGGAAATATAAATTAGTGCAAGCCCTATAGAGAACAATATGAAAATTCCTTAAAAAATTAAAAATAGAACTATCATTTGATCCAGCAATTCCACTCCTGGATATATAGCTAAAGAAGATGAAAACTTTAATTAGAAAAGATACATGCATTCTAATTAAAGCTACATCTTTAATTAAAGATACAAGCATCTAATGCATGCATTCATTGCAGCATTATTTACAATTGCCAAGATATGGAAGCAACCTAAGTGCTCCCTGATAGGTGAATGGGTTAAGAAAATGTAGTGTATGTATGTACAATGGAATATTACCTAGTGATAAAAAATAATGAAATCTTTCCCCCTGTGGAAACATAGATAGACCTAGAGGGTATTATGCAAATAAATCAGACAAAGATACGGTATGATTTCACTTATACATGGAATCTAAAAACCAAAACAAGTGAGCAAACATAACAAAACAGAAGCGGAGTCATCCATACAGAGAACAAATAGGTAGTCACCAGAGGGGCGGCGTTTGTGGGGGAGAAGAGAAATAGGTGAGGGGAATTAAGAACTGCAAACTTCCTCTTGAAGAATAAATGAGTCACAAGTGTGAAATGTATAATGTGGGAAATATAGTCAGTAATTAGGTAATATATTTGTATGGTGACAGACTGTAACTAGACATCAAGGTAATTATTTTGAAAGGAGAATTTAGAAATATTGAATCACTATATCATATAACAGGAACTAATACAGTGTTGTAGGACAATTATATTTCTTTTTAAATTTTTTATTTTATTTTGCTTTACAATACTGTATTGGTTTTGCCATACATTGACATGAATCAGCCACAAGTGTACATGAGTTCCCAATCCTGAACCCCCCTCCCACCCCATATCATCTCTCTGGATCATTCCCGTGCACCAGCCCCAAGCATCCTGTATCCTGTATCGAACATAGACTGGCGATTCGTTTCTTACATGATAGTATACATGTTTCAATGCCATTCTCTCAAATCATCTCACCCTCTCTCTCTCCCACAAAGTCTAAAAGTCTGTTCTATACATCTGTGTCTCTTTTGCTGTCTCGCATACAGGGTTATCATTACCATCTTTCTAAATTCCATATATATGTGTTAGTATACTGTATTGGTGTTTTTCTTTCTGGCTTACTTCACTCTGTATAATAGGCTCCAGTTTCATCCACCTCATTAGAACTGATTCAAATGTATTCTTAATGGCTGAGTAATACTCTATTGTGTATATGTACCACAGCTTTCTTATCCATTAGTCTGCTGATGGACATCTAGGTTGCTTCCATGTCCTGGCTATTATAAACAGTGCTGCGATGAACATTGGGGTACATGTGTCTCTTTCAGTTCTGGTTTCCTTGGTGCGTATGCCCAGCAGTGGGATTGCTGGGTTGTAAGGCAGTTCTATTTGCAATTTTTAAAGGAATCTCCACACTGTTCTCCATAGTGGCTGTACTAGTTTGCATTCCCACCAACAGTGTAAGGGTGTTCCCTTTTCTCCATACCATCTCCAGCATTTATTGCTTGTAGACGTTTGGATTGCTGCCATTCTGACTGGCGTGAAATGGTACCTCATTGTGGATTTGACTTGCATTTCTCTGATAATGAGTGATGGTGAGCATCTTTTCATGTGTTTGTTAGCCATCCATATGTCTTCTTTGGAGAAATGTCTATTTAGTTCTTTGGCCCATTTTTTGATTAAGTCATTTATTTTTCTGGACTTGAGCTGCAGAAGTTGCTTGTATATTTTTGAAATTAGTTGTTTGTCAATTGCTTCATTTTCTCTTCTTTTCTCCCATTCAGAAGGCTGTCTTTCACCTTGCTTATAGTTTCCTTCGTTGTGCAGAAACTTTTAATTTTAATTAGATCCCATTTGTTTATTTTTGCTTTTATTTCCAGTATTCTGGGAGGTGGATCATAGAGGATCCTGCTGTGATTTATGTCGGAGAGTGTTTTGCCTATGTTCTCCTCTAGGAGTTTTATAGTTTCTGGTCTTATGTTTAGATCTTTAATCCATTTTGAGTTTATTTTTGTGTGTGGTGTTAGACAGTGATCTAGTTTCATTCTTTTACAAGTGGTTGACCAGTTTTCCCAGCACCACTTGTTAAAGAGATTGTCTTTAACCCATTGTATATTCTTGCCTCCTTTGTCGAAGATAAGGTGTTCATAGGCGTGTGGATTTAACCAAACAAGCAAAATCATAGAAAAAGAGATCTGACTTTTAGTTACCAGAGGCAAGAGTTAGGGAGAAGGGAATTTGGATGAAGGTAGTCACGATTAATATAATTAACATTGCCATATGTTATATGTGAAAGTTGAGAGTAAATCCCAAGAGTTCTCATCAAAAGGAAGGAATTTTTTTCATTAATTTTGTATCAGTATGAAATGATGGGTGCTCATTAAATATACTGTAACAATTGTTTCGAGATGTATGTGATTCCAATCATTATGCCCTACACCTTGACTTTTTCTGTGGTGCATGTCAGTTGCATGTCAGTTACATGTCAATAAGACTGGAAGAAAAAAAGTTTTCCTTACCCATGCCCAGAAAAAAACCCCTTCAATCATAGTGCAGTGTATTCTATGAGGCAGCTTGTCGTTGTTCAGTTGCTAGGTCATGCCCGACTCTTTGCAACCCCATGGACTGCAGCACGCCAGGCTTCCTTGTCCTTTACCATCTCCCAGAGTTTGCTTAAACTCATGTCCATTGAGTCGGTGATGCCATCCAACAATCTCATCCTCTGTCATCCCCTTCTCCTCCTGCCCTCAATCTTTGCAAGCATCAGGGTCATTTCCAATGAGTCAGCTCTTCACCTCAGGTGGCCAAAGTATTGGAACTTCAGCTTCAGTTGAAGCTGAAGCATCAGTCCTTGCAATGAATATTTCATAACTGCATAACCACTCCCCAGAGATGATTCTTCATCAGACAGTTGTTCAGATGGTAACTTATCCCTAGAAGTATTGTGATTCAGCAACAGGTTCTAGATGATGTTATAGTTGAGACGGAAAGAGAAAGAGGTGCTTCTAGCCAGACACAAAGTTAACTCCATAGTGGAGAACCAACCCCAGTGGCCTTTCCAGGTGAACCAGCCACTGGTTGCTGTGTCATCTACAGTACTTAGTGGGCTCTTTCTCATTTATTTCAACCACGGAGTTTATCAGCCCAACCCTACTCCAACCATTTCTACACAGTTTTCACCAATAGAGGCAGACTTGTACTGGTCAAATTCTGAAGTCAGAGAGATTCAAATTTGAATTGTACAATTGGTCTCACTCTTGCTCTTGTGGCTAAAGTTGGACGAGACCCCTGTTACTAAGCATCAATAGGGAGAGAGAGAGAGACAGAGGGGAATAAGAAGAGAGGAGTGTTTTCTCTCTAACAAAGCATGCTGAGCACAAAAGCCCACCGCACAAGGTCAGGAAGGAAAGTGTTAGGTTGCATCTGAGATGCAGAACTTGCAGGTTAAGAAGCAAGTTAGCTGATAGGGGGGCGTTCCCCAGGACAGGACTAGCAGGCAGCCTACATAACAAGGAGACCATTGAGATGAGAGGGGAAGTAGAAGGCCTGCAAACACGTTCAGGAAAAAACTTTTCAAGCAAAACCCAACCACAGCAGCATCCCTCTTGTGCTCAGCTTGGTGTGTGTTGTCAGAGAAAGCACCACCCATGTAAGTTCACACCTGGTGGTGCTGATATATTAATAGAATAAACAAAAAGAGCTGGGGTAGGACTGGACCGACAGGCTTTGTGTCAAGTAAGGTCAGGTATAGAGCTCTGGCTAGAATGAAAGCAGCGGGGTGATGTTCAAACATAAAGGTAAGCAGGTAAACAGAGTCATGGGAGAATAACACATACCCAGATAAAGGCTAGAGACTGAACTTGTAGAATCAGGTTGAATGGGATTCAAATAGAAGCAGGTTCAGAACAGCAAGGTAGGGTCATGATGAAACTGTTCAAATATTAAGGGGTACTATTTGTTAGGATCTGAGGGCAAGAGGGAGTAGAGATGTGGTTTGAGCTGGTGGGACGGTTTTAAGGACGAGGAAAAAAGTAGAAAAATGATACATCTTTTTGAATGGAGATAGAGGCCATTGCCCTGTGCTAACGGAGGAAGCCTTTAGATTGGCTTTCTTACCATGACTTACCATAGAATCATCCCCCTACTCTTTCCAGAAATAAAAGACTTGGGGAAGGCAATCAGATATATGGGTTTCTGGAAAATAAGATTACTCATCCCCATCGACCAGGCAAAACATTGGTTGCAAGCTATCAAAGAATATGAAAATAGGAAAATGGTTACCTGGCCAGGTTGCCATGGAAGGAAGTAGTGGCTCGGGTCCTTTTAAGAGGAACTGAGACAGCAGAAGTCTGTAGTATCGATTTCATTCTCTAGGTCCAGAAAAGCAAGATGAAAAGAAAAAGTGTCGACCCACATCACTTGCTTGGGACCTTCATATCATCTCTCACAGAGATGCCATGATACATGTTTCATCCAAGTAGGGGCCCAGCAGTGAGCCCCCTTCCTTGGTGGCTCAGACAGTCCACAGGGTCACAAAAGTCGAACACAACTGATCAGCTAACACTTGTAGTGAGTTTAGACCTCAGGGGCAAGGTCACAAAGACCTCCTCAGATGTTACAACAGATGATGGAAGAGGGGACAGGCAAGTAGAGAACAGCTGTCGGGCAGACAACCAGTCGTGTCTGTGGTTGAGGCAGCTGGGTTGTTCCTTTGGTTTGCCTCTCTTGTAGAGGCAAAGCCACCACCATTTGAAAGGCATTTTAGGAGATACGATCTGCCTTCATGAGATCATGGGTATTGCTGCTGAGGCTTCCCTGGTGGCTCCAGAGGTTAAAGCGTCTGCCTCCCGATGCGGGGAGACCCGGGTTTGATCCCTGGGTTGGGAAGATCCCCTGGAGAAGGAAATGGCAATCCACTCCAGTATTCTTGCCTGGAGAATCCCATGGGCAGAGAAGCTTAGTAGGTTACAGTCCACGGCGTTGCAAAGAGTCAGACACGACTGAGCGACTTCACCCTCACCTAGTTCCCGGGAAAGCAATTCCATTTGAAAATTTTGCTGTGTCTCTCCAAAGAATATTTCCTAAGTTACATGTAAAAGTAAGTCATTGGAAAATGCAACTTGCTTTTATTGTTGTTTAACCTGTAGTTCTTCAAATCTCACCCTCTGGGCTAGTAGCCCACAAAGATCTCGTAGCACTTATTAAAATTCATAATGATTTGGATGTATCTGTTTACTTATCTGCCTCTCCCATCACTTTTACTCTAAGAGTCATCTGCCTTATTTTCGATTCTTTCTGGGACACAGTAGTCATTCAGTAAAAGTATATTGAATAAATAAAGGAGCAAAGGAAAATTTTGGATGAAGGCACTATGAGGGAAATCTTTAGAGTGGAAAAGGTACTTAGTCCTATCAATGTCTTTGCTATTTTTTGTTGAGCATAAAAGGTTATTTTTAATGCTTGCCTGATATCTTATACCGAACACTATGGGAAGAAGTTCAAGAAAGGTACTCCTTTCTGTTGACTTAGTGTTTGTATGTGGAGCTTAGCTAGGACTTTCCAGGTGGCGCTAGTGGTAAAGAATTCTCCTGCCAATGCAAGGGACAAAAGAGATGCCAGTTCAATTCCTGGGTCAGGAAGATCCCCTGGAGGAGGGCACGGCAACACACTTCCGTATTCTTGCCTGGAGAATCCCAAGGACAGAGGAGCCCGTCAAGAGTCAGACATGACTGAAGCAACTGAGCATGCATGCATGTGGAGTTTAACTACACCACACAGCTACAACAGACAGAAAGCAAATTGTAATTCAAGTTTTGTGTTCTACGATCTTGGCTAAGGGTAAGAGAGGGTCTGTCTGTCCATTTCTCCAGAGATCTCCAACTCCTCCATTTTCACTGCTGTGTGCCAAGTTCCCAGAGCTGACTGAGAGAGAAGTAGGTGGATTCCAGCTGCATCCACACCGCCCTCATTTTTCAGGTAATGGGCTCCTTGGACCACTTTGCCTCTCAGGTCAAAAAACAGACAGTAGCGTCTCTAGTGACTGTGAGCCAGGAGAGGAGGATGAGAGGTCTTCAGAGAGGCGCCAGCTGGAGGAGACCTCAGGAGAGCCTGGGATAGCTGTGTCTGTCCACTGCCGCTCTCCCACAGAGAGGGAAGAAGAAGACAAACAGCAGATCAAGCTGTGAGTGGGCGGGAGTGGGTAGGGAAGTCAAGTTTATGTTAGAAGCATTGAAAAGAAGGGCCGCGCAAGTGAGGAAATGCTGGAAGACTCTGGAAAGTGAGATGGGCAGTGGAAAGTTGAGGTCAATAAACACCACCCCTGCTGCTATTGTTTTTCCAATTTTCCTCCTCTCAGGAGGTGCTTTTCTTGGCTGAGACTCCCTCAGACGAGTCCTAAGGAGCCAGGATGGTGACAGTAAAGACAAGGAGGGGAGAAAACTGGGAAGCATTTCAAAAGCTTCTTCGCCGATACTCTTCATTTATTTCCCTTGTAAACCAGTTTTAGAAATCATGACCATCTAGGCAAAGAGGTTCTGACTGGAGCCCGCCACGGCCCCAGACAGCTATTTCTTCTCTTTGTTCAAACTTTCAAATCCTGTAAGGTTTTTGTAAACTTTCTACCAGAGGCCCTGCTCCTCTGACAATTCATTATAAGAATGGAAAACATGCGAGACTCTCAGCTCATGGGTAAAACATGTAGGACAACTCCTGTCCCAGCTCCTGCTGCCTCAGAGGCCACCTTGCTCCCAGCCCCCAGGGTATGGCACAGCGTGAAAGGATGCTCTGCTTGTCCAGGGGACCAAGCTCTCTTCTGGGAGAGCAGAGTGTCCTGGGCTGGACTAGCAGACAGATGAGGAGAACACCAGAGAAGACCATGGGCACTTGGCAAACCAGGATAAGGATGGAGAAGCTTGCCCTCCAGGCTGCTATTAATATTTTAAATCCCCTGCTGAACTAGGAGCACAGAGCAAAGGGACGCTAAAGATGTTTCCTTGTTTCCTTCGGGGGATGTTTGGTCTCCATTGAGGACCTGTTTCCAGGACACATTTCCCTCTCTGTCCTCACACCTGTAACACATCAGCCATGTGGCACCAGGTGAAAGGGGACCAATTCCTCCAACATGAGACTATCGCCTTCCTGCAGCAGAAGCAGAGACTGGGCAGGGCTGACCTCAGAGGGCTATTCCTCGGACCCTGACTTCTTTTTTCTGGCGATATCCTCTCCCTAGGTGACCTCATCCAGTCTCATGGCTTTAAGCATGAACACCCACATGGACACGTCCAGTCCCAGCTTCCCCCTCGGGCTCTGGCTTTGTTATCTCCGAGTGCCTCTTTACAATCTCTACTGGGATGTCTAACTGAGATCTCCAACTAGACGTGTGCAAACAGCGTTTTGGAACCTTCCACCCACACCCGTTCCACCCAAGTGTCAGTTGACAGAAACTCTGTCCTTCCAGCTGCAGAGGGCAAAACCCCTGACTTCTCTTTCTCTCTCAACCCGCTTCCAAATGCTGAACCCTGTCTGTCTCTACATGAAATATACCTAGCTGTCACTGCCTCCACTGGTCCTCCAAGGCACAGGGTCTCCTGCCTTTATCATTGTCATGACTTCCTGCTCTCCCTGTTTTCTCTGTTACCCCACTTCTGTCTGTTCTCTGCCTACAGCCTGAGTGATTCTTAAGTTTTAAGTCAGATCATGTGACTCTTTCCACTCAAAATCCTCCAGTGGCTCCATCTCACTCGGAAGAAAAACCAAAGCCCCCACATTGGCCTAATGTTCTCTAACTCTTGCTGCCCTGGTCCATGTTCACGCCCCTCCGGCTGCTCTGGCCTCCCAACTGTCCCTCAAACACAGAAGCTATTCCTGCCTCAGTCTCCCACAGCCTGGAGCACTCTCCTCCCCATCACCTGCATAGCCACCTCTCCTCTTTCTCAGATCTCTCTCTCCTTTGGTGTGAGGCCTTGGATGTGACTTTCTCTGACCACCCTCTGCTGCTGCTAAGTCGCGTCAGTCTTGTCTGACTCTGTGTGACCCCATGGACAGCAGCCTACTAGGCTCCTCTGTCCACAGGATTCTCCAGGCAAGAACACTGGAGTGGGCTGCCATTTCCTTCCCCACTCGCTACAGGACAGCAAACGTTACCCGGCCCCTTGTTCCATATCCCCTGCCTTGCCTTTCTTCATGGCATTTTCTCATTTTGGGGTATATTTTAAGTTGCAGGAGAACCAAGATCTTTTCTCTCGTGTTGACTGCTGTATCTGCTGTGCTAAGAATAATGCCTGATGTTTAGTAGTTGCTTAATAAATGTCAAGTGAACTTCGGATCCACTTTTACTCTCTGGCCACAGAAGGACTGTTATTCTTGGATATAGCATTTCAGTCTTCTTCACCATAAAAGGAAGGAGGATGAGGTGTGATGGCTTCATTGAAAGGTAGAGTTTTTTTTTTTTTAATGAGTTTACAAGAAGGTCATTAAAAAAAAATCTTCAGAAATCCATTAAATTTGTTCCATTGTGACTGATTCATTTGATGAGAACAAGTTTCCATGCGGGGGGGTGGGGGGACTGGGATGGGGTAGTGGTGTCAGAAACAAAGAGAGGAGAAATATTTTTATTATTTATTAAGATGAAGTTCACCCCTCTCATTTCATTTTTAGATTAAATGCTTTCTGAGTAGAACATACCAGAAAACTGCACGAGCCTTAAATAAGTTATTGATGATTTTTTACAAAGTAAACACATCCATGGACTCACCTCCCAGGTCAAGAAGTAGAACATTACCCGGACCTGAGTCCTCCTTACGCCTCTTCACACGATTACTTCCTTCTTGTTCCTTAAAGGGACCGTTCTCCTGTCTTGTAACATTGCAGGTGAATTTTGCTTCATTTCAAACCTCATATAAATGGAATCAGATAGTATGCATTCTTTTGCAACTAGCTTCTTTCATTCTACCTTATATTTGTGAGAGTCACCAATGTCGTGTATGGCAATGATTAATTTATTTTCATTGTGTACCATATTCCACTCTATGACTATGTCACAGTATATTTATCTGTTCTACTCTTGATGGGCATGTTGGTTTTTTTCTCTTGAGGCTAGTATGAATAATGTTTCAGTGAACATTTCTGAGCCTATCTCTGACCAACATAAGCCTTCATTTCCCTCTGATGTATACCCAGGAATAGACTTGACAAGTTTTGAACATGTTATATTTAGGTTTAGTAGATCTTCCAAACTTTCCCTAGTGGCTGTATCACTCTAAATTCCCACGAGTAATATACGTGTCCTAGTTGCTCACATCCTCACAATCACTTGGCATTCTTCTTTAAATTATTTTCACTCTTGTGGGTGGTTAGTGATATTTCAGTATGATTTTTTAGTATATTTCCTTGATGACTAGCTGAACACCTTTTCATATGTTCATTAGCCATTCTATTGTTGTGAAATGCTTGTTCAGTTCTTTTGCTCATTTATTTTCAATTGAGTAGTTTTCCCCTTCTATTGAAAGTGTTCTTTATATATTCTGAATTGAGCCCTTTATCAGTTACATGTATCGTGAATATCTTTTGTCACTCTGTGCCTAGACTCTTTCTTAAAACCTTCTTAATGGTATCTTTTGATGAATCAGTTTTTAATTTTTTGATGAATTAATGTTTTTAATTTTAATAAACTTCAATATATAAATATTCTTCCCTATGATTACTGCTTTTTGTGTCCTGTTTAAGAATATTTGCCTACCTCAAGGTCAAGAACCTATTCTTGACCTGTGTTTTTCTTCTAAAAGTTTTCATATTAAAGTCTATAGACCACATAGAATTGTCCCCCCCCGCCCCCCTCCCTCCGGTATAAAGCAAACCTAGATATTTTAAAAAGCAGAGACATTACTTTGCTGACAAAGGTCCATCTAGTCAAAAGTATGGTTTTTCCATTAGTCATGTATGGATTTGAGAGTTGGACCATAAAGAAGGTTGATGGATGAAGAACTGATGCTTTTGAACCGTGGTGTTGGAGAAGACTCTTGAGAGTTCCTTGGACTGCAGGGAGATCCAACCAGGCAATCCTAAAGGAAATCAATCCTAGATATTCACTGGAAGGACTGATGCTGAAGCTGAAGTTCCAATACTTTGACCACCTGATGCAAAGAACTAACTCATTTGGGAAAGACCTTGATGCTGGGAAAGATTGGAGGCAGGAGGAGAAGGGGACGACAGAGGATGAGATGGTTGGATGGCATCACAGACTCAATGGACATGAGTTTGAGCAAGCTCTGGGAGTTGGTGATGGACAGGGAAGCCTGGTGTGTTGCAGTCCATGGGGTCACAAAGAATCAGGCATGACTGAGCAAATGAACAACAACATAAAACAGGGGCTGGGTTTTATTCTGATTTTTCCATTTGGCTATCTATTTGATCCAGCACCATTTATTGATAAGGTTGTTTTTGATAACTTTGTACCAGTGCCCTGAAGTGCCACCTTTTTCACAAATCAAGTGCCTATATACGCGTGGATCTGTTTCTAAACTCTATTCTGTTCTACTGGTTTATTTGCCTATTTTTGTGCTAATGCTACACTGTCTTAATTACTGTCACTTTCTAATAAATCTGCGTATCTGGTCCAGTAAGCCCTCCAGCTTTGTTTTTACTTGAGGTGATCTTTGCTATTCTTCACTCTTGGCAATCCCTACTCTACTTTTATGGACTAGAAAACATCTTTAGAAGCCAAATACATTCCCAGTTTGGTGAGCCCTCATATCATCCAAGCCCCAGCTCTGGGTTATGCTAGAAAGTCCATATTGCAGTGTGTCAGTCACTCAGTCGCGTCCAACTCTTTTTTGATCCCATGGCCTGAGGTGCGCCTCTGTCCATGGGATTCTTCAGGCAAGAATACTGGAGTGGGTAGCCATTCCCTTCTCCAGGGGATCTTCCCAACCCAGGGATCAAACCCAGGTCTCCTGGACTGCAGGCAGATTCTTTACCATCTGAGGCTCCAGGGCAGCCTTTCCAAACCTCAGGCCACAGGTCACCTCCAGCCTGGTGCTCCACATGGTATTTTTGCATGTGTGCAGTGGCAATACACCCAGCCTCCTGATAGTTGCTGATACCCATACAACCTCTGTTATTTCTAGCAATAAATTATATTGTGTTCTTACTGTTATGTCAGGCATTGTAAGTGCTTTGCACACATTACCTATTTAATCCTTCCTACCACTCATTGGAAAAGACTCTGATGCTGGGAGGGATTGGGGGCAGGAGGAGAAGGGGACAACCGAGGATGAGATGGCTGGATGGCATCACGGACTCGATGGATGTGAGTCTGAGTGAACTCTGAAAGATGGTGATGAACAGGGAGGCCTGGCATGCTGCGATTCATGGGGTCGCCAAGAGTCGGACACGACTGAGCAGCTTAACTGACCACCCAAGGAGGTAAGTACCCTCTTACTGCCCCCTAAAGAGTTATACCAACCTTTCAAAGATCCTTCTTTCCCCACTCACTGTTCCTCCTCTGTCAGCTTCAATGCCTCCGTAGAACCTAGCTTTTCTGAGCTTGAAGGATCTGAGAGATATTTGATGTGACAAATGAGGAAATTCATGCCCAGAGAGGGAACTGATTTACCCAGGGCTTCCTTAGCTGGTTAACGGCAGAAAAATTAGAACACAGGTCTCTTGACTCTCAGACAGTTCACAGTCCCACTGCCATTTCCCAGTTATTGTGTCCACAACCAGACTTCCTTGCTGTTACCCAATTTATTTCCTCTCCATTTCTGATTAAATTTCTGTAACGACTTGTCTATGATGTTGGCTGTTTCTACTTCCTCATCTCCCGTTCTCTCCTTGGCCCACTTTGAAACTACTGAAACTGCTCGCATCGAGACCATTGCTCCTTTCACGTTGTCCAGCCTGTGGTTTCTTCTCTCATGTTACTAGGCCTCTTAGCTAGCGTCCACCCACTGATTATTCTCATCTTTCTTCCCACATTCTCTTCTTTCACCTGTATCACTACATTCCCTCAGATTTTCTTCTAACTCATTGGCTATTGATTCTTAATTCCCCTCAGCTGGACCCACCCCCGTGTTGACCTAAATTTCATATTTTAAAGTACCCAGGTTTGCTCCTTGGCATCTATTTCCATCCACAGTCTTTCTGTGACTGCACCAGCCCTACAGTCCTAAATACAATGTGTCTCCTAAAGTTTGCCAAGCTAGTTGTTCCAACCTTGACTGCTCTCCCGAGTTCTAGACTTTAACCTCTTGCTTGACATCTCCATTTGGATGTTGTCTTAATTGGGTCCTCTATAAAGCAGAGCCCAAGGCAAGGATTAGCATAGTAACAGTTTAATTGGGAGATACGAGTCCAGGGTATTGGGTGTAGGAGAAAAAGGGAAAGAAGGCCAAGGAAGGTGTGGATAGAATGCAATGAGCTGCTCTTCCAACCTGGCTTTCACCTCCCAGAGAGCTGCCAAGAGACCAGCAGTCACTCAGAAGCTGTGTTCACTCAGCGCATGGCACTTCTCTGGGAGAGTTGCTTGAAGATATTGTACCTTACAGTAGCCCATGGGAAAAGGAAAAAGGAAGACTTTAATCTGCCTTCCTTTTGGCTCCCATTTCCCCCCTTGTTCAAAGTTCACCCTTACAGAAATAATTCTATACTTCCAGTGTGCAGAATCCAAACCATCATTGCTGTGCTGACGGCCAGTTCATGGTGTGATATTCCATTCACGTTTGAACATGGAATAGTGACCCAGAGTTGCTGGAGCCCTGGCAGGGGGAGACAGAGGGGACAAAGAAAGAGGCTGAACAATGTTTGTGGCCCAGAGCAGATGTCAACTAGACATATCAAAATGAACACAGCTCACCATTCAGAAAACTAAGATCATGGTATCCGGTCCCATCACTTCATGGCAAATAGAGGGAAACAATGAAAGCAGTGAGAGATTTTATTTTCTTGGGCTCCAAAATCACTGCAGATGCTGACTGCAGCTATGAAATTAAAAGCACTTGCTCCTTGGAAGAAAAGCCATGACCAACCTAGCTGCTGCTGCTAAGTCGCTTCAGTCATGTTCGACTCTGTGTGACCCTATGGCCAGCAGCCCACCAGGCTCCTCCTTCCACAGGATTCTCTAGGCAAGAATACTGGAGCAGGTTGCAATTCCTTCTCCAATGACCAACCTAGAAAGCATACTAAAAAGCAGAAACATCACTTTACCAACAAAGGTTTGTCTAATCAAAGCTATGGTTTTTCCAGTAGTCATGTATGGATGTGAGAGTTGGACTATAAATAGAAAGCTGAGTGCTGAAGAATTGGTGCTTTTGAACTGTGATGTTGCAGAAGATTCTTGAGAGTCCCTTGGACTGCAAGGAGATCCAATCAGTCCATCCTAAAGGAAATCAGTCCTGGGTGTTCATTGGAAGGACTGATGCTGAAGGTGAAACTCCAATACTGTGGCCACCTGATGTGAAGAACTGACTCATTTGAAAAGACCCTGATGCTGGGAAAGATTGACAGTGGGAGGAAAAGCAGACGACAGAGGATGAGATGGTTGGATGGCATCAGTGACGTGATAGACGTGAGTTTGAGTAAATTCTGGGAGTTGGTGATTGACAGGGAGGCCTGACAAGCTGCAGTCCATGGGATTGCAAGAGTAGGACACAACTGAGCGACTGAAATGAACTGAATTGAAACAGAACTCTTGATTTCTTTCTGCCAACCAACCTGATTCCCTCTTCCCTCACAGTCTTGTTCATCTTGGAAAACGGCATCACTGACTCCACTGCTAAACTTTGGTCAAGGATACCATCATCTCATGCATAGACCACTGATATGGCCTGTGAACTGGTCCTCTCACTCTCACTTTCGTTTCCTTTCAGTGTATTCTTCATATCACAAGAGTGATTTTGTAAATGTAATACAGCAATGTTCTTCTTAGCTCTGGAGCTCTGTTCCATCACTTACTCTCAGATCAAAGGCCTCCCTTCACTCCCCTATTGAAAGGGGCTGTCTGTATCACCTTGCTTTATGGCAACCTTAGTTCTTACAACTTTCTGCAATCATCTCACTGGATATGTGTTATACATTGCCTGTCTAAGCTCCATTCCGGTACAGAGCCTGCTGTCTGTCTCCCCGTATCCACAGCGCCTAGAATAGTATTTGATACTTGAAGGGGCACCGTAAATGTTTGTTGAATGAATGAGTGACACAATGAACAGTAGCTGAGCTGAGAGCCTAACTCTGTGTGGCAAGCATGTAGCTCTTTGCCTGACTTTGCATCTCGTTAGGTCTTCGTACAACTAAAAATTCTAGAGCAAGGAAGGTAGTAAGGTTGAAGGGCATTACTTAGGTCCTAAAAGAGTTCAGGATGAATTTAGGAATCAGTTAACAGATTTTATCCTGTCTCTATTTATTAAAATTAAACTTTTATTTTCAGATCGTCATAGATGCACATCCAGTTTTAAGAAACAATGCAGATACTGTTACCAGTTTGCTCCACGGTATATTGTAAAAATCATGGTACAGTATCACAACCAGGACACTGACTGACGTGGTCAACATACAGAAGATTTCTGTCACCATAAGGATTCCTTAAGGTATATTTTTATAGCCTCAGCTGCTTCTTTCCTGCTCCCACCTCCTAAACCCCTAGAAGCTCCTAACTTGTTCTCCATTTTTGACTATTTGACCATTTTAGGAATATCATACAAAGGGAATCATACAGTATATAATCTTTGGGGATTGGCATTTTTCACTCTCTCTTGGAGATTCTCTCTCTTGGAGATTCTCTCTCTTGGAGATTCTCTCTCTTTGGAGATTCATCCAGGTTGTTGCTTGTACAAATAATTCATAGCTTACTCTTTTTTTCTTGCCGGGTGCTATTCTATGGTGTGGATGGGCCTCAGTTTGCTTAATCAGTCACCCCCTGAAGAACACTTGGTTTGTTTCCAGTTTGGGGCTACTACCAATAAAATTGCTAAATTTGAGTGCAAGTTTTTGTGTGAACATGAAATTTTCATTTCACTTGGATAAATGGCCGAGAATGCAATCTCTGGATGGCAGTTGCTAGCGGCATCTAAAGAATGTCCCTCAAAAAAGAAAGAAAGAACATCTCTCTATTTTTCCAAGTGTGGTGAGGATCCAGAGAAACTAGATTACTCACACATTGCTGATAGAAATGCAAAAATGGTGCCACCACTCTGGAAAGCAGTTTGACAGTTTCTTTTAAAAAATAAGCAACTACCACACCACCCAGAGACTGAATTACAGGAGATTTGGATTCACCAGCATCCTTTCCACTGCCCCATTCTTCAAAAAGCCTGACGCTCTATCCCTGGTTTGGGGACCAATGATAAAAACCTACTGCCATCTAGATGCAGCAGCTCATGAAGCATTGAAGAAATGATAAAAAGAAAGGAAATTCACATTTTCTGGACTCCCCAGTCCATTTAAATTAATGCCAGAAATGATGTACTGTTCCTTGAGTCTCTGGGGGAGCAGTCTGTGGCCGGATTTCAGTTGAGACCTTGATAAGCCATAGGAAACCGCATACATAAGCCAAATAAGATGGGTGGGGGACACAACCTTTATGAAGGCCAGTTGGAGAGAGGTTGCAGACAGAAGCCGCAACAGCAGAAATGTTTGTTTCTGTGCGTGTTACCTTGCCTGAGCCCAGCGTGGATTAAAGGCTGCTTCTAAGAGAGGAAAAGTTACATCTAATATTTAGGATTGGGGCCATTCTGGAATTTTCCTTCTTTGGGGGCTTGACAAGCCAAAACCATACAGCAGAGAGGAAGCCTGTGCTTAGTGCTTCTCAGGATTACCACCATGTCTTACTGGTCCCACTTCCTCTGGAGGTCTGGCCTCTCTTCTTCCCTCCCTCTCCTCCTCGACCTCATCCTTGTCTTCTCAAAGCCATGTCTTCTAACACCTTAACTGTTTGTATTTTGTTTAACACATACTTGCATTGTGGTTACTATTTCCCATGCATTGTTTATGACTTTATGTGAATTGGCTCTATCAAAACTCATAACAAACCTATGAGATAAGGATCAGTAATGTCCCAATTGTGCAGATGAGGGAACTGAGCCATAGAGGAGGCAAATACCTTGCCCAAAGTCACACAGCTAAGTGCAGTGATAAGCTTCAGGCCCACAGAGTCTGGCTCCAGAATCAATGCTCTTAATCACTACATTAGGATGACTTTCTAGCAATGACATATATGCCTTAAACTTTTCTCTTTTCAAGGCCATGTGGTATTTCAGTAAAAGAAGAAGCCTTCTGCTGAAGGAATAAAGCATTAAAATGTGGGATTTTGGATAGAGAGTAACAGGGATCTAGCCTGTCACCGAGGCTACTGTGCGTACTGGACCCTCACGACACAGGGGGTGGTTTATTGCATGTGACAGCTCTGTCTTGTGTAGGTTATTTCTAAGAATTGCTACGATGTTTAGGAAATGGAATTACTATGTGCCAGAGACTGGGTGAGGAGCAACCTATATACTATGTCAACAAAAGCACAGGACAGTCAATATTAATTCTCCTTTAACAATTAGGAAGTTAACTATAACCACCAGTGACCGATGGTTACATAAGAGAAGTTGAACAATTTGAAACAGCTGTTGTAGGCCTGTCTGGTCTCCTTTTACTACACAAAAACGATTAAAGCATTAAGTTTCTAGTTTTGCTTTTATCTTCGGTCAGCATGTCCATTTTGGCAAATGACAAGGTAAGAACAGAACGTTCCATCTTCCCCCATGAATCAGTTACTCCCCCAGATTTCACATCATAAGCCTGTGGCACCAACCACTGCCTAGGTGCTCAAATAGAAAAACGCAGGGCTTGGTCTGTGTATTTCTCTCACCCAGACTCCTCTTTATAGTTTACCAGAGAGTTCTGTCAATTCTGTCTCCAAAATGCATCCCAAGTCCATATGCTTCTGTTTGGTTCCACCAGAGCCTCAAGTCCAGGCCACCGTTACCCGCTGCCCCAACAACATCCACAGTGCCTTCCTGGGCACAGCCCGCTTCCCCGCAATCTGTCTCCATAGAGATGTGTATATTCTTCTTAAGATGTGAGCTGGATCTTGTCCCTTTCTTAATAAGGGCTTCCCTGATAGCTCAGTTGGTAAAGAATCTGCCTGCAATGCAGGAGACTCTGGTTTGATTCCTGGGTCAGGAAGATCTGCTGGAGAAGGGATAGGCTACCCACTCCAGTATTCTTGGGCTTCCCTTATGGCTCCGCTGGTAAAGAATCTCCCTGCAATGCAGGAGACCTAGGTTCGGTCCGTGGGTTGGGAAGATCCCCTGGAGGAGGAAACAGCTACCCACTCGAGTATTCTGGCCTGGAGAATTCCATGGACTGTATAGTCCATGGAGTCACAAAGAATCGGACACGACTGAGAGACTTTCACTTTCCTTTCATATTAAATATTCTTCCAGCTATATTTGATGCCACTTTCCAGTCCTCTCCCTAATCTCCATCCAGAACAAATTAAGCTCTTCCACACTTCACCCACAGCAGCATCCTATCCCCCACCTCAACTTCCTGTGGCTCTCATCGCCTCAAGAAGTGCCACTGAATCCGCAGTACACATCTTCCCTCTGTTAAATCTCCCTCTCAAAGTCCTAGGCTGGTGCCTGGCATGCAGCAAGCACTCAGTTAGTGACAGGTCTTGCTTCCGTTTTGATCATTGTTGTTCTAGTAAATACTCTAAAGATGCATGCCTAGGTGACTAGGTCACCAGAGTAGGAAAGATGAACACCGTTAATATCTGAGGCCCTCAGAGCTGCTAAGAGAGGAAGATTATATACTTCTAGAGGAAATATATATATATATATATATATATATATATATGGGCTTGTAAATCCTCTTTTCTGCCTTAAAAAATATCATTAACTATTCTTGTCATAAACGTAATAACCAAGTGCCTAATTATAGCATGTCTTACAACAGTGATGTAAAACGTAATTTGAAAAATACAAGAACACTTCTGATATTTTTTTAAAGCAATGTCTAGATTTGTCTGATGAATTTTCCTAAGTAAGTTTCACTCTGGCTCTTACAGTCCGCCAGCATGTTCTTTTTCTACAAGCTTTGCAATAAGTACTTACAACAAAATTTTCCTCTTTTTAATTTTCCCATACCCTTGCTGACACTGTTGGAAATGACTTTCAGAAACATAAAAGGAAAGAGAAGAGTGGGCATAATTAGGGTCAAACCACCTGTGAACTGGATGATTAGACTTTGTCCAATACAGAGCTGCTTTTGAAGAAAGAAAAAGCGACAGTATAAAGAAATCAGAGGCAAGAAGTGGTGAGGCTGGACTTTCCTTGGACAAATGGTGCCTCCAGTTTAGGCACGGAAATTCCCATTACATGTAATATTTTATGTGCCGTGCCAAAGGCCTGCTTCAGTAACGGATCAACCATTTGGCAGAATATTATAAAGCTATTCAAGTAACACTGGCAAATAAATTTTCAAACATGGAGACAACCTTGTTATATTAAGTGGTTAAAGGAATGCCATGTACGAAAACCTACCAGTGTGCTAGCTACACTGAGTAAACGTTTACTTTACTCCAGGCTTCATTCCCAAGTGATAGCAAATAGGACAGGCATGGAAGTACGTTGACTCCTAAACTCAACCCGATCTGAAACGCAGAATCGGAAACACACCTAATTATTAATCCTGTATGCTGTTGCAGGCTTTTCTTTGTTCCTCTGTACTTGGCAAATGTTCTGACACTTTTTATTTATTTTCTTGCTTTGTAAGTTGTGCTTTATTGGAGTACAGTTGCTTTATAATGTTGTGTTAGTTTCTACTGTACAGTAAAATCAATCAGCCATACATTCGTCCCCTCCCTTTCGGATTCCTTCCCATTCAGGTCACCGTGGAGCACCGACTCGAGTTCCCTGTGCTATACCATAGGTTCTCATTAGTTGTCTATTTCACGCATAGTATCAATAGTGCATAGTGTCAATCCCAGTTGCTCCTTGGTAACGATACATTTGTTCTCTACATTTGTGACTCTATTTCTGCTTTGTAAATAAGACCATAAGAGAACTCTTTCTAACACTTTCTAAAACACACTTTGTTCTCTTTTAAAGTTTCCCCCGGAAACTTCCAAAGGGCAGCTGCTGTGGGCTCAATCATCTCCCCCTTACCCCCACAAATGTGCAAATAAAGAACCACCTCTGTGTCTTTAATTTATAACAGGCTAAACTTTCCCCTGTAAACTGATACTTTGACCAGAAGTCTGTGGGTGGGATGGGTGCTGTGTTTTTTGGTCGTAGCTTCTTTTGGCTGATAAACTAGCACTTAAGTGTTTCCCTTTTCCAAACCCCCAAATGAAAATTGTCTTTGTGGTGAGGTGGCAGCCCAACCGTCATTGCCAACGTGAATGGTCCTGGGGACACTTATTTTTAGTTTGCTGCCTAAGCAAGAACTAGGCTGGGTAACCAGGGCCCTTGGGGCTGCAAACTCCCAGAATCCAGAGCATGGAGCTTTTAAAGGGAAGCCAGGTGAAGTAAAAGACAGTTGGAGGAAGGCCTAAGCACCTGTTCTCCAAGTGGGGCACAGAGACACGCCAGAGATCTTGTCTTGGGTGATGTTTAGATGGTTTAATTTTATCAAGGTTGCTATAAAACAGAAACACATTGACTCCATTTCAGTTCAGTCGCTCCATTTAGATGAATGTAAATCCAGGCAGGCCCAGGAACTAATTATAGCAGCGAGGCTGAGGATGAAAAGCAACGTAGACATCTGCTCTATGGCCGGCTTAGCATCCTGTCCTCCCCTTCTAACAGAGCCTGAAGCCAGTGTCTCACCTTCGGCAGGTGAGCAGCTGCCATGCCACCGAGCAAGGCCGGTTTACTCTCCAGGGGGCAAAAATCAGTCCTAGTGAAGGGACACAGGGACCCTGTACCGCGATGCACGGTTTTTAGTCTCTCCCACCTAGATCACCTAGTTTCCTGTCCTGTACAAAGCCAAATTCTTTAGATTTTTATTTCATTCTGTGAGCTACTTTGTGGCCTTCTAATACGTATGAGGGTGTGGCGTGATGTATATATGTGTGTATTTTCAACTTTTTTTTTCTTAAAGGAGCAAAAGTTGGTTTCTTTTGCTTGGAACCAAAGAACTGTCCCCCTCCCCCAAATGAGAGCCCTGACATATTTCACTGTATATGCAAATCCCTGGCGGGCTCTGCACAGAAGGGCGACCCCCTCCCCCATCTGTACTCCCCTCCCATCTTGGCCCAAGTATTTTCAATTTAGGGGAAAATGAGTCCTCCTCCTTAAACAGGAACTGTGACAGGCTGGGTTTTATGAAAGCATTGGTGACTGTTTTTCCTTCCTTTTTCCACGAATGCAAGCTTCTTACTATTTCCTAACCAGGGGCAGCCAAGCAAATGCAGTGTCGAAAAGACTCTTCAGGCAAGAGAGGGAGCGAGGGCCTGCCCACCATCAGAGTCTGGTGTGTTGCTGGTTCAGAACCTGGTTTTGCTCATCCTGTGGTTTTCTGAGCTGGGAACCAGGCTCTGGCACTGACCTCTCAGAGACTAAATACTCTTGGCAGAAGCACCTCTGACTCAATGGATAGAAATATTGAGGGCATCAGAAAATAATGCCCTTAGACTCATGCAAGGCCAGAGGGGGTGGGATGAGGTATGGTGGGGGGATCTTCCTTAGAAGGTAGGGCTCCATATACCAGAAAGTAGATGAGGAGAAGGAAAGTTGTGATAAACATTTAGTTAGGTAAAAATTGCTCCTGACATGCCATTCATTGACAAGAGCCTATAAAACTGTACTACCAGTTTTATACACAGTGCGTGTGTGTGTGTGTGTGTGTGTGTGTGTGTGTGCGCGCGCACATGCATATGTATATCTGCATAGAGAACCAGAGACGGGAGGGGAGGGTAGAGTGAGAAAGCACAAAGTCATCTGGTCTCTTAGTAATAGGATTACAGGTGATTTTAATTCCCTTCTTAAAGCCTCTTCACATTTAAAATTTTTTCAATAATGATTATGTGTTACTTTCAAATTGGAAAAAAACCCATAAATATAACTTGGAAAAAGGAAAGCAATGCCCTCATTAGCACGAGTCTCTGTCTAAGCAGTGCAGGAGCCCCACCCACCCCAATGAAATCTGGCTCATCAGAGTCACATGCAGAGATTCTATCAACCTCAGTGGCCACAGGACAGACACTCTACAACTACCACGGCTATTGCTGCTATTACTTTGCCCAGCACAAATAAGATCTCCCATCTCCATAGTATGTGTTTATTTTTCAAGGTATCTCTTACCTCATTTGATGCACCATATAATCTAGTAAGGTAGGAAGGGCCAGTAACATTGGTCCATCTTATGGATGAGGGAATCGAAGTACTGGCCAGTATGTCATGTTAGATCTTATAGTATTATTACTGATAACAATAGTGATCTTAGATAGCAAATTATCAGACCTCTGTCCCCCAAATGTGGAAGAGCTCAAAAGAGATGGTATCCAAGTCCATTTCATAGGCCAAGATGGCCTATGAAAAACCATAATAGTTCATACTTATTTTTGTGCCCCTGGGCTTCCCTGGTGGCTCAGATGTAAAGAATCAGCCTGAAATGCAGGAGATCCAGGTTTGACCCCTGAGTTGGGAAGATCCGCTGGAAAAGGGATTGGCTACCCACTCCAGTATTCTTGCCTGGAGAATTCCATGGACAGAGGAGCCTGGCGGGAGACAGTCCATGGCGTCTCAAAGAGTTGGACATGACTGAGCAACTAACACTTTCACTTTACTGAGTGCCCCTAATGGCTTCAGATTTATTGAGGTAGATGCAGTTGTTCTTATTTTAAAGTTAAAGAAAATCTGGGGCCCAGAAAGATTAAGTAATCTGTCTATAAACACATAATTAGCAAATGGTTGAGTCAGCGTGTGAACTCAAGCAGTCTGACTCCAAGATCATGAACTGGACTAGAAAGTCACATGTCTACTATTCCATTTTTGAAGAAAATTTCCATTAGAGTAAACTGGCCAAAAAGTCTTAGTCTGAAAGTAAACATCTCATATCCACTGGGGCAGAAGTGGCTCGTCACTAATATTTTCAGCTCAGAGTGAAAATGTGGAAGAGCTCAAAGAGATGGTATCCAAGTCCATTTCATAGGCCAAGATGGCTTAAAGAACTTGGGTAAACACTCAGCTCAAAAACTAACAAACTCCCAGCAGTGATGGGTGACCTCCAACAGAAGTAGTAGCCTGGAAAATGGGAAGGATCAATTCACACTGAAATCAAGCTGGGAATACACTTTAAGATCCCCTCTTAATAAAAGACAGTCAGGGTTTGCCTGGAAGGACAGCGTCTTCTGCAGTGTCTCTCTGCCATTTTGGTCTCCATAGCATGGCGACACCAAAATGTGGCAGGAAACCCAGGAGTCTAGGCTAGCAACATGTTATTTCAAAGCAGTATCTGGCAGTTGGGGAGGGAAAGCAGACTAGAGATAAACACGAGATCAAAAGTCTGGTAAGATTTGGTATCATTCAAATACACCCACGGACATTTGAAAGTTGTTTTGCTCACGAGGGCAGCCTGGGGCAAGATGATGAACTCCAGGAAGCTGGTCATGGTCAGCCTCTACCATCTTTCAGTGCTCTTTCTGCCCTTAGAAGGTCTTCTCCTTCATATACTCACTGTCCTCAGCCACTATCCATCACCAGACCTGGGGCCTCCCAAGTTTTCTCCTGTATGACGCTGTCCTTCCAGGCAAACCCTGACTGTCTTTTATTAAGAGGGGATCTTAAAGTGTATTCCCACCATAGCTGTTCAGTTTTTCAAAGTATTACTGACTAAACCAAACTGATAAACTAATTCATAATTTATGCTGCGTAATAATGACTTAATAAGTGAGTATGCTTAGAGAACTTGTGAAATTTACCCTAACAATAGCTAATGAAATTTTGCTGGCATTCTGGGAGGCTGGTGTGGTAAGCTAGGAACATATTTGACTGCTCAGTCATGTCCAACTCTTTGCAACCCCATGGACTATAGTCCACTAGGCTCCTCTGTCCATGGAATTTTCCGGGCAAGAATACTGGAGTGGGTAACCATTTCCTACTCCAGTGCATCTTCCTGACCCAGGGATCCAACCCACATCTCTTACATTACCTGCATTGGCAAGTGGGTTCTTTACCATTAGCGCCATCTGGGAAGCCCGTGGTAAGGATGTTGATGAGTATTTTTATTCAGCTCTCCTCTCCTTTTAAATAGGACCTATCACCTGTGTTTGATGATGGACCAGGGTGTTTAACTGACAATGAATGATCTTACAGCAGACACTTTCTCTGTGGTGGCAACTGCGAAGTCATTTGCTGAAATGGAAGTGTCCTAAGTTCAAAACAACCTGGATCCCTGGGGCACAGCTATTCTAGAGAATCATCCAGACCTACAGTGGACTTTGGGACTTTGGATGAAACTTTGGGTGACTTCCTTTATCTTATTCTACTAACCTTTTGGTGTTATTTGTTATAGCAGCATAGTTCAGCACATCCTGACTATTATAGCTAGTGACTTTTACACCTCAAATCATAGCCTATAATCTGCTTCCTCTCTACTGTTAAGAGAGATATGTGCCACTTATTAGCTATAGCTTTGGACAAGCTATTATACCTCCCCCAAAAGGATTCTCAGTATTTTCCCTTGCAGGACAGGATGGCTGGTCTTTTTCAGATATGAGTCTACCTAAATGGTAATCCCAAATTATATGGTACCTGCCCCCTATATTATATGCTAAGACAAGGCAATTTATCTCCAAACACATAGAGGTGCTAAACCTGTCAAACACTTTCCTAGTTTATATCTCTGAACAGGAAGGTCAAGACCCCAGGGTGCCAGTACATAAGCATGTTTAGGGCTTTCTAGGTGGCGCTAGTGTAAAAGAAGCTGCCTGTCACTGCAGGTAGATTTGAGACTCGGGTTTGATCCCTGGGTTGAGAAGATCCCCTGGAGTAGGAAATGGCAACTCACTCCAGCATTCTTACCTGGAGAATCTCACGGACAGAAGAGACTGGTGGGCTACAGTCCATAGATCACACAGAATCAGACACAACTGAAGCCACTTAGCATGCACAAGCACATTTTAGGAGGTTTGAGAGTGTAGCAAGAAGCCATACAATGTCTCATTACTCTTTAATACCGACCATTTTAATACCCCCTCAGCTATCAACATTTGTAAGATTAGAGCTGGTTCCATCTCAGAATTACATAGCTTTTCCCAAAGTTTATCTGGAAATTAAATTGGAAATTCCCAGTTCATGTCTGAAGACCAGAGGCCACATCATCTAACAGTGGTTCTGTCCTTTTAACACAACACCACCTCTTCAACACAAAGATTTTCCCCAGATGTGTGTATATGTATAACTATTAGAGCCTGTTGAACTAAAAATGCATATTTTAAAACTGTTTTAGTCTATTGTTGTTCATGTATTTTGAAAAGAGCACATATATTATTTGCAATATTTAGACATATTATACATTCAGCCTATAGGTGATGTTGGGCACATGGGTATGTTTGCAGGCTCCCTGCAGTAACTCTGAGGTTCCCCAGGGGCTATTCATACCCACAGGCTGGGAATAATAAATTCAAGGAATCTAGGAGAAGGCAATGGCACCCCCACTCCAATACTCTTGCCTGGAAAATCCCATGGACGGAGGAACCTGTTGGGCTGCAGTCCATGGGGTGGCTAAAAGTCAGACATGACTGAGCAACTTCACTTTCACTTCTCACTTTCTTGCATTGGAGAAGGAAATGGCAACCCACTCCAGTGTTCTTGCCTGGAGAATCCCAAGGACGGGGGAGCCTGGTGGGCTACTATCTGTGGGATCACACAGTTGGACACAACTGAAGTGACTTAGCAGCAGCAGCAGGAGAATATTGCAACCTATATTGGTTCTTGCTTCCTCCCTTTCCCTCTCAAACTCTGTCTCTGGGAAGCAGATGCTAACACAGAATTAGGGGGCACGAGGTTTTGTGAGGAATAACACCTGTCAAAGGGAAGGTGAGATAGCAGGAATGGTCATGAGGAAGTTGCTTGACCGTGGTCCAGGCTCTGTAGCCCCAAACGTTGCTCCAAAGCAAGACTGCCTGTTGGAGCTTATCCCTATCAGCTGGAAATGGTCATAACTTTATTCCTTGACCTTGCTCAGTTATGAGCTGGGGCCACTTTGAGTAGAGTGTGACTTGAGTTTAAAATTTGCTAAGAGGTGAGGTTGTCACCTAGTTACCCTCCTGGCAACTGGGTAGTGAGTCCTTTCTGGGAAGGGGGATCTGAGTAGTTTATCTCCTTTTGCCACACCCTAAATTTCCCCCATTTCTATAGGCAATTTTGTCCCTCAAGGTTAAATGTGAAGAAAATATGACTTTATTAATGACAATGTGAATTACCCTCAGGACATGAGCCATCTCTAAACAAATTCAGAAGGAAAATTATAACCATATGTAAGCATAACTGCATTAGCTAAAGGGTGAGGTGTTCCCAGGATTGGGGTTTCATTTAGTTTAAGCAGAATCTCCTTCTGCAGAGGAAGTTAATTGCAAGTCTGAAATAAGATTAGAGAAGTGTTTGCTGCAAGAGTCTGATCATACTCTGCATTGAACATGACTCCTCATGAATACATTGGCTGTTTGCTGTGGGGAAGAGACTGTGTTGGGAAAAATGAAGCAGTAATTGCAAGGCAGGAAATTACCAGGGAAGGCACCTTCTCTTAGGAGGAAGAAGAAGTCTATTACAATGTCAGTCCCTTACACTTAGCCTGGGCTGTGAGGAGTGATTACCATGTGCCCTGAAAAACAGACTGGGATGGATCCAGCTAGTAGGAAATATTTACAAGATCAAACCTGAATACAGGAACCATGTCCTGTTAATCCAGTTTGAAACAGTGAGCCAGTCAATCTCCAAAGATGCATCTTGCAGAAGCTGCAAGGTGGTTTCCAAGTGGGAGTTTACACAGACCAAGGAGAGCAGAGGGGAGAACAAATGAGAGGGAAACTGGAGGTGGGACCCTCTCCTACCCTTGCCTCCAGTCCTACCTCAAAAGTGGGGTCCCATCTTTATTCCTGACATGTTAGGGTTCTGTGTAAGGTTACCTTTAAGAAAAAGTTCCTTAATGAAAATAAATGAATCAGATAATCACAGTTTCCTAGGTCTCACATGAAGCCTACTGAAATAGACTCTCACATGAATTTGCCTTTTCAAAAATGCTGCTCAATGAACTTTATGATAAAAAAATGGAGAGACAGATGACTAATGAGATAGATAGATATTATTAAAAGATGATAGATAAAGGCTTGATAGATAATATACATTTATCAATATACTAATATGCAATGCATATTATAACATATACACAAACATAAAAAATATAAAGGGATAAAATAAAACTAAACAGAATAGAGGCTCTGGTATCTTCTTGCACCCAGGATTGTCTTGATTTCCCCTGATGTAGGCAAATCTTACATGGGAGCATTCTTACAGTCTTACCTGTGATAGAAATGTTTGGGAAATAATCAGATAACCTACCATGACTTACAGATATAAATCCATCCCAATTTTTTTAATGGACTCTGAGCCACTGAGACAGTGGCACCCTCCATCCCAGTCTGTTCCTTCTTCTGTATCAGCACTAGGGACTCAGGGAAGTGGACAATGGTTGTAGGTGATTACAACAAAGTGGGGAAAGGGCACACGTCTTTTTCCAAACCAGATGGTTTCTTCCTCCCCTTCAAGCACAGATGAAATCCAACTTAAGCAAAGTTGAGATTTCAAAACTGTTCTATTCTGTCATCCACGTTTAGAACAGTGAGTGGAATTGGTGACACTTGTGTTGATCAAAGGTCCTATAGCTCAACTCTGAAAGTCAGCAATAGTCACTGATGTCTGGGAGAATAACTCGAGAAGAACCAGTGTGAGGGGGATCATTCCTGAACCAGAGGGTGGATATTAACAGAGAGGCGAGTTGAAGACCCTTGCCAGCGAAGGCCAGGCTCATCAGCAGCCCGGGGGATTCAGGAAGGTCTGAGACAGGTCCCAGATGTGTTTGTGTCACTTCTGTGACTCAGCTTCTATTTCAGCCACCGGTAAATGAAGGACTGTTTCCAGGTATGCTATATTTGGCTAAAATCTAAACTTGGACATTAAGTATAGCCCTAAGGTGGCCAAGGCAACAATGCTCTACACCACAACTATTTCACACACGTTGAATTGAAAAGAAATTAAAATTAGAAGCATTAAAAAAATGCAATTAAGCCTGTGGGTTTCCCACACAACCTGCAAATCTCCCTTCACTCTCAGCACGGCACCAGAGTTCTGCTTCTGTTTTGACAGCTCTTTCCGCTTGGAGTCCCACTTTCGATACTATTTCCCCAATGTGCTTTCCCACCTGTTGTCCATTCACAGTCTGTCTCCCCTCCACTCCTTTCCCTCCAAATTTCCACCTGCCAGTCTGCCTCTGCTACCCCACCCTCAGATGCATGTACAGGCTTTGCCCCAAAGCCTCCCCAGTGAGCAATATCTTTTTCTGAGGATAGTAATCACTGACTCATCGGCTCCTTCTTACCACAGTTTCCAAAACACAGTCTTACTTCACCCTTGTCTCTACCCAGACCTCCGTAGGTCTGGGCCACCGTGTGCGTAAACAGACTCTTAATAGTGGGGTTCCCTCATCATCTTCCCCACCCCCTCACTCTCTATCCATTTGCTGATGCTTATCCCCCAAAATTTCTGAAGAAAGCAGAGTCCTTACGCTCTAGTTCAGTTCTATCCTGAACTAGAACCCTTCAGGCTCCATTGTTTGCTGCGTCTCAGGCTATTTTTACTCTTGGCCAACAAAGGAAAATACTTTTCCGTTGTTAAGACTCAGAGATCCTTAGAGAAATGGCACAGTAAAAATAGGAGAGACCATAGTCAATTCCATTTTAGCTTCACCACCCAGGCAGGAACAATAGAACCTAAAGACAAGCCAAGATTTTCTGTGAATTGGGTAGCCAAAAGAATTTGACTCTATTCTCCCAGCCCCAGTGAGAAGCAACAAAGCAGCAGAGATTTCCATGTGGCTAGCTGAAGATGAACGTTCTCACATTTTTCTGTTAACTGTAAGTGGCCCTTTATCAGATCCATACAAGGCAGCACCTTTAAGACATGGATTTGAGGGTGACATGTGATGGATGAGAAATACTCTTCAGCAAAATCAGATTGTCCTCTTCACTATTCCCAAGTTCTTAGTAAACCAACTTGAGTGTCCCTACCTCTTGACACTCCTTTTCCTCTGAATCTATTCTTTAGATCCCTCCCCAGCTGACAAATCAGCCTGCTGGTGACTCAGAGTTAGTTCAGAATATTCCCTCACACCCTTACCTCTCTGATCAAGACCAAGCCTGTTCCCTACTGATTCTAACACTGACCCCAGCATGCCCTCGGGTTTCAACTCTCCCAGGTCGTGCCTGGCTTTTTGATTTGGGAAGTGGCAGGAAGCTTGTATAGCAGCCTGGGCCTTTACAACTGCCCAGAACCCATGGAGTAGCTGTGTGGCCGTCTCCGTGGAGGGAAGCACTGAGAAGCTCTTCAGGCTACCACACCTTCATACTCCAGGAAAGGAACTCCCTTTAGATCCTGGAATTCCTTCACCTCTTGGCTTAGATTTTAGAGAAAATGCCACCTATTGCCTTTACGAAGGGATTCCTCTGCCTGTCCATGATGAGACCACTGAAATAAGACAAACCAAACAAAAAAGAAGTGTGTGCGAAACTGTCCTCTATAAACGAAATGAGCTGTTTCACCAGAAATGATGCTGGTGGGACTATTGTTGGAGTACAGCCCCTAGAGGTGGCCTGCTTGCCTAGTTAATAGGTCTCAAAGAAGAATTCACATTCCATGTGGCTTCCAGATGGTGCACTGCAGGTCATCTAATGTCCTTTGTGAAACGTGTCCAATTGTATTTAGGAATTAGCTTCCAATTTGGGAGAGTTTCCCAGGATTGCAGAAGCCTGTTTTAGGGTTGATCTATGAATATGTCATAAGCCCATTGTCAGATAATCAATTAAATATTTGAATTAAATGATTCAAATAACGATAGGCAGCTCAGTCCCTCTTCTGATGGCTTCCTTCCAGAACATATGAAGGAAGCAGAGTTTAAGGAATCAAGACTTCTGGGATCCAATTGTCCTCTGCATCTCAAGACATTTGTCAGATAAGGAGTATTTTTGCTGTTAAATAAGTCTCTAGGCTATGAAAAATCTAGACAGGGTATTAAAAAGCAGAGATATCACTTTGCCAACAAAGGTCCATATAGTCAAAGCCAGGTACAGATATGAGAGTTGGACCACAAAGAAAGCTGAGCAACGAAGAGTGGATGCTTTCAAACTGTGGTGTGGGAAGACTCTAGAAAGTCCTTTGTACAGCAAGGAGATCAAACCAGTCAGTGATAAAGGAAATCAACCCTGAATATTCATTGAAAGGACTGATGCAAAGTTGAAGCTCCAGTACTTTGGCCACCTGATGTGAGGAGCCGACTCATTGGAAAAGACCCTGATGCTGGGAAAGATTGAGGGCAGGCGGAGAAGGGGGGCAACAGAGGGTGAGATGGTTGGATGGCATCACCAACTAGATGGACATGAATTTGAGCTAACTCCGGGGAGTTAGAGAAGGACAGAGAAGCCTGGTGTGATACAGTCCATGGGATCACAAAAAGTTAGATGACTGAGCAACTAAATAACAACAACAGCAACAAATATGTGCTCAGGATAAGCAAGAACTAAGCCAGATAAGGGGGCTGGAGAGATGGCAGGGGCTTGGCCAGGTGGTGAAGGCAGGACCTCAGGCAAGAGGCTGGAGGAAGAATCCCCACAGGTTGGCTGGTGGTTGATAAGTCACAACTGAAACCAAAGAAACTAACAAAGTAGGAGTTCAAGGGTTGGGCAGAGGTCAGAGGGCAAGAGGTTTCAGGTTTCTAGGTCTCTTCACCTAGAAACAGGCTCCTGCTGACAATGGCCTTCCCCAAGTGCCACCGCTTCGAAGGAAGCTGGAGATTATCCTACTAAGGGTCAGCTGAATCCAGAGCACTTGGCATCTTCCTCTTTGTGTTACTTCATAATCTGCTAAGTCACTTCAGTTGTGTCCGACTCTGTGCGACCCCATAGACGGCAGCCCACCAGGCTTCCCTGCCCTTGGGATTCTCCAGGCAAGAACACTGGAGTGGGCTGCCATTTCCTTCTCCAATCAGGAAAAAAAAAAAATCAAACATTATGTTCTGAAGTGAAACTTTCAGACAGTGAGATATAGGAGAAGAAGGCCTGATTTTTGTTTGACTCCAGTTTTTCATTAACTAGGTATAGAACATTAGACAAGTCAAATTTCCTGAAGCCTCAATTTTTTTATTTTATTTGAGTGTGGAGTGAAAGTTGCTCAGTCATGTCCGACTCTGCGACCCCATGCAGGCTAGAATAATGGAGTGGGTAGCCGTTTTCGTCTCCAGGGCAACTTCCCAACCCAGGGATCAAACCTAGGTCTCCTGTATTGCAGGTGGATTCTCTGAGGCCTCAGTTTCTCTCCATCAGATGAGAAGGTTATGTTAAACACTGCCTAAAGATTCTTCCAGGTTTAGAAATGACGAGGGCACTTCTAGTATATATGTATGCACGTGTGCACAGGCACACAGGCACACACACATGTGATGGAGGAAGGTCAGAATATTACCCTTGCTGTGGGTCTCCTCTCTCCTGAGTCTGGCTCTGGGGAGGGGGGGGTGCAAATTTCCTCAAAAACCACAGCTGTTAAAATGGCTCCAAAGGAGTTATACTTGATTCCTGTTTCCTAACATCCTGAATGTGAGGCCCAATAGCACTGATAGCGGGGCACCTCCCCTGAGTTACAAACCACAAACTGAAAGGGAAAAAACCATGCTACCCAAGGACTTAGCCAGTGGTGGATAACTGGGGCCAGAAAAAACAAGCCTGACCCGGGACAGGCCAGTTCACCGCAAGGGAATACGCAGTGGTGGCCCAGCTAGGATTTCCTTTTTTTCCAAGACAAACCAAGTTGGCTCTGATGAAACTAGTTGTGGCTGAATTCCCCTCCCTTACTCATATCATTATTCCCAAATTGCAGCGTGATCCATCATCGAGGGACTTGGGGAAGTCTTTGAAAGTATTTGATCATCCTAAGTGTTATGCATTTATCCACCTCTCCATCAAGTGACCGCTGCCTGTCCATGCCGGGCCCTGTGCCAGGCATCAGGAACACCACGGTAAACCGGACTGACGTGACCTGTGCCTGCGTGGGACTTACCGTCTGATGTGGGAGATGGAAAGCATACAAATAATATATAACGACAGTGAGTGAGGGGACAAAAGAAGCAGAGTCAATGATGGAGAACCATGAGAGGGGCAATGGCGTGTATTTGCAGAGAGTAAGTAGAGAAGGTCTCTCCATGAAGGGGACTCAAAAGCAGAGACCAGGCCTATCACCATCTTTCTTTCTCAAGTTTGCTTTGGCTATTCCGGCTTTTTGTACTTCCATGCTCAGCCATAAAAGGAATGCTATTGGGTCATGTGGAGTGAAGTAAGTCAGAAAGAGAAAAACAAATCTCATATATTAACGCATACCTGTGGAATCTGGAAAAATGGTGCAGATGAATCTATTTGCAGGCAGGAATAGAGACGCAGATGTAGAGAACCGATGGGTGGACACAGAGCAGGGAAGGAGGGTGAGATGAACGGGGAGTTGGGGTTGGCGTATTTGCACTGCCATGTGTAAAACAGCGTGTGGGAACCTGCTGTGTAGGTGCTCAGCTCGGTGACCTAGATGGGTGGGAAGGTGGGGAGTGCGTGGGAGAGAGGTAGATCCAAAAGGGTGGGAGTGTATGTGACACACACGGTGGATTCACTTCGTCGCGCTCCAGTACTCCTGCCTGGAGAATCCCACGGACGGAGGAGCCTGGTGGGCTGCAGTCCGTGGGGTTGCTGAGGGTCGGACACGACTGAGCGACTTCACTTTCACTTTTCACTTTCATGCATTGGAGAAGGCAATGGCAACCCACTCCAGTGTTCTTGCCTGGAGAATCCCAGGGACGGGGGAGCCTGGTGCGCTGCCGTCTGGGGTCGCACAGAGTCGGACACAACTGAAGCAACTTAGCAGCAGCTGCAGGGACAGAGTGATGGGGGATAAGTAGGTTTTATCTCTGAGATAAAGTATGATATCGCTGGTTGAAGAGGTAAGATAGGTCAGAGGTGATAATCAGAAAGAGTGGTGCTGATGATTCCAAAGGTTGTATTCCCTCTGGTGATGACAGTGAAAAGAAAAGTGGGTGACTGAGGTCGAGTGGAAGGGGGCCATTGGTCATGAGGGAGTCGAGGAACCTAGAACTAGGAACAGACAGCTGGCCGTCTGAGAGCTGAGTCGCTGAGATTGGATTTAACTTAGGAAGACAGAGGTCTAAATCCTCAGAAAACAAGGTATGACCAGCACTGAGGGCAGAAATACTGAGAGACTGGAAAGGAGAGAGAGAGAGAGAAAGAGGAAAAAATAGCAAGACAGCATGCATTTTAAAGGGACAGACGGGAACAAAAGAACACTTCCTCCCCTCTTCAATGTGAAGTAAGGAGCACATGAGTGAACAAAGTCTCTGGTTGAGAGACTTGGAGCGAGTGGTGGACTCCCAGGCTCTTTGTGGACTCACAGGCTGCCAGTCCCAACAGGATAACAAGTGTTCAGAGAAGAGGGCGTGCCACCCTCAACCCCTACCTGCACGCACTAAAGCCTGTTACACTCTCTGAGGTTCAACCCTGCACGGTCAAAGCTTCTTCACTCCTGTCTCCCCCATCCCCCAATTTCGGGGCAGAGGAAGGGTGTTCAAAAGTTTGGAGACTAAAAATACCCAGAGAGCAAAACAATTAAATGTCCTAAACAAAAGCCCCCAGTTAGCGCCAATGTGGATTAGGTGGAAGCTGCTGTTATGAAATCCACATTATTTTGAGAGCATCCCTTCAGCCCCCTGGAGAAGGAAATGGCAACCCACTCCAGTGTTCTTGCCTGGAGAATCCCAGGAATGGAGGAGCCTGGTGGGCTGCTGTCTATGGGGTTGCACAGAGTCGGACACGACTGACGCGACTTAGCAGCAGCAGCAGCTTCAGCCCCCCAGCATTCATGGTTCAAAACAGATTTCTCTCTGCTGCAAGTGAAAGGAAATCGCTCTGCTGTTCCCTCCATTGACCCTTCTCCTTTGCTAGCCCCTATTTCCTTGAACCTTGTCTCCACTCTGCTCCCAAGTTTGGGTCCACTTATTATTTTTTTAATATAAGAAGCCTGCGCTATTTATTTTTATTTTTTATTTTTTTGGTTGTGCCACACAGCATATGGTATCTTAGTTCCTCGACCAGGGAGGAAACCTGTGCCCCTGCAGTGGAAGGGCAGAGTTTTAACCTCTGGACTGCCAGGGGTTTGCCCTTGGCCCTTTCAATTTGGCATGTGGTCTTGGTCTCTTTCAAATCTGACTCAGGCTGAGACTTGCCCCCAGGTCCCTGTTGCCCTTTTTGTGGTCCCTCTTCATCCCCACCCCGTCATGGGCTGTCTCAGCAGTCTGGTCAGGGTTGATGAGGCATCCGAAGTGCAGAAGTAAAGCAAGGGCAACACCAGTGTCAGCAAAGGAAAACTCTCAGTGTCGATTCATCCTCCAAATCCAGAGCTCTGAGCCTTCTAGAAAATTTTCTGAGTGAACTGTATAGATACAGAGCTTAACACACTGTGTCATATTCTGAAGATCCTACAGTTGAAAATGTGCAATTGAATTACACTGTCCATGTTTTATTAAACGATACCAACCCCTATCCTAGTTTTAGTCAACTGCATCATAAACATAAAATTTTTTAATTTTGGAGGAAAAACTTAGATATTTGTTGTGCATCAAAAATGCTAATTGGGGGATTGAAAAGGGTTCTAAGAAGCTGTGTAATGCTGGAAAATAACTTAGTCTTTCTGTGCTGTGGTTGGTCTATAAAGTGTGCCAATTAAATGTTGGCCCTCTTGGGTCCCCTTCAGGCTCAGCGTTGTGAGCCATTGTAGCCTGTGTTTCAGAGGCTGTTGCCATCTGCTTTTCAGGGCCGCTAACAGCAGGCTGTGTCTCCCCAGTTACTCAAGTACATGTTCTGTCAGCTTCCACAGGTCAGATGACACTCTTTTCTTCCTTTTCTGGGGCCTCCCTTCCATCTACCTTGTCTACTGGTATTCCCGAGTTGCTGGATCTTTGGGGTGTAAAGTCTACCACCCATCACCACCATTACAGCCACGGTGTATGAATGTCCTCATGATGCCAACACTCTCTCAGTATTTGTACACCCCTGTGTTGAGACCTGAAGCAAGACTGCCCAATTCCACCTCTGACATCCGAACCCTGGGAGCACTTGGTGAGAGGCGACGTCAAGTTCCTGTGAAAACTTCAGAGGCACCACTCAAACTGTGGACAGGGTGTCAGCCTCTTCTCTATTTCCACAAAGAATAACACTAGTTGGCTGAACACCCAAGACCCACAAAATATAGGACTGATCTAATCTGTCTTTGGAAATCATTGAGACAAACCCATTATCTGAGAAGCCACGACAAGTTATAATTAGAAGCCCCATGAGTCACAGCTCATGGGAGTCAGCTCAGGAGCTCTCATAAAATGACACACCAGTTTGACGTCTGCTGAGACTCATTCCAGGCATCAGAATTCAGCCTCATACAAGGACTGAGGGAATATATTAAGGACAAGTAATATACATGGAGTCCAAGAACTTCATGCAGGGCCCAGCCTGACTGTGAAGACAGAGCATCAGGCACAGGAAGTACAAAGGAAGTGATAAAGACTGTTACTAGAAAAAAGAAGAAATTCCCTTCACCACACAGAGTTTCTCTTTAATTTTTCTTAAGGTGGTAAGGTTGCTGATTTAAGCCCTTCACATACTTTCCTAGCAGTGAATTGACTAGTCAACTAAATCAAACATGCCTATGCATCCTTCCAGGCCAAGTGGATTCAGAAAGAACATGAACTTTAAAGTCCCAGCTACCTTACCTACTTGCTGGCTAAGTGACCATGAACAGGACTCCAACTTTGTAAACCTGAGACCCCTTATTTATCAAATGATGTTTTAATGAAGATTAAAAAACAATAATATCTTCTAATACAAAGCATCTGGCTCAGGATCCCACATACAATGGATGTTCAATCTATTGTGTCAATTTCTTCCCTTCCCAGAAGTCATCAGATGACACTAGCTTCAGGTCTTCTTCCAGACACAGAACACATCCTGCAAAGTGTTAATGCCATTTCAGCTCATCAGACACCTTGTCTCAGCAAAGCCATTAGAAACCCCCAAAGTACTATATTTTTCTCCTGGTAAGTAGTTCACTTCCCACAACTTCCCACCATGTTATATTAAATGAGCCCAACAAATGAGTCACACTACTTACAGAAGCAAATTTGGGAGCCACACCCAAAACACAGGCATTTTGACTTTTCACAAGAAGCTGGCAGTATCACCAAAAGAAGACTCAGGGGACCCACAGTTAGAAACCCCCAATTCCCAGGCTACCTCTGAATTCATATGCAAACACAAACCCTTAGTTGATTTTTTGTGGAGAGTGTGAATTTCTAAGTACAGTATTCAACGACAGCTGAGAGTCACTGAACAACATTCAGATTTCTGCTGAATTTTCTGCTTTGTAGGTGGGTGGTTTGAGGGGTACAGGGAATGTATCAAGATGGCCTAATGACTTTTTAAATGGGCAATACCAAATTAAATTTAAAGCAACATCCTAGTCACTGGGTCCTTGTACACCATATTTGGTAGATTAGAAGGTGATTACTTACTTTTTGAAAACATCTAGCATTGCATTTAAAGTACAATTTTGATGTTCAACAAAAATTTCAAGAACTTATCTACTGTGTGACAGTACAATAATTTATATAAAAGTAGAAAGAAAAGAAAGGAAGTTTTTGATCTGCCAAGGTCATAGGTGATGAACAAATTTGCACTTGGGATATAAATACTCCAAGCTTGTAGAAAACATGGTTATGGTGATTGGACTTAAACTACTAGCTTTAATTTCTATCCAAGGAATTATCATCAAATTTGTGCAGAACTATTGAAAGTCCTCCCAAAATCCAAAGCACATGGGCCTCCAGCTGAAGATAACCTCACCACATCAAAAGCAGTAATCTGAAAAACTATGTGAGTAAATAAGCTACTACAGGAGTCATAAGGCACCATAAACAAAAAAGTTATCCCCTTAGCAGCTGGACCTACTAGCCTAATCTGAAAGAGACAATAAAATAAGTATTTTCAAAAAATTGAGACTTTTAAGAAATGGGAGGAAGAAACATGATCCATAATGAATGATAAGGATACTAAAATAAGACATGCTTGACAAAGAACAGAAAGGAAATGAAGTCATTAAAATAGACTACATTTTAGTAGTCTAAACAGAAGAAACAGAACACTATGGAAAGCTGCTGAGAAGAATTCTGCTGTGGTTCAGTCAGTCGTGTTTGATTCTTTGAGACCCCATGGACTGCAACACGCCAGGCTTCCCTGTCCTTCACTATTTCCCAGAGTTTGCTCAAACTCATGTCCACTGGATCAATGATGCCATCCAACCATCTCATCCTCTGTTGCTGCTTCTGCCCCTGCCCTCAGTCTTTGCCAGCATCAGGGTCTTCTCCAGCTCTTTGCATCAGGCCAAATTATTGGAGCTTCAGCTTCAGCATCAGTCCTTCCAATGAATATCTAGGGTTGATTTCCTTTAGTGCTAAGTGGTTTGATCTCCTTGCTGTCCAAGGGACTCTTGAGCCTCTTCTCCAACATCGCAGTTCAAAAACATCCATTATTTAGCACTCAGCCTTCTTTACAGTCTAACTATCACATCCATACATGACTACTGGAAAAACCATAGCTTTGACTACATGGGCCTTTGTCGGCAAAGTGATATCTCTGCTTTTAATGTGCTGTCTAGGTTGGTCATTGCTTTTCTTCCAAGAAGCAAGTGTCTTTTAATTTCATGGCTGTAGTCACCATCTGCAGTGATTTTGGGGGTCCATGAAAACAAAGTCTGTCACTATTTCCATTTTTCCCTCATCTATTTGCCATGAAGTGATGGGACTGGATGCCAAGATCTTAGTTTTTGAATGTTGAGTTTTAAGCCAACTTTTTCACTCTCCTCTTTCACCTTCATCAAGAGGCTGTTTAGTTCCTCTTCACTTTCTGCCATTAGGGTGGTGTCATCTGCATATCTGAGGTTATTGACACGTCTCCCGACAATCTTGATTCCAGCTTGTGCTTCACCCAGCTTGGTGTTTCACATGATGTATCCTGAATATAAGTTAAATAAGCAGGGTGACAATATACAGCCTTGACATACTCGTTTCCCAATTTTGAACCAGTCTGTTGTTCCATGTCCAGTTCTAACTGTTGTTTCTTGACCTGCATATAGATTTCTTAGGAGGCAGATAAGGTGGTCGGTATTCCCATCTCTTTAAGAACTGTCCTCAGTTTATTGTGATCCACACAGTCACAGGCTTTAGTGTAGTCAATGAAGAATTAGTGAAATATAAAATAAAACTGAGGAAACTACTTATACTATATCACAGAGAACAGATGGCAAATACAAATGTATAGAAAATATGGAGGCTAGACTGAAAAAAAAAGCCAGCAGATATAAAATCAGGCTGCTATACTGTATAGTTCTAAAGATTACTACTCATAAGACATCTGATACAGATGGTGTTGCTTGGACTTTTACAACATGTCATACTTTATTTAATAGAATTCAGAAAGCAAGACTAGAGGATATGGGATGAAGTGATAGTTTGAAAAAGGATAAGAGATAAGAAATTTCCACAATTGAAGAAAGACTCAAGTTCTCAGTTTTCAGACAGAACAAGTTCAGAAGAATTCTAGACAGTATAAATAAAAATAAATAAGAAATTTTTGAGGAAAATGAAAAACACCAAAGTCAATGAAAAACAACCAGAAAGAGAAAAGATTGTTGGTATGTTGTGGTTGTTGTTTAGTTGCTAAGTCATGTCTGCCTTTTTGTGATCCTAGGGACTGTAGCCCACCAGGCTCCTCTGTCCGTGACATTTCCCAGGCAAGAATACTGGAGTGTATTGCCATTTCCTTCTCCAGGGGATCTTCTATCTTCCTGACCTAGGCATTGAACCTGCATCTCCTGTATTGGCAGGCAGCTTCTTTACCACTGACTCACCAGGAAAGCCCTGAAGAAAAAGATCACCTGAAAAATAATGGGAAATAAAAATGACTGAATACTTTTATCAACAACAATACATGCCATAGAACGATGAAATCATTATCTCTGACGTACTGAGGCAAACGTTTTGCCATTTTAATATTCTAAACCAAGATATGTTTTCATTCAATAATAATATATAGTTCATTCACACAAAGAAAGCTCACAATGGAGAGAACCTCATAATACATTCTTAACAGAAAACAAACAAAAACAAAAGATGTTTTTGTCTTAGAAAGGAGGAAAAGTAAATATATACTTCAATTCATAGTAATAGTATATAAAACATTGGAACATTACCCAGGGAATAAATACAATTGGTTATCTATGGAGGAAGGAAGGAACTGAATTGATAAGGATAAAAGTGAGAGCAAAATTTCTCACTGATCATACCGTTGATTACCCTGTTTAACATTTTTTGTTTAATGGGCAAATTACTAAACACAAAACCTACCAAGACTGAATCATGAAGAAACAGAAAATCTGAACAGACCTGTAACTAGGAAGGAGATTGAATTATTAACTAAAACCTTTTCAACAAAAAAAGTTCAGGACCAGATGGTTTCATTGGTAAATTCTACCAAACACAGAAAGAAGAATTAATGTTAATTTTTCTCAAACTTGTCCCCCAAAATGGAAAACGAAGAAACACTTCCAAACTCATTCTTTGTAGCCAGCATTAGTCTGTATCAAAGCTAGACAAAACACTATAAGAAAAGCTACATACAGGCCAACACCACTGATGAATGTTGATACCAAAACTCTCCACAAAACATGAGGAACCAGAATCCAACATTATGTTTTAAGGATTTTACACTAGGATCAAATAGGGTTTATTTCAGAGATAAGGATGGTATAGCACTTGAAAAGTAATCACTATCACAACAGAATGAATTAAAAAGTCACACATGATCATCTCAAATGATGTAGAAAAAAACCTTTGGCAAAATTCAGCACTCTTTCATGGTAAAGAAAAAATTTTCAACCCAAGAGGAATAGAAAAAAAAAAACTGCTTCAACATAAGAGCTGCATATAAAAATACCACAGCTAACATATTAAATGGTAAAAGATTAAGTTTTTCTTGTAAGGTCAGTAACAAGACAAGGATGCCCACTTTTGCCACTTCTATTCAACATAATACTAGACGTCCTAGCTAGAGCAATTGGACAAGAAAAAGAAATAAAAGTCATCCAAAATGGGAAGGAAGAAGTAAAATTATCTCTATTTGCAGATGACATAATCTTTATCTAAAAAGCCTAAAAATCACACACGCACACACAGATACACGTACACACATACATACACAACTGTTAAAACTAACAACAAATTCAGCAAAGTTGCAGGATATAAAATCAGCATACATCACTGGTTGCCAAGATGGCATAGTATGAAGACACTGAGCTCACCTAATCCCATGGGCCCACCAAGTTACAGCTATTTACAGAGCAACTATCAGGGAAAATGACCTGCAGAAAAAGACTAGCAGAAAAGGTCTTCCACAACTAAAAATATAAAGGAATCACAGTGAGAAAAGTAGGAGGGGTAGAAACACTGTATAGTCAAGGCCCATACTCCCAGGCAGGCAACCCCACAATCAGAGGATAATTACAACTGCAGAGGTTCTCCTCAAGGAGTGAAGAGTCTGAGTCCCATATTGAACTCCTGGCCCAGGGTTCCTGCACCAGGAAGATAAGGCTTTGAAAGCCAGTGGGAATTACTTTCTGTAGAGCCACAGGGATGTGGGAAAGAGACTGTACTCTTAAAGGGCACACACAAAATCTCACATGCTCTGAGACCAAGGGCAGAAGTAATTTGAAAGGGGCCTGGGTTAGATCCCCTTGCTGATCTTAGAGAGCCCCAAGAAGAGGCAGGGGCAACTGGGACTTGCGCAGGTGACACGGATATTGGCAGCAGCCATTTTTCAGAGTTCATTCTAACACAAGGACACTTGCGCTAGTAAGCACCATTTTGGAATACTTTCTCTAGCTTATTAAGACTAGGACCTGGCCCTGCTCACCAGCTGGTAGACACCAGTCCTGGGACACCTCAGGCAAAGCAGTCAGCCAGGGAGGGAGAGACTTTTCCATCACAGACCAGCTGCCATAGGACCCCCTGAACCTCCAACTACTCTGGGGACATGGATCACCAACCCTGAACCCCATAATCAGCCATGTCATAAATTGGCCCTGCATACCAACAAGCTGATACTAGCTTCCAAAACACCCACCTTGGCACTCAGTGACCCCAGGACCTGCCTTTGCACACCAGTGGGCCAGAACTAGCCCCAAGATGACTAGAGCTTCACAGCCCTGCCCACCACTGGACTAGTACCAGACTAGGACTGCCCAGGTCATGCAGCCAGCTGTGCCAGGACCTGGCCCCACCCATTAGAAGCAGGGAGCCTCACATCAGGCAGGGACTAGTAAGCAGCCAGACCAGGAGCAGTCACAGCTATACCAGCGTGCTCACAGTGGTCAGTCCTCCGCAACAGAAGGGCTATGCAGCCCACAGGGAGGACTCTCAATGCATACAGCTCTGGTGACCATAAGAGAGTACGCTGATGGGCCCCATGAAACATCTACATAAAGTCACCTCTCCAAGAGTATGGGGTATAACCAACCCACCAAATACTAATGCATAGAAATAAAATCAGAATTGGGCAAAACGAGGCATCAGAGGCCTATGTTCCAAATCAAGGAACAAGGTAAAATTTCAGAAGAGCTAAATGAAGGGGAGATAAGCAATCTACTCAACAGAGTTCAAGGTAATAATAATAAAGATGCTTTATAAACTTGGGAGAAGAATGGAAGAACCCAGTGACAAGTTCAACAAAAAGCAAATATAAAAAGAACCAAACAGAGCTGAAGCACACAGCATAACATAAAAACACACTAGAAAGAATTAACAGCAGATTATATACTGCTGCTGTTGCTGCTAAGTCACTTCAGTTGTGCGATCCCATAGACGGCAGCCCACCAGGCTCCCCCGTCCCTGGGATTCTCCAGGCAAGAACACTGGAATGGGTTGCCATTTCCTTCTCGACTATATACTATAGAGGCACAAATCAGCAAACTAGAAGCAAAAGTAGTGAAAATCACTCAAACTGAATAGAAATAAGAAAAAGAATTTTTAAAAAATTTGAACAGAAAAAAAAAAATATTTGAACAGTTTAAGGGACCTTCGGGACAACATCAAGCATACTAACATTCACATTATAGGAGTCCCAGAAGGAGAGAAGAGAAAGGGGCAGAGAATAAATTTGAAGACATAATAGCTGAAAACTTCCCTAAGCTGGGAAAGGAAACAAGTACCTAGGTCCAGGAAGCACAGAGAGTCCCAAACAGTATAAACCCAAAGAGTACCATACCGAGACGCACTGTAGTTAAAATGGTAAAAATTGAAGATAATCTTAAAAGCAGTAAGGGAAAAGCAACTAATTATGCACAAGGGAACTCCCTCAAGTCTATCATTAGACTTTTCAGCAGAAACTCTGCAGGCCAGAAGGGAGTGCTACAATATATTTAAATTGATGAAAGAAAAAAAACCTGCAACTAAAATTACTCTACCCGGCAAAGCTATTATTCATACTTTATGGAAAGACGGAGGTTTACAGTCAAGCAAAATCTAAAAGAGTTCAGCGCCACAAAATCAGCTTTACAAGAAGAGTTGAAGGGATTTCTCTAGGCAGAAAAGAAAAAGTCACAACTGGATATATAAAAATTACAAAGAAAAAAATCTCATTGGTAAAGGCAGATATACAGTAAAGGTAGTAGATGAGCCACTTATAAAGCTAGCAGGCAGGTTAAAAAGCAAAAGTAGTAAATATCATCCATATCCACAATAAGTAGTCAAGGAATACACACACACACAAAGTATGTAAAATATGACCTCAGAAACATTGAATGTGGGGATGAGGGGAGTGAAAATGCAAGGTTGTTGAAATGTATTGAAACTTAAGAGATCAGAAACTTAACACACACACACACCTCATGGTAACACAAACTAGAAATCTACCATAGATACAGAGATAAAAAGAGAAAGGAATCCAAATTCAACACTAAAGACAGTAATAAAATCACAAGCGAAAAGAGCAAAAGAAGAAGACACAGAAAAGAACTACAAAAAGCCTTCCAAAACAATTAACAAAATGGCAAGAATTATATACCTATCAACAATAAATTTAAATGTAAATGAACTAAATGCTACAATCAAAGGGATACAGTGGCTGAGTAAGACCCATCTATACAGTGTCTACAAGAAAATCACTTCAGATCTGCTGCTGCTGCTGCTAAGTCACTTCAGTCCTGTCTGACTCTGCAACCCCATAGATGGCAGCACACCAGACTCCTCCGTCCCTGGGATTCTCCAAGCAAGAACACTGGAGTGTGTTGCCATTTCCTTCTCCAATGCATGAAAGTTAAAAGTGAAAGTGAAGTTGTTCAGTTGCGTCTGATTCTTCACGGCCCCGTGGACTGCAGCCTACCAGGCTCCTCCGTCCCTGGGATTTTCCAGGCAAGAGTACTGGAGTGGGGTGCCATTGCCTTCTCCCACTTCAGATCTAGAGACACACAAAGACAGAAAGTGATGGGGTGGAAAAAAGGTATTCCATGCAAATGGAAACAAAAAAAAAAGAGGGGATGGCAAACTTATATCAGACAAAATAGACTTTAAAATAAAAACTGTAACAGGAGACAAAGAAAGACATTACACAATTTCAAGGGATCAATCCAAGAAGATAAAACAATTAAAAATATATACACACACAAGATAGAACCTTCTAAATACGTGAAGCAAATATTTACAGACATAGAAGAAATTGACATTAACACAATAATAATATGGGACTTTAACACCCCACTCATATTAATGGACAGATCATCCAGACATAAAATCACTGACCTTAAACAACACAGTAGACCAATGAACTTAGTAGACATAGATCATTCCATCCCCAAACAGCAGAATATACATTCTTTTCAAGTGCACATAGAACATTCCCTGTCCTTCACTATCACCTAGATTTTGCTCAGACTCATGTCCATTGCGTCAGTGATGCCATCCAACCATCTCATCCTCTGTCTTCCCCTTCTCCTCCTGCCTTCAATCTTTCCCAGCATCAGGGTCTTTTCCAAGGAGTCAGCTCTTTGCATCAGGTAGCCAAAGTGTTGGAGCTTCAGCTTCAGTCCTTCTAATGAGTATTAAGTGTTGATTTCCTTTATAATTGACTGATTTGATCTCCTTGCTGTCCAGGGGACTCTCAAGAGTCTTCTCCAACACCGCAGTTCAAAAGCATCAATTCTTTGGCATTCAGCCTTCTTTAGGGTCCAACTCTCACATCCATACATGACTACTGGAAAGACCATAGCCTTGAGTGTACAGACCTTTGTTGGCAAAGTGATGTCTTTGCTTTTTAATACACTGTCTAGGTTTGTCATAGTTTCCCTGCCAAGAGGCAATCGTCTTCTAATTTCATGACTGCAGTCACCATCTGCAGTGATTTTAGAGCCCAAGAAGAGGAAATCTGTCACTGCTTCCAACTTCCCTCCCACCAACCCTCCTATTTGCCATGAAGTGATGGGACCGGATGCCATGATCTTATTTTTTTCATATTGAGTTTTAAACCGACTTTTTCACTCTCTTCTTTCACCCCTCATCAGGAAGCTCCTTAGCTCCTCTCCACTTTCTGCCATTAGGGTGGTGTCATTTGCATATCTGAGGTTGTTGATATTTCTCCCGGCAATCTTGATTCCAGCTTGTAACTCATCCAGCCTGGCATTTCCTATGATGTATTCTGCATATAAGCTAAATAAACAGGGTGACAGTATACCACCTTGATATACTGCTTTCTCAATTTTGAACTGTCTGTTGTTCCATGTAAGGTTCTAACTATTGCTTCTTGATCCACATACAGGTTTCTCAGGAGTCCTAAGTCACATGTATTAGGCCACAAAACAACCCTTAGTAAATTTAAGAAAATTGAAACCATATCAAGCATCTTTTCTGACCACAAAACTGTGAGAGTAGAAATCAACTATAGGAAAAAAAAAAAAAAAAACTTCAAAAAAACACGTAGAAGCCAAACAAAATGCTACTAAACAATTAAAGTGTCGTTGAACAAATCAAAGAAGAAATTTAGAAAAATACCTAGAGACGAAAATAAAAACACAATGATATAAAATCTGTGGGGCACAACAAAATTTTAAAAGGAAACTTTACAGTGATTCAAGCCTGCTTCAGGGAACAAGAAAATGTTCAAATAAAAGAAATGAGTGGAAGAACAAGTGGAAAAATTAAGCGGGAATCAGTGATTTAAGACAAATCATGATTGTGACACATCTGAGATCCAGCTGCAGGAGGTGCTGCCAACATGTGGAGGTCAGAGAGGCTTTGTGCCAGAAGTGTGACCTGGAGCAAGAGACTGAGAAGAATGGTCCAGGTAACAATTCTCCTGGCTCAGAATATGACCAACAGCTCATGCCCATCTGCAGACTTGACTGAACAACACTTGAGGCTATGTGGAGAGGGTTTTGCTCCTCCCTCTCTTTTTTTTTTTCCCTAAGAAAAATAATCTTCAGGAAAATATTCTTCTGATAACTTTCATCACTGAGCTTAATAAATTGACCTTAAAATTTCAAATAGAAAAATAATAAGGATTTCCAGATTTGGGAAGAGAACCCGTAATGTGAACTTTTCATTATAATAAGCATAAAGAGAATAATATCCAGTAATTTCAGATTGGAGGTTACTTGGGATGGGGTAGAGTGATAAAGAACTTGTCTGCACTTAAGACCTCAGCTGGCTTGGTTTTTAAAGTGTTCTATGGAAGGATAATCCTACACATTTATTTTGATGTTTGGAATATATCATAATAAATTTCCATTTGTTTAAGATTAATTTACATGCAGAAAAGCACAAAAATCTTAGCTGGCCAGATTGGTGAATTTTTATATAGGTGTACCCCAGTGTGATCCACTCATATAAAAATACAGAACATACTCAACTCCAAAAAAGGAGAGAAATACCCCAAATCACTCACAAAAATCAGTTTCATTTCTATACACTAAAAAATTCAAAAGAAAAGAAAATAATTTCATTTACAATAGCATTGAAAACAATAAAATACTTAGAAATAAACTTAACCAAGGAGGCCAAAGATTTATACACTGAAAATGACAAAATGTTACTGAAAGAAATTAAAGACACAAGTAAGTAAAAAGACAGTGTTCACAGATTAACAGTGTTAAGACTTAACATTGTTAAGATGTCAATACTATCCAAACTAGCCCATAGATGCAATGAAAACACTCTTAAAACCCCAATGATGTATTTTCCATAAGTAGAAAAATCCATCTTAAAATTCCTGTGGAATCTCAAAGGACCCTAGAGAGCTGAAACAAATTTGGAAAAGAACGATACTAGAGGCCTCACAATTCCTGATTTCAAACTCAGTAATCAACAGTGTGGTTCAGGCATACAGACAGTTGGCCAATTTAATAGAATAGAAATATGTCAACTGACTTTTGACAAGGGTGCCCAGACCATATAAGGGGAGAAGAACAGTGTTTTCAGTACACATTAGTGCGAAAACTAGGTTTCCACATGCAAAAGAATGAATTTGTACCTTCTCTTACATCACCTATTAAAAACAACACCTCAAAATGATATATGATCTAAATATAATAAATGTAAGAGCAAACTATAAAGCTCTTAGAACAAAACATAGAAGAAAAGCTTCGTGACATTGGGTTTGGCAATGATTTCTTAGATACAACACTAAAGGCATCAGACAACAAAGGAAAAAAATAAATTGGACTACATCCAAATTTAAAACTTCTGTGTATCCAAGGACATAGAGTGAGAAGGCAACTGCAGAGTGGGAAATAATATTTGTAAATCATATACCAGATAAGGGGTTAAGATGAAGAATATAGAAAAAATGCCTACAATTGAATAACAAACAGCCCAATTAAAAGGATAGGCAGAAGACTTGAATAGATATTTCTCTAAAGAAGATACAAAAATGGCCAATAAGTACATGAAAAGATGTTCAAAATCACTAGTATCATTGGGCAAATGCAAACGAGAAACACAATGAGATACCACTTCACATCCTTTAGGATGCCACTACAAAAATTAAAACAAAATAGAAAATAACAACTGTTGGCAAGGATGTGGAGACATTGCAACCCTGTGGGTGGGAATGTAAGACGGTGCAGCCCCTCTGGAGTCTGTCATAGCAGTTCCTCAAAAAGTTAAACACCAAATCACCATATGATCTAGTGATTTCACTTCTGGGTACATAGCTAAAACAATTGAAAGCAGAGGCTCAAGAAGATATTTGTACCCCCATGTTCATAGCAACAGTCAAAAGGTGGAAGCATTGTGTTCATGGATGAATGAACTGGTAATAAAAAAAAGTGATATAATGTGCAATAGAATATTATTCAGTCTTACAAAGGAAGGAAATTCTGACACACGCTACAACAGAGATGGATCTTGGAGACATCATGCTGAGTGAAATAAATCAGTCACAAAAGGACAAATACTATATGAATCCATTTAAATGAGATATTTTGAGTATTCAAAATGCACAGAGACATAAAGCAGAATGATGGTTGCAAAAAGCTGGAGAAACAGGGGAATAGGGAGTTGTTTAATCAGTACAGAGTTTCAGTTTTGCACAATGAAAAGCATTCTGAAGATGGATGATGGTGATGGTTGCACGATAATGAAAATGTACTTAATATCATTGAACAGTACACTTAAAATGGTTAAAATGGTAATTTTTATGTTATGTGTATTTTACCATCATTTGAAAGAATGTCCAAGTATACTCCACAGAAATGTAATTCAAGAGGTGATTAATTAAAAAGTCAAAATAAAGTATTTATATCCATATGAAAAAAATTTTGTTTGCTTTTATTAAAAAGCATTTAATAAAGAATATCTTTGAAAACTTAGAGCATGGCACAAAAATAGATGCTCATTGGAGAAAATTTTTAAAAATATGGGCAAAATAAGAAAATATATTTAAAAATCACCCATAATTTACCATCCAAGATAACTATGGCTAACTTTTGGTGTATATCCTTTAAATGCATATATCATATGCATATGTACATGCTTGATACATACGTATGTGTTTATTTTCTCAGCTGGTAAAGAATCCGCCTGCAATGTGGGAGATCTGGGTTCAGTCCCTGGGTTGGGAAGATTCCCCTGGAGAAGGGAAAGGCTACCCACTCCAGTATTCTGGCCTGGAGAATTCCATGGACTGTATAGTCCATGGGGTCGCAAAGAGTAGGACACGACTGAACGATTTTCACTTACACAGAGAGAACAAAAATTTTATTTATCATAAGACACTCATTTATAAAATGAAAAGATACCACGGGATCTACCAATACTGGTCCTGACGCTCTACTTGTAATCACAGTAATGTAACATTGCCTACATTTATACTGACATCCACACATATTCATAAACAATATTACCAGTGAGAATTATTGTCTGTGAAAACTGATAGGATTGAACAGATGAAAGTGACCCTTTCTACCACTGTACTCAGGGAGGCTGTTTTATCCCCCATTTTACTATGAACACTTTGAAACAAACAGTAAAGTTGAAATAATTTCCTGGTGAACACTGCGTATCTACCACCTAGGTTCTACCATTGACATGTTGTTATGCTTAGTTTATCCCATCCATCTATTCTTTCCACCCATCAGTCTATCTGTTTTTGCAGATGCCAAAACATTGTTGTTGTTCAGTCACCCAGTCATGTCTGACTCTTTGCGACTCCACGGACTGCAGCACGCCAGGCTCCCTGTCCCTCACCATCTCCCAGAGTTTGCCCAAGTTCATGTTTATTGCATTGGTGATGCAATCTCATCTTCTGAAGCCCTCTTCTCCTTCGGCCCTCAATCTTTCCCAGCATGAGGGACTTTTCCAATGAGTTGTCTGCTAGCATTGGATGACCAAAATATTGCAGTTTCAGTTTCAAAATCAGTCCTTCCAATGAATATTCAGCATTGATTAGTTTGATCTCCTTGCTGTCCAAAAGACTTTAAGGAGTCTTCTCCAATACCACAGTTTGAAGGCATCAATTTTTTGGCATTCTGCCTTCTTTATAATCCAGCTCTCACCCTAAATATTTCATCATGCATATGTTTAACTTGTTACTTTAAGATGAAATTTATACACAATGAAATGCACAAATCTAACACGGACATTCACTGAGATTTGACAAATACATACAACTGTTTAATCCAAACCTACCAGGCTGCAGTTAACATCACCCCAGAAAATTTCCTCATGCCTCATCCCAATCACCTCTGTCCACACTCCTGGGGGCAACAAATGCTCTGATCTTTTTCATGAAATTTGTTGAATTTCATGCAAGTAGGATCATGCTTCCACTCAGCATAATTAAGCCTCTTACTCATGAGCTCAGACAGAAGAATTTGGGAACAATTTACTTCCTTCTGGTCTCCAGTGTGATGAGTCACTCATCTGCTGCTGCTGCCACCCTGCCGGCCTCTTGATGCAGCCACTTGATGTAGCGATCCCTCCTTTAATTGCATCCCTTCCTCTCCTGCAGGTTATTTCCCTCCTGGCCTCAGATTTCCCCAGGTAGGGGCTCATTTGCATTTTCTTATGCAGTTCATGCTAGTGGACACACAAAGGTGAATCTGGGGCCAAATTTAACAAACTGGCAGGAGAATCTATTCCAGATTCTTCTGTAGTAGCCTGGTTGTGTACAGTATTTTATCCACTGCTAAGTCCATGCAAACACTAGCAGCTAATTTTGTATAGTCTTGCCACAGTCTGTGAAACTGATGATAATGCCAGGCCACCATTCACTGGGGTCAGAGGAAAATGGAAATCATAGGTTACACATGATTGAAATACATGCCCAAAACAGACACTGCCCAATCCTACTGGACAGTACACGGGTAGAAGTCAAATAGTCTTGCACTGTGGTTTTTGTCATCACTCAGTATATGTCTATGACCATCTGATTTTACACTTATTTTACAATAAATCTTGTGGGCAACAATGAGCCAATTTTTTTTTTTCAAAACTAAACTGAAAGTATACATTTAGTGGGGCTTCCCTGGTAGTTCAGAGGTTAAAGCGTCTGCCTGCAATGCAGGAGACCCAGGTTCGATCCCTGGGTTAGGAAGATCCCCTGGAGAAGGAAATGGCAACCCACTCCAATACTCTAGCCTAGAGAATCCCACGGACAGAGGAGCCTGGTGGGCTACATTCCATGGGGTCGCCAAGAGTCGGACACGACTGAGCGACTTCACTTTCACACATTGGAGAAGGAAATGGCAGCCCACTCCAGTGTTCTTGCTTGGAGAATCCCAGGGAAAGGGAGCCTGGTGGGCTGCCGTCTATGGGGTTGCACAGAGTTGGACAAGACTGAAGTGACTTAATATATATGTCTCAAGAGAATTGATAAGTGTAACGTACACAAATATGTTTGACATTTACTATCAAGTCCCTCATTCAGTTCAGTTCAGACACTGAGTCGTGTCCGACTCTTTGCAATCGTATGAACTGCAGCATACCAGGCCTCCCTCCCTGTCCATCACCAACTCCCGGAGTTCACCCAAACTCATGTCCATTGAGTCAGTGATGCCATCCAACCATCTCATCCTCTGTCGTCTCCTTCTCCTCCTACCTTCAATCTTTCCCAGCATCAGAGTCTTTTCAAATGAGTCAGCTCTTCACATTAGGTGGCCAAAGTACTGCAGTTTCAGCTTCAACATCAGACCTTCCAATGAACATTAAGGACTGATCTCCTTTAGGATGGACTGGTTGGATCTCCTTGCAGTCCAAGGGACTCTCAAGAGTCTAACACTACGGTTCAAAAGCATCAATTCTTCTGCACTCAGCTTTCTTTATAGTCCAACTCTCACACCTGTACATGACTCCTGGAAAAACCATAGCCTTGATTAGATGGACCTTTGTTGGCAATCCTCACTACTAAGGGTAATATCCCTTTTAATTAGGGTGTCATAGTGATATCACAGTTACTTGAAAACCAGAAGGTACAAATCTGCTGCAGAAGAAGCATCGTCACCTACTTAATCATAAGTGGATATTTTTAAAATTTTTAATGGGAAGATAATTGCTTTACAATGCTGTGTTGTTTTCTGACATACAACAATGTGACTGTTATAACTATATGTTCCCTCCCTCTTGAGCGACGTGGAAATTTAAAAATGTGTCTGTAGATAATGACTGCAGCTCTAGCTTCTATAAATGACAGAATGTACATTTATACATCACTTTTGAAGCATGGCTTTTCCACTTAAATTGATTGAATATTTTTCTAAATTAATTTCACTTATTTTTACTTTCAGATTTCTTGTGCACATTTAAAATTAGTGTTTTGAAACCAAAAGGGGAAAAGTGGGATTGCAAATAGTTAAATAATTCCAATTTTACCCACCATTGTCACTTGATCCTTCATATAGAAAATCAGTTGTTTTCTGCTATTAATTTGCTTTTTGAAATCCAAATTTCCTGGTGGCTCAGCTGGTAAAGAATCCGCCTGCAATGCTGGAGACCTGGGTTCAGTCCCTGGGTTGGGAAGATCCCCTAGAGAAGGGAATGGCTACCCACTCCAGTATTCTGGCCTGGAAAATTCCACGGACTCTATAGTCAATGGAGTTGCAAAGAGTTGGACATGACTGAGTGACTTTCACTTTCAAAGAAAGGTTTGGAAGTTTATCCTGTTCATAGTGAAACAGTTGAGGTTTTTTTGAATGTTTCTATAAATTCAAGTGAAATGTTTACCACTGATGACAAGTTTTTTGCTTTTCCATTAATATAAAAGCAAATTTTGGTGAAGCATAGTCATATAGTAAAAACAGTGTTCTTATTAAATAAAAACAGCCTATAGAGTCAAATCACAACTTATGGGTAAACACATAAGCCATAATTTTATGTAAACAAGTCACTGTATTTTACCAATTAAGAAAAAGAAGCTAGAGCTATCAAACTATATGTACACAGATACAAAAACTAAACTACCAAATTTTGTGACAAGTGTAATGTTGAAAATGAAAAAAAAACCCTCAAACGTTGGCATGGTAATATGAGCTTTACTTCCTTGCTGCTCATAATGAATCAGATGTAAAACATTTTTAGGTCTTTCAATTTTTATTTTGTTTATCAACCTGTGTATGCTGTGTGCGCTCAAGTTGCCGAGTCATGTCTGATTCCTTGCGACCCTATGGACTGTAGCCTGCCAGGCTCCTCAATCCAAGGGATTTTCCAGGCAAGAATACTGGAATGGGATGCCATTTCCTCCTCTGGGGGATCTTCTCCATCCATGGATTGAACCCACATCGCCTGCCTGCATGTCCTGCATGACATTAGCAGACAGATTCTTTATCACTTAAGCCACCTGGGAAGCCCAAAAGAGAGCAGTATTTAGCTCTTTTTCAAAGAGCTATTAATATTGGAAAGCAAATGGAATGAGTCCTCTAAAATTTGGATGCTGAAACCAAACCTCCTAATATTACAGAATTAAGAAGTAGGATCTTTTGATGGTGATTAAGACTAGTGTCCAAAAATATATCAAACTTCTGTTTATTTGTTTAGAAATGAGAGCTCTAAAACTTGGTTGAATTTCATTTAAAATCAGTTGGAAATCTTTAAAGTATGCAATAAATGGAAAGCCCTCAAAGTGCAGCGTTTGGAATTTTGGGGGAACTGCCATGAATAAGGGAAAGCTTGCCAACGAGGAGACATTGAAATATCTTCTTCTTAAAAGAAAGATGGAACTAAACAAGTAAAACAATGAGCATTCAAACAGTATATGAGATTTGATTTGGAAAATTGGTAATTGAGTTTGGAGTATCTTAACATGTAGGAAGAATAATTTGATGGAGCATCTATTTTGTACTAGATAATTTGATAATGTCTGCTGGAGTGAAGTAAAAGACCATATGATTTTTCACCATTTAAATTTGATGAAGCATTAAAAATAATAATAAATACAGGCAAAGTTTTTTTAAAAATATTTATTTTTATTTACTTATATATTTATTTGGCTGCACCAGGTCTTAGCTGTGGCCCTGACCAGGATTGACCTCAGGCCCCCTGTACTGGGAGTGAGGAGTCTTAGCTATTGGACTATCAGCGAAGTCCTAATACAAGCAATCTTTACGGTAAATTTTATCTTTAAAAATATTTGTCAAAAAAGTTACTTCAAACTGAAGCTGAAAGGTAGTGTCTAAAGTATTCAAGCTGAAATATTTAGCTATTTCAACATAGAAAAATAGTTTTGAGAATATCTTTCAACTAATATATATTATCCTGATCTTACCAGCATCTGTAACTTATTTTCTCAATTAAAAAAAATTTTTTTACTACAAATGAGAGTCAATTGAATACGTCAATAATTTTAAATTAGCCAGAAATTACAATTTGACGATCTCAGAAATTTTAAGGGAAAAAATGCAGACAAAAATAGAAATACACTAAAAAACTCTTTGGAAAAATACTAGTGACACCGTTTTAGAGTTAAAAACGGCTAATGACTAGGTGGAGCATAGATGATTTTTAGGGCAGTGGAAATACTCTGCCTGATACTATAATGAAGAATACATGTCATTACACAGTTGTCCAAACACATATAATGGACGTGACCAAGAATGAACCCGAATATAAACTACAGACTAGGTGGTAATGGTGTGTCAGTTCAATAAATGTCCCACTCTGGTGGGAGATGCTCTCAACGGGGGAATGTGTGCATGAGCGGGGGCAGGAGGGGCAAGGACAATCCCTACACTTTCTGCTCATCCTGAGGGTGAACCTGGAGGGCATCATGCTGAAGTCAGAGAAAGACAAATCCTCCGTGTTTTCGCTATATGTGAAATCTAAAAAGTTAAAACAAACAATGAATAAAACAAAACAGAAATACAGACAGAGAACAAAGTGGTGGTTACAGAGGAGAGGAGTGAGGGGGAGGGGCAAGACAGAGGAAGGGGGTCAGGAGGTACAAACTATTAGGTATAAAATAAATAAAACACAAAGATATAATGTGCAGTACGGGGAATATAACCAATAGTTTATAATAATTTTAAATGGAGTATAATCTATCAAAGTATCAAATCACTACCTTACACACTTGAGAGTAATATAATGCTATAAATCAAATATACTTCAACAAAAATTTATGTTTTAAAGGATAAAAACTACTAAGAAAGTGAAGAACAAGGATGAGTACCAGGATTAACTTTTCTAATTACTATTTTTTAATGGTCATATAATCAACATCTAGACATTTAAAGTTTTTGCATATATATATGTTACATTCAGTTTATTAGAAATAATTTTTTGAAAGTGTTTTTGAATAAAACAGGAGTTTTTGTCATTCTGTCAATGTAACAAAACCTTTCTCAGTCAATAAATACTTCAAAAATATATAACAAATTACTCTAGCACTCCTTTCTCCTCTGCACAGTGTGTTGCCACCATACTTTTGAGGGTGGTGAAAAGAATGCCTTGTGTTCTGAAAGCAGTTCAAAAGTGAGTCACAGTGATGTCTTTAGCAAAGGCAATGGGATAGCCATGGCACTTCTGCAGGAAGACACTTGATGAAGGACAACAGTCGTGTAGAATACCCAGCATAAAAAAAGAAAAACTCAGTTCCACCGACTCGGTTCTCCTGTCTGTAGAAGTTTGTCTTACAGTACATCCTACAAACCAGAGTGTAGGAATCAGCTGGAATGCTTTAAACACCGAACCCAAATCTCCCTGAGTGACGAACAAAGTGCAGAAAGCTGCATTTTCAAAGGCTCCCAGGAGATGCTGAGCTGGCTGCCTACTACACCTCTGAGTGACTTTCTGTGAATCCAGAAATATCTGCTCTACGGTGTCTTGGAAGAGCCAGGACGTCTCTGCCATTCAACTCCGCTGAGCCCCTGCTCTGCGTGAGATGTTTTACTAGCTGCACTTCGTCCTGCCCTTATGCTGCTCGAGGTAAGGTGGTGGGAGACTTGCTTGTGGACGGCTGCCCTTTCCTCCTGAAGCTTCCAGGCCTCAAAACCTTCCTGAAGATTTGTCTAGACTCTTCACTGCAGAAGCTGCAGGACAGCCAGAAGTCCCTCCTGGCCACCTCAGTGGCTGTTCTCCCAGAGGTGCTGTGTTCCTCATTTGCATATGGAGCAATGAAACCTGAGACACTCCACCACTAGAAACGGTCCATCTGTCGCGTGTAGGTGCATATTCATTTTTCTTTTTCTCTTGACCCTTAAACATTGGTGTATTTTCATTTTTTTTCTCTTGATCCTGAAACATTTATTGTATTTTCTTCTCCTGGCAGTCTAGGGATTAAGACTTCACCTTCTAACGTAAGGGGTGTGGGTCCGATCCCTGGTTGAGGAGCAAAGATCCCACATGTCTGTAGCCAAAGAAAACAAAACCAGGGCTTCCCTTGTGGCTCAGCTGGTAGAGAATCCGCCTGCGATGTGGAAGACCTGGTTTTGATGCCTGGGTTGGGAAGATCCCAGAGGAGTCTGGCGGGCTATAGTCCATGGAGTCACAGAGTCAGACATTACTGAGCAACTTTCACTTCTCATTCTAAACTGGTTATATAGGCTTGATACAGAGAAGTGAGAAAACACGGAAAAGTAAAATCCAATAAAAATAATCTAAAATATTATCAAGAGAAAATTAGTCATTATGAATATTCTGGTTTGTATACTCTTCTAGTGTTAATTGCATTTATACATTTTGTTTTAGATAAAAGTGGAATTATATTACAGTGTTGATTTTATAAAAATAAACATCGTGAGTGTGTACAAGGAGTGTTTCTTCAACTGCCCTTTCTGTTGCCACCTCTCCTGGGGATTAAAGTCTCAAAGTAGATGTATTAATTTAGCAGGAGAGTTAAGCTGTCTCATTAAAACTTGGATGAACTCCCTCTGTCATAGCTTATTTATATAAATAGCTTTCTTAAATGGAGAAGGAAATGGTAATTGCTCCAGTATTCTTGCCTGGAGAATCCCATGGACAGAGGAGCCTAGCAGGCCACGGTCCATGGGGTCACAAGAGTCAGACACAACTTAAAGAATAAACGACGATGAGCTTTCTTAAAATCAAATCAACAGCTCTGACTAACAAGACATCCACATTAATGTCCCACAGCCACTGAAATAGCTACTCCGTCCTTATGTGTGTGTGTGTATATATATATATATAATACTTTCCCTAATATTGGTAATTTGTGTGGGTTTTTTTTCCCTTGATAAATCTTGCTAGGGATTAAAAACGCTATTAATCTTTAAAAAACTGATTTATTTTATTCATTTTCCCTACTTTCTATTTTATTGGTTTCTGTTCTCAAGTATTTCCTTTCTGTTACTCCTTTTGGCTTCAATTGACTCTTTCCTCCCTTCCATATATTTTGCACACACAACAAACATTGGCTGAGATGTGTCAGCTGCTCTGAAGGGCAAGATTAAAAAATTAAATTTCATTTATGATTTCCATGAACCTCAAAAGAAAAAAAAAAAAACAAAGCACAACCATCCGTGTCACATTGAACTTGGAAGGAAGTATAAATAAAATATGCTTTGAACAAAAGCTGTTGGAATATGGAAAAATCTTTCCTAGCCAAGACTTGCCTTTGAGGTTCACTCCAAAACCAGGCAACCACTAGAGACAGTTGGTCCGTATTTTGAGTGTGTAAAGTGCAGCAATTCCAGTTCATGAGCACTAATATAATTTGTGAAAACAATGCATGCATCACTGGCATCAAACTCAAAGCTTAACAAGATCTCTCTTCTCCCGAGTGTATTGTTGGCTGATTGCTCTGAGTCTTTAAGTTGGAAGAGACAGTCAGGGAGGATGCATTGGAGGAGCACACCGAACCAGGTGATTTAATTATTTCACACATTTCTCTCTTCTTGGTAGCTAATTAGCAAACATTCCTTTTGCTCCTTATCTCTTTTGAGGTCATATCAGCAATTATTGCCCTCCAGTTTATGCAAAAACTACCTGAATAACTCACAATGCAGAAGAACTTATCTGCTTTCTTAATTTCCTTTTGCCTAAGAATGATTAATAATGAAATATTTCAAACACACAGCAAAATAGAGGTCAATAAAACCACCCAGATTTAACAGATGGTAATGCTCCACTGCACATACTTAACAATGCTTAATAAAGCTCTTCAGTCATCCCTGCCACTTTTACAAGAATATTTGGCCTTTTGTTATAACATATCTTAGGCACACATCTTTGTGCATAAATCTCTACATCTCTCTCTGAAGCAGCTGCAGAGCTGTCAGCTCCACGGTCTTTATTGTTGCAGTACGGCCAACTCCACAGGGCAGGGGTGAAACCTGTGTGCGGCGCTTGCAGCATAGTTTGGGGGCCGTACAGATCTGAGTTCCAAACCCTGTCAACTAGCCGAGTGAATGTGGACAAATGTCTGTACGTACTTTCTCATTTGTAAACGAATAACGATACCCCCTTGTAGAGATGTTGGAAGGTGATATAAATAAAGCTTTAGAAGAGTATGCAGCACATGGTTAAGTGGTTGTTATCAGCTAATCTGTCGTATACATACTAAACAATCCTTATAAGCTTGCATCCATATCCAGCTGAGACTATATTTACCAGGAACGAGCTGACCACTATCCAGATAATTAACAATTCCTTACCTGTAGACTAATACATGTCACCTTGTTATGTGAGGCCAGATATAGCCCAGTGAAATGGCACTCTTTTCCTGTAATAGTTGGAGGTGGCTTTCTCCTATGCTTTTGATTTCAATAACAAAATTGAATTTTATAGTTTTATAGCACTTACTTTGATGTAAAGCTAAATTAGCCCACGAGATAAGGCAGCAGATTATAAATTTATGATTATGGACATTATTTAGTTGTCTTTTTAAAAATTTATTTTCTTTTTTAAATTGAAGGGTAATTGCTTTACATTTTGTTATTTCTATTTCTATAAGCATCTCCTTTTTGTATCCTTAGGTTTCTTTATTATTTGTCATTAAAACAAATTACCCTTAAAAAAACCCTACATTTTTAAACTCAGTTTCTCAACTGTAGCTGAGGCTCAAAGGCACCTGTTATCCATCCCAAGGTCCCCACCCAAGACACACTGGGAGTGATGGGGTAGGGAGAATAAGATGAATGGGATTAACGTTCTATTTAAGTGAGGCTGTTGTAGACCCAGAATTGAGAATCGCATTGGGTTAACTACTTGAAATGGTACCTATCTGAAAGGCAGTATTAGATTTGGGAATTAATCAGAAAAATCCTTCTATTTTTTTTTCCTTCAATAGCTTAGCAAGGACGCGACTATCCCAAGTCTTCTGTTGCAACTTACGTCCTCCATAGGAATGAAGGGTATGCACGGTCCATCCAGGCACAGTGTAAATCAAAACACATGTCAACCTCTGGAACAAAAGTGTTCGGACCATCTAACTGGATTCCACTAGAATGAGTCTGTGCGACACCACACTGAAGTAATTGAAAACCAACCCCTCTTTAGGATAGCCAAAACATACAAAAAATTGGATTTAACTCAATTTTCAAAAAGAAGTTGCTTCTAATTGCATAATGCATATATCATATCCTTCTGCAAATAAAAACACACCAAATGCAGAACCTGGCTTGAGAGTACGCTGGTTTCCAGCCCTGAATGTGTTGCCTATTCCTGCCAAAGCTCACCTTTCCTCTCCCCTTCTTTATTCCCATGAGCTGCATGCTCTGAGGTAATCGGGCAGAAAAGTACATCTGAAGATGGAGACCATTAAGAAATCACGCTTCTCTTTATTTAGTACAGTCTCCATGGCAAGAGCAAAATAAAAGAAAACTGTGTTTCAAAGCAACAACAATAAAGGAAGTAGCGTTCCTCTCGGGCAGGCAAATCTCAGAAACTATACTGCTCAGTGTCAGATGATGTCGTGTGCCCTGCCCCACATGGAAATGCATGACTCCCCATGGGGCTGGCCTTATGCAGACACACAAACTCCAGAGACCCAGAACCCACTGCTAGAAGGTGCCGACTTTTATACTGTCTCTGGGGATCGAGTTGCTAAGCTTCTCTTTCAACTGACTTTCAGATATCAGATGTGAAATCTCTGGGGCTTTCCAGGCCACCTAATTCAAAGTAATCAGGAACCTGAGTAGGGTCAGAATGCTGGCTGACCTCTTTCAACAAACAGGGACCTAGACTTTGGGCTGCTGAGACAGCCAGTTCTATAGCTGCGGACAAGAGTCAGCAGATAACATGTTTTCTAATGCTTGAGGCAGGCAACTCCAAGGCTTGTCCCTCTCCCTCTAAGAAATTGGGGTCTCCAGACTTTTTAGTAACATAGTAGTATATTCCCTCAGTGTAGTCTCATCCTTATTGTGTCACTTTGGCTGTGTATTCAAGCCCTTTGACCCATATCAACTGCAGCAAGTTGCTTCCCCTTTAATAAAGGCTCTGAGTATCTTACATTAATTTCCTGAACCATCTAACCCAATGACAGTATTCTCCCTGGTTAGCTTCCAAGAGTCCCCACCCCCTCTCCACTTTACCCCAGAAGAAAATGGAAAAATAGGCATAGAGAGAATGGTGAAACAGTAGTTTCTAATAGTTTGCTTGCTTTTTTTTTTTTAAAGGGAGGAAATTCCCTTTGCGGATTACTTAGAGCAAAAACGCTATCTCGGCTTTGGACTTGCCCCTATATTCGTTAATGTTGGTACTTTTTATTTAGTTTTGTAGGTTCCCTTTGCTTAAAAACCCAGGGAAAAAACCCAACTCTTTAATTTACTCACATCCTGCTGGGCTTTCTCAGGCTAATCATTTTCACACCAGCATTAACTGCAACATCCTAGTTAGAAGCAAAGAGGGAGACAGGTCTACTGGAGGTGGCCAGACCTCAGAGGGAAGAAGGTCCATGTCTCTTGCAGGAAGCCAACACCAGGGCCACCCTCAGCTATTTCAAAGGTCAGCAGGCGCAGTCCTAGAAGAAAACACTACACTTACTTTCCAACCTGCAGGGCTCAGGGAGGCATAAAGATTCAATTAAGTAAATTAACTGATAACATGTGGTAACTGCCAGTTCCTGAGAACCCAAGAGATAAATAATAAGTTAACCTCACCCTTCAGGTGACTGAAGAATCTATCTCGATGCAACAAAAATAATTTACAATATTGTGATGGTTTTTGCCATACATCAATATAAATCAGCCATAGGTATACATGTGTCCACCTCCTTCCCCACCGACCTCTCCAGGTTGTCACTCTGGCTTTGGGTGCCCTGCATCACACAGCAAACTTGCACTGGTCATCTGTTTTACATATGGTAATGTATATGTTTCAATGCTATTCACTCAAATCATCCCACCCTCTCCTTCTCCCACTGAGTCCAAAAGTCTGTTTTAAATAAATAAAAATTTTTAAATAGGAAAACATAAAGCAAGCGTGTGCTCTGCAGACTTGGAGGGGAACTCTCCTCCTCGTCCTGGGGGTGACCCTGTGTCCCTGGCTCTGGGAGACCTCTTGACCAGCAAGGTTGACAGCTGCCCCCCTCCCCCTCCTCCCCCTCCACAAAAGCATAACCTTTGTAACCATGGCAACTTATGCCTGTGGACTAATGTTGTCCAAAGGGTGACTTTTCTTTCTTTCCTATCATGGCAGTTCACACTGCTTCCTCCTCATCTTTAGACTGAGGTTCAGTCACAATGAAATGGACGTTAAGGGTGATCAAGAAGGAGCCAATGAGGGGAGGAGGCAGAAGAGGCAGTCAAGAGGGGCCCTACTCTGGTAGATAAGGACAGTTAGGATCTTGGGGGAGGGATGGTGAGAATTTTATGTTGGTACTGTGTGAGAGAGGATTATATAATAAAAGATGCCCATTTTACTGCCTGGCCGCCCAACTGAATAGGTTTATAAACTGCAGGTCTCTTTTCTAAGTCCTGGCTTGCAAATCCACTTCCCCCCTCCTTCTGTGCAGCCCCCTTGGTCACCTAAAGTCATCAGTTCCCACCAGAGTCCCAGGGGCATTCTGGCCTCTGGCTATTTGTAATTTCATCCTCTGAAATCCTGTGTCTCCTCCTGAGTTTGCACACTGACTCAGGCATTATATTCTTAAAACTATAAAGTCATCCCCTTTATGCCCATTCAGAAGCCTAAGCAGATAAGACTAGTTCACCTGAGAAATAGCCAGCTTGGTATATGGAAATCTGATCCTCTCACTGTCCACAAACCATGGACCACTAAAAAGATGCCTCAGTTGGCAGAGCTCAAATGCTTGACTTCCCTCTATCCCTAACAGCCATGTGACTTTGGGAAAAGTTCTGTCTTTTCTTTGGATTTAAGTTTTCTCCTTTATTAAAAAAGAGCAACAACCAGCCCTACCTCTTTCAGCTATAAATTCTATGTTTGGAATTGCAAGGGTGAAGATCTGAGAATCTGCATGCCAAATGGGCCTAAAAAGAAAAGTACCTAACACTCAAGTACTTCACAAATATTAAGTCATTTAATCATCTCCAGAACCCTATGAGGAAGGTATAATGATGACCTTGGGTTTTTCAGATGGGAACAAGTCAGAGAGGTTGAGCAGCTTGCCCTGTGTCACACAGCAGTGGTGGGGTTGGGGTAGGAACCAAAGCAGTCTGGCTCTAAGGTAAGTGCTTGTAACTACCATGGATACAGAATAACAGGCAGATCAGAGGTCTCAACTTCCTCTTCACATGCTTAGGCAAGAGAAGAAGTGTGAAGATGACAGTCTACCTGAAAGTCAACAGCACGAACAAAGAGCCAAGAGGAAAGGTAGCCAGTGCCTGCTCTCTCCACCTACCACCTGCCAGATTGCCTGCATTATTTAGTGTACACATCACCATAGACAAACAAGCACTTCATGGCAATGGTGTAAATTGGGATGATCTTGGCAGTAAAGCCTAAAATCATTAAAAACACACACACACATCGATCAGCTTGGGATCTCTTTGCTACCTATCAGTGAATTGAAAGTCAAATGACATTGGATGAGGGAACACAAGAGGCCAGAACAAAGAGAGCCACTTTCAAGACTAGTTTAGAAAAATAAGCTGCCTCTAGCAGTCTTTCAAACAAAGCCACTGAGGTTCTGACTGCCCTGTTCTGGACTCCTAGCCATAGGTTCCTCAAAAGCAAGTGCCTTTCACTGAGCCCAACACCAGTCCAGCAAGGTCTTTACAGAGGAAAAGGCAACATGCTTGACCATTTTTAAAAAAAAAACAGGGACAGTAAGAACCCCAGACTCTACAAGACTCTACCAGGAAAGCTTTTGCCAATTCACTGCAGAATGATACTGATGAGAATTTATAATACTATCTTGACTCTATATAGCACTACGGCCCGAGATCCTGAATTCAGCCTCTTTCAGTGTTTAGTGACTACAGAACAGTTTCATTAAAATGAATGTTGTTTGGTTCTGTGCCCTTCAGGTTTTTTCCATCATTAATCCTTTTGGAGCAGGGTGGGGCTGGGCTGGGAACGACACATAACTCTGGTTGCAGCTGTCCTTATGCAACAGCACATCCACGAGTTACACATGACCTTGGGGGAAACCAACACAACTATGCTGTTTTATGCAGCTTTAGGCTGTTAAGTGGTCAGTGATATGTACTACCATCAACTTGGAAAGTACACTGATACCTTCTTGACCTTATCAACCAAATAGCTGTGTGGCATACATGCTGTCAAGCTGAATGAAACACCTCTCTTCCCCTGAGCTAAAAGCACACTGTATTAAGCAGCTGTAGATTCTTTACTACCATGTCATTGATTTACCTACTGGAATTTGTTAACCCAGAAGAGCTATGAATCACCCTTCTTACCTTTCCATTTAATAAAATGGGTTTCCTTTTGATACAATCTCTTCTTTATCTAGATTTATTTGTTCTGAATCCTGAGGCATTCTTATGGCATTATTTCTTACCAAAGACAGCTCTCCCTCAGTGTTTGTTTAATGATAATTTTTATTTCAAGCTCTTCCTGACTGGTATGTTTGCCTTCTCTCAAGGCTTTATATGCCTAGGAATACTTGAGTCACATGTCAGACTGCCAGCCGGCATCAATCACAGGCGAGGGTCACTCACACAGGTCACAGGATGGTGTTAGAATTCTTTAAGAGTTGAGCTCAGAGACAATCTTTTTCTTTCTTTCCTCTCTTCGTGTTCATTCATTTTAATTCCCACGCATGCAACAGGTCATTCATTCATTCAACCACTAGTTGAAGAATTACTACGTGTCAGGCATTTTTGCTGGGTGTGGGAGATAAGAGTTGGACAAACATGGTCTGCTTTTAGGAAGCTCACAATATGGCAAATAAGAAAGGTCATGATTAGATAAAGTTAGAAGTGTCGTAAGGGAAGATCCACAAGGCATTTGTAGGTGTGCAGAGGGCTGTTTGACTCTATCTAGAAGATTCCAGAATACATCCCAAAGCCAAGAAGTGATGCCTGATCTGAACCTTATTTTAAAAGGCAAGTAGTGGTCATTTTGGGGGAGGCCTAACAACAGATGGATCCATGTGGATGCAGCAGAGGGACAAGATTAAGGGAGAGGCTAGGGAGTCATGGCCAGGTCAGGAAGGGCTCTGTTTCTTGAAATTCAGATTCTGTGCCATTATTAGCTCCATCTGGCATTGCTTGGCCCCAGGGACAGCATACAGAGTATGCAGAGGCTAGTCAGGGGTTAGTGCCAGTTCAGGGCATCAGCCTACCTCTCCAAGAGCCCTACAGAAGTGACCTGAGGCTCAGCGGTGCTGGTTTCGTAGTCTGGTCTGCAGAGGGTTACAGGGTGGTGATCATCCTGGAAGCCTCCCTGAACAGGATCTCTTCGCATAAGGTCATGATATGAGGGATCCAGGTGGCAAAGAGCAATGTAAATGGCCTTTGTAGATAGGAAGATAGTGGGTGCCCAGGGGCAGAGATGAGTCAGTAAGCCTCACATGTGACATGTCAGATAGACAGGGGTAGGGGAAGAGGTATGTGCCTGCTGTGTGCTAAGTTGCTTCAGTCATGTCCGACTCCACAACCCCATGGACTATAGCCCACCAGGCTCCTCTGTCCATTGGATTCTCCAGACAAGAATACTGAAGCGGGTTGCCATGCCTTCCTCCGGATATCTTCCCGACCCAGGGATAGAACTTGGGTCTCATACGTCTCCTGCATTGGTAGGCGGGTTCTCTACCACTAGCGCCACCTGGGGAACCCAGGGGAGGAGGTAGGGGACACGAAAAGGGTCAGGTCTGCTGGTTCCCTTTGTGTCATGAGCATGCTCCTGCACAGACTATTACAGGTTTCCAAGTCAGAGCAGCTAAGGTAGAAGAAAACAAGAGTAAACGGTCTCAGCACAGACGTCAAGCACTAGAAAATTAGTAAACCAAATCTCATGGTTTGCTTGCTTCTTTCCAACCTCTGTTCTCCATGTCCAACAGCAGCCTGCTTGTCATATCAAGTTAGACATTCTCCCTTTGAAATTATACATTCATAGAGCTTAAGGAAGCTTTTAGATAGCAATGTCATTACTTTAAAAAATAAAAATAAAAACTCAAGTAATGCCCTAATCATTTCCTATTTTTGCTTCTATCTGTAGCATAGCTCATATGCATTAATGTACTTAATGCTCATCAGAAGACTTGGAAATTGCTCAGGAAAATGATCTGACTTCTAATGAACCCTGAAAGATCCCCCTCTCTGTCCCTGGGCACTGGCTTTTAAATTTTCCATGACAAATTCTGGGTAAAATGATTAAATAAACAATAGAATTTTATGCATCTGTGCAACTTTAGGTTTATCTGATTTCATGCATTGGCCCTCTGCTCCACAACCCATAGATTTTTCCCCTATATATATATGCTTTATGATGGATATTTCAAGAATTTAAAACTTTCACTCAAGCTAAGGTTCCTTAATTCTTATGAGTAATTCTTTGGCCAGGATGTGCTACAGGGACAAAAGCAGTTTCAAAATTGCTGGCTCATGCCTGTTGCCTGCGAATTACTCTCAGTCTAGCAAAGAAAAGGTTTTAGTGTTTTGACTGTCGCCAAAGACACTTAGGATAGTATGTAATTCCCCAATTCTCTCCCCAACTCTGTCCCAGTTGGCCCATATTTTCTACTGCACAGTTATAAGAAGATAGGGGCTTCCCAGGTGGTGCTAGTGGTAAAGAATCCACCTGCCAGTGTCGGGAGACATGAGAGGCAGGTTGGATCCCTGGGTTGGGAAGATCCCCTGGAGTAGGAAATGGCAACCCACTCCAGTATTCTTGTCTGGAAAATTTCATGGACAGAGGAGCCTAGAGGGCAATAGCTCATGAGACTGCAAAGAGTTGTACACAAGTGAACGTGCACACACACATAACACACACACAAGAAGACAGGTTCTGGGTACTGCACAATGAATATAGGTTGTCTCTTTAATGCAATAGGAGTATTTCTACTAATACAATGTATCAGTGAGGACTTTGCAAGCACCATTTAAAATTATCTGAAGGGTATTTTTAGGTGACTTTCTGCCTTTCATAAAGCAAAAGTCCTTTGAAAAGATGACATCATTCCCCACTTCCTGTGTTCTAATTTCAGGTTTTCACAAATAAAGTTCAAAAAAGGATGGAAGCTACTGTTCTCTTATACTTGTTGAAGAGCCTACACACCAACACAAGAGCCAATCGAGCTTTGCTGCTGCTGCTGCTAAGTCACTTCAGTTGTGTCCGACTCTGTGTGCTGCTAAGGTTTACTAAACAAAGACATGAAAATATGGGCTATAGGCGATAGAACTTACCCATGAGTCAGTAGCCAGCCAAAGATCTTAGTTCCAACTAATTAGCCCACAGCCTTTCATATCTAGTTCTGCTTTCCCAGTATTTTCTAAGAGTCTGATTTCTAGTCAGGAACTGAGAAAGTGGGGTAAATTCTACTTCTGTATGATCCACATGGGTGCCAGCCAAGATTCCTTATGTTAACAGTAGTAGGAAAAGTGGCTGAGCCCCAGGATCCTAAACACAAGAACTCATTCTCCTCGGCCTCCACGCTTTCTCCTCTCTCCACCAGAAGATTCTAAAGGGACATAATGAATGAGCAGAGAACAAGGCGAGGCAAAGGCAGACACAACTGTTAATGGGACTCCTTGCTGCAAACCCTGACATGATGGATCCTGGTTGAGCTGGCTTGAACTGTAAGCACTCTTGCCAGAGGAATGGTTCTTAAATCTGGTCACACATCACAATCACCAGGGGAGGTATGGTTTCGTTCTATAGTTTCAAGTCTCACCTCAGACTTATCTCCAGGGGTGGGGCCCTGGACTCTGTACTTTAAAAACATGGCGTACCGGCATGTCTTCTCCTGTCCCCAGCATTCTTGGTATTAGGGAACCACTGATTTGAGTTGGAAAGTGTAAGGTCAGTGGTGTGCTGAAGATGGCTTGTACCAGCTTGCCAAAGCCGACTGTTTATAATTTTCAGGCACTTTTGCAAACATTTATCAAAGTTAGATTATATAAGCTTACTATTAAATGTGTGTGTGCTCAGTCGTATCTGACTCTTTGACCCCATGAATGCCATGGGACTTCCCAGGCAAGAATACTGGACTGAGTTGCCATTTCACACACCAGGGGATCTTCCCGACCCAGAGAGTGAACCCATGTTTCTTGGATCTCCTGCACTGGCAGGTGGACAGTTTTTTTTTTTTTTTAACACCAAGCCACTAGTAAATTATACCAAAACCATAGCTAATATGCAAAGTTCATTATGTCCTAATCACTTACTACATTTAACTGTTCCCTATGTTCTTGAGGTTTTTACATCTGCTGTCTATACACTGGTGGGAAAAGGTAATGAAATGGCACAGAGCCATGCACTTCTTCCCAACTCCACCGTCAGTGACAACACATTGGTAGCCTGAGATTAGAACATTTTATTGTGGAGATCAGCAAATGCTAAAAACTGGAAATTGATATATTGCTGTCTCTAGCAATGACACCCAACTCCAGTACTCTTGCCTGGAAAACCGCATGGACAGAGGAGCCTGGTAGGCTGCAGTCCATGGGGTCGCTACTAGTTGGACGCAACTTCACTTTCACGCATTGGAGAAGGAAATGGCAACCCACCCAGCGTTCTTGCCTGGAGAATCCCAGGGACAGGGGAGCCTGGTGGGCTGCCGTCTATGGGGTCGCACAGAGTCAGACACAACTGAAGCGACTTAGCAGCAGCAGCAGCAGCAGTAGCAGACTTAAGAAAGTGATGGAAAAATGCAAATAATGCAGATTAAACTTAAAAATATGCCATGCTTGTAGCTGGCACATTGTGAATAGCACAAAATTTGAGGAAATGCTAATAAGTATTTAAAAATTGTCTGATTTTAGAAAACATGTTACTCTCTCTATTGACAAATTCCAACAAAACATGACATCTTTGTTGTTTTAACTATCACTTTAACTCGTTTTTTGGTTTTTTTGGCCATGCCATGCGGCATGTGAGATCACACATACCCCCTGTAGTGGAAGCATGGAGTTTTAACCACTGGACCACAAGGGAAGCGTAAGGCCGGACCCCAGGGACCATGATGGGCCGCCCTTTCTCTCCCCCGCCGGCGGGGGAAGTCCCTAACTGAAGGATCTGATCCCAGGCACCAGTGACAGCACACTTCTCCAGCTAAAGCCGCCCCACACCCGCCACGTAAAAGGACCTATCAGCCCGTGACGCCTCAGCCTGACGACCTATCCAAACTCCCGTCCATTAACCTGACCATCCCTCGCAACAAACTTATATAAGCCTCTTCTAACACGGTCAGGGCAGACTTCCTCGACCTGCCTCGTTCGGGTCCAGGAACCCCACCCGGTAGCACTTCGTCATTAAAAAGCTTGGTGTCCTGGTCGTCTTTTTACCTAACAGGAAGTCCTTCACCTTACTCTTTCATGTTAAGAAAAACATCAACCAACATTCATGTTGGGAATTACTTACTCATCAACTGCATTCAACGAAAGCATTTGTTGAGAATCAGTGAACTATGTAAAATTCACAATAAAGAGTACTGTATATTCTGTGTGTGAACTGTATACTTATTGAATTCTGACTGTATTTATACATGTACTGTATTTGAAACACAAGCTGGAATCAAGATTGCCAGGAGATATATCACTAACCTCAGATATGCAGAAAGCAAAGAGGAACTAAAGAGCCTCTTGAAGAAAGCGAAAGAGGAAAGTGAAAAAGCTGGCTTAAAGCTCAACATTAAAAAAATGAAGATCATGGCATCTGGTCCCATCACTTCATGGCAAATAGATGGGGAAACAATGCAAACAGTGACAGACGTCATTTTCGTGGGCTCCAAAATCACTGCAGATGGTGATCGCAGCCATGAAATTCAAAGACGCTTGCTCCTTGGAAGAAAAGCTATGACCCACCTAGACAGTACATTAAAAAGCAGACACATTACTTTTCCAACAAAGGTCCATCTATTCAAAGCTATGGTTTTTCCAGTAGTCATGTTTGGATGTGAGTTGGACCATAAAGAAAGCTGAGCAATGAAGAAATGATGCTTTTGAACTGTGGTGTTGAAGAAGACTCTTGAGATTCTCTTGGACTGCAAGGAGATCAAACCAGTCAATCCTAAAGGAAATCAGTCCTGAATGTTCACTGGAAGGACTGATGCTGAAACACTAATACTTTGGCCACCTGATGTGAAAAACTGACTCACTAGAAAAGACCCTTATGCTGGGAAAGATTGAAGGCAGGAGAAAGGAACGACAGAGAATGAGATGGTTGGATAGCATCACTGACTCGATGGGCATCAGTTTGAACAAGCTCCAGGAGGTGGTGAAGGACAGGGAGGCCTGGCATGCTGCATTCCATGCCAAGTCAGACACGACTGAGCAACTGAACTGAACTGCATTTGTATTTAATGAGATTATATATTCTATTAAATTTGCAAATTGTTTATATTATCTTTTATGTACCAGTAAAATTTCTAATAGACTCATTTTTGATTATATATGTATATACATGTTTTCCAGAGAGCTGGCTGTTCAAACATTTACCAGGACACTGTGGCCTAAGCCGAGAACAAAAGCAGGTTGAACGGCTTCTGCGTCTTCTATCCTATAGGTCCATGCCCTTATCTCAGCCCTTCAGTTTACCATTCCCGAGTCAAGAAGTACACAGTGAATTGTACAAGAACACAAGTCAAAAGGAAAAGAGATTTTCCGGAAGATGCAAACCCAATAACTGAATCTGCCTAATTAGGCCCTTCCTAAGGAGGCTGTCTTCCAAGTAGGGACAGCTTTAGGCTGACCTGACCACACCTGCCATGTGGAAAAACAGAGGAGAATTCTAACTGATAGCAGGCAGTCTGGACACCATGGCCTAACAAATGTCCTTCCCCTTGAATCCACATTAAGTCTCCTTGGGAGCAGAGGACAGGTGGGTAGAGGCGTCAATGTAGTAAATGTAGTAAATTTTTGTCAGATTTGGAACACATTTGGTATACAAGGGTCAGTGAGCATCTCCACCTTTCATCAACCAAAGTGTCACAAACATCATGACTTCTTACACATTTTGTCACTGCTTATGGTTTAAACATATCTTTCTAAAGGTGAAATAAAATGCAATTATCAAACCAAGCTGGCGCTAGTGGTAAAGAATCTGCCTACTAATGCAGGAGACATAGAGATGTGGGGTTCCATCCCTGGGTCGGGAAGATCCCCCGAGTAGGGAGTGGCAGCCTACTCCAGTATTCTTGCTTGGAGAATCCCATGAACAGAGGATTCTAACTGGAGGGTTACAGTCCATGGGGTCACTAAGAGTGGTACATGACTAAAGCGACTCAGCATGCGGCACTCATGCCTCAAAAAGATGTATAGAAATTTAAAAATCCTGTTACTTGGTAATCTTGTTTTGAAACTTCGGGCCAATGCCAGTAGCTAACACTCACCACTAAGGAGTTTCCTTCAGTGCTAGGGGAAACTGCAATGAAATTTAAAGCTTTCTTTCAACAAAATGTGTCCCTAAACAAATCAGATTTCTGCTTGTCCACACTGCTTGTGTGTCCTAGTCCATGAATCTATTCAACACATGAGTATTTTTCCATTTGTCAAAATCTTATCCCCCTAATTTCTTAATTTTTCTTTAAATACAAAGAAGCAAAAGTCCACCAAAATCTATTTTTATCTGAGTATCAGGTGGCAGAAATTTCTGCTAAAGAATCATCCAATTAAAGTGTAATTTTTCAATTATGAAAAAAACACAACTGATGCAGATGAGGGGTCTTCAGGTAAACTGCTGCTGAATGTCTTACAATATTGAAAATATAAAAGCACAAAAAGATCTTTCTGACCTTCTAATAAAAGATGAGTCAATGCTACCATCACAAAAATGTTCACATATTTACCCACCATAAAAGGGAAACTGGCCTCAGAACATCTTAGAGAAAACACAATATTATGGGCTAGTCCTGACAAATGGTAATACTTTTACTTAATCAGTATGTTCTTGAAACCTAGGTAAAGAACTGCTCCAACAAGATTCCCCAGGTCCTTAAAACAAGAATCTGTTTGGTAGGTAAAGGTCAGACTGACACACCGAGGGATGGCGAGGGATGACGAGTGGGAGAAACTCAATCAGCCCGACATCCTACAAGAGATGAGCCTTGTGTTATATTTTACAAATTAATAACTGCATTGGTGATATTAAGGATGAAGGGTGGAGAGGCGACACACTTCAAGGAAAAACACATTCAAGATACACTTGCAAAACAAGCTGGGGAAAATCAAGGAGCTATTTCTATGTACCAAGCTCTGGTATCTTCACAGAAAGAACATGTACTTTCAACCACAAAGACATTTATTAAGTTAAAAAATTATTAGACATTTCTTTTCCATAGCTTGTTATCTCATAGCAAAACTAAAGAATTTTTTTGGTCCTCAGCTAATAAGTTGCTCTCTAATTAAGAACCCAAGGTGTTTTTCTGGTGGACCCTTAAATATTAATCCATCTACCACCACTCATGAATCAGAAGGTTAAAGGAATATATCATTCATTACTGTTAAAATCCAGAGGACAATAAGATTGCTGTGGCTTTAGTTACAGATTTATTTTTGTAATATTCTTACTTTTATAGTCCTGTAGCAGGTGCTACTGAGAAGATCATTTTCACTATGCTAACAGGCATTTCCCCAGCTCTTAAGTCTTTAATGTGCTAACCTCCAGGATTTACTACTAAATTGACATTTTTTGAAAGAGTAATCTCTTACGAGGCTCTGGGACCAAGCTGCCTGTCTTGAATCCTGTCACTGAAGTTACTCAACATGTCTTTAGTGAAATGCTGATAATATGAATATTAACTTTATGAGATTGTGATGAAACTTGAGTTAACAATATTTACATTTAAAAACTGAGACCAATGACTGAAACACAATAATAAATGAAATTAAGTAGGTAATTAGAGAATTATATTGAAGTATCTACCTAGAAAATGGGCTTCCCTGTGGCTCCGCTGGTAAAGAATCTGCCTGCAACGCAGGAGAGCTGGGTTTGATCCCTGAGTTGGGAAGATCCCCTGGAAAAGGGAACGGCTACGTCCAGTATTCTGGCCTGGAGAATACCATGGACTGTATTTTCCATGGCGTCACAAAGAGTCGGACACTACTGAGAGACTTTCAGTTCATTTCACTTTGCCTAGAAAATAAGAGTCCTGTAGAGAATTTCTCAAATGATACTTTTAAAACATTTTTACCAGTTTTTCCATTTTTAAGGCTTTTTAGGAAGCCACTCCTCCTAATACTTTCCAAAGTTGTGATGACTCACTCTTGAAACAAGAAAATACACAAAAGACCTGTACGCATTGAATACTAAGTTTTCAGTTTTGCCCCATTCAGAGTCTCATATACTCTCAGCTGAAAGGAATAAAGACCCTAAGTTTTCTCTAAAAAAAAAAAAGACAAAAATTGAAAAATTTTTAAAGAGTTTTTTGCTCTCAAGAGCAGCTACATTTATAAATCTTAGCATCCATTTCCATTCTAAAGTTGCATGAAAGCATAGTATAAAGAGAAACCTTGGAACTCTTATTTTGCTTAGTATTTAAGTAACAGTTGAGATAAAGTATATTCTTGCTAATTCATCAATAACAGATAATAATTTAATTTTGGTGTCAAAATGAAATACCCACAAATAGTATGTTATTTAATAAGTAATGAAACCTAGTTAACTGTGATAGCTGTGTAATATGGGAAGAGCTACACAGTGCTGGAAGATGAAGAGAGTTGGTCTCAACTTTGCTAACATTCATTTTGAATTAATACATTGAAAGAACAAACTAACTTGATATTTAGCATTAGAAATACCAAACTGTAAAACTTGATTTTTACCTGCTCCTATAATTTTGCTGTCTGCTGGAGAACAACTATTGCAAACGTAAAATGGTATCTGAATACAGAACTATCCCAGCTACAATAACACAACCTAGAAGGTTATATACCGCAGTGTGGGGAGCTTGAATTTTGGCACTGCAAAGACCTAGGTTCAAATCCCAGTTGTGGCACTTCTGAGCTGTGTGCCACTCATGTAATCCCTGAGTTTGTTTCCCTAGTCTGCCTTGCAATGATGGTTGTAAAGTAGCATATACCTACCTCATAAAACTGAGAAGATTAAAGAAGATAAATAACCATAAATGTGATTCATTTTCCCTCTTATTTCTTCACTTTACAGGTAAGAGAATTCTGAGGCACAGAAATGAGGTTTTTACCAACAGCACAGTAATTTACAGATAAAGTTGAAACTAGGCTTAAAATATTTTTGATTTAAGGATGCAAATGTTGGAAATGATGTACTAAAGACCAGTAGCTCCGCCGAGAAGGATGGTAATTTATTAAGTACCACCTTCCACGGTGTCTCAAATGGTAAAGAATCTGCCTGCAATGCAGGAGACCTGGGTTGGATCCCTGGGTTGGGAAGATCCCCTGGAGAAGGAAATGGCAATCCACTGCAGTATTCTTGCCTGGAGAATCCCCATGGACAGTGGAGCCTGGTGGGCTGCAGTCCATGGGGTCGCAAAGAGTACAACATGACTGAGCGACTAAGCACACACACACACCTTATAACTATAATGCCAGCAGAACAAGTGTAATTCACGGGATTAAAAATTTAACATATTTATATAATACTTTATGCTTTATAAAGTATTATGACTAATATAACTTAATCTGACCACAATTGCCTTGTCTTTTAAAGACCCATTATTTTTTAGTTATAGAATTAATAATTTCATAAACTAAGGAATCTCAGAAAAAATAAATTACTCTAGGTGTGAATAAAGAAAAATCAGGAATAAGCAATGATTTTGCTAATAGTTTCTCAACTTTTAATAAAAGCCCAAGTTTCTCTTAACTGTATATGCCATACATATGTTAAATTAGAGGTTTAAAAAGTAGCTATTAACACTTTGTCAGGAAGGAAAAGGCTGCTTGGATTTGTTGCAAAAAATACAGGTAAGGAACTTCCCTGGTTGTCCAGTGGCTAAAACTCCAAGCTCCCAGTCCAGGGTTCAAACCCTGGTCAGGGAACTAGATCCCATGTGCCACAATTAAGAGTTTGCATGCTGCAACTAGATACTGCCTGCTGCAACGAAGATCAAAGATCCCATGCGCTGCACCGAATACTGGCGCTGACAAATAAATTAAAAAAAAAAACAACTGGTAAGTGAGAAAATGTCAAAGTAAATTTTATATGATTAAAGAAGTCAAAGACTGCTACTAATAGAGGCTAATGGTTTTTCAAAATACATCTTTATATCTTAAATTTCAATTAAACAGTGTCTTCAATATTACAAGTAGCCAAACCACACTTTGCTTAAAACCCAGCAGTCCCTTTCTCTTGAGATCAATACAAATGCTAGAAAGCAATTTTAAAAATCCACAAAAGTATTTTAAATGATTTTAATAGAAGATTGCTGCGTTTCCCATTTATAAAGTCAAAATGTCTCCCGAAATATAGCATTTGCTGTATGTAACTTACCAGAATCTTAACCATTTGTTCACTGATGATGAGGGCCATGGAAGGTTCTGGTTTGGACTGGGAAACTGCATCACTGTTACTGCATTACCTGACAGCACACACCTACCCCACATATTCATAATGCTGCTATTGTTTAGTCACTAAGTCATGTCCTGCGTTGTGACCCCATGGACCACAGCACATCAGGCTTCCCTGTCTCCTAGAGCTTGCTCAAACTCATGGATGACATCACTGACTCAATGGACAACTATCTCATCCTGTCAGCCCCTTCTCCTCTTGCCCTCAATTCTTCCTAGCACCAGGGTCTTTTCCAATGAGTTGGCTCTTGTATCAGGTGGCCAAAGTATTGGAGCTTTAGCATCAGCTCTTACAATGAATACTGAGGGTTGATTTCCTTTAGGAAATATTCATCACATCCCACCGCAAATGAACACGTCAAATATTAAGTTCTCTGTTCATTAAAGCCACTGACCTGGCAGAGAATCTAATCAATGGATCTTATATATTGTGGCCAAATTAACTTGAAAGTGATTCTACACTGTTACTTCCTTTTCGAAAAGTCAACAATTTTCCGCGTCACATTTAAAATAATGGTTAATTCTTACCTGCAACACACTTCATTCTTTTATCTCATCACTTCACTTGACCATGATGCAATGCGTAATGAGGATACATTTTCCTTGAAAACTAAGAATTGTTATTTTTATTTTTCTCCCATACTCTCAGTATATTAACTCACAGCACCACCTATCTTTGAATAAAGGTTAGGAAACTAGTTTTACTTTTAGCATAATGCCCAAATATCTGGCCTTTACAATTTACTGTGAAATTAAGTCCAAAACGCCAAAAGGAAAAAAAAATCTAAAAGCAGAAGTTCACTTAATATGTACACTCAGATCAATACATATCAATTTCTTAGCAATGTTTCAGAAAAGTCTGACCAGCAGCATACTGAAGATTTTAATCTGCCAGGAAACAGTCAGAGAGCAAACTGCGCCTGAAAATGTTAAGCACAAGTTGCAGTCAGGGAGAAGCAGGGCCATTTTGATTTATCAATTCTAATATTCACTGATATTTTCATGCCCAAGTGTTAACTGGAATATGTGTTGCCTTTCCCTTAGCAGTCTTCTCAACATTTTGGTCATTTCGCTTATTTAAATTAGAAAGGAAAACAAAACAAAACACGTATGAAGTTTCATTTTCACATCCTGTCAGTACTATAAATAAATTTAAAATGTGGAAGATAGCCTGCTCATATAGCACACAGTTCATTCTCTGTAACCATCCTAATCAAGGACACCATGTTGCTGCTGCTGCTAAGTCGCTTCAGTTGTGTCCAACTCTGTGTGACCCCATAGACAGCAGCCCACCAGGCTCTCCCCGTCCCTGGGATTCTCCAGGCAAGAACACTAGAGTGGGTTGCCATTTCCTTCTCCAATGCATGAAAGTGAAAAGTGAAAAGTGAAAAATGAAGCCTCTCAGTCGCGTCCGACTCTTAGCGACTCCATGGACTGCAGCCTACCAGGCGATTTTCCAGGCAAGAGTACTGGAGTGGGGTGCCATCGCTTTCTCTGTAAGGACACCATACCTCTTTCTCATATCAGTGTTATTTCTCTGACCCTTCTATATACCTAGGCAGTATAGAAATATTAGAGAAAACACTGTTAGTCAGAATGAATGAGCATCTATATCAACAGCGGACAACTCAAGCCATGAGAAGCAACTGACTATAGGAAAAGCTTGGCTGTGATGTCCATAAGAATTAAAATGTCTTCAATTTATGGAGCATCTCTTCCTGCGGAAGGCAGGACAGCTCTGAAAGGCAGGCGGGGCCAAGCATCATCACCCACTTCACCTACCAGGAAACAGATGTGACTGCAGATCAGTGTAGTGACTACTGATCAGACATGACTATAGGAGAGTGTTAGTCCATTGGCAAAGCAAAACTCAAGGCCAAGGGTCACTTATGGCTGCCTCATGCTCAATTCTTCAGATATAAAAATTAGAAGAAAAAAATTTTTTTCAGTTAAAATGAACTGAAAATAATGTGATTTATGAAAGTTATTTTGAAAATAGCATTTGGTTATAATTTTTAGTATAACTTAATATGACAAAAGTTTTGAAGACTATTTTTAAAGAATGGCTGAGTAACTGGATTAAGCATCTTAGCAATTGACACACTGGGGCTCTAATTATTTTAGAAAGCTCTTTTGTTATGTTCATCACATCATAGCATACAACTTATACCACAAGTAACTGGTAGTCACTGGTAAATTAAATCCATCCAATTCCAGTTATAGTTAGTCTGTCAACTGTAGCAGAGTTGTTAAAAGAAGTTCTAAGCTTTACAAGAAGTAGTCAAACTTTCATATTACCAATGGAATAAAAGGACAGTTCTCACCTGCTTGACAGGTCTTCTCTTCTACTCTTTCTGAAGTTTTACATTCCACATCCATCATTTTCCTAATGTCATATTACAGGTGACCCCAGAACAACGTGAGTTTGAACTGTGCACATCCACTTAACACATGAAATTTTTTCAGTAAGTACCTACTATAACCCAATCCCCATTTGGTTGAATTCCTAGAGGCAGAACCAGGGATAGGAGGATTGACTGTAAACTTAAACACAGATTTTCAAGTATATGGGCCACCATTACCTACCTTGAGTTGTTCAAGGGTTAACTGTAATTTTAAATTCCTTCTCTCCTTCTGTAGGATCTCACTGAAGCTGTTCCACGGAAATTACTAATCTATTTCAAGGTACTAAACTTCTGTGTCCTAAACATTTAAAATACAATAGAAATTTCTGTATTTTCTTATAGTTTATTGCACAATATAAACTTGATTAAAATGTATTAACAACACATTGTGTTCAAATAACACTAAATTAAGATGTTTGGCAGGAAATTGCAGGATTTATTTTAATATATTCCAACTCAGTATGAAGGTAAGCGAGCAGTTTATTTCTGAAGTTTTTGATATTTTAACTATAATTCATTATCAAAACAAATATTTTGGTCTCTTTTTTCATCTTTAATTTTTAAAAATTCTTCTTCTTTAAGTTCACAGTGTCATGGAAGTGTAAAATAAGACTGATAAAAACCACTTTAAAACATATGGCTTTATATACATAAAAATTCAATAATGTTGCCACAACCCCTAATGCAGTGTGATTCTTATTTATTTACTAGTATCCAGAATAAACTTCTGTACATATTAAATTGTTCAAGTATATCTAGAGCAGTGCTTGTAAAAGTGAGGTCCCACTGCTACAATAATGGGTATCTCTTTGAAGACCACTTCTAATTCCAACACAAGGAAGAGTTCTAAAATTTTTTGATTTTACAGTTTATCATACATCCTCAAATATCCTAAAATGCTCCACTGAGCCAAACATCTAATTTAATTTACATCTAGTTTAAACATCCCTTTAGTACAGCACCAGTGGTTAAACTAAAAATGCATCTGACTAACCAAATGTTCTCATTCTTCTATTAGTTACAGTTTATTATTTACTTCCATAACATCAAGCCCAAATGAAGACCACGCAGGTCAAACTCTTTCACCTTAAATAAATACACATTTCATCCACTTCATACTTAAATACCTAATTGTTTTCCTATAGTGTATGTTTCTCAGTAACAGCAATACAATTAACTAAGCCAAAGACCAACTTCTTGTCTTTGAGGATCAGGCAAGTCGGAGAGGATTCTCCAGGTTTGCTTTAAAACTTTCCAGAAACCTGGTGGCCAGTTCATCATCTACCACCCGGCTGTCACTGGACATGGTGACCGTTATGAGCTGACGCTGCTGCAGCTGGGCATTCCCCTCTTCATCCTGAGTGAGCTTCAGCACAGGTCGGAATCTCCCTACTGCCAAAATGCAGGCCTGAGGAGGGTTGATCACGGCAGTAAACTCATCGATGCCAAACATCCCCAAGTTGGAAATACTAGGGGAAAACAAAAAGCTCTGAGGGTGCTATGTCTTTAACCAAAGAACCCTTTCCCTGAGTCATACATTTTTACTTTACTTAAAAACTCAAAGACCAAAGACAAAGAATACCATTTACTATAGTATCAAAAAGAAAGCAAGTAACAACACACAAATACTGTATCTAATATAAACATATATTCAGCACTGAACTCTAAGCCCCAGGCAGAGAAATATGGCAAGAAAAAGAAATAGCAAAAAGAACTAGAAGAGTACAAGGGTTAGAAAAAAGAAATAAAACTTTGTTTGAAGATGAACTGACTGTGTACAAAGAAAATCTAAGCATCTACAGATAAATGAGTAAGATAAGTGAATTTAGCTAAACCACTAGATAAGTCAATGTAAAATTTATATATATATACAAGTTGCTTTCATTAGAAAAAATACTATTTATAATAGTATAAAAAAATCTAAACCTAATAAAACATATATCTGATTTCTAAACAAAAAATTAAAAATACAGCTGAAAGAAATCAAATAACTAAGTAAACACTGGTATATACCACGTTCATTCACTAGAAGACTCAATGCTATAAGGATGTCAATTCTCCTTAAACTTAAATCGATCAAACAATTCAATGCAATCCCAACAAAAATCCCAGCAAGATCACTGCATGTGTGTATGAAAAAAAGACAAGCTGATTTAAAATTTTATTTGGAAATACAAAGCCAGAAAAGACAATCTTGATGGTAAACTAAACTGGAAGACTTTCACTGTCACAGATCAAAATTACAGTTAGCTTGTATTAAGCAAGCAAAGGATAAACAGACCAACTGAAAAGGAGAGAGAATACAGAAAATAACCAAACATGGTTAACTTCTCAATGCTACAGAGTAGTAATGGTTTCAATAACTGACATTTAGTCCATTAATTATCCACATGGGGAAAAAAAAGGAACAATGACCTTTACCTCCCTATCACAGACAAAATCTGATTTCAGACAGATAGTAATCTATATGTGAGAAATTATAAAACTCACATAGAAGATGAAAACTTCATGACCCTGGGACAGACAATAATTCCTAGCAGGAAAAAAAAAGAGTACTAACAACAAAGAAAAATACTGATAAATAGGATTTTATTAACTCAGAACTTCTGTTCATTAAAAAACACCATCAGGAAAGTTTCAAAGGCAAGGTACAAAGTGGGAAAAGTATTTAAAATAATATATATCCTAAAAAGTCTGTGTATCAGGAAAAAGAAACTCCTATAAAACATTTTAAAAACAGACACAAACTTTAGCAGGTGTTTTACCTGATCAGTAACCAGATACCCAAATGGCTGACAGATAAATGAAGACAGTCTTCAACATCATTAATTTTCATTTCCCTTGGGCTTCCCAGGTGGTATCAGTGGTAAAGAACCTGCCTGCCAAAGCAGGAGATATACGAGACATAGGTTCGATCCCTGGGTTGGAAAGATTCCCTGGGGGAGGGAACGGCAACCCACTCCAGTATTCTTGCCTGGAGAATCCCTTGGACAGAGGGAGCCTGGTGGGCTACAACCCCAAGACGCACTAAAACTTAACAATACCAAGAGTTAACAAGAATATGAAGCAACAGAAATTCTCATACACTGTTGATGGAAGCAAAAATGGTAGAACCATTTTGAAAAGCTATCTGGCAGAATCTACTAAAGACATAAACCCAGCAATTCTACTTTCAGGTTTATACAAAACAAAAACAAAAACCAAAAAACAACACACATATAGTTATCCTAAGACACTGACAAGGATGTTCATGGCATCAGCATCTGTGAGAGCACTAAACTGCGAACACCACAAATGCCCAGCAACAGTGAGACGGACACTAGCATAGTTATGCAGATTTCTACTAAATGCTACAGTGCAATAATGAGCAAGTGACTTTCACACAGCATCGCTCATCTCACAGACAGTAATGCTGGATGAAAGAAGTCAGACACTGAAGAATATGTATTTATATAAAGATCAACACTGGCAAAACAAAAACGTTGGTAATAACTTTCAGAATTGCGGTTACCCTCTAGGGGGTCAGAAGAGAGATAAAGGGAGGCTTATGACATGGAGGTAATGTTCATAATCTTGCTTTGGTCGGTTCCACAGATTTCTTCACTTTGTAAAACATTCCAGCTACATTCAGTGTACTTTACTGTATGTAAGTTACACTTAAACAAGAATAGAGCTGATGATAACTCAAGAGTCAGAGTGTTAATATTTTACCCAAGGGACCTAACCCCAAGGAACCTTAAAATAAATCACAAGTAGAAAAAAAATAGTTGAGGTTTATAAACCTACTTACTATATGCCAGAACCTGAATGTCATTCTATGAACATCTGAATGGGCTAACCAGCTAACCCTAATGGCTTTCTACTAGCTTTGATACAAAAGCCTAACTAGTCCGAAGAACATTTTCACATATTCTCTTGTCTAAAGTACAATATTTAGCTTAAATTTTTTTCAGAAAATAAAACAGGTTGACAAGTATTTTATAAATCTTATGTCTGTTTCATGCTACCAATAATTAAGAGTTTAAATTTTACCTAAAAGATCCTCCTTGATATTCTTCAGGTAATAATTTTCCATCTCTGGCTTTCTTTGATAGAGCCTGAGGAAAATATAAACAGAGCATGATAACCAACACTACATTATATAGCTGATTTTGTCACTTTAAATATTTTTATAGGGTACACTCTCATCTTTGATAGGCCTTGACTTAATAAGAGAGTATACACACATATGCATGTACACATACACTTTAAAATTATATATATATATATATATAATTTTCTCTAACACACTTAAAAATGAGTAAGTTAGAGCACGTTTAATCCAAGAAGCTATAAATCTGTAAATCAAAACTCTAGAAAAATCATTTCCCTTTAAAAACCGTTCAAATATTGGAATTATCTTGTATACTATGCAGAATGTTTCAATGTTCTTTATATATACAATGCAATTTTCTGCTTTGCCTATAAACTTTTTTTCTTGCAAGACAAAGTATGAGAAGAGCCCTTTTTGTTAATCTAGTACCTTTTAAATAAATTATTCAATGGCAACAATCTCACAACCAGCACATCAATTTTCATCTTTCAGCATTTGCTTCTCTTTTACTCATAACAGACTAATTTCAAATAATTGTTAAAAAAACAGAATTTTATATTTACTTCACAATATTATAAGCAGCTTCAGTGTTGTCATTCTTTATAACTGATTTTTTAAATGTCTGTTTAACATTCTAAAGATTGCATCTGCCACAATTCAGTCATTTTCCTAGTGGTATAATTTGGTTAATTTGCTTCTTTTGAATTAATTCACATGATTTCTCAGAAGTGGAATTACAAAGCCCTAGAAAATGGACTTTTGTTGTTGTTTTCAATCCTATAGCTAAAGCATTTCCTGAATGACCTAGTCTACGCTGCTACAAGGGATGTAAAAATGTAGTCATTTCATATCACCCTAAAGCTGAGGGCTAAAAACTTACAGAGGGAAAGACAGATAATACTCTGAAAGTGAAAAGCAGTTGAATTTTTCTCTACTTGTACTTGCAATTAACCATACTTCTCTTAATTTTTATTTTTCAATGCTTCAAAAGCAAGGGGACAGAGATTGAATCATTACATATGAATAACAAAGAATCATTTTAGAGAGCAGGGATAAATGAAGCTATTGTCACTGGGTAGATGATACAAATCTACAGCTTATTCAATATGATGTATTATATAGATAACAAAGATACATTTACAACTACCACTGATAGCTATTTAATTTCAAATCATAGATGATTCAATTTTGAAAAATAAAACATTCTTTAAAAATCTAAAAATGAAAAAAAATAAATAAAAATCTAAAAATGATCTCAACACATCATTGTGACTTACTGCCAAATGCATCAATTACAGATTTATGTTATTAGTATACAGTTACTTACAAAACTCTATAGATCCGGAATGAAAAATTAAGAGATGAATTAAGACATGTACTTGGAATATCGCAAATAGAACAATCAACAAATGCATTTTTTTCCTGCCTTAAGCAATATAACTTCACATGATCTGAACAACAAGCACATATCATATGAACTTTAAAAGCTTTTCTCTAAAGGCAGATGATCACAACACATCCTAATAAGTTACCAGGCTAAAAGAAATAAAAACATTATTAAAAACAAAACAAAACAGACTGTAAGCATACATAATATACTTTTAAAACATCTCTATAAACCCAAAACATATCAGTAGGATATTCACGTTAATGAACTCAAAAGAGCATGGAGTAAGGACAGATTCTGGTGAGTATCACTGGTTCTTAAAGTAACTAACCCTCATTGGTATTTCCTGGTAATGTGAACTTAAAAATCAAAGCACGTGTTCCCTGAACCATCCAGTTGACAGGACATAATACAAGCTAACAAGCAACTATTTCTAAAATTACCTCATGCGTGCATGCTAATTCGCTTTAGTCATGTCCCATTCTTTGTGACCCTATGGATCGTAGCCCACCAGGCTCCTCTGTCCATGCGGATTCTCCTGGCAAGAATACTGGAGTGGGTTGCCATGCCCTCCTTCAGGGGATCTTCTTAACTTAGGGATCAAACCTGTGTCTCTTGCATTGCAGGTGGATTCTTTACTGCTAAGCCGCCAGGGAAGCCCAAAATAATCACATGCCTTACTAATTCATTCAAAAAATGTACTGGCTAGTAATGAGGTAAACTTTGCTTTGGTCTCTTAAAACTACTGTAACTAATGAAGACTAGCATGGAGTTTAAAGCTTGTTATTGTATTACTGTATTTAGGAAATATAAACCTGAACTTTGCTGAGGCATGCCTTTAGTCCCTCACACTGACAACCTTGTGACTCTTAAGCATCAAGAAGTACTTAGAGCAGGCGTTCTTAACTTGGAGTCCATGGATAGATATTCACAGTCTAACAGATTCCTTGAAGAACTACTTCCAACAGAATAGTTTTTTTGAAACCTTTCTTTTAAATAAATTCAACTATTTGAATATAGTTTAATTTAAATAAATTCAACTAGTTGAATATATAAATTCAACTATTCAACTGAGCAACTATTATCTTCTAAGCACCATCCAGAATTAGATATATGGCGATGAACAAGACAGTCAACATCAGAGTGTCAGGAACATAAAGGGGTCGACAAATAAATAAACAAGGTAAATTCAAAGACTTACAAACCATACGAAGACAATAAACAGGGTAATTGTTTATTCAGGAACCTACTTTAGCTATGGAAGCCACAGAAGGCCAGAGAAAACTGGCATGTGAACTGAGAAATGCCTGGGTTTAAACAAACAACTAGTGCTTTCTAGATGCAACACTGTGGGCAAATTTCTTCAAAGTGTTAAATCTCAATTTCTTCAATTTGAAGTTAAGGTTCCAACTATGATATTAAACTATTAAGATTGAGTGAAGCGCTTAGCCTACTATCTAGTACATTATAAGAAAAGATAAGAAAGTGAAAGCCGCTCAGTTGTGTCCAACTCTTAGAGACCTCATGGACTATACAACCCATGGAATTCTCCAGGCCAGAATACTGGAGTGGGTAGCCTATCCCTTCTCCAGGGGATTTTCCCGACCCAGGAATCAAACCGGGGTCTCCTGCACTGCAGGCGGATTCTTTACCAACTGAGCTATGAGGGCAGCCCCGCTGCTGCTGCTGCTGCTAAGTCGCTTCAGTCGTGTCTGACTCTGTGCGGCCCCATGGACAGCAGCTCTAGCAGAGTGTTAATCACCGACCTTGAAGCAGGAGAGAGGCAGGCAGAATGGGAAGCTCAGACAAGTGGCCAGAGCAAACAGACCCAGGAGCTGCTGGGAGTTACAGGAAACACTTAAGGACCACCAGAGGCCCTGGGACATTTCCGAGGGCTGGAAGGGCCCTTCCCACTGCTGGCAGGCGGGTGACACTGCTTCCTAACCACCTGAACCTAGTTTCTTTTAGGATGCAAGGAACAGCGAATGCTAACATAGCTGCTTTAAGAATCATTATAGGACTAAAATTGATAAACTGGTTAGAATCAAAGAAATCTCCCCATAACAGTTTATTTTTAACTCTACAGTTAAAGGAAATTCTAATTCTGTTTAATCTCATAGGAATGTCACAAAAACACTAAAATTACATGTATTTCACTGCTGCTGAAAACTGTTCATGAAAAAAAGGTGTGCAGCATCTAAGTAATCCAACCTTTATCATTTTAACTTTTGAATACCACCCTTCAATTTTAAAAAAGTTCCTTTTTATATGTAAAAACACTGCAAATCTTTCCGAAGAGAAGGGAACAAAGATCTAAGCACGCAAATTCCACCAAGGTCATCTTTAATTATATTTAACTCTAAGATCCAAGACTATGCATTTTAAATTAGATTACTTTCCATTCACTGGGGCTTCACTGGTTGCTCAAGAATCCGCCTGCAATGCAGGAGACCATCATTCAAGTCCCAGGTTGGGGAGATCTGCTAGAGAAGGGATAGGCTACCCACTCCAGTATTCTTGGGCCTCCCTGGTGGCTCAGCTGGTAAAGAATCTGTCTGCATTGCAGGAGATCTGGATTCCATCCCTGGGTTGGGAAGATTCTTTGGATAAGGGAAAGGCTACCCACTCTAGTATTCTGGCCTGGAGAATTCCATGGACTGTATAGTACATGGGGTTGCAAAGAGTTGGACATGACTGAGCAACTTACACTTTCCATTCATTTATTCATCTGGGGTGAGTAGGTCTACATATTTATACAGCTCCATAAAGAAGTCTTATATTCTACTTTTTAATCCCCTTTATAACTTGTTTTACACACACACACACATATCTCAGGTCCTTGATAAATGGAAAAAGAATCACTTATCTAAATGAATCTGAAATTTTCAAAGGTAACACTTCAAGACCTGGGATACTTCCGCCAAAAATTACCCTTGGAAATTAATCTATGCTGTCAAAGCTGACCTATTGTGTATGTTCCTTGCCTATTCAATGCAGTAATTTTGGTGAGAGCTGATTCTTCCATATTAGAGCCCAGGGAAAAAACAAAAATTTTGCTTCTGGAATACTAAGTACTTTCAGTGGTCTCAACCCTAGAGAGGAAATGAATAAACTTTTAAGAATAACGCCCTGTGAAAAGTGAGCCCTTTAATAAAAATAGAGTTTCAGCTTTAACTTTAAAATCTATGTAAAATATTATATTTAGAGTCCAATTATGGACTTCGGGAAATAAAGCAGTCATCCGTAGCTTGAATGCTGCTGGCCCTAAATATGCATGTTATTTCTGAATGTTTGAATGCAAAATAATCTTAAAATGGGTTGTATTTTGATCAAAACTTAAAAACATGTATACATCATTGATAATTATTTCAAAATATCAAAAATCTCTCTCTCTCTCTCTCTCTCTCTCTCTCTCTCTCTCACACACACACACACACACACACACCCCTATCTCACAGTGTGACCGGATCATGTCAAATCTTTCCCAGAAAGTAAATTCCAACATTTTGCAAGTATAGTATTGCTTAAGACCTACCTTTACAGAGTCAGCAATCTCTTGTAGACCCTTAGCAGCAGCATCTTTTATGACTGGTGTAATTAGACCTCTATCTGTTGCCACAGCCACTGAAATGTCAACACAGGGCAGTTGCTTTGCACCTTCTCCATCCCAGCTTGCATTAACACTAGGCATTTGCTAGAAAGCAGAAGTAGAAAAAAACATGTTATTAACAAAGGAGCTTTAGACTAAGGTTATTAGAGAAAAATGATTAATGTCATGCATTTTGGAAGTGAATATAGCTAGGCTGAAGGAAAGAAAGAGAAATCTGATTTGAAGAAAGTGGGTTGTACCTCTATATTAAATAATTTTATGTTTGGGAAGAATAAACACACTATATTTTTTGAAGCAAGCTTAAGGAAATTCTGATGATACATACATGTTTTGATCTCTTTATATCATGGTTTAGAAAAAGGTTTTTATTCTTAAACCTAATTGCTAGGGAGTATTTAATGTATGTCAGCCTTCCTGCCTCATATGATGACTGACATGACTTTTAGGAGAAGAAAAGAGGGTAGAGGGGTAGTGACATTCAACCACATTATTCCTGCGGTATAAGGGAACCTGACTTCTTAGTGTAGCCCTGGGAGATCTTAGCAGGCCCTTAATATATGACTTCCCTATTTAAGAGATTTCCTAGGCTTCATTAACATATGCTATATACTATATATGGGGCTTTGCTGGTGGCTCAGTGGTAAAGAATCTGCTTGCTAATGCAGGAGACGTGGGTTTGATCCCTGGGTTGGGAAGATCCCCTGGAGAAGGAAATGGTAACGTGGCAACCCACTCCAGTAGTGTTGCCTGGGAAATCCCATGGACAGAGGAGTCTGGCAGGCTACAGTCCATTGGGTCACAAAGAGCCAGATGTCACAACTAAAAGAGCAACATATACTACAAACGAGCATGTACATAGTTAATATACATACGACGGCACTGAGGATGAAAAAAACGGAAGAAGTTACCAAATGCCCGGAAACAGTGTGTACTGATAATGTTGTCAACTATCACAAGAGAAAATGATGCTGAAAAATGGAAAGCAACAACTACCTTCTTTTCAAAAAATTCATCGCTTTCTGCCAAGTTAGATCCAAGCTTCCCAGCATGTTATATAAGCACAGCAATCCACAATTTGATTCCACCCAATCTCTCTAATTTTACTCCTGACCACTCTCTTAAGATGAATTTTCACTTAGGTTTCTCACAGTTATGCTACACTGATTTCCATTTCATCACTGTTCAACTACTCATTTCACTTCTCCACCTTTCAAGGCTCAACTCTTTTATTCAATGATGCCACTATGTCCAAATAATAAAGCCTCAACATCCAGAGGATTTTAAATTCTTCCTAGATAATAATGAAATGAAAGAAGAAAATAAATCAAAACAAATCCTCACAAATGAAGAATGTCTGGCCCAAAAATTAGAGACTACTTTAGAAGCCAAAATTATCTGGGCTTTACTACTTACTTTAAGTGTAACAGCTGCTGCCTTGATGATAAAATCATTTACTGATACTTTAATGTCATCTGAAAGAAAAATAAGCATTTGATGGTTAATATTCAAAATAAAACTTTAAAATGAACAACTATGATTTTAAACTTAAACTATGAACGGTACTGACAAACAATGGCAAAAAAATATATTACAGGTCTCTGTCTGCTTAGTCATAAGATTTCCTTGAGTAGAAAAATTTGCGTTATCTGAGGTCTTGGATAAATAATATTAACCATGAATGTAAATGTTTACTCCTAGTCCTGATTACAATTCTTTTAAATTGCTCAGATATCATACACAAGTACTTGAAAGATACATGACAACCATAATCAGAAAAAAAAAGAATCAAGTCCTGTGTCTCTAGAAAGACAAATGGTCTGTCCACAGCATGTACAGTCAGGAAGTTTACAAGACGATTCATTTTCTTCCAAATTCTTTTCAAGTCCATATCCTGTGTACTCTTTATAATACACTGATTATATTAGAACAATCACCTTAAAAAAACAAGCATACACACACACACACACACACACACACATATACACGCACATACAGGGGCAGGGGGTGGGATTTTTAGAAATTTCTTTTTACTAACAAGGCATGCAATGAAAAAATTTAAAATTACTACATTAAATAAGAGCTGGTTTTTAAATCAGCCAAACAGGATATAGCAAATGCCAAAGATGAAGCAATGTTGGCATGGATCCTAATGTAATGAATGATACGAGGCTCACTAGTTTTATGGTGAATTCAATTAAATCAATGTTCTTCCAGTATACATAATGATTTTAAGATAAAGCTGGGGTCCCCTCCCTTCCCAAAGGGCTGATCATAACAAAAGCACTGGGTTTATACCTCTGCTTTACTAGTGCATATGGAAGTGTTGGAAAATGGAAACTATATTTGATTCTTTATTGCATGGGCTTCTAGAAAAAGGACTTTAAGATCAGTATCTAGTCATGGTATGTGGAGGATACACAAATCCAGTTACTACAGTATCATGGAATTTTACACGAACAACAGTTCATTCCAAAGGCATGCTAAGATTTCACAAAGGGATTAAATGTATTACCATAAACCGAAGTACTGCCAACTGTCACAGTAACTGTCAGCTGCTTTTTTAGTACACAGCTCTTATAATTCAGATTTCCAGAACTACAGACATCTTTGCTAAAACTCCTTCAGGAGCAGAAACATAAATGGATTTCCAGTGCTGAGAGACTTTTATCAACTCACTGTGCTCATCTCTCATGCATTCAGCAAGCTTCTCACTTTACCTACTATCCATGTGTCCCCAGTGAAGACTTCTCAAATCACCTACCAGCTGATGATTCCCAAATCCAGGGCCCTAGTAGGCAGTCCTCACCTGACTTCCCACCCTCATCATTTCCTATATTTGACCACTTTCTTCATTTTGAAACACATTCTCTTTCTGCTATCTGTGTTACAGACTCTCCTGGTTTTATTCCACAGTCTGCTCACTCTCTTTCAGTCAGATATGACAATGATTCCTTCAAATTCTATCTTAAATCCTTCTGTATCTGGAGTTTCAGTCTCAAACACACACTTTCTCCCATACATTTTCACTTCTACTTCTGATAGGCATCCCAAATCTAGTATGTGGAAAGATGTTTTCCCCAAATTCCTTTCAAACATATAGAAATGATACCATTGCTTACATTTTATTAAGAACAGAGTGGGACATAACTGTGGAAAATTCTGAGAGATGGGAATACCAGACCACCTGACCTGCCTCTTGAGAAATCTGCATGCAGGTCAAGAAACAATAGTTAGAATTGGCCATGGAACAACAGACTGGTTCCAAATTGGGAAAGGAGTACGTCAAGGCTGTATATTGTCACTCTGCTTATTTAACTTGTTTGCAGAGTACATCATGTGAAAATCCAAATGTTTGAAACAAAATGGAATCAAGATTGCCGGGAGAAATATCAATAACCTCAGATATGCAGATGACACCACCCTTAGGGCAGAAAGTGAAGAACTAAAGAGCCTCTTGATGAAAGTGAAAGAGGAGAGTGAAAAACTTGGCCTAAAATTCAACATTCAGAAAACTAAGATCATGGCATCTGGTCCCATCACATCACGGCAAATAGATGGGGAAAAAATGGAAACAGTGAGAGACTTCATTTTGGGGGCTCCAAAATCACTGCAGACGGTGACTGCAGCCATGAAATTAAGACATTTGCTTCTTGGAAGAAAAGCTATGACCAACCTAAACAGCATATTAAAAAGCAAAGACATTACTTTGCCAATAAACGTCCATCTAGTCAAAGCTATGGTTTTTCCAGTAATCATGTATGGGTGTGAGAGTTGGACTATAAATATAAAGAAAGCTGAGTGCTAAAGAATTGATGCTTTTGAACTCCAGTGTTGGAGAACACTCTTGAGAGTCCCTTGGACTGCAAGGAGATCGAACCAGTCCATTCTAAAGGAAATCAGTCCTGAAAATTCACTGGAAGGACTGATGCTGAAATTCCAATACTTAGGCCACCTGATATGAAGAACTGATGCACCGGAAAAGACCCTGATGCTGGGGAAGACTGAAGGCAGGAGAAGGGTAAGACAGAGGATGAGATGGTTGGATGGCATCACCGACTCAATGAACATGAGTTTGAGTAAACTCCAGGAGCTGGTTATGGACAGGGAGGCCTGACGTGCTACAGTCCGTGGGGTCGCAAAGAGTCAGATCCTACTGAGCAACTGAACTGAACTGAGTAGGACATACACTGTGAGGGACTATCAAGTACTCTCATTTGCATATTGTTACAAAACAAAGTGTGAAACATGCTTAAAGAATGTTATAGATTATAACCTCGTATGAGAACGAGGAGTGGAGATGCATGGATAATGTGGGCTCTTTGAAGACTCAACAGAAAATCCCTAATTGAAAGGACAAACCAAATCTGGGCAATGCAGATGCTATATGAATCCATACCTCCACTGAAACAGTACTGCTTCCTGTCTCATGAGAGAGAGGAAGGAACTAGGAAAATTACTGCCACAATAACCTCTACGCCATACAAAATTAAACAAGTTTGATTTGAGACCAAGGGGAGCTTCCAGGGTTAACTTTCTGACTATTGATCACTTTGTCTAAAATAGCTTTCCATTTGGTTCCATGGACTGTTAGAATTTGTCAGGTTTGAAAGCCTATAGCTAACCTGATTTACCAGGCCTGCTTTCATTTAGGATGTAGACAGCCATAAGAGAAAGCAGTGCCCATCTGAATAGGGTGAGAGGAAAAGCAAGCTCAACTACAAAATCGTAACTCTCTGAGCCCATTAAGGAACTGAAGTTATAGCTAAGCTTTAGAATTATGTCTAGTATTTATAATTAGAGCTCAAAGGAGAAAAAAATATGAAGCAAAAGATATAGTTACAAATAACTGTATCTAGAAGTTTTCAAATTAAAGACACAAATCACAAAACAGATAAGCTAAGAGGAACCCAGACAGGATAAATGCAATAGGACAAAATACAAAAAGGGAAATAAAAAGCTTTAAGCACATAACAGTCATACTGCTAAAACATCATAGAACAAAGAAAAAGAATGGCAGCCAATATTCTGTAAGTCAGAAGATAATGGAATGATACCTTTAAAATTATTGAAACAACAACAACAACAAAAAACCCCATACCTGTTTACTTAGAATTCTACACCTAGCAAAAATATCTTTCAAAAATGAAGGAGATACACCCATGAGAATGACTGCTATCAAAAACACAGAAAATAACATCAGTTTCTACTAAAAGTTTATGTCTCTCAGCAACCTTAGTTTTAGTTGATTTGAGAGAGGAACAATACAAATTTCATACCATGAAAGTACATTTTAAATATGAACTAAAAATTAAAATGTATAAAGAAGAGTGATATCTTAAGATATCTTTAAAACATTCTTAAATCAGTTTTGAATATTTTTACATTCTAAAATGTTAAGAATTGCTTCTTCAGATATCGTTCCCAAAAGTATGATGTATTCAATACTACTGGAATCAATTTATTTCTTATAGGAAAAGAGAATTCTTTTCTAATACTAAAATATGCCCAGATGATGAAACTGAACTAAGAAGATACACAATGTACATTTTATAAACAAACGATATCATAACAGTTTAGCATGTGTATGACATTAAATGAACTGTTTTACTAACCTCTGACCAGATTTTGTCTAGCTTTTAGGACAGCTCCAAGGTCACAATCAGTAGTAGCATATGCATGAGGTATAGTACTTTTAGATTCAGTTAATCTCTTGGCAATAACCCTTCTAATATTGCTAGCTGGGATTTCAGTGAACGTGCCCTGCAAAGAATGATAACGTGTCCATTAAATCATAAACAGAACTGAAAAAAACAAGAAAATAAACTGTATACTGAAATCCAGTCTCAATGACCTAACTTAAGAAAATAAAGTTTAATACAGGAAAGCCTGTGCGCCACAACAGAGAGCCCCTGAGCTGCAATGAAGACACAGCAAGCCAAAAGTGGCTGTCAGGAATAAAGACCACACTTCCTTTAAAAAAAAAAAAAAAAAGGCAAACATACCAAATCATAAATAATCCCCTAATGGGTGTGCTTACTGAGATATTGCCTATAAGCCTATAAGTAGCTTTTGTTATAAACGTCACTTCTTTTCTTAAAACTCAAAGCAATCAACATATCAACAACACAACTACAGGGAATTCTTACTTAAAATGGTATACATGAGAAAAAGATAATCCAAAATACTAATTTCCCAAATTATTTCTATTTTGGTTTGTAGTTAAGAATAAAATCACATGAGATCTTATTTTCAATAAACTCATAAAGTATGAATGAGATAAGAAGGTCTTCCTATAACTTTACTATTGCTTTTCAATTCTGTTCCTTGAACCTCTAACAAAAACATGATGGACCTTAAATTATGGATAATTCCTTTTTGTTCTTCATTCTAGGGCAGGATTACAATCACTTAGGATAATAAAAGTCAAAAGTACAGCTGACTTTTTTTTACAAATGCTAAGAGAATCAAACATTTTATGCTAGCAAAACACTTGATCAAATAAAATAAATAATGTTTATATACTGAAAGAATTTTAAAGTTTATCTGCCAAATTTGAATAACTTATTTTTAAAGAAATAAGATCTGATTCCTCATAAACTGTTGCATATGTAGACATGAATCATTAACCTACATTTCAAAAATCTGTTTCTCATGAAACTTGTACTGTTTTTATTTCTTTCATAATATTACATTTGAATATATTTCTCCATCAGTAAAGGCACTGTAGCTTTATTTTTTTCAGTGCCCATTCAACTTTAAACAAACATGATTATCAAACATGATTATCATGCATTTCTTCTGATGGCAAGCAAATGACATAAAAAGTACTAGGAAAGGGAGCTGCTGCTGCTGCTAAGTCGCTTCAGTCGTGTCCGACTCTGTGCGACCCCAGACAGCAGCCCACCCGGCCTCCCCCGTTTCCGGGATTCTCCAGGCAAGAACACTGGAGTGGGTTGCCACTTCCTTCTCCAATGCATGAAAATGAAAAGTGAAAGGGAAGTCGCTCAGTCGTGTCCGACTCCTAGCGACCCCATGGACTGCAGCCCACCAGGCTCCTCCATCCATGGGAGTTTCCAGGCAAGAGTACTGGAGTCGGGTGCCATTGACTAAGACAGGGAGACAGAGAGGTAAAATGGAGTAATTCGGAAACAAAAAGGGCATGTATCCAAGAGGGAGAGAATGATGAGCTATACAATCTCTACAGGTTTTTCACTAAAACAAGGTTTTTTTAACATTGTTAGTCAAAAATAAAACATATCCACAAAAGGGAGCTGATGTCAGCTATTAATAACTAGTAGCACACTCCAGGAAAAAAGACACGGAAAGTATCATTATTATAGGGCAGATACATGGCACGGACACTGTGGACCTTGTGGCAAATTTAAATTGAATCATAATTCTATTTGGAAGTTAGCACTGTATAAACAAATTTTGTTTACTGAAATGTGTAAAACAGTATTTCTGTCTTTATTGCTTTGAGCTCCTACTAGTAGCTCACAATGTACTAGTAAAAGAACCCATAAAACATACGAGTAACGGTTCTTATTTTTTCTCTCAGTTAAATCTGAAAAATAAAAATCTGTTCAGATGACATTACCTCTACATTAGGGTGTCCGGGAGTGGATACAGGAGGGATCATTGGCCGGGGATAAGATGGTGTGGCTGCAGCCTGTGCGGGCAAAGGCGCTGTGGGAGCGGCTGGCAGGGCTGGGGTGGGTCTGGGTTCAGTGATCTTGCCCGTCTGTTTCAACTGGACCAGTTTGAGAGCATCCCTGGAGATAAAGGAGTTAGATAACCATGATTAGCAACCAGGAATCCAAGAAAGTTCAGAAAATGAAGGCTACGTGTGAAGGGAAGATAAAGGAAATGAGTATTTTTTTCGGGAGGGAGGTGTCTTTTGGCAGATAAGCAATTCATAAAGTAAGCCATACCCTCATTCTTAGTACTTGTGAAATAATATTCACATAGCATTCACAGAGTGTTAAGCTTACTGTACATATGACTTTCATTAGGATGTTTACTAAAGCACTGGAGCAAATTTGACTGTTTATGGCCAGGAAATCATACCACTTAAAATTATGCCCAAATGTTATCAGCACAATCTAATGTAATAAACCAAACCCATAAAAGCATTTAGAATGAAAAATAACTAAACAAGTAACAGACTTGCTTTTTTATTATTCTGTAAAACAAAGGTGTCTTTGTTTATTAAAAGGATATATAGTTAGACTACCATGTCAAGCTCTCAATGCATTCTAAGTTATAGTGGCATAAAGTCATGTATTTCCTTATACAAAACAGCTTTTTTGAAAATTTTAATCTGACAATTCAATAGTACTTAAAAATGTCCTACATTAAAAATGTTTTAAACCTTTTTTAAATACAAGAGATTTTACATAATCTAAAAATGTCTTCAGGGTGACACAAATCCAAAGGCAAATTATATTTCTGAAGTTTCTTAAATGCAGTTAGTGATCTGGTATTATCACATGGTAGGAAGAATGTTAACTCTGAGACTGGCCAATATTGCTGTTCCTGGTGTATATACCCCACATCATCTCTCCTGAGTGTAGCTGGGCCTGTGAACATGATGGATGTCACTCCTATGATTAGGCTGCCTTTGAGGACAAAGTGATGAATTTTGTAGACATATCCATTAAGGCCCTAAATCAGTGACATTGAGTTAATCAAAAGGCAACCTATCCACAGTTCAGTCTTTAAAAGGAAGAGAAAATTCCTAAAAGAAAAAATCTGAACGGAGAAAAATTCTTTTACTTGCCTTGGAGAAAGAAACAGGCATTTAGGAACTGTCTATGGAGATGACCACATGGAAAAGATCTGAAGGAGGCCTCCAGGAGGTGAGAGCAATCTCTGGATGAGAGCTAGCAAATAAACAAGGGTAAGAGCTCTACTATCCAAGGACCTGAATCCTACTAACAACCATGTGAGCCTGGAAGAGGGCTCCAACCTGCAGATGAGACCCTACTCCTGGCTGACACCTTGATTTCAGTCTTGTGAGACCATGGGTCAGAACCTCAGCCATGCTGGGCCAGGATTTCTGATCCACAGCACCGTCAGACAGTAACTGGGTGTTGTTTAAACAGCTACTAAGTTTGTTGCAATCTGTCACGCAGCAATAGAAAAGCGACACAGATAGGAATGCTCCAGCCTGGGGGACATCACGGGAGGGATCTCCCAAAGTGTACATGCACGTTTTTAAGGAAGGAGAATCCATGCTTTTATATCAGGTCCAGAAAGGGATCCATGAACTTAATATTAAGTGCAAGTAACTTACTTGCTTCAAAGTTAAAAGAGCTGACACTTAAGAGGTCAGACTGATAAAGAAGTTTCAAATCATCCTCGACCTTTAGGTTAGGAAAGAGGGAAAAAAAGTGGAAAAATGAGCCTCCTGTGTACATATTGTGGTTATGTTAATTATGTAATCTTATACCACCCATGTGAGAGGATATTACTCCCTCCCTTATTTATAAATAAGTAAGTAGGTTCAAAGAGGTTAGAGCGCAGGGAACTCTACTGTAATGGACTATGTGGGAGAGGAGTCTAAAAAGATTAGATAGGTGTATATGTCTAACTGATTCACCTTGCTGTACACCTGAAACTAACACAACGTTATAAATCCACTATACTCCAATAAAAACTAAAACAAAAAAAACCAAACAGGTTCCATTCCATTTTTAAGTTAGTACTTGTCAAGCACCTACTATTATTATCCTGGGTGTTGAAAAGACATGGACACGTCCCATCAAGGAGTGTTATTCTATAGGAGAGTCAACACATTAATTAAGTAAACAAATGAACAGATAGCAAGTGAAGAAAATAAAGCAGAGTACTGAGGTTGAAAGTCATGGGTGAGAGGAGGTGTTATTTTAAAACAGAGTGGTCAGGGGAAGGCCTGAAGACATATTATTTCTGTGAAGGACATGAAGGAACAAGTCTCAAGAATAGCTGGGAAAAGCATGTTACGAGGCAGAGAACGGCCAAGTGCAAAGGCAGGGAAATTAGGGCTTCTAAGAACAAAGCCCAGTGTAGAAGGAGTGCAGCGGAGCCAGTGGAGGGGCTTTACAGATGAAGCTGAAGAGGCAGGCAGCCAGGAGCCGCCAGCACGGGACCGAACCTTGGTCTGACCGAGTCCAAAGCCTCTATACTTTCTACTACTCTTCTGATACCTATGCAGAGGGTGCCAACTAAACTAAGGCAGAGTCAGGACAAATTTTTCTCATAAGAAAAGACTAGAATAGAATGAAATCAGCCTCCCTCAGACTGACAGCAATTCTGGAACTAAGGAGCCTGCGGGCTACAAACCATAGGGTTGTAAACAGTCAGACACGACTCAGTGACTGAGCGTTCATGTGTGCTGGGACTGAATGAAGAAATGTTTTATCTTCCTCGTCTATCTATGGAGCTAAAAGTAGGACCTCCTGACAAAGGCCCTCCATCCGTCACACAAAATTAACAGGAACATAACTGGAGGCAATGCTGGTGCTCCGAGGTTGAGCCACACCACGGTGGTGATGACAGAAAGACTGAGTGTCCCAGGGAACGGGCTTATGTACTCTTAAGGCTTTTGACCACAAGCTTACTTCTGTTTAGAAGTTAACTTTTAGTTCAGTTGGTAAAGAATCCGCCTGCAATGCAGGAGACCCTGGTTCCATTTCTGGGTCAGGAAGATCCTCTGGAGAAGGTATAGGCTACCCACTCCAGTATTCTTGGGCTGCCCTCGTGGCTCAGCTGGTAAAGAATCTGCCTGCAATGTGGGAGACCTGGGATCCATCCCTGGGTTGGGAAGATCCCCTGGAGAAGGAAACGGCTACCCACTCCAGTATTCTGGCCTGGAAAATTCCACAGACTGTATAATCCATGGGGTTGCAAAGAGTTGGACACGACTAAATGACTTTCACTCACTTTAACTTACTTATGGTATTCATAACCATAAGTGCCATTTTTCCAGGTGATTGTCACAATTTATAGATGAAATAAATGACTGCCCTATATTTACTAGGGATATATGTCATGAGTCAAAACTTTGGCCACATAGATAAAAGTGTGAGCAGTGATATAAAATAAGACCTTTTATTGATTAAAAAAAAATGCCTTTAACAAAAGATTTTGCTTTTAAGAGTTCTTACAAGTCACAGTCTAACATTACTAGTCCCCTTTCATCACCTAAGGTAATTAAATATGTCTCTCTAACAAAATCTATTATTAATCTGGGTATTAAACTAAAGTTCAGCATCAGAATGGCATATACAAAACACATTGATTTTCTCATTCAGGGATCACTAGTGCACCCTCAGTAATTGGTTAAAAACAAACAAAGCAACAACAACCACAACTCGAGGAAACTAAAAAAATATAAAATAATGCCTAAATACATCTACTTTAAAAAAAGGTTGGTCAGACTAAATAGATATACTTTTATTTCACAATCAGCATAACTATTACTTACTATTTTCATCAAGAAAAGGCAGTTTAGGTTCATCTCTAAGAGTCACTAATCATAAACAAGTAGCAGAAAATAAATTCTGGCCACAGGCTCACAGTAAACTTTTGTTGCTAAGTTTATACTTATATAGCTCATAAAGTATGAATGTTAATCATTGGTTAATAACAGCCAATAATTCAGTTTCTGCCATGCAGAGAATTACTTTAATGCTTTCTGGCCATTAAATAATCAGTCTAAGCTTGAAGAATTAGGTGGACATTAAAAAAATGAAGAGAAAAACTGATACATCACCCACTTCTGCAGAAAGGCAGAGGAAGCTTTGGGCATTCACTTAGGGTAGAACCTTTCCTACCAGATCCCTTAATTCATCTGGGTGTGCTAAGAATTAGTTCTAAAAAGAAATATTATTGAAAACATACGACACGACTGTCATGCCTACTGTGCTGCATCTGTGACACTATACAAGCATTAGCTACAGCTATGATTTACGACACAGATTCACCAAAGAAGCTGGGCTGCAGGCCAAGAATGTAAGTGCCTTCTGCCTCCAACAGCGTCCTTGGCACTTGTTTTCTTAAAATTATGCTACATGTATAGGCCAAGTCAAGTCTATGTGCTTTTGCACAATATATATTCTGAGCAATATGTCTGCTTAATGCAATATTAAAATAGCAACCAGGACACTTTGATTTTCTTCATAAACACAATGGATCAGAAACAACTCCCTCTTTTCTCTTCTACTTGAATTTTTAGTTGACAACGTAAGGAGAAAGGATGCGCCTCAATAATGTGTACTAAGGCATCTGGGGGCAGCTTATGCCAAAGCCAGCAATTTCTCAGTCTTACCAGGAGTAAACCTTTCTGTAGATGACATGAAGACAAATTTTTTTCCAAAGCTCACCTCAGTGTTTAACTCAAAACACAGGCATCTTTAGTGGTATACAAGCATGCTTTAAGGATCCATTTTTCTCATAAAATCTTTTGTAATATGTCACAGTTTGAAGACTGAAGGTTTTGACTCTCTTATGGTAGAGGTTTAAAGAATAAGGGCAGGGAAAGGATCAGGTAACAAGACGACAAGGATGGCAAAGATATCAAACACACAACTCTGCAACAGTGCGTCCTTTAGGGCACCCAAAAAGATAACACCATTCTGTCCTCCTTAGGAAATGTTAGACCTGCTATGACGACTTTCAACTTGGGTTTAAAAAAGATCTTCATTCATCATTTATGTATTAAGCACATATGGAGAGAAGGGAAAGAGGGAGAAAATTCTACTTCTTTATCCCACTGCTCTCACAGCACTGCTCTGCTGTCTAAAAGGTCACTAACACCAACTTCAAGAGCCTTTTCTCAGATCCCTTCCTCCTTGACTCACATACATCTCCTAGATACTTTCCATCACAGAAATTTGTGCCTTTTAAAATGTTTTCCTATTTATCATCTCAGTCATAACTTCATCAGTTTACTATCAAACTTACATCTCTAGTTCTGAACTGTCTCCTGAGACGCATCTTCACCTCAATGACCCTGATATCCGCAATCTGGCTTGTTGGCACTGACAATAAGCTTCAAACCAAACACATTATTCATCAGTTACTCCATCAAGACAAGTGGTTCCACCAATCCCTTGTTTTATGAGGCCAAGACATCACCTGGCCCAGGATCCTAAGTACACACCTTGAGTTGCTGCTCTCCTGCTCCATTCTCAACAGATTTCTGGATTTTCTCCTTATAATGCTGTCTCCATCATTTACATTCTCATCTGTGTTCAGGTACTCATTCTCTCCTACCTGGACTACTTTATGAGCCTCTTTCTTATCTCCTTACCTCAAGTCTTCTTTTGTTCCAATGTATCTTTTACAAACTTGCAAAATTGATTTTTCTATGGTACACCTATTATTATTTGGCATTTCATCAAGTCTTCAACAATTACTATATTACATATAGACTCTTTATCTTCTTTAGATATACAGGTAAGTGTATCATGTTATAAAGAAAGCTGTTTTGACCCATTTTTACAGAGACTTTTTACTAAGGTTGGTAGAAGATTAACCAAATTAACATACAAGTAGTAGATATTAAATAAGGATTGATGTGGGCAAAAACCTAGGCTTAACTACCTATCAGGATTCTTTATTTTAATTTTTAATGGTTAAGTGAAACTTGTAAGTTGTTTAACTAATGATTGACTGCTGCCTTTCAGCCAAGGGTCAGAATAGCTGATTTCCAACTCATGTGAGGATGGCACAAACTTCACATTATGTGCTTTAGAAACAAATCAGTAAGGCTGAAGTACAGATAAAAGGATATCTGAAAATTAAAGCTATACTACTTTCATTAAAAGAAATATTCATCAATAAACCAGTGCTTTAATGAAGAGTAAAATAATCCAATGAAAAGAAAGAAAAGTCACCTGGTCAGGCATTGCCACTTAATATTTAATAACTTTGCTCTATCTCAACTTGTAAAAATTTTAGCCAACATTACTGATCACTTCTTATCAACATTAGATAAACTGGGAAGAGTTTATTGCTTCAAAATGCTAACTCAATTTGAAAATTTAACATTACTCTAATAGGAATGTGGCATACACTACTACAGCAATTTCACATTAGTTCATATGCCTATTTGGTTAATCTCTGTCTGCCTCACTAGACTAATTTATGGTAGAGCAGGTGCCATCTATTTTAATATGTTCCTGAAAGACACAAAACTTAAAATTAATTTAAAATATGATATAGTCCCAATAAAAATATCATAGTCTTCCTGCCTAACCCCACCACTGGGGCTAGCTAAATTATTTAAAAACCATTTGGAAGAAAAAAAAACTGGTTTATTAAAAAATAAGAGAAAAGATAGCGCTATCAGATTTTATTTAACTTATATGCAGAGTACATCATGAGAAACACTGGGCTGGAGGAAGCACAAGCTGGAATCAAGATTGCCGGGAGAAATATCAATAACCTCAGATATGCAGATGACACCACCCTTATGGCAGAAAGCAAAGAAGAACTAAAGAGCCTCTTGATGAAAGTGAAAGAGTGAAAAAGTTGGCTTAAAACTCAACATTCAGAAAACGAAGATCATGGCATCTGGTCCCATCACTTCATGGCAAATAGAATGGGGAAATAATGCAAACAGTGAGAGACTTTATTTTGGGGGCTCCAAAATCACTGTATATGGTGACTGCAGCCATGAAGTTAAAAGACACTTGCTCCTTGGGAAAAAAGCTATGACCGACCAACCTAAATAGCATACTAAAAAGCAGAGACATTACTTTACCAACAAAGGCTTGTCTAGTCAAAGCTATGGTTTTTCTAGTAGTCGTGTATGGATCTGAGAGTTGGACTATAAAGAAAGCTGGATCCCAAAGAATTGATGCTTTTGAACCATGGTGCTGGAGAAGACTCTTGAGAGTCCCTTGGACAGCAAGGAGATCCAACCAGTCCATCCTAAAGGAAATCAGTTCTGAATATTCATTGGAAGGACTGATGCTGAAGCTGAAACTCCAATACTTTGGCCACCTGATGTGAAAGAACTGACTCATTTGAAAAGACCCTGAAGCTGGGAAAGACTGAAGGCAGGAGGAGAAGGGGCTGACAGAGGATGAGATGGTTGGATGGCACTGTCGACTCAATGCACATGAGTTTGAGCAAGCTCCGGGAGTTGGTGATGGACAGGGAAGCCTGGGGTGCTGCTGTCCTTGGGGCCACAAAGAGTCAGAGACAAGTGAACTGAACTGATCAGATTTTAAAACTTACTGTAAAATATTTCTAATTAGGAGTGTGGTTCAAAAAAAAAATGAGGTACTACTTCATGGATAGACTGATGAATGTAATAGAAAAGAAAATCTAAAATGAGATGGAAATTGCTTTGATCATACACATGTGATTACATCATTAGCTCACACGAACTTAAAACAATGCAAAGATTCACGACTCTGCACACTAATTTTCTCCATTTATCATCATTTCTATGTTTCTGTCTTAGTTATCAAATTAGAACTGTTCTTCAGTAATGCTGCAATTATTCAAAAAAAACCCTTGCATAAAATACAATTTTATGCTGACAAAAGCATTTAAAAGTACAAAAGAGCAGTGAATTTCCTCTTAAATCTTACACTAAATAAGTCCTTCTTTAAACACTTTCAGAACTAGATGATCATGATAAATACTGGACCTGGGTATTACAAAAAGCACACACATACTCTTTAGTGAATATCCCCCGAGGGCCAGTGGCTGTGCCCTGGTTAGCATCCAGCGCGTGCTTTTCCAGAATATTGCGGGCAGCTGGACTTAAACGGAACCTAAGAAGAAAATATAAAATTAAAGGAACCAATTAACACATTTGATTCTAAATGTCAACAGCTTTGCTGATAATCAGAAAACTAAGGACGTATAATGAACCTAAAACAACTCCTATAGACAGTGACAGTCAAATAAGTTAATCCATAACAATCTGATTTATTTTACTAATAAGACACTTTCATACCAATTTAATTACTATTCTGAAATATTATAAGAAACTATATTGTTCCTTCATGTAGTTTTTATTACAGTAAGATATGTGTAAAATTTACCATTTGAAGCATTTTTAGGCGTTTTTATTGAGTGGATTAAGTACAGTAACAACACTCTGCAGCCATCACCACCATCCATCTCCAGAACTTTATCATCCTTCCAAAATGAAACTCCACACCAATGAATAACTCTCCATTCCTTCCTCCCACCGGCCCCTGGCAACCATCACGGTGCTCTCTGTCTTTGCTAATTTGACTACTCTAAGTAACTCGTAAGTGAAATCATTCATTATTTGTCTTTTTGTGATTGGTTTATTTTACCTACATAGCTTCAAGATTTATCCATATTATGTGTCAGCATTTCTTCCCTTGTTAAGACTAACATTCCATTGTGTATATATATATACGTGTACAATATATAAATACACATATATATTGTATATTGAGCTCTAATACTTGTCAGAAACTCAAATGCAGGTAGTTAGAAATGTGTGTTAAAATTCTAATTCCATTTTATATCAGTTATACATTTGAAATTGGAATTCACATTACAGTAATTAGGATTCCATAAATAGGAACACAATATGAAATTTGGTAAACTGAATTCCATTCTGGAATCTTAAAACCTAACTCAGGAATTCAATGCAGACACTAAATATTTGTTTTGCTTGCCACAGGATGTATAGGGCCTTCACAGTACTTGGAATATTTAAGTATTCAATACTATTTGTCTATGGAATAAACAATGATAGTAAAATAATCATTCCTAGACCTCAGTTTCCTAAAAGAAGAAAAGGAAGGGCCAGCAACTTCTTACTTAATCTACAAAGATGTTTTAAATAGGATAATGATTAAAATATTCCAAAAGTTGCACAATCTTTAAAAAAAAACAACCCACAAACATTATTCAAGTAAGTGTCCCTTGTGGTTCGGATGGTAAAGAATCTGCTTGCAATGTAGGAGACCTAGGTTCAATCCCTGAGTCAGGAAGATTCCCTGGAGAAGGAAATGGCTACCCACTCCACTATTCTTGCCTGGAGAATCCCATAGACAGAGTAGCCTGGCAGGCTACAGTCCATGGTGTCGGACACGAGTCAGACACGGACAGAGTCGGACACAATTGAGCAACTAATACTTAACCATGTTCACATTTAGATCAAAAATATATTTAAGAATGTACCATTCTGGAGAAGGGAATGGCAACCCACTCCAGTATTCTTGCCTGGAGAATTCCACGGACAGAGGAGCATGGCAGGCTACAGTCCATGGGGTCTCAAAGAGTTGGACACGACTGAGTGAATTTCACTGTCATTTATTCAAATAAACATACTCACTGCAGTTTTCCTGGTGGGTGTTCCTTCTTGACAGGGGTAGCAATCTGTGGCTCTGGTGAGGGGGGAGGCACTGATGGTTTTGCAGCTGGTGGTGGAGGACCTGTATCTTTAGGAATTTCAACATGTTTCCAATCTTCTCCTTCTTCAACTAGCAAACCAATCAGTGAACCCAACCGTATATTTTTAGATCCTTCCGCCACCTATATTTTAAAAAGAAAATAATTGCAGAGAAAGATTCATGATTTCGTGAAGTAGTTTATTCTTTGGATAATTCTGTACCTGTTAGAAATCTCTCTTAAAAGGAGCTAAAACCTACATCTGAGCTAGCCTACCTCCTCCCTTCCACTCACCACGTTCCTTGCCTAAGTTCCTTCACTTACCCCTTCACCACTCTCCTCCTTCGTTACTAACACTAACTCCTGAAATTAAAAAAAAAACAAAAACCAACAGAGAATGTCGCCTCTTTCTGACAGGCTTCAAATACGTAAGAGCTACCATTACCATCTTCCTTTTGATGTCATTCAGTACAAATCTAAAATAAGAGTTGTAGTACATATCTTAACTATTTGTCTTTCCCAGATAGTTTCCACAATGGCTTAGGAATTCCACCTCATAAGGGATTAACTCCTTCAAATAAGTCATATGCACTAAAATTAAAGTAAAATCTTTTCAGTAAACTTAGTCTCTGGAAAAAAATGTCCCATTGTATGGATGGAATTGGTTAATTACTTTGGTTAACAATAAGTGTGTGTGTGTGTGTGTGTGTGTGTGTGTGTGTGTGGTTAGTCTCTCAGTTGAGCCCAACTCTCTGTGATTTCATGGACTGTAGCCCATCAGGCTTCTCTGTCCATGGGATTCTCTAGGCCAGAATACTGGAGAGGGTAGCCATTCTCTTCTCCAGCGGATCTTCCCAACCCAGGGATCGAACCCAGGTCTCCCATAGTGCAGGCAGATTCTTTATCATCGGAGCCACCAGGGAAGTCCGTAGTAAGTGTCCTTTCCACATTTCTTTTTCCCTTGTATGTATAATTACAAAATCTAAGACATAAAGTAAAAACCTCATGAATTTTCTGTCAGTATATGAGAAACATGGTAGTGTCTTAGCTAACCATTCTTTCATAGATAATGTCAATTAAATGCATAAATAAAGGCAAGATGATTTTTTAATGCAAATATACTTTAAGCATTTTGGCAGGGTTAATTTACAAAGAAAAGGTTGATTCATATTTAATTATTAAAAGAAGTCCCAGGAGAACCTTCAGATGATATTATAAGTTCAGTACTGCAGGAAAATGTCATTCCTTTAAAATTTTCTATTATTCTCTTTCAATTACTTTAAATAAGGTTCATTAGAAACATACTTTAATGAACAATATACTGTAGGATGTTCACTAATACAGTAATTAAAAGTAAAAGTGTGACAGAATGGGGTTGACATTTCTAAGTAACACTAATTTTCATGCTTATTAGTATGTGCACTATTAAAATAATAAGTTTTGAGAGTTAGGAAGCTTCCTTAATTTACTAATTACTGATGGAGCAAAATACATATAAAAAATGGTATATAAAACTAAATAAAGATGTTTAATAAACAGCAGCTGAGGAAAAATGTTAAACAATCCAAGAACAATTTGTTTGTTTGTCACTTACTAAAAAGTTTTACTTCTTTGGATTGCTCATTTTTTTTTAACTATGTCAAACAGATGAGTTAAGATTATTAATAGGTTAACATTTTTTTTCTTTTAAAAATGTCTATTTGCTTGCTTATGAACTGCTAACTCAAAATCACAAAGTAAAGTGACCAATTTTCTTAAAAAATTGGTAGAAAGTATTAAGTGATATGAAGTCCATTTGATGTTAATTCCTATCAAAACTGAACCAGAAACAGGATCAATATTCAAGTTCAAAGAACACCACTCAAATAAAAGCATGTTTAAAAAAAGGAAAGGTTTATCCTAGAGATATCAACAGGTTTCTGAAATCAGATATTATACTGAATCTGAAACTGACACCTCACCTTCTGTTTCATTTACTGCAATAAATTATATAAATGATTCCGTATATACCCTACCTATTGATATCTTCAGAAGTAGGCAATAATGAGCATTTAGTATCATTTTCCTTTTCACCATATCTAAGTATTAAGTAAATTTTATTTTTAACTATTCATATTTTTCCATTAAAAAAATGACATGATGGAATATGAAACCCAAATGCAATGAACAATGGTATACTACCACACAACTTGAATATATTAATAGAAAGTAAAATAAAACAATGTCCATTATAGTTCCATTTAAAGCCACACTAAACTCCCTGGTGGCTCAGAGGTTAAAGCATCTGCCTGCAATGCAAGGGTTTGATCCCTGGGTCAGGAAGATCCCCTGGAGAAGGAAATGGCAAGCCACTCCAGTATTCTTGCCGAGAGAATCCCATGGACGGAGGAGCCTGGTGGGCTAGTCTACATCGTCGCAAAGAGTTGGACACAACTGAGCGACTTCACCTTCACTGTCACTAACGTCACTATACAAACTTAAAGACCACTTCTCTTTTTCTATTCCCTTAGTGCTGTAAGAGATCTTTTAGAGGTGTGCTAGTTTCCTGCATTTATTTGCTTATGTTGTAGTCAGCAAATATTTAAAACTGGTGAAGACTCACTAACAAAAGAATAAAATATGCTCTTTTCAAAGCTGTGTTGGGAACCACAGGAGCCTTTGTCACTGCCCCGCGTTAGGACTGTGGGTGTGCTCTGCTCTACGACAGTATCTGGAGCTTAATGACGCCTCAGAGGCCCAGGTCTTTGCCCAGGCACTTGACTTATTTGATCAAAACTCTCTCCTACTCTTGTATCACTGATTTCTTGATACTAAAAGAAAGAGATTTACACTTAGTTCTGCTAAAACAGCTCAATAATGCTCAAATATTGGATCTAGAGTCTGTCATTTAAATTAATAGGCTCCCCTCCCAATTTTTACAGGTTCTTTGGGTTTCAATGCTGGCTCTGCTACTGACTAGTTATGTGACCTTGGTGAGGTTTATCTCACCCTGCCTGCTTCTGCATCTGTAAAATGGAAATAATAATAGTAACTACTTCACAGAATTATTATATGAAATAAATGAGTTATATATAAGACACTTAGAATAGTACCAGACATCTAGGAAATGCTACATAGATGGGAAAGATGCTATTATTATGATTACAGTAGTGTCTTTCTCCAAAGTTTTTTTTGTATAACATATATATATATATTTAAATTCATACCTTATGTACATGTAGATGGACATATTTATTTACTTCTCCCCCTTTTTTTTTTCCAACTTTTTGCCCTCAAGTTCTATCTGTGTTGTTACAAATAGCAAGATTTCACTCTTAGTATTCCACTGTGTATTTATACTCTCGTTTCTTTATCCATTTACTCACTGATGGACACTTAGGTAGTTTCTGTATCTTGGCTGTTGCAAATAATCCTGGAGTAAACATGGGAGTGCGGATATCTTTTTGAGTTAGTGTTTTCTTTTCTTTGGGTAAATATCAGAAGTGGAACTGCTGGATCATATGATAGTTCTATTTTTAACCGTTAGTAACCTCCATACTGCTTCCCATAGTGGCTGCACCACCAAGAGTTTACATTCCCACCAAGAGTACACAGGAGTTCTCTTTTCTCCACATCCTCACCAACACTTGTTTCTTATCTTTTTGGTACAGCTATTCTAACAGTTGTGAGGTAATACCTCATTGTGGTTAGGTTTGCATTTCTCTGATGATTAATGATGTTGAGCATCCTTTCCTGTAACTGTTGGCCATCTGCATGTCTTCTTTGGAAAGATGTTTATTCAGATCTTCTGCTTGTTTGTTTTTTTCTATTGAGTTGTATGACATCTTTATGTATCTTGGATATCAGATATATGACTTACACATATTTTCTCCCATTCTGTAGGTTGCCTTTGCATTTTGCTGATGGTTTCCTTTGCTGTAGAAAGCTTTTCTGTCTGATGTATTCCCACTTGTTTATTTTTGCATCAAAAATCATAGCTGAGACCTATGTTAAGGACCTTACCAAGTTAGGGTTAGGATTAGGGTCATTTGTAAAACAAAAATTTACTCAACATGGATCAAGCGGGAACCCCTCATTGCTAAAGGTTGAAAATTCATGCAAAAAGGCCCAGCCACGAGGCTGGCAGCACCAGCGTGTGAACAGCGGCATGTGAGGCACTGAGGTGATGAGCCTATGATGAACTACTGCTCAATATACATATACACCCAGAGTCTGAATTCTATCCATAGGCCCAGACCCCCGGTATGAGTTCTCTTTACCAGAGACATCCCCACAAGCTGAAATGTATCATCTGCAAAAGTGCTAAGAGACAGCCCCTCTAATAAGCTCACCAGTCTACCCCAGGATATGAGACACTGAGGGCCCGAGATAGCTGCAGCAGCGCTTCCCAGGAGAGACACTGTTTGAGGGGCCGCGTTCCATGAAAGGTGCTCATAAATACTGTCTGTTTTGATTTGACATTAAAAAAAAATCAGTAAGTTAAGAAATTATTTAACTAGTTTTCTTCTTTAAAACAGAACAGCTTGAGAGTTGCTAAGTGAGGACTGAAGGAGCACACACAATGGTTAGTAGAAATGAGCTGAGTCACACGACTGACTTAAAAGTTGGTTTGAAACCAGTCCAGATTTTCCCATCATAGTTTGAACCATTATACAGTTTGAAATTTTGTTCTTTAATGTATATATATTTAACTTACATGCACAATGCACAGTGGTTTAAAAGGAAGATGTGTAAGACACAAGGAAGCAGAAAACAGATCAACGACAAGCTAAAATGCAAAGGGGAGGAGCACCACTTAAGTCCTCGAGTACCGGTATGCCTGCCACTCAAGTGCTGGGCACTGTTCTTGCCCGGTATTCACTCATTCAATTCTCTTAAAAACCTTCTGAAGTCCTATTACTATTCCCACATATAGATGAGGAAACTGATGCTGTGAAGGAAAGGCTAGATAACTTGCTCTAGATCACAGGGCTAGTAACTCGGGAGTCAAATGCTGTGACACCAGAGACAACATTCAATATGATCAGTATCGTGTCCGTAAATTACATTCACAGGATCAAAACGATCACCTAGCACCTCAAGACAGTGCTGTTTTTACAAGGAAGCCTAAAAAAGAAGAGCAGATGATAAACGATTTAATTTTTAGTTCATGGGAAACACAGACTCATTTATTACTTTAATGTCATTTATCCATTTCAGTATTAAAAATTTAGAACTGAGACTATTTGCCATTTGGTTGAATTTGCTCTGGGCTTTGAGAGGATATTTTCTCAATTAAAAATACAGTCTATGAAGAAGAATCAACTGCAAGGTCTTACAACTTCAAATTTCAACAGATAATTTTCAAACTACAAAAGGTAATTTTGAAGAAGACTGCAAACAATTTAACAAAATATAAGGGAGGATAAGAGGGAACCTAACAATAAAATAAAACCACAGTGAAAAAAATCCATTCTTTAGAAAATACCAGTGACACAGTACTGGAGTGAGATATAGCGAAGAAATTGAATCAGAGGAACAGTACCAAAAATAATTATGATCTGTTGTTTTTGTAATAGGTTTCTCAGGTGCTTCGAGTAAAAGAATCCACCTGCAAATGCAGGAGATGCAAGAGACACAGGTTCAATCTCTGGGTCGGGAAGATCCCCTGCAGTGGGAAGTGGCAACCTGCTCCAGTACTCTTGCCTGGGCAATGCCATGGGCAAGAGAAGCCTGGCAGGCCACACAGTCCATGGGGCCACAGAGAGGTGGACACCACTGAACACTACTTTTTGCAATATGTGGATGATCAATAAAGGAATTTAAAAATCTATTTTAATATATATAGATGTCAAAATTTAGAAAAATTCTATTTTTGAAAACTGTTTTGAAGAGTAACAGCCTACCCCCAAATAAAAATCAATGACTATATTGCCAATCAACTAAAATTTTAAAAATTTATGTTTAAATATATCCTAACAGCTTACATTCACTTCATCCTCAAAAGCATCCTGACTTGTATGACAAATTATATAGTAACCCTAAATATATTTGAAGCCAATCTTAAACTCTTCAGAGTGTTATTTAATCACTAAGTCATGTTCAACTCTTCGCGACCCCATAGACTGTAGCCCTTCAGGCTCCTCTGTCCATGGAATTTCCTAGGCAAGATTACTGGAGTGGGTTGCCATTTCCTTCTCCAGGGAAACTTTCTAACCCAGGGATCGAACCTGTGTTTCCTGCATTAGCAGGCAGATTCTTTACCAATGAGCCACCAGAGAATCCCCTCCATTTTATTACTTTACCCCTTAAAACATCTGCTATCTAATTTGCTGAGTAATAAATTTAAGATTAAACTTATGAACTGATACATGTGTAACAGTTTAAGGTTTTTACATGACAATTTACTTGTGTGATTAAATGATACTTTAACAACTCTCCCATTAACTTAATTGGAAATAAATCATAAAATTATCTATACTGGCAGCAGTTATTCTTTATTAATATTATTAAGAATGTCTAAGCTTTTTCCTGGCTCTAAATGAGCCATCAGGACTTCCCTGGTGGCTCAGACAGTAAAGCATCCGCTTATAATGCAGGAGACCTGGGTTCAATCCCTGGGTTGAAAAGATCTCCTGGAGAAGGAAATGGCAACCCATTTCCCATCAAGAATAAGAATGCAGTATTCTTGCCTGGGAAAATCCCATGGACGAAGGAGCCTACTAGGCTACAGTCCATGGGGTCACAAAGAGTCGGACACGACTGAGCGACTTCACTTTTCTTTTTCAAGCTTTTTTTCTGGCTCTAAATGAAATACAATAATTAATATTTTATATTTAAAATGGAACTCAGATGTAAAAATTATGATTACTAAGAAAGGAATAAAATCGGGGTGGGGGAGAAAATAAAAAACTCTCTAAGACTATGGAAATAAATCCCTATGAAAAGCAAAATAGGTTATATTTCTTAATCTTTCAAACATGTGGGCAAACTGAAAACTGGAGTTTTATATCATCACCTGCCTTTTAATAAGCTCAATTAACCAACTCCTTGATTCTGAAAGTAAGATTCTCTAACATGTGTTCCTATAAAAATCATTTTATTATGGGTGCTAATGTGAGAATTATTCCAGAATGAAAGACAAAGGTGTAACTTGCGAATGGGAAGGTTAAGAATGGAGGGGGTGCGGTAAAAGGCTTTAAAAATATCAGTTATACCACCTTAATCTTCCCTCCATTTCCCCCCTATAAAATTGCACGCACTGTGATATGAATATACTCCCATTCCTATTATCCAAAATGCATGTGGAATAGTAATAAAGCCACAGAGCTCTAAAGCACATACATACAGCCTTTGGCAAGGAAACAGCTATTTGCACCACTAAAGCTGTTATCAATCACACTGCCTCACACCACCTTTTCAGAGCTTTGGGGCCCAGATAAATAGGCGCTCCTGACCTAAGACATCATTATTAATTTGAAATGTATTACTAAGCACCTGAGTGAGAAATGCTATCAACTCTAGAAGACTTTCATAGCCAAACAATCCAGAACCGAGGCCAAAGACACAGCTTGCCAAAAGCACACACAGCTGGGCTTATTACATGTGCTAATTCAAACGTTTTTCCTTTACAAATGCTGCATAAATTAGTGAAAGAAACTATTTTTGGTAAGAACATTTACTTTTTTCTAGTTATAAAGGTACTGAACTTTTAGTCTTCCATTCATATTTCCTCCTAGGAAGTATTTTCAAAAATGTGTTTTAACATGGCTATCAATAGGGAAGATGTCAATTGAAAGGAATTTGACAAATTAGAATGTAAAAATATTAAGTATGACATTCCAAAGTACAGTCTCTGGATAGAATGTACAAAAGAAGGCATTATATCCATGGTCCAAGTGGAGGTGAGCTGATGGCTTAGGAGTGAGACCACATTGAGGGACTACCAAGAGATGTGCAACGTGTCTGTACAAACCACACTGCAGAGGGATGAAGGGACACTTAATGTCTAGTCACAAAAACCAACACAAATCATGAGCTAAATATGCAGGCTGAACCCGGTCACCAAGACTGAATGAGTAAGTGTAATAATAATGGGAACAGTGATGGTTACCAGCACTTGGTGGGTGATAGGCCTCGTAATGAGCATATATGTATTATCTCAATCTCTACTATTACCCCATAACCTAGGGTATTACAACTACCTCCACTTTACTAGGAATGCTAAAGAATTTGCCAGTCATGACATAACTAATAACTGGCAGAACTGATCATCTATATGAATCAGGTAACAGTGTGATTCCAGAGCCTATGATCTTAGCTGCTATACCACACTATCCATTAACTGTCCTAGAAGGTAAGAAACAAACACACTCTATCAGTGAGTATACCATGTAACCGCAGACAGGCTTCATGCATTTTATTTCACTTACTTTTCATATAAACTCTAATATTCCATTATAAGAAAATGCTTATTATAGAAAATTAAGAATATAGAGAAAAACAGAAAAAGAGCAGGAGAATCATTTAGTTCTACTACCCAAAGACAAACCTCAAATTTTTATAACACTTTATTCTAATCTTATCTATATTTATATTTTTATTTAAAGTTCTGTAAGACTGTAATCACCATCTATATGTAATTATAAAAGCATTTTTCCAAAATATTTTGAATTTTTCTTAACTTATAATGAAATCACATTTTTTCCTAGGAATTACTTTTTAATGGCTACATGGTATTTCCTTCTGTTAATTAAGTAACCTCTCTTGTATTGCTACACATTTTTGTTGAAGGGTTACACTAACTTCAGCATGTAATAATACAACTAAAGTTTTCCAAGTAACAGTTTCATATTTTTAATTAGTTATAAAGCAAAGACTGTTAAAGAGAAGTTTTCAAAACTACAGTATATTAAAACTTAGACCTAAAAGGAAATGACTTTGGTTTTACTAGACCCACAGCATATTTTCTTTTGCTCATGTAAAAGAAAATATGCTATCAAAAGATATGAGTGTCAACAACATGCAGGAATGTGAAATATTCCACACACATATCTTTTAGGGCTTCCCAGGTAGTGCAGTGGTAAAAATCTACCTGCCCATGCAGGAGAGACATGGGTTTGATCCCTAGGTCAGGAAAATCCCCTGGAAGAGGAAATGCCAACCCATTCCAGTATTCTTGCCTGGGAAATCCTATTGACTGAGGAGCCTGGTGGATTATAGTCCATGGGGTCACAAAGAGTCAGACACGACTGAGCACATAATCACAGATACATTTTTATGCAATTATATTTTAAGCAACTGTAAAAATATAAAGGATGAATAAAACTGTAAGGATGAGGAAGTATCAGGAAACTTAGTGTGGCTATGAAACCCACATGTAAGACTCTGCACAGGACAACTTCAAATAATCTTGTCTAGTGAAAGGAGATGAGCTGACTTTATACATCTGTTAGGCCTGGGAGTCCTGAGGATAGATGAAGATAAGATTTCTAGTTTTTATGAGACTACAGTAAAACATTTCTTTAGAAAAAAATTTACCAACCACAAACTTGGAAACTGCAAACTCAAGCTTTAACTACTGTTCTCTTTGTCTTTAAATTTCACCTCAAACACTTCTCTCATCCCTCAGGTCAGAATGCTTCTCATTTTCCACTAAAGAACCCCCAATATTGAGCATCTTTATCATAGTTGAAATAGTTCTATGTTGTCTGATCATCACTCATTATTATTAGACCTAACACTGAAATATTTTAAATATCTGAACTTAAAATGTATTATGTAGATATAATACAAAACACAACCACAACAACATAAACAAAGAGGTACAAATAAACACTAACTCAATTTTAAAGAACTTGACAGTTAAAAACCTTCATCCTGTTGAAGAAAATCAAAAGAAAAACTTACCACTATTTTGGCCAAGATGCCATCATCACTTGCATCTAAGGTTACCACAGCTTTGTCAGTCTCTATTTCACATAAGGCATCTCCAGCACTCACAGCTTCACCTACAAAACAAGACTGGGTTTGTTTTGTTTTTTTAAATATGAATATTAGTTATGTGAGTTGGTGAGTGTAAAGTGTTTAAAACATTTTAATAAGTATCAAAATAGTCAACAGCTATTTCTGGGCTGTGGAATGACAAGTAATTCTCATACTGTGTATATGTTTCTGTTTTATGTGTATAAGTATGCTTTCTCACATTTTCCAAAATCCCACTAATGACATAAGTTATATCTCTTATAATAAAAAAGTGATTACAGAGATTGTTGAGCAAATATTAAATCACATTTTATGGAGAATAGTAGGGGATGCATATCCTCCTCTGAACAAATCAATTCCAGACCCCACAGTCCTTTCTTTTGAATATATTTTGACTACTATTCCTTAAGAAAACAGATTTACAATTAATAGAACCTCTTTAACATCTTAAGCGAGTTCAGAAACCCTGCCAGCACAGAACAAAAATGAATAAAAACATATGAAGCATGATGAGAGAAAATCAAAGACACAGCTAAGGTCAAAGAAATGTTTCTGTGCAACAGAAATGGTATGGATATTCAAAAATGCTGAGCAGAAACTTACCTGCTGGCTTCTGGATCTAAAAGCAGGTACAGAGGAAGGGTGATATATAGTGGTTTTCTTTGGCGCAAAGGGAGCTAAAAGCAGGGGACCTACTAACCTCGACTCTCTTCCTATGGCTAGGGCCGGAGCAGGGCTCTGCTTACACCAGAAGACTGATAAGACAAGGAACCCAAACCTCTGCCTAGAGCTATGGCTTTAAATCAGAAGTGTGGGTCTAATAAGACACTAATAAGGGAACAAAAACTACCTGAAGACCAGGCACAGAGCCAAGCCATGCTCTGGTTCCATCAGTGCATCTGCCAGTATACCAAGCATCAACAAGATCTAGCAACATCCCTAGACTGAGGGGTGGGGAGGGGGAGACTCAGGAACAGGCGGGAAGGCACTGAAACGAAAACAAAAACATCCCCCTCAAAAGTAAATGGCAAAACAAAGTTCCAAAACATGAAGAAATTTAATGCCAAGAAGGAAAACCACAGAAATCAGGAAGCGACTCAGAAATCCATTTCAGATGCAATCTGAACAGTGCAACCCACCAAAAATTTTAAAATAAGTATCTTAAGGATGTTCAGAAACAGAAACAAAAGTAAAAGATCCATCACAAGAACAAGAGATTAAAAAAGAAAAATAATGTACAGAAACGAAACTATCAGGTTTAAAGGAAAAAAAAAACTAAATTGGAAATTTTAGAAATGAAAAAAATTTTATATATATATTAAAAAAACCATCAATGGATATGTTCTACAGGTGAGGTAGTGAAAGAATGATTTAGTAAATTAAAGACAGCTTCAATGGACTACCTGGAACTTAATATGAGCATACAAAAAGTTAAGTAGAAAAGAGCAGCTAAGGACATAAACTGAGGCTGCAACATTTGTCCAAAGGAGTTCCAAGGGAAGAGATGGGAGAGAACAGTGGAGAAACAGTAACTGAAGAGATAATTGCTGAGAATTTCCTAGAGCTGAAAAGAGATATGTATTTTCAAAATGAAAGAGTACTAAATGAGTTTACAGTGTGGTGATTTATGATGTATTGACTAGGAGGGGATATAGGGAGTCTTGGAACTTGCTGGAAATATTCTGCATTGTGACTAGGTGTTGGTAACCTGGACACATGTGCATATAAAAATTAACTGAGTTTACACTTTGTGCAGGCAATACCTTGATAAAAAGAATTACTGCATACACGTGACTCCACATTGTAGATACACTGTATAGAAGTTGCATACAGTCAACAATAGAAACACAATCTTAAACGCTATCAGAGGAAAAAAAAACAGATTACCTCAGTGGAATGACAGACTGAGAGCACACTTCTCAGCAGCTGCAATAGAGGTCAGAAGACAGTGGAGTAATATCTTCAAAAAGCTGAGGAAAAATAACTGTCTAGAATTTTATATGCAGCCAGACCACCATTCAAGAATGAAGGAAAAGGATTCCTTAGATACATAGAAGCTAAGAAAATTTACCACTTATTGATGAGCTACTACAAAATGCAGTTTATCAAACAGAAAAGCAGATAGAGAGGCCACGTGGCCTATGCGACACAAGCTAGCACAGGAAACAAAGCGCTAGCTAGCCGTCATTGGCAAGGAGACCTCCCAGGGGCTAAAAAGCAGCAAGATGCATAAGGTTATTTTCGGCTTGATAAAACAGACAGAACTTTGATATAGACAGGAGAAAAAAATGCTGGATAATTTTACATTCCACTGGCAAAATATAATTAAATATGGATCCTAAAAATTAATGGTATATGCCAAAAAATATAAAAATGGAAATACAACCTACAGCATTCATAAAAGCAGGAAATATAGAAAATAACAAAATGTATTATTTAATTAAAGGCAGATGCATGAAAAGAAAAAAGCAAAGAATAAAAACAGAAAACACAAAAATGGCAGAAGTTCACACATACCTGCTGCTGCTACTGCTAAGTCACATCAGTCGTGTCCGACTCTGTGCGACCCCAGAGACGGCAGCCCACCAGGCTTACCCATCCCTGGGATTCTCCAGGCAAGAACATTGGAGTGGGTTGCCATTTCCTTCTCCAATGCATGAAAGTAAAAAATGAAAGTGAAGTCACTCAGTTATGTCCAACTCTTAGCAACCCCATGGACTGCAGCCTACCAGGCTCCTCCATCCATGGATTTTCCAGGCAAGAGTACTGGAGTGGGGTGCCATTGCCTTTTCCATCAAACATACCAGTAACTGCAATTAATATAAATGGATTAAAAATACCTACTAAAAGTAAGAGATTATCAAAACAAAACAAAACAAAAAATCTGGGTAAATGTTGCTTGTAAGAAACAGACCTAAAATAAAAATAGAACAAAAGGAGAAAGAAAAATACAAAACACAGAAACACAACCCCTCGGCTACCCACCAAAAATAGCTGGCATAGCAATATGAATAGGCATACTCAATAAAAGAACATGAAGAAAAATCTAAAACGCAGAAATAACAAATATGCTCTAGAAGTTCACTGTACTAAAACTCCTTCACTGAATACCAAGATTTTCACATAGATGGCTATAATATACCTCAGTTAAAATAATTCAGAACAACCAATACAAACTATTTTAATGAAATAAACTATCTGTTAGATATTTACTGAACACCTAATAGGCGCTCTCTGTCTAACCCCAGAGAGATTTTCCTGCTTAACCAGTATTTATTGAAAATATATTATGGCACTGAGGATTCAACAGTGAGGGAAAATGGTTAAGATTTCTGACCTCATGAAGCTTCCTTACTATCTTGTGACAAATTAAGTGGAAATTACAGTGGGATTAGATGAAATCTGGATGCCAAGGCAACATTCAAGAGGGGCATCTAATGCAGCTTTTGGAGAAGGCTTTCTTAAAAAAATAAAAAATAAAAAAATCTGAGCCTGAAAAGATGAGGAGGAGGCAATCTAGTAAAGGGGAAAGTGATCCAGGCAGAAAGCACAGCATACCCAAAGCCCCAGAGGCAAAAGAGAACAGGGAACTTCAAAGGATCTGGCTAACAGTACTTGAGAGAACTGATGAGAGATTAGGCTGGTGAAGTAAGCAGGAATCAGACCCAAAAGGAATCTTGTCTGTCACTCAGAGAAAGCTACTGTGCCAGATTATACAATCTCACATTACTTCTTTATCTGACACATTTCAGGGTAGTTAGGACAGGCTACATTACAAACGGAAAGGAATCACATCCTAATACGTTGCTGTTGTAACCGTGTAAAAACAACTGAAAGAGGCAACCTAGAACTTCTAACTTCTTTTAGACACCTAGGAAGGAAATTCTGCCCAAGGGAAAACTATAAAATGGTGTTTTGTCATTTGTGCTTGCCTGTTTCAAATTCCAAACACCCTTTGAAAATCATTCACAAATTTTATCTCAGCCATAGATCAACCTAGATCATTTTGTTCCTATTCCTGAATCCCTAGAGTAGTTGTAATTAATCACAAGTCGCACTATGAAATGTTATGCGCCTGCTATTATTTTTTAAAAATGGGTTTTCTTCTATTTACCAAACTATGAACTTCACAATAGGACTAGGACACACCTCAGGTGTTTCATACTCTGCCTCATTCCCCAGGACTCCAGGTAGTGGCTCATACATAATGAGTGTGAGATTAAAACATTTTGGGAAAAAACTGAAGCAATATCACAAATTATCATTTCCTTATAAGGTATACATCAAACTGTCCTTTAAACAAAGCTGAACCGTTTCTTTCAGTTCTACATTTGATTTGTAGCATGTTTCTGACATTTAAAAACTCATGTATCCTGTCTCCTTTTTAATTAAATGTACACCCATTCACAAAAAATAGACATACATATTCACAAAAAACAGACATACATATTAGCTATATGAGAGTCCTGAAAGGGAGATAAAATGTAAAGAAACAGAGAGATGCATCTAATTATGTGGTGAACTTTCCCCAGGAACCACAGCAAGGTTTAAAACATTGTATTATTATGTAAGGCACAGCAATTGCCCTTAACATCACACAACTAAGGTTCCACATACACATCAATAATCAAAGATAAAGTGAACGCCAAAGAAAAATTTTGAGCCATGAGGATTCCAAAGATACTGTTTCAGCCTCGGGTCAACAATTTAGTGCTATAACTTGGAGAGCCTGCAAGGCAGAGGAGTTACAAGCAGCTCTTCCAACACAGACACAGGTTTATTCCAAGCCCCGACACTTACTGGTTGGTAATTCTGACCAAGTTACTTATTAATCTCTCTCTGACTATAAGGAAGATTTTGAATGTACAGCCTTTAGGAAAAAAAGTCATGAAACTGCCAATGTTAACTCTTCACCTACCTCTTCAAAAAGCACTTCACAACATGTTTAGATTAAGAAGCTAGATATGTTATGAATGACCATCGAGAACCAAGATTCACTGTAGTTCCCTACTGCGTGCGCACTCATCATTTCAGACAGATCATTCCACACTCGTTTAGTACATAAGGCATTCACCAGTAAGCACGGCGTGTAAACACAACAGTAAGATGCGGCTCTGTCCACAACGAGCTCAGAGTCTAGAGGAGAAGCCTGAGAGGCTGGTACAGAGCATCAGGGCCGGCGCGCGGCGACAGGCGGCTCCCCAGCTGCCGCGAGGAGGAGGGCTGCCCGGCTGCAGAAGGAGCCGGCGGCCTCCCGTGTTCCTGCGTGTCCCTGCGCCATCGCCTCGCGGTGCGGGTCAGCAGCCGAGGTGGAGCGGGCCCGGAGCGAGAGTGCGGGCCCCAGGAGGGGCCAGAGCAGAGGCCCGCCCGGGGGCCGCTCCCCAGCACCGAAGCCAGCATCGTCATCATGCTGAGCCTTTGTCCCGGCGGGCGGCTGAGGGCTGGAGCACACGCAGGCAGGCGTCCCTTTCTCTTTCAGATTCTGGGTGTGTCCAGACCAGACAGTTAGCGGTGATCTGTACCAACTAAGCACATGCTATGACTTTCGCAAAATAATTCTGTTCTGCCGAATGTGAAGAATGAAAGTCTTTACTTAAAAGGTGTGTGTGGTGGTAGACTTACTAGGCCAAGTAAGTCTAGTCTACATGAACATTAAAGAAAACACCTCTTAGTGTTAAATTGAACCATGATGACAACTATGATGAGAGACAAAAATAACTGTTTATCAACACAAATATTTACTAGCTGCCCCTATGTGAATGACACTGTGCCAGGCCCGATGGCAAATAATAATAAAATACACCTGCTTCAAGAAGTTTCTAGGCTGACTGAGGAAGAAGACTAACAAGCAGGCCAAGAAGTCCCATCCAGTCAGTGCCCAGGCAGCGCAGGAGGACAGAGAAGGGGCCCTAGTCAGGACTTGCCAACTCTTTCCACCACACAGGAAAAGATAGCATTTGTATGCCCCACGACCCAGGCAACCAGCTCCTAGGCCATCTAAAGTCCTACTCTGAGGGCTGAAGGCATGAGTAGTTGTTTGAGAAGGAAACTGCTAGGCAAAGCTAACCGCCCTTACATCCCTCTGGCTCTCACATTTTACTGCAATGCCCATCACACATGTGGCTAGTGCCTATTACACTGGACACTGCAGACACAGAGCACTTCCATCACCACAGAAAGCTCTGCTGAATGACATAATCTGTAATTCCACTCACCAACTCTAGAATTCTGACACAGTAGAAATAGTAAAAATAAATGTGAAATGCTATTCATAATGACGAAAGGTGATTCAGCAATCAAAGGAATGAATTGCTGATACATGCTACAACATGGATGAACTGCAAAATCACACTAAATCAAAGAAGCCAGTCACAAAAGGCTTCATAAAACATGATTCTGTTTACATTGAATGCCCAGAGAAGGCAAATTTTTAGAGACAAAAGCAGATCAAGATAGTGATAAGAGAAAGAAGCGACTGTAATCAAGCATTAGGGATTTTTGAGGGGTGATAGAAATGTTCTAAAACTGGATTTTGATGATGGTTTCAGAACTCTATATATTCACTAAAAATCACTGAATTGTGCATTTAAAATAGGTGAGGACTACAGTGTGTATATTATACCTCAAAAGCTGTTAAAATAGTAGTATACTGAAACAACATTGAAGTTATGTGTGAAACACACATTTAAAATTTTTCCATTTTAGCATCCAAACATGTATACAAATCCCCAGAAAAAAAAACAGAAACCAAAGCCATCTACAGTAAAAGCCAGAGACCCATTTAACTTTCCAGCAGCAGCAGGTAATAACAATTCAGTGATCAACTCATCCAAGACAGTTTTATTTCTGAATTCTATACACTATATTAGTTAGGTACAGTCAAAGGTTTGCTCAAAAATTGTTTGAAATATTCAAGATCCCCAGTCACATGACAGAAGGAAAGCCCACATAAAATGACAGTTTCTGACAGATAACAAACACCAGGCGTGGCAGCAGTAACATGGCTGACAAAGCAAGTTCCACGTGGGTTCCAGATGTGGCCAAGTATCGTTCAAAACTGTTAGTATCTCAGCCTAGTTTTGTTCCAGTGTTTCAGGATATGCTCTTAAATATCTCAAGGAAGAAAACAGTGTTTTTCATACTCTTAAAATATGCTCTCACAATAGGAGGGAACAAGAATATTTTCTTCCTTTTGTTGTTTTAACAGATAGGACCTTCCACTTTAGTTCCGTTCAGTCACTCAGTCATGTCCAACTCTTTATGACCCCATGATTTGACCTTTAAATTGATGAAAAAATAAATAAAAATATCTGATGCACACTTCCTCCATCAAATAACAAGCTTGAAATAAAAATGTGGAATTTCAGTACAATTCACCTTTCAGTAGATTTTGTACTACCAGATTTCAGTGAAATTGTACATGTTACCTACCATTTTTGAACTGTTTTCTCTACTAACTTAATGATGCATATTCAGTACTTAATCCTCAGACTGAAATTAAGTATTGTAATATTCATTATGAAATTACTTCTAACACTCATTAGATCAACAAAGATGGGAACAATTTATATGCGGTATTATTACATGTTTCTGTGTGATGATAGTGGCTATCAGGAGGCTGTGACCACTTGGCTGTACAAGAGTGAATGGAAGTCCCTCATCCACTCCCTGTCTGTGAAATGTGCACTCTGCTTGCCTTCCCAGCTAGAAGCTGCCCACGGACATAGCCATGAGATCAAATTCTGGTGCTGAGATCACTTGGACAGTGTATGTGACTGAGCCCAGTGTAGGCCTCTGTATACTTTTAAGATTCTTGCTGGTGGTGTGGGGTTCAACCCGGCCTGTAGCCTCTCATGAAAGTCCCCTTGCTTATTAAACTTGTCACGTTATCAAACTGGAGCCTCTTTCTTCCATTTCTCCCTATCCTCCATGTATGAGGCAGATTTCAGATGACACTCAGGAGACTCCTGAGGTTATGAAACACTATGACTTCAAAAAGAGAAGGAAACCGAGTTACCAAAGAATTCTGAAGTCAAGGATTTATCTTAGCTATCATCTAGTTCAACTCACTCCCAGATATTTCATGGCAGAGTAGGAACTCCAAAGGACAAATCCAGGCCAGAGTATTTTCCATAGCACTCTTACTGGCTTGGCTTACCCCCCTACCCCCACCCCCAACACATGTAACAGTTGTAAATTACAGTCTCCTATTTTTAAGAAATGTTAGCTTGTAAGACCCAACTGCCATCCAACAAAGGTTATCAGATCATTAGCCTTAGCTTAAAAATAAATTAGATTCAAAATTGGATACATTATTCTTTTTCATGAAAAAAACTTCAATCCTCTTAAAGGTCTGAAAGTTTAAAGTCAGTGTTTTAAACAGTAACCATACAATAAAGATCTCAAGATAAAAAACTTTTTTAATGTAGCTAGTGAGATAAAAAGTATATAAAAAGTTTTCTTACAGAATGTAAATGTTTTTAACACATAATGATAGAACCAAGTTGTGTATCAAGCACTAAACACACTAAGCCATATATAATCCTACCTATGTGTACAATACATAAAGAACTAAATTGTGCTCACACACACCAAAAAAAATTCATAAAGGTGATGACCTTAAAGAAGAAGCCAGGGAATTATGGAGAACCAAGGATTTAGACTTCTATTACTTATGTATACTGGTAAACGTTTCTCCTCAGCTGGTAGAACACAGAATTTTAAAAGCAACCATCATTTTAAGGGCTGAGTAATACTCCACTGTGTCTATGTACCACAGCTTTCCTATCCATTCATCTGCTGATGGACATCTAGGTTGTTTCCATGTCCTGGCAATTATAAACAATGCTGCAATGAACACTGGGGTACATGTGTCTCTTTCAATTCTGGTTTCCTCGGGTGTGTATGCCCAGCAGTGGGATTGCTGGGTCATAAGGCAGTTCTATTTGCAATTTTTAAGGAATCTCCACACTGTGTTCCATAGTGGCTATACTAGTTTGCATTCCCACCAACAGTGTAAGAGGGTTCCTTTTTCTCCACATCCTCTCCAGTATTTATTGCTTATAGACTTTTGGATCACAGCCATTCTGACTGGTGTGAAATGGTACCTCATTGTGGTCTTGATTTGCATTTCTCTGATAATGAGTGATGTTGAGCACATATACACAATGGAGTATTACTCAGCCCTTAAAAGAATAAATTTGACTCAGTTCTAATGAGATGGATGAAACTGGAGCCGATTATACAGAGTGAAGTAGGCCAGAAAGAAAAACACCAATACAGTATACTGACACATATATATGGAATTTAGAAAGATAGTGATGATGACCCTGTATGTGGGTCAAAAGAGACACAGAGGTATAGAATGGACTCTTGAACTCTGAGGGAGAGGGAGAGGGTGGGATGATTTGGGAGAATGGCATTGAAATAGGTATACTATCATATAAGAAACGAAGTGCCAGTCTATGTTCAATACAGAATACAGGATGCTTGGGGCTGGTGCACGGGATGATCCAGGGAGATGATATGGGGTGGGAGGTGGGAGGTGGCTTCGACATTGGGAGATTGTGTACACCTATGGCTGATTCATGTCAATGTATGGCAAAACAAATACAGTATTGTAAAGCAGAATAAAGTATTAAAAAAAAATAAAATGTATATGAAAATGATAAAAAATTAAAAATTAAAAAATAAAAATAAAGGCAACCATCAAGGAAACAGCCTCCAAGGGCTTCAAGTACATCCTGGCTTGTCCTATATGAAAATAGCACGTGTAATCAAAATTAAAAAGAACAGAATGATGAAACCATTTGTCTCTTGGCTCTTCATCATACTCACCATATTCTAATGGCTGTGAATAACTTATCAGACTGCCAGTGAGCTGAAAGACCAAGAGATAAATGTGGTCCAAAGAACCCTCTTATCTATTAATACTTGCCCCTCAGGTCTCAAAGTGTGAAGAAATTTAATCTTTTCATAATAATCTTAAAAGGCTGGTCTGTGTCTGAATTATTATTTAATGACACCAACACTCTGTCATGCTGAATATGGAAATAGCCAAAGCGCTGTAATTCATCAGGAAAAAGAAACTTAAAAATAGATTCCAACTGACTGTATTATTAATAAAGGTGGAACTTTCTTAGATACTGATAATTATTTTAAAAGGTGGCAGCAACCCTGCAGAGCCAATGGCTCAAAATGCTTCCTGATGAAGCACTGGTTCTTTTCGTTTACATGACATTTGTCTTTCTCAAATTCTAGAAAAGTCTCTGTCAGTTTTTTTTGTTGTTGTTGTTATTACCTCTTCCTCATTCTCTCTTTTTGTCCTTGTGGAATTCTTCCTATTGGGTTAGTATAGGATTCTCATTCTGTTCTTAGGTCTCAGCTTCTCTTTTTTCTCCTGGTTTATCTCACTGCTGCATGCAGACTAATTTTCTCAGGTTGGATTTCATGAAACCTTTGGTCAGACACATCTACACTTTAACCCAAATCTGAATTTTACATTTTCTAATTTTGGAGACAATATTTTTCATTCCTAGAAATTCCACATGTCCTTTTCAGATCTGTCTGGATTGTGGTTGTCTTTTTACATAGTTTCAATTCCGTCTCTTAAACGTTTTATCATTTTAAACATATATTTCAATATATGCAGTGATTCCAATTAACTGAAGATCTTGGAGGTCTAATTCTGCTGCTTGTTATGTCTAATAACTTTTGCTCCTAAAAGGCAGCTTCCATGTCAATTACTAAAGATGGAATTGTGAATTTGTGGCTAAAGTGGGATTTTATCTGGGAATCTTATGTGAACTGGCTTAGAGAGTATGTTTTCCATAATAATGGCATCTGCCAAGTAACCCAGGAAGATTATCATTGTCAGCCCAGGACTGCTTCACCTCTACTTGCGCGTTCCCAGAAAATGCAAATACTACAAATCTGAACCCCCAAAGCCTCATGAGAAGAGGCCTATGAGAGAACATTTTCAACAGAATAGGCATTTTAAATTCCAAGTCAAACAAATCTATTTGTCTGTTAGCATATGGCTTTAGAGAGCTTCCCAGGTGGCTCGGTGGTAAGGAATCTGCCTGCAATGCAGGAGACCTGGGTTCTACTGCTGGGTTGGGAAGATGTCCTTGAGAACGAACTGGCAATCCTCTGCAGCAGGACTGCACAGGAAATCTCGTGGACAGTGGAGCCTAGCAGGCTACAGTCCATGGGGCCACAAAAGAGCCTCCTTGTGTCAGGTCTCCCATCTCCTATATTGGCCCAGTCTGCAGATCCAAACTCCTGCCACAAGGCCCGTTCTATCATTTGTCTTCTTGCCTTTCTAGCATCCCGGTCCTGCCTCTTAACCACGAGAACTGGGTAATTCTCTCTCGTACTTCCAAGCTGTACTTCCGCTTGCAGCCTTCTTCCCAGCCCCAACACGTGTCGTCAATGCCACGAATGGCTCATTTCCTAGAATCACAGCACAGCCCTGCCATACTCTGAACTCCTGCCTACTGCCTAAACTCTATACCACTTCATAAGCACTAGGCTGGGCCATTCAATACCAGCATTTGTCAGGATGACATCTGTGCCCACTGAATCACATAGAGACCCCAGAAGTCCTTTCAGGGCTACCCTCTGGGGTCAGTCCTCCCAGACCATGTCCTTCATTCTCAGCTCACTCTTTCCTCTTCTTTTTACGTGTTTAATTGCTTGGTTTAACATTTCTCAATCTGAGGCATAATAATGGCTATGGGCAACTCATATGGTCAATATCTCTATACATCTATTCAACAAACCCTAATGGAAATTCAACTGTCCAAAAGTTTAACATGCTGTAGGATAAGTAAAGCGCAGGGAGATGGCTAAAGAAGCCATCCCACAGTCAATACCTGGTACACCGCAACGACAACAGAAACAAAAAGGGAAAGAAGCCAGCTGCCAGGGAAATAAACATCTCCTTCTCCAACTTCCTCCACAGTAACGTTTCCTCTGTTCTTTTGTGCCATGAGCACTGTAGCACCCTCATCTCTTTGGCCTCCATATACTTAGTCTTATTTTCTTAAGCACCATACTAAGTATTTAAAATCTGGCAAAATAATTATTTACAAGAATTACTGTAATACTTAAGTTGTATACAAACAACCTACGTGATCATCAACAGATAAATGGATAAAGATGTGAGATATATACATAAATACATTACTTAATGGAATACTACTCAGTCATAAAAAGAGGAAAAGTTTGCTATTTGCAACAGCAGGGATGGACCTTGAGGGTATTATGCAAAATGAAATAATGCAAAGAGAGATAAATATGATTTCACTCATACAAAGAATATAACAAACAAAACAAAGAATCAACAAATCAAAACAAACACAGAGCCACAGACAACAGAATAGTGGCTACCCAGTAACCAGGAGAAAGGGGAGGGGAAGGCGGAGAGGACAAAATGGGTAAAGAGGACCGACCACGTGGTGCCAGACGGAGAAGTAAGCCTTTGGTGGCGAGCACAGCGCAGCACATAGAGAAGAACTCTGAGTCTGTACACATGAAATACACAGTGTCATAAACCAATCTTACTTCAGCAAACACATTCTAAAAGATCTGGTAAAATGGTTTCTATAAAAGTAAGAGATTAATACAGCTTAGGTACTTTCATAACAAATATTGTCTTACTAACAAGATTCAAAATTCACACCGAGCTTATAAAAAACTGAGGAAAGCATAGTTTCTTACTCCAAGTTATATCCTAAAGACTACAGACTGTACAACTTTAGAAAAGACTAGCACAAAAATCTCAGAAGTGATAGAGAGTTAATAAACCAACTTAGAAACTTTTACAACTGTCAGTTGTCATGAACAACTTTGCTCATCCTCCCACCAGAGGTTATTTTGAAGTTAATGCCAGACATACTGTCATTTCATACATAAGTATTTCAACTCATATCTCTTGGAGATAAATTTTTAAAATGATTATCACAGTATCATTAAACCTCTAAAATGATTCATGCCTTAATCTCATTAAACATGTAATTTTCAAATGTCCCCAAATGGTTTAGTTACTTGAATCATAAAATAAGGTCCCTACATTGGAACTGGATTATGCTGATATATTCCTCATGGTGTCACTGAATACATCCTCTATGCTGCTGCTGCTAAGTCACTTCAGTCATGTCCGACTCTGTGTGACCCCACAGACGGCAGCCCATTGGGCTCTGCCATCCCTGGGATTCTCCAGGCAAGAACACTGGAGTGGATTGCCATTTCCTTCTCCAATGCCTGAAAGTGAAAAGTTAAAGTGAAGTTGCTCAGTCGTGTCTGACTCAGCGACCCCATGGACTGCAGCCCACCAGGCTCCTCCATCCATGGGAGTCTCCAGGCAGAGTACTGGAGTGGGATGCCACTGCTTTCTCCGATATCTCCTGGAAATTGGTGTTAGAACTATAAGCTCTATCACATTTGGCTCAAGTTTCTGGCAAGACAGTCTTATAGCTGGTGGGGTGTACTAGCTGGTTTGCTCTCTTTCTGTGATAATAGCACAGCATTGATGGCCACTGGCAATATCCCTTAATTCATTAAAGTTTGCAAAATTGTGACATGGTGACATTCTATCATTCCTCCATCTTTTAAGAATTGGGGAAAATGCCACTAATTAGAAATTTCTTGGCACATGGTTATTCTGAGCTACAGTTTGTAGAAGAAAGGCAAGGACAATACTTGAGTCTTTCCACTCATCGTCAGTTTTCAAAACAAGTTACTTTACAGGTATTCCCTAAAGGAGAATTACTGAAAGCTTTGAATTCAAAATATTTAATGCGTTTTGAAATACACCATAGATACTATTCTTACTGAACCTCAAATTGGCCCATTTTCTGAGTCCTGAGTCCATTAAGATGCCCTCAGGAGTTTTGGGGGAACTTAGCTTGAAAGGTTTCCCCAGTAGCTCAGACAGTAAAGAGTCTGTCTGCAGTGTAGGAGAACCAGGTTCGATCCCTGGGTCGGGAAGATCCCCTTAAGAAGGAAACGGTAACCCACTCCAGTATTCTTCCCTGGAAAATCCCATGGACAGAGGAGCCTGGTAGGTTAGTCCATGGGGTTGCAAAGAGTCAGAGACGACTGAGTGACTTCACTTTCAGGAGTTTTTGATAACTGCTTTGCTTTCTAAATTGACAGTATGTTCAAGCAAGAAACCCCAATTCAATTCCTGGGTAGGGAAGATTCACTGGAGAAGGGATAGGCTACCCACTCCAGCATTCCTGGGCTTTCCTGGTGGTTCAGCTGGTAAAGAATCTGCCTGCCATGCGGGAGACCTGGGTTCAATTCCTGGGTTGGGAAGATCCCCTGGAGCAGAGAACTCTAGCATTCTGGCCTGGAGAATTCCATGGACTATACAGTCCACGGGGTCGTAAGAGTCAGAAATGACTGAGCAACTTTCACTTTCATATTCCATCTTGCACACTGCCTGCCACAGACCTGGAGGCAGCTATTTTCCAAGAAGCTCTGGTTAATTTAAGCAGGAAATGGCATTTAGAGACTATAGTCTCACTGTTGGGGGTGCTCATTGCTAGCAGGTTTGTCGTTTTTCCAGGCCCTGCCACGGAAAAGAGCTATAAAATTAATCATCACAGGATCTTTCCTTAACCCTAGCTATCTTTCATATGTTTTCCTTTAAAACTCATCCAAAGGCTGAGTTCCCAATAATATCAGCTTAATCACTCATCTGCTTTATCCCATAAAACACATTTTAAAAAACCTTAGAGCAACAAAGACAACCAACATAACCACTTATAATATAATTACTCTGAACAGTTTATATTTTTAGAAATGTCATTGTCTTTCAGTTATAATTCAGCAGGTATATACAGTCAAGTTTACTGACATTTGAAATAACCCCTCTCTGCACAGGTGTTGTATCAGTTAGTACATAATTAGGCCCTTCTGCTTCATCTGGTTTCCACGGTTAGGAGTCTTTTAAAATTAAATTGTGTTAAAATTATGCAAAATATGTATGTGTTCTAAAGTTAAGGAGACAAACAAGATACATTCAGAGAAATCTAGCTTCTACTCTCTCCACTCACTACACTGCTTCCAACTGCACTACAGATAACCACTTTTTTGTTAATTTTTTTTGTCTGTTTTAAAATTTCCAAATATTAGTACTCCTATCTCTTTATATCGTGAATGATACATACTGTATCTACCAGTTTCCACCTTGCTTTTCTGCCCTGAAGATCAAGCTACAATAATATCAGAGATACTCTTTATTCCTTTTATAGCTGTGGATATAGTCTATGTTATTCATCAAACTCTGTGTTGACCACAGCTGGACTGTTTCCACCTTTTGCTATTACAAACACTGCTGTAATAAATAGCCTCACATGTGTGTCTTTTCTTATTTTTGCCTTGAGATAGGATCCCTAGAAATAGAACTGCCTGGCCAAAGGGTAAATATAAATGTAATTTTTCTAGGTATTGACAAATTTTCTTCCCTAGCATCATCAACTTAATGGACATGAGTTTGAGCAAACTCCAGGAGAAAGAGAAGGACAGGGAAGCCTGGCGTGCTGCAGTCCATGGGGGTTGCAAAGAGTCAGACATGACTGAGCAGCTGAACAAGGGCTTATACCATTTTGCATTTCCTCCATCAGTGTTTGAGAGTGCCTGCTTCCTCCCATTCCCTCTAGTCTCATCAACAGGAGAACTTATCAAACTTTTAAATTTCTATTAAAGTGATTGGTAAGAAATAATAAATCAGTGTAGTATTAGTTTGTATATTTATTAGTACAAAATATTAAGTAGCTTTTCACGTGTTTAAAGGCAATTTGTAGTTCTTTTTCTGCAAATCATCTACTCCTATATCTTGCCCATTTTCCTGCGGAGTTGATAGTTTTCTTATTCTGTACTTTTTAGAAATAGTAACTCTCTGTGGTTAAAAACTGCAACACCCTTCTCCAATTTGTCACTTTTTTACTCTATTTATTATGTTTTCAGCTATAGTAAAGTTATTATTTTTACTATCAAATTCTCTGTAACTCCTTTATTGCATCTGGAGTTAAGTTGTAGTTAGGGTAATTATCTATTTCCAGAGGAATTCACCAGCTTTTTTCCCTAGTACTTGTACGGTTTCATTTTTGTACATTAAGTGACTGAGACATTTGTAATTTATCCCTGGCACAGCACAAGGACAAAATCTAGTATCATCTTCCTTCACTATTTAAACACTAAACAATGGTGTGCATCTGTGTCTATTTCCTCATTTTCTATTCAGTTCTAGTAGTATGTCTTTCTATGCACCAATACCAGTTTTAGTTACAAAAGCTTAATAACATGTTTCAAAATCTAGTAGATCTACAGCTCTCCTCTGCTGCTCTTCTATAAGTTTTTTTTAGTATTTTTGTGTTTTTTCCAATTAAGTTTATAATCAGATTGCCTAGCTACAGGAAAACACACATACACAGAGTCATTATAAAGTAAGAAAGTAACTTTAGGGAATTGACAATTTTATGATGCTGAAACTAAAGAAAGTGTTAAGAACTAAACCTTGCAAAAAGCCTTAAAATAGCTGATAAGTCTCTGCTTGTGAAAGATACAGGCTAACCCCATAAAACCTTTGCTACATTACCACAAGAAATTTTTATTTAAACAATAAAGGTTAACAAGCATAAGAACCAATCATTTCATGTATATCATTTATTGTGTAAACCAGCAGATTGGGAAAAACAGAAATGATCAAATAACACAGGTATCAGTAATGCACTACTTACCCTCCTTTTTCAGCCATTTCACAATGTTCCCTTCTTCCATTGTAGGAGACAGTGATGGCATGAGTATCTTAATAGGATCAGCTGAAATTGAACAAAGGAAAGATTAAACATAGTAAGTAATACACCGCATGAGGCATCAACAGAAAGTTCAAGTAAATTAATATGAAATTCAATCTGAGGAAAAAAATATTCGTCTGAAAGACACCCATCTGGTCAAACTAAGTGTTCAGTAATCTTTCCCAGAATATTTTCAATTCCTTTTTCATCGTTCCCCCAAGTCCGCTATGCATATTTTCAAGCCAGGTGCTTACAAGATTAAAAAAAAAAAAAGTTGACTTATGTTTCATCTTTTTCTCCTTCCCCTTTTGTCACTTAAAAAAAAAAAATTTACAGCTAAAACAACCAAAGGAAAAGGCAAATAAAAATAAAATAAACTGGTTTCTGATAACCTACAACACAATAATTAAGATTAAATTTACAACAGAATAATCAAGACTAAACTTTAAGAAACTGGTTGTGTTTTTACTTTCATCTAACATTACATACTACTCAGGGTTCTTGCTGCTAAGTGTGAAAAGGAGAGGTCTGCCTTTTGGCGGATGATCTGGCAAGAGAATTTATGTAATTAAATTAATCTGAGATTGTGTTCAATACCAGAATTCTATTAAGGATCCAAAAAGACAGATTCAAGCTAGGGTGACCTCTCAATAAAGCAGAGCTACTTTTCCCACAGGTATCAAAAAAAAGACACTTCATGTATTTGCCAGATGTGCTTCCCAAGAGTCCCACCTTCCAGGACCAGAGCACACAGTTGTTACATTACAATTTACAGGAAGTTTATACCACTAGTGGCCCACTCTAGTGCCTCTTTAGCAGCAGCCACAGTAACAAACACATTCCCTGAAATCCTCCACAAAACTTATTCTCTTCTTAGGTTATTTAACTTTCTGACATAAAAAAGCAAAGCATATCACATCTAGCATATTTCAAATGTGGAAAAGAGTAGAACAGCACTTTTTCTCCCCACTGATGTTTTGGGGTTGGAAATAAGGAAATTTATTACTAATGCTAAATGAAGTTAAACATTTTCTTTGAGAAACAAATAATTTTAATGTAGTTTCAAATGGGGAGTTCCTATGGCTTCATGGTAAAGGAGTGCCATCTCTGAAATATCTGGAAGGAAGCCTCTGTCCTCCCTGCACTCTTCATTCACTTCCCTCTAAAGGACTGGGAAAAGGACCCAAACAAATACAGCTGCCTCAGTCTCCTCCTCATTATAAGACCTGCCTGCCTATGGTGAGCCTGCATTTTCCCTTCAGTTCTGTGCACTAGGCATAAATGGACCTGCCCTTCACAGCAGAGAGCAAGTCCAACTCTCTCTGTTCCTGCCAGCAGGCCCAGTGGGTGCTGGGAAGTTACTCAAGATGTGAAGTTTATATACACAAACTCTCTCTCTCAAACAAAAGGCCAAAGTCTACACAGGAGTTGTACCTAGGAGGCCAAAGACTTAAGTCACATTTTTCCAACTGAACAAAATCATCAGCGTTAAAACTGTTACTCTCATCTCCACTCGTCTGACTTTTTGCCTCTTTCTCACTGGTACTAAACCATAAGGATACAAATGTAGAATCATCACTCTTAATAATACCCCAACAGTGATAGAGCCCAAATCAAATTCTAAGTCAACACACCCATTTCATCAAAGAGAAAAATATAGCCCGCGATCGAGGAATCTGAATTCTGCCTAACTCTCAAGGCTGTACTCTCCTACACTCTATCACCACTCATCAATGATAATTGATGATCCTTACCAATATGGACCATCAATTAATTAGTCATCGATTATTTATAGCCTACTCACTCAGAAATTCAAATGTGAGTATTCTTCATGTGTCTAATCAAATAGCCTAACAATCCCTATCTATTAAAAGTTCAAGCCTGACAATATGAGATGGAATTCTTCACCACAACGAACACAGCAAATTTAGACATCATATATTTTCAATACAAGGAGGCAAACTAAATGAACTGCAACGATTCTATGTCCAGATTCTGATATATGGCAAACAAGAACTCGATTTTCTCAAAACAAAGTCTTTCTTCAATATTTTTATACCTTGGATCTAGGTGCCATGATACAACTAATATTTATTTTACAATTCTCTATTATAATCTCTCACCTATGAGACTATCACATTTTCCATTATTTCTGACATTAAGTACTTTATTATGAAAATTTCACATTATTTTATGAATTTCCACATCAAGAACCACAAAAATTTTCATATTTAAAAAATAAAAACATCATTCAGCCTTCATGGGTGAATTGGAATTGCTTCTCTGAATAATGACAATAAAACATAAAAATTCTGTAATAGATTATCCTTCTCTGAAATGAAGGTGACAAAAAAACAAAGACATTCTGGACATTTCCATTATTCAGTACTATCTCCTGATTGATTACACTGACTTATGGAGAGTAAAATGTGCAATGTGTATTCTGATTAATCTGACCAATCTATCCTCAGACTCTCATGCTAGAAAATAATTTTTAAAAGGAAGTATTAATTTATTAATGAAAATGAATATTTCATTTTAGTATATCCTTGTTCTCCCAGAATATTATACACATATTTTCCAAATATATTTTTTTCCAGTGGGAAGGTTAATTATATAGTCATAATGCCAGTTTTGAATGAAGGGCTGCACATAACTAATATCTGATGGCTGCCATCAATTCTTTTGAAGGTAGTATGGGCTTTTCTAGACTCCTTGAATTTTAACCTGTACATAGCATTGCTTAATTCCATTAGAAGTTATATATCACTTCCCTTCTCATTTCAATAAGCAGTACATTCTACCTTTCTCCTAGCAAACTGAGGAGGCCTTGAAATGGGCACCAACTACAGTTCCTATTCATAACTGGGCACAACTATAGTAATAATAAAGGAAATGTGGTTTTTATTCCCCTGGTCATACAGGTTATTTCAATTAGTACTCAAAAATACCCCATATTTTGTTAAGACTAACTCTCTTGTAGTCATTTTAGTGTTGTTTCTTTTTATCAAGCTAAAAAGTATATATATTGGCTGATAAAGTCTGCCCTGCTGTAGCAGTTAAAGACAATATTTTAAGTATTTTAAGGTAACTAGAGTAATGTACATTTCTAGTTTACATTTAAATATACTGATTTTAGAGTCTCATCAATCCATCACAACTGTTTTAATCTCATTTTCTGCCTCATGGGAATTGCACCATCATTTTTTAGTATATATTTTATATTTTTAGAACACGTTTTTCTTAGTATATTGCTGCTTTACCTTCTTCATCAAGCATTTGAGCATACGAGCAATCGATCACTCACTGAATCTATAGCAGTTTTTCTAAACAATTCCTAATGTCTTCAAATCTGATCTTCCAATCTTTGTAAAGCATAATTCAGTTTTCAGCTTCAAATATAGTGCATTAATCTAATTTCTTATTCTCTAAAGCAGGTCTTTAATTTTAAAACACTCATAGATCAGCAAAACCTATTAAAAAGTTTTAAAGTGAAGATCTACACATCAATTCTAAAAGGTCTCTAGATTAAAAAAAAAGATTAATATGAGCAAACTCTTAAAATTCAAAGGCAGAACAAATAGCTTGGTGGCTAATATGAAGCAGATCTAAGCTCCATTACTCTAACAATTAAGGAAATTCCACAATTTACATAGGGTCATGCTCTGTTCCATAATGTGACTATAATCCAAACACAGAAATCATGAAAACAGACAAATCGAAGAAATAAATTATCCATTACTTTATTAGCACAGCTCTCTGTTCTTTAATTTGCTTATTTCCTTATAGAGAGAAAGCGTTTCATTTAATCACTTCTCTTTCTAATGCGAGAACTCATTAAATAAAATTGACCTTTCAAATTTCTGCTTAGATAAAGCAATTCTGCCACCTGCAGGCTGGATGAAAAAAGGCCATATGAAGTACAAGGAATTTCAAAATCAGTACCAGGGCACAAAGTAATATTAACACAGCAGTTTTGAATAAAGAAAGGTAAAGATGTCACATGGATCTTTGTTCAAATACTTATTTTGATATAAGAATAGACTGAAAATGTCAATGAGTAATAACAGAAAACATATGCATAATAGTTTGTCTGAATATAGTATTAAAAGTAACAAACATGAAAGATATCCCTGAAACAGTACACATGGCCTTAGTAAAGGACAGGGAAGCAGCGCAGCAGGCCATGGGGTTGCAAAGAGTCAGACATAACTCAGCAACTGCGCTCACACGCGCACACACACCCTCCCCCCACAGCCACATACACACAGCATAATCCAGTTTCTACCTATTTAGCTTGTATGTACACAAAGACCAAAAGGATTCACTCCAAAATGACAACAGTACCTGTCTCTAGTTGATGGTTTTATTATATATGCTCTTTGTTTCTTGTTACTTTTAGACACAAACTCACAAGAACAGGGAGAAAAGAAAGAACAACAGAATAATACAGCTGGAAGCAGAGAAGTGAATAATGTAGACAGTAAGACAAATGATTGACTGAGAAAGTCTAAGAAAGCTGAATGCTAAACCAAAGTGGAAAAACTGAGATAATCAACCTGGTTTATATGAGAACTTCCCAAAGGTCCAAGAACTAGCCGGACTGAGACCTTTGGAAACACTGGCCCTTTGAAGACTTGGGTGAATGCTATTTAAGAGTAACACCACCATCCTTCAACAGAAGACTGGAGGTTGTTTCCTCCGTAGAAGTAAAAGAGAAGACCTTTGGGAAACTGGTTGAACCTACCCGCCTAGAGAAATACAGAAACTACAAAAATACATTAACTGAGAAATCAGCTGATGTGACTGACAATACCAGAAACTGTGTTAAGTAGGTATTAGATGGTGTGGGACAAACAGGCAAGTTAAACAGAAAAACTAAAGAAAAAAGTTTAAAGGGAAAGATTTTTAAAAAAGCAGAAAAGGTCAGTTCAATTCAGTAGCTCAGTAGTGTCCAACTCTTTGTGACCCCATGGAATGCAGCATGCCAGGCCTCCCTGTCCATCACCAACTCCCAGAGCTCACGCAAACTCATGTCCATCGAGTTGGTGATGCCGTTTAACCATCTTATCCTCTGTCGTCCCCTTCTCTTTCTACCTTCAATCTTTCCCAGCATCAAGGTCTTTTCAAATGAGTCAGTTCTTCGCATCAGGTGGCCAAAGTATTGAGGTTTCAGCTTCAGCATCAATCCTTCCAATGAATATTCAAGACTGACTTCTTTTAGGATTGACTGGTTGGATCTTCTTGCAGTTCAAGAGAGTCTCAAGAGTCTTCTCCAACACCACAGTTCAAAAGCATCAATTCTTTGGCGCTCAGATTTCTTTACAGTCCAACTCTCACATCCACATAGGACTACTGGAAAAAGCACAGCTTTGACTAGACAGACCTTTGTTGGCAAAGTGTCTCTGCTTATTAATATGCTGTCTAGGTTGGTCACAGCTTTTCTTCCAAGGACCAAGCATCTTTTAATTTCAGGGCTGTAGTCACCATCTGCAGTGATTTTGGAGCACAAGAAAGTAAAGTCTCTCACTGTTTCCTCATCTATTTGCCATGAAGTGATGGGACTGGATGTCATGATCTTAGTTTTCTGAATATTGTTTTAAGCCAACTTTTTCACTCTCCTCTTTCAAGTTCATCAAGAGGTTATTTCCTCTTTACTTTCTGCCATAAGGGTGGTGTCATCTACATATATGAGGTTATTGATATTTCTCCCAGCAATCTTGATTCCAGCTTGTGCTTTATCCAGCCCAGCATTTTGCATGATATACTCTGCATATAAGTTAAATAAGCAAAGTAACAACATACAGCCTTTATGTAATCCTTTCCCGATTTGGAACCAGTCTGTTCTTCCATGTCCAGTTCTAGCTGTTGCTTCTGGACCTGCATACAGATTTCTCAGGAGGCAGGTCAGGTGGTCTAGTATTCCCATCTCTTTAAGAATTTTCCAGTTTGTTGTGATCCAATCAGCCAAAGGCTTTGGCATAGTCAATAAAGGAGAAGTAGATGGTTTTCTGGAACTCTTGCTTTTTCGATAACCCAACAGATGTTGGCAATTTGATCTCTGGTTCCTCTGCCATTTCTAAATCCAGCTTGAACATCTGGAATTTCACGGTTCATGCACTTTTGAAGCCTGGCTTGGAGAATTTTGAGCATTACTTTGCTAGCGTTGAAACAGCTCAACAGCTATTGAATAGCATTGCAATAACTCCGACCAGGAATGCAAGAAGCCAAAGTTGAACAGTTCTATGGAGACCTACAAGACCTTCTAGAACTAACACCCCCAAAAGATGTCCTTTTCATTATAGGGGACTTGAATGCAAAAGTAGGAAGTCAAGATTCTGATACCTGGAGTAACAGGCAAATTTGGCCTTGGAGTACAAAAAGAAGCAGCTCGAAGGCTAACAGAGTTTTGCCAAGAGAACGCACTGGTCATAGCAAACACCTTCTTCCAACAACAGAAGAGAAGACTCTACACACGGACGTCTCCAGATGGTCAATACTGAAATCAGATTGATTATATTCTTTGTAGCCAAAAATGGAGAAGCTCTACACAGTCAGCAAAAACAAGACCGGGCGCTGACTGTGGCTCAGATCATGAACTCCTTATTGCCAAATTCAGACTCATACTGAAGAAAGTAGGGAAAACCACTAGACCATTCAGGTATGACCTAAATCAAATCCTTATGATTATACAGTGGAAATGACAAATAGATTCAAGGGATTAGATCTGATACAGTGCCTGAAGAACTATGGAAGGAGGAGTTTTGTGACACTGTACATGAAGCAGTGCAAGACCATCCCCAAGAAAAAGAAATGCAAAAAGGCTAAATGATTGCCTGATGAGGCCTTACAAATAGCTAAGAAAAAAGAGAAGCTAAAGCCAAAGGAGAAAAGGAAAGATACACCCATTTGAAAGGAGAGTTCCAAAGAATAGCAAGGAGAGATAAGAAAGCCTTCCCCAGTGATCAATGCAAAGAAATAGAGGAAAATAATAGAATAGGAAAGACTAGAGATCTCTTCAAGAAAATTAGAGATACCAAGGGAACATTTCATGCAAAGAGAGGTACAATAAAGGATAGAAATGATATAGACCTAACAAAAGCAGAAGATATTAAGAAGAGGTACAGAAGAACTATACAAAAAGATCTTCACGACCCAGATAACCATGATGATGTGATCACTCACCTAGAGCCAGACATCCTGGAATGTGACGTCAAGTAGGCCTCAGGAAGCATCACTACAAACAAAGCTAGTGGAGGTGATGGAACTCCAGTTGAGCTATTTCAAATGCTAAAAGATGATGCTGTGAAAGGGCTGTACTCAATATGGAAGCAAATTTGGAAAACTCAGGAGTGACCACAGGGCTGGAAAAGGTCAGTTTTCATTCCAATCCCAAAGAAAGGCAATGCCAATGAATGCTCCAACTACAGCACAACTGCACTCATCTCACACGCTAGCCAAGTAAGAAGGGTAACAGTCATAATATGGGATGATACATGACAGTTCTCAGTTAGGCATACTTGGTTGGTGTCAACACTATAGGTTTAATTAAGAATTGAAAAATGTCTACACTGGGAGAATGGGAGAGCGGAAACAAGGGGGATGACTGATTAGACGTCATCCATAGATAATACAGAACATAGATGAGCAGATGCCACAGGACGGTTAGGAGACAAAACTTGTTGCTTCTGAGGAAGATGACTGGAGGAGCAGGAAAGATGGGTCAGAGATCCACTGTGTTGTCATAAGCCTTTTAGCACCATCTGCCTATTTAAACTATACACATGCACTACTGTATTAAAATAAGCTATTATTTAATAAAATTGGTTTAAATGAGGTTACACATGTCAAGTCATTACAGTGGGGCCTGGCAAAAGTTGAGTCTCAAAAAATGTTACCAGTTAATAGGCAGCACAGAGAAGGTTAAGAGGATGAACTCTGAAAGCATGCAGTTGGCTAGATATATGATGGTGTCCTGGGCTTCATAGGTGGTTAGTGGTAAAGAATCTGCCTGCCAGTGCTGAGACACAAGAGCCATGGGTTTGACCTCTGCGTTGGGAAGATCCCCTGGAGGAGGGCACGGCAACCCACTCCAGTATTCCTGCCTGGAGAGTCCCATGGACAGAGGAGCCTGGTGGTCCAGTCTACAGGGTCGCGAAGAGTTGGACATGACTGAAACGACCCCTGCCCACATACACAAACGACAATATCTTACCTCACAATTCATTCAGGTAAGGACAGACAGATTCACAGGTTCCTCTCACCTTCCCAACCTAAACTTGATGGTTCCCTTTCTACTCTTTACCTTATCCAGCCTTGTCCTCATTGCTAAAGTGCACTAACTCTTGAACTCTTTAACTGTACTGCACATGTGAAAACCTAATTTTCATTAATGCCACTGGCAGATGTTGTACCTCCTGCGGTGGGGGTCTTAATACTGCCTACTAAAGTGAAAGGGCAAACGAGGCACTCAAGAAATGCTTACAGAGCTCCTGCTGTCCCAGCTCTCAACCCACAGAAGACCAGAATCCTGACCGCAAAGGATTATAGTTTAAATGGGACATCAAGGTAGTAGATGACCGTGCTGTCAGAATGCCAAAGGGCTGAGAGGCGAGATTTTAGCTGATCAGGAAAGGAAATCTTGACTTGTATGCTAGTACCGCTTCATCCTCATTAGAATGGCTATTATCAAAAACGCAGAAAACAAGTGCTGGCAAGATGTGGAGAAACTAAGGGCCCTCGTGCACTACCGGAGGGAAAGTAAAGCAAGGAAAACAATGCAGCTTCTGGGTAGAAACCACCCAATGGTTCCTCGAAACATTAAACGTTGAGTGATCATTTGTTTGATGAGGCAGTCTCACTTCTGGCTATATGCCCAAAAGAAATGAAAGCAGGAACAAGAACAGGTGTTTGCACAACCATGTTCACAGCAGCACTATTCACAGTGGCCAAAAAGTGCAACCCCCAAGTGTCCACTGATACGTGAGTGGATAAACAAAACGTGGTACATACAGCCAATAAAATGTGATTCGGCCTCCAAAACAAATGAAATTCAGATACCCGCAATAACATGGATGAAACTTGAAGACGTTATACTAAGTGAAATAAGCCAGACACAAAAAGACAAATATTTTATGACTCCATTTTTAATGAGGTACCTACGTAGAAGGGGCAAATTCAGAGAGGAGGTAGAACAGTGGTTACCAAGGGCTGGGTGGAGACGGAACTGGGAGTTACTGTTCAGTGGGTACAAAAGTTTCAGTTTGGGATGATGAAAAAGTTTTGGAGACCACAGTAATGGCCATACAACAGTGTGAATGCTCTGTGTCCTGGAACTATACTTTTAAAAATAGTTAAAATAGTAAATTACATATATATTTTTTACAATGAAAAAATAACATTTAACAAAAAAAAATCTGCCAGGCATATAAAACATGGTGAGGGGCCAACAGAGATATTCCAGGATAGGGAAACATCATATGCAAACAAAGAGGTAGGAAACATAGCTTAGTTTGGCTAAAGAGTAGGACATAATGAAAATGAAAAGTGGGTCGAGGAAGTTCCAAAAGGTATGCTGGGACTACTACCTAATAGTCCATAGCCACAGCACCTCCCAGGACACTTTACTGCATGGGTGATGGGTTTGACATTCTATAAACAGCAGTGAAAAGGCATGAAAATATTTTGAGTAAAAGAAATAAACACAATAAAAATATTGAACTTTTCAGTGCCATAGGCATAGCTATGTCCACAGGGATATTACTGACAAAAAAAAAAAAAAGAAAAAGAAAAACTGCATGTGCTTTGAGATGGTCACAACTATAAAGCTAAAAAATGGGATTTTAAATACAAAGTGAAGCTATCCATGAATGTGTCACCTGTTCTCCTTTACCGACTTAGAATACTTGAGACTGAAAAGGCACGTAAAGGACTAGATCCTTTTAAGAAATGTAAGGAAGGTAAGGGGACCCAGTTGCAGGGGAGGACTGGCTCATCAGAGAAGCCTTCCTCTGACAAAGTGAGCAGAACTGAATGGAAGAAGCCACGCACACCTCTGTTGGCAGGGCCTTCTGAACAGAGCAAAGCGCAAGCACAAGAATGAGCCGAAAGCATACTTGGTACGTTCAGAATTCACCAAGGAAGCTGGTGTGCTAGAGTGGACTCAGTGTGAGGAGAGGCACGGTCAGAACTGAAGTCATAGAGGTGGAGGGTTTGTATCATACTGGGGCTTGTAAACCAGTCAGGGCTTCAGATTTTCTTCTGAGATTAATGAGACGCTCTTGGAGGGTTTTCTGCAGAAGAGTAACATGATCTGGTTTATAATTTAAAAGTGACACTTTGAAAGCTGCAGGGTGAACAGTCTGTACTGGGCCAAGGCTGTGGCGGGGACATCTGCTGGGATACTCCTGCAATAAACCGGAACAGAGGTGGTAGTAGCCTGGCCAGGCTAGTTGGTGGAACAAGTGGTGAGGAGCAGTCAGATTACACTTAAAAGGTAGAGCCAGTGAGAGTTTCTGGTAGTTCCTATGTGGCACGGGAAGGTCAGGAATCAAGGATGACTTGATTTGAGAGTACCAGTTTAAAACAAACAAACAAACAAACAAACAAAATCAGAAATCCAAATTAGATGCCTCTGCTCCAAAAACAACATTCTTCTTCCTATAAAAGTGCCCTAAAAACCTACAAAGCCTTGATTCCTATTCAGCTATTCAAATATAGACAGAAAAATCCCATTAAAAATCAAGTCAGTTGTGAAGAGCCTGTGCTTGCTCTTGGCAAAGCACTGGCCCAGGGAAACAGTTCAAGGAAACCTTGTTCGGTTCTTCCAAGTGTAGAAACTACACTCACTCTCTTCCCCTCTTAGGATGAGACCTGCCATACACATACACAAGAGCCAGTACTTGATGGTACAAAGCGTAATGACTAATGGGTAAGTCAGGTGGGCCTGCAAGGCGCCTCCCATCTGCCCTTACAGATCTACTCGTCAACCCTCCCCAACACTACTAAATAGGCTACACTAATAGGCTTCCTTGCTTTGGCCTCCAGCTGGGTTCCGCCAATAGGCAGCATAAGGAGGCTGGAAAGGAGAGAGGAGAGTGAGGTCAGGTTATTTCCTCAGCTCCCTCCCTGTGGGGTCGCCTGACCCACCCGGCTGGATCCTTTAGGCTGGATCCTTTAACCGAAGGGCACAGCTCCATCAGAGATCACAGAGGCTCCCCACTCCCCAGTTCCAGAAGTGCTCCTTGTCCATGCCTCTTCAAGCTGAGGGTGATCACAGCACCTTACTCAAAAAGCCCCTTAGTACTGTGCCATCTCTATACCTTAAGTTCACAAAAATGGTCACTTATTAAACTCCACTCAAATTACCCATTTTTGAAGTGTTATCTATTCCGACAGGACCATATTGAGAAGATTTAGGAGGGTGGCATTAAGTAACAAGAAAAATTTCAAACCACAAGCAGGTCACTCCATTTGAACGAACAGTATGAGCAGAGAGGGGCTTTCTTGGTAGTTCAGCTGGTGAAGAATCTGCCTGCAATGCAGGAGACCACGGTTTGATTCCTGGATTGGGAAGATGCCCTGGAGAAGGGATAGGCCACCCACTCCAGTATTCTTGGGTTTCTGTGGGGGCTCAGATAGTAAACAATCAGCCTGCATTGCAGGGGACCTGGGTTAGATCCATGGGTCATGAATATGCCCAGGAGGAGCATGGCAACCCACTCCAATGTTCTTGCCTACCACCTTTCTTGTTCTCAGATATGGCAAATACCCTTGCAAAGTAGCACAATTATTTTCTATAGGAAATAACCAAAATGTTCATGGTAACAGGTGGCATTATGGATAAATTACAGGGAGAGCTATGTTCATGGTAACAGGTGACATTATGGATAAATTACAGGGAGAGCTACAAGTTCCCTGGAATCACATACAGAATTTTGCATTTTTCTGAAGAAGTGATAGTTTTTCGGTTTTCAAATAGATTTATGCCACGCTAAAAAATCAATGCCAACAGATTCCCTGAATTATAAAGAAATGCTCCTGAACTATAAATTCACCAACCTTAATTCTTCCCTAGAAATGTTTTGCTAATAGAAGAAAGATCGTGATTGCAAGAAAATATCTGGTAGACTACCAGCTAAAGTGAATGGACTGCTTACCAAGTACAAGAAATAAAGAGGCCCAATGCAGCCCACTTTGTTTACAGAACCTGTTGATTCCTTCATGCACTGAGTACCCACCCAGTGATCTGAAGGTATGTCAGTGTGGCTGAAGAACCATTTCCTAAGTGAAATAAACCAAACACTTCAGAAGAGGTTTCAGCTTGCAGCACTGGTCTTTCTGGTATCAAACTAGAAAATTTAAATTCTACATGAATCCCAGTTAATTTTGCAATCTTGGAACAAAGGCAAAGAAATCACCACTCCAGAGCGTAGTGGAAGAATGAACATATGACTAACAGTTTGGGGATTTACACACTTTGTCATAAAGGCAAATTGATGCTCAACACAACAATAAGGTATATATTCAAGAGTGGATCATCTTAGAAACTTACAGAGAGGACACTGACATATACTTTTAAACTCTTGAATGGTCCTAATATCCTTTATAAGTCTAGAATGTTAGTATCTTAAGTTATTTAAAATAAACTTAAGACATCACAACTGTTCCTGACAAAATATTTCACAATGTAGATATTACTCAAATGCCTCACTTATTTAAAAAAAAAAAAGCAGCTGTTCGCTAAAACACACAGAGTGAACAGAACTTCAGCATGTTGACACGGTTCTGCTGATGTCTACAGTCAAGTTATCACTGGGCACTGAAGAAGGCTGTGGTTAGGAAAGAGCCGGCTTTGGTGTCAGGCAGCCTGGGTTGAAACTAGATTTTTATCACCAGAGCACAGCATTAGCTGTCTTAAGTTCTGAGTGAATTCACATAAAGGGCTGAGAAAGGGAATGGTACATGGTAAGCTCTCAATAATGCTACGTTTTATTCCCAAGTCCACTTTTCCAACCTTTTTCTGGCTGGCAGAGACCCGATTCTGTTCGGCTGTAGCCCTTTCTTGTGAACACGTGCCCTGAGTCGATGAGCCCCCTGCCCAGTGCCCTAGTCCATTTGGACTGCTATGAGAAAATACCTGAGGCTGGTGGCTTATAAACAACATTTATTTCTCACGATTCTGGAGGCTGGAGAGTCCAAGATTACAATGCTGGCCAATCTGGGATGGTGGCTGATGAGGGCCCACTTCCTGGTTCACAGAGAGCATCTTCCTGTGGTGTCTTCACATGGCGGGAGGGGCGAGGCAGCTCTTTGGAGTCTCTTTTATAACGGCACTAGATCCCATTCATGAGGGCTCCTCTCACTCTGACCCAGGCCCTTGCCAAAGGCCCCCAACTCCTAATACCCTCTCATTGCCCATTAGGTTACAATGTATGAATTTGGGAAGGACACAAATATTCAATTCCCAACTTCATGATTAGTCAAAGTCAGTCTACTCCAAGATATCCAACAAGCAAGGACCTCTTTTTCTCCCTCTGTATATTATCATGTGCATAGTTCCAAAGCAGTCATTCACTTACCAACCTTGGACAAACCACTAAACCTCATGGACTATCTCTACACCCATAAAACACAACTAACCTTTGCATGAGTCTTATGATTAGAAGTGACAGAGGTAAAGAATCTTTTTCAGGCCCCACTGCCGCCTGTAGGATCTTAGTTCTCCAACCAAGGATTGAACCTGTGATCCCTGCATTGGTGTGCACAGCATTAACCACCAAACCACTAGGGAAGTTCAAAAAGAATCTAAAATGAAGCCCGGCAAATAGTAGATGTTCAGTATGTAATGGCTCCTTGGAATATCCCACTTTAATATCGTGAATGAGAAGTTTTAAAGCAATGCATACTAAGTACTTCCTGATAATCCAAATCTTACCAGATTATCCTGCTGCTGCTTCTAAGATCTCATTCATTCCCTTTCTATTTTCCTAAGTTAGTTCACTCACTTAGTCATGTCCAACTCTTTGTGACCCCATGAATCGCAGCACGCCAGGCCTCCCTGTCCATCACCACCCCAGGAGTTCACCTTAGATGACCACAGATCTCAACTACTGAGTAGCCTATTCTGCCTTGTTTAATTGATTATCCATTTTCTCTAGTCAATACTTAACCCTAAAACAATTAAAATGAAGGACTTCACTACTCTAATCAAGTGGTTAGAATAACAGACATCATTGATTCCCAACTCACACTTCTCTTTTAAAGGAAATGTGCGAACTGCAGTCTTTGATGGAATCAACCCTGTGTTCTATACTACAACTGACCTACATTGGGTCATCAGCTTCTCTGCCCAGGGAATCTGGAATTAGATCACAAAAATGGTGGTGTGTGCCTGAACTAAACTGAAAGAGCAACGAATGTAAGGATCTGCATCGGCATTAAGGCAAGGCAAGTTGACACGATAGAAAAAGAAAAACCGTGAGTAAGTAGATTGACAAGTGTGTGGAGAAAACCAATGTAAATCAGAGAAAGAGAGCAGACAATGGGAGCCCTACAAGAAACGGATATGGCCCAGGCACTCTGGTGTTGTACCCTTCTAAGAAATCCTACAGTTCAGCAAGTTTGTATGTTTCTGTCTCCATGCTTAAAGAACTAAAAGAACAGTAACAGTCTCATTAATATCAGTGTAGAAAGATTTAATTAGAGCCCGGCCTAAAACAATATTTATACTTTGGCAAAAATAACTGTAAAAATTAATAAACAGAAACTTCACTGAAATAGAGCTGGGATACCAGAAGAGGGATGTCTCACACGCTATGATAAATGCAAAGCCCAACAGGAAGAAGGCTGATTCCTCTTCTTTCCTGGCGAGGACTCAGCCAATGAAAAGCCATGGACTCTTTGCTTACTGCAGCCTCCCCACCTCCTCTGCCCCTCTGTATTAACTGTTCTCTTTCCTGAGCTTGCGGGGATTAGAATGTGGCTCCCCATGGTCGCAGACCCCAAACTGCTCTTCTCTGCAGATCCCGAATAAACCCATCTTTGCTCAAGAAATGTCTGGTAGTCTGTTATAGGTCAACATGCCACACCATTGACTCTTAACAAAGAAGTCCTCTCCTTGTTATAGAACCACCATCAAACACTCAGATGCTCAGAGGAAACATGAGAAAGAAGTGGGTTATCAGTACCTTGGGCTTCCCTCATAGTTCAGTTGGTAAAGAATCTGCCTGCAATGCAGGAGACCTGGGTTCGATTCCTGGGTTGGGAAGACCCCCTGGAGAAGGATATGGCAACCCACTCCAGTATTCATGCCTGGAGAATCCCATGGACAGAGCAGCCTGGCCATGGAGTCACAAGAGTCAGAGACAACTTAGCGACTAAACTACTAACTACTACCATCAGTACCTCGTAAGTTTCTTCAGCTCCAGTCATGCTTCATTTTCATGTTAAATCTACGATAAATCTCCTCCTTTATACACACACTGCTCTCTCCCATTTTTCCTAACCTATCTCTCGTTTTCTGCTTTACATAGAGATAAGAGGACAAGAAAAAAACAACTAGAGGTGATGACAAATTTCAAAAGACATTCAGTCTTGCTGGCTGAAAGGTAACAGAGAAGAGAAAATGGTCAACTAGAAAGTATTTAATTTCCTACCTGAAGAGAACAGTCATTACTCAGTTTCAATCGTCTGTCACCATACAGGTCCTAACTTTAAATTTTCAAAGGAAGACAAAAATTTAGACTGTTTATCTGAAGTTTCTAGTTTTTAAATGTTGTCAATAAATTTAATTTTCTCCTAAAATGACACAGACTGGTTCACTAGCTGCAAATGTGCAATACTGTAGACCTGTTTTTTTTTTAATATAACTTCTGAGATTTTTAGCTTCCCCAGATACGTTTATTTAACATCTACATATGCAAGCCAGATACTGGGCAAAGCACTACAAAGACTGGAGCTCATTTATTTTCCTCCTCTAGTGTTATTTTACATTCAACATGTTATTCCTCAGAGACAACTTAAAACCAACAATATTAACATCTTATTAATTCCAAACTAAGCCATTTTCTCTGAAAGGGCAGCAATGGAAACTCTTCAAAGTTAAATGCCTAGGGTGTGATGAAAAATGGTTTACAAATGCTTTGCCACTTCTGTAAATGTCACAGTTAGCCTTTACGTCTGATGCTCTTTCAGCCTGAAGGGCTGCCACCTCCAGGAAGCCTTCTTATGTTCTCCCTTATGATCCTGAACTTAGCCCCTCTGGGCTCACTACACACACTCTTGAAAGCATGCCGCTGTTGTTTACCTCCCCAACCTTTAAGGATAAGGCCTACACAGAACACAGGATTCCATCTCCAGAAACATGACTAGATGGGCCATGGGCCTGAACACACAGAACCTGCTCCTTCAGCAGCAGCTACTTTCTTAGCAGCTACCAGGTACCTTGCAGCTAGGGCTCACTTCTTCACACAGTAATATTATGGTGAATAAGTCTCTGCCCCCTCAGTACACACTGCAGTTCAGAGAATGAAACAGTTAAGGATTTGTTAAACACAGAGTAAAAAAATACATGGCTCCTTTTCAGGTCATTACCAGTATAGCTGTGTGGCTCTGGGAGTACCAATGAGTTTCTCTGAGCCTTAGTATCTTCTGCCCAATAAAAATGCAGATAATGCCAACTGTACTAGGTGGTTGTGAGAAGTGAATAATAATTCTAAGAAGGGCTAAGCACACGACATATGCTATAGTTCATAAATATGCTAACAACAAACACCTTTTAAAGAAACCAAAACTCCAAGTGACTTCGCAACCAACTGATTTTTAAATCCTTGACAGTTAAGTGAAAGAGGAAATAATTCAATAATTCTGTCAAATTCATACTCTACAGACTACCAAATAGTTTAGTTTCATGAAACTATAATTTCTACCAAGCTCGTGAAAAACCAACAAACACCTCGTAATCCATGCTCTGTAAAGCAAATAGTTCAAGGACTGTCATGTATATTCATCATGGCAAAACAAAAACCTGTATGTGAAAAGTCAGGAGACAAATTTTGACTTAGCATTAGGAAAAAAGTCTAAGATTTCCAAATAACCTACAGCTATCCAATAACATACAGTAATCAGCTTTCGTGTAGACAGACTAATGCCTGTGCCCCACCATCCCCAAGATGTCCTAACCCTAGAACCTGTGAATATGTTGTTACATGGCAAGTGGGAATTAAGGTTGAAAAAGAGATCAGAATTGCTAAAGAGCTGACCTTTTTTCAAAAAATTTAAGTGACTTTGGCATTTTTTTATTCATTTATTTTTTGGCCACACTGCACAGCATGTGGGATCTTAGTTCCCTGACCAGGGATCGAACCCACACCTCGTGCAGTGGAAGCGTAGTCTAAACCACTGGTGAGTGTGTGTATGTAGATGCTAAGTCACGTCAGTCGTGTCCAACTCTTTGTGACCCTATGGGCTGTAGCCCACTAGGCTCCTCTATCCATGGGATTCTCCAGGCAAGAATACTAGAATGGGTTGCCATGACCTCCTCCAGAGGCTCTTCCTGACCCAGGGATCAAATCTGTCTTCTGCAGCTTCTGCACTGCAGGTGGATTCCTTACCTCTGAGCCATGGGGGAAGTCCTCAACCACTGGCTCACCAGGGAAACACCTGAGGACCACCACTGAACAACTGATCTTGAAATAGGGAAAGAATCCTAGATGGTAGGCAGGCCCTGTATACATCAAAGAGGGAGGCACCAGCAAGCTAACACAGCTTTCCTAGGATTCTTTACAGATGAAGTTCAAGCAGATAGACAAGTTGTTCGCAGTGTGTTGGGGGGGGGTAGGTAAAATGTCGTGATGCCTCAGATAAGCACTGTTAAGTTGGGTCTAAGCAAAATCCCTGAAACGGCATGCACATTTTTGAGTATGCAACACTTGCCCCCTTTCTCAGTAGAGAGTTTAAAATGTTCAAAGGTTCTCAAAAGGATCTGTTTAATAAGAACATTCTCAGTTATTCCTAACAGTGTGAGCTTTTAACGCTCCATGATTTTCTAAGAGAGCAAATCTCAAAGTGTAGCCCATCAAACACCACACGTTGATGTTTTGTACACGAAAATTCACCAAAGGTTGTTTGTAAAATGTATATTGCTGAGTTCCATCCCAGACAGAATCTCTGGCAGCTGTAGGCAAGTTCATTATTTAACAAACTGGGGGAAGAGAGGACAGGGAATGCCACAGCACAGTTTAAAAAGCCACTGCTACAAGAGGGATTTTATGAAACATTAAGCTGAAGAAGTTTAACTGTTCCCTTAAATCTTAAAGTCTCAGTGCACTCACCATGCCATTAACTTCACGTAACATTTTTTTTTTTCTGGGCCTCAAGTAGTTCAGAATATGTAGGCAAATGCCTACGCCAAATTTTTATATTACAGTTCATGGTATGGAGGGACTGAATGATTGGCAGGTAATAATTATACATCAGGCTCAGTATGCACTCGCCCCCTTTTGTCAAGGAAAATAATGCCTGGCACACTACATTGCAAAGTATTGAATACTGGGGAAATTGTGTTTTGTTTAATGACAACTTTCTATAATAAATTTAAGGAATTTCAACGACTGCCCAGTTCCACAGGGGTTAATTCACAACTCACTGCAGTTGCCCAGCAACAGTGAGACCTTAGAGGAATTCAAGATAAGCACTCTACTCTGGATAAACAGGCTCTAGGATAGTTCAAAGCACATCTCAGGAAGAATTTAAATAACCCTAGATTCTTACATCTCCCCATCCGTAGAAAAACACTAAGATAATAAATATTAAAATCATTAACATGACATATCTGCTATGATCGGCAGTAATCTTTGCTAAGCTATTCGCTTGACTGCATGCATTTCCTAGCCAAAAAAATTCATATGCAATCTGGCTTACCCTCCTACCCCCCACCTCTGCAGAGTAGTTCCTCAGAGCTGAGTGGCTGTCTCCCGGGCTATAAAACTCAGTAAGACCTCGAATAAAACTTAAACTCACAACTCTTACGTTGTGTCTTTAAGTCGACACCTTCGTAAGATTCCCCTCCCTAAATTTCCACTCTTTCAAGCTCAGGCTTTGCTTAAAACATTCTTCCGGACTTATGTCTGATGATGTCTAGACATTTACAAATGGGGTCCTTCATCAGTCCTGGCGCAGAGCAATTCAGGGGCCTCGAAGGTCTCCTGACTCAGACGCGTCAGGAAAATGAATAAAAGCAGCTAACAATGACGTCTGAATGCCAGCAAACTTGGGAAATAAGCCAACTCTAAAGACACCTGAAATATGACTGGGACGGGGCCTGAGACAGGCCTCACAACCCAAATTCCAAGGCAAGGTCACGAAGAAGCCAGGTGGCCAGGGATGGAGTCAAGTTCTCCTAGCTTCCAAAAAGCTCTTTGCGGCATGCACTAGACCACGCTAGCAGACCCTCTCCCAGGAAAGAGGATTAGGGAACGGTGAGCCCCGGGCGCCTCCACACCCAGATGCAGGCCTTCGATCAAAAAGCCCCTGCCCCAGGCCCACTGCTCAGGTACAGAGAAGCTGAGCAAGCCCCGGCCACTCACCCCGCAGCCACTGCGTACTGTGAAACCATCTCCAACTAGCTCCACGGCCGACAGACCACCTAGCAGCCCCCTTAACCAGCTCTGGGCTTCTGCGACTGCCAAAGCCCAGAAGGCAACGCAGCAGCCGCGGGTCACAGCCTAGCCTCCAGGAGGCCGCCATCTTCCCGGCCTTCTCCTGGGCTGCCCTCAGCACAGCCTGATCGCCCAGTCATCAAGGCCCGCCCATGCCCCGCCTCCCACCCGGGGACACGCCCCCCCTGGAGGCCAGCGCGCCTCTGAGTCGAGTTCTAGCCCCGCCTCCAACCTGGTTGGCCCCGCCTCCCAACCGGGCGGCTGCGCGGTTGGGTCAGAGAGGCCCTCTCAGACCCGCCTTTCATCTTGTCCGCCCCGCCCCCAGGCTGCCCTCAGAGCTGCCTGATTTTAGTTCGAGCCTCGTTGCGTTGGCTCAGGCGAAGCGCCAGGAGCACTCGAGCCGCGCGAAGGTTGCAAGGCGCGGGTACTGCTAGTCCCGGCCATGTCTGGCTCTCACGCTCCAGAGGGAGACTGTTGCTCACGGCAGCGCCGCGCGCAGGTAGGGGCGGGGCCGCCGGTGCCCTCTATTCCCAGGAGGCGAGGCGGCGGCGGAAGCGAGGCGCTGGCCGGGAGGGTGGTTTGCGCCGGACCGGACGCGACCACCGTGCGCCGCCGCTTGCTCCCCGCGTGTGGACCTGAGGCCCCGGCCTACTCGGCGAGCTCTGCTTCCAGCGCTGGGATTTTTCGGCGGCGAGGGCTGGGCACCAAACGTTCAAAAGGGAAAAATAACTGAGGGGGAGCATTGGGCGTCTTTAATGTGTTTTTCAAAACCGTTTAACAGAAAGACAGACCTTCCGGGAAACTCGAAGCTCTGGAGTGGAACTGGAGCTAGGACCGTGCTCTGCAGCTGTTTTCCTGCGCCCTTCGTTGGCCGCTAAGTAGGCAGTGGGCGGAGCCAGGTCTTCGGACTGTAGCCAGCACTTTTACTCTGCTTTGTTGCTCTTTGACTACCTCGGTTTAGATTGATTGTGGAATGATCTTAAAAAGGGTTTTTCCTTAAGCAGAAGAGGAAAAGCCACCCTTGGGCTGCGCATACCTTTTATTCTGGAACACCCACGTGCTCAGGGTGATGATTAAGGGCTTGGCCTCGGGTATGGAGGAAATCTAGAGGAATAAACAATTGCAGCGTGGGAAGCCTTGCTTAATTAAGAGGCAGAGAGGGAAAGCACCCCCCTCCCCCGAAACTCCTTTATTTCTCCTGTTATCTCTTGGGGCTGAAGGTCCCAATTAAAAAGTAGTAACGTGGGTCACAGCCTAGCAGGTTTTACTGGGAAATTCTTGGCAACTACTATTCTTGTGTGAATAAGTAACATAACACAGATTAGCAAAGTCTTTTATTTGTTTTCTTCTTCTCTCGTACTAGTTTGTTTATTCCTCATTTCACTGCCATTTAAAAACTCGCCCACTGTCTGCTTCTAGAAAGGTTAGGTCAGTACCTGCTGGAGTTACTGACTTTCAACACACTCTGAAAGGAGTAGAGAGAGAGATCAGGAATGATACTGTAGGAACACCTGGCAGAGCAGGCTGTCAGACAGTTGTTTTTCAAGAGAACATATTGTAAGTATTAATTTCTTGCATTTTTCTCATATCTAGGAAAGCACTAAAATAATTTGAGATATCTGTTCCACGTGACTAGCATCAGCCTTCTAGTGATTAACATCAACCCTTGGCCAAAATGTGGGCTTGATTCCATGTAACTCCCCTTCACGCAAATAATCTATCTAGTGACCTCCTTTCTCACCACTTTGGGTCAGTTCCTCAGAACTGAGAGGCTGTCTCCCTGCCTATAGTCCTCATTTTGCCCCCAGTTAAACTTAACTGTATGCTAAGCTGGGAGGGATTGAGGGCAGGAGGAGAAGGGGACGATAGAGGATGAGATGGTTGGTGGATGGCATCACCAACTCAATGGACATGGGTTTGGGTAGACCCTGGCAGTTGGTGATGGATAGGGAGGTCTGGCGTGCTGCGGTTCATGGGGTCGCAAACACGAGTGAGCCGCTTAATTGAACTGAAACTTAACTTTGAGGTTGTGCCTTTTTTTTTTCTTCAGTCAACATAGCTTTTTAAAAACTATCCCTGGAGTATAAATTCCATTAATGCAATGACTCTGTTTTGTTCAGGGCTGAATTCCCAGAAGTGCTTCATGTGTGGTAGACAGGCAAGGAATATTTAAAACTGGTATCACTATCCACTTAGCAACTCAGCCAACTGAAAACTTAGAATTCCTTGAAGCCTCTCTTTTTTTTTTTTAGGTTTTCTTACCCAAAGCCTAACCTTTTTAACTTCTTTATCTTCCAAATCCATCCCCCACCATCACATGTTAAAATTTCTTTTTGAAACTTTGGCACAGCCTTCTGATCCGGTCTGGTCTTTTGCTTCCTTGGTCATCCTTCAGCCTTATGTATCACCCCTATAGAAGTGTTTCAAAAACAAGATGTGATTCAGTCATCTACTTAAAATGACTCAGCAGTTAGCAACCATCTGTAACATAAAAGTCCAACCCCCAGTGCACATGAAAGACCCTTACAGTCTTTATCCCTACCTGCCTCCATCCCACAGAACCTAATTCTGGTTGCTGGTGCTTAAGAGCTCTTTCTGAAAATACTCTTTCTCCTCTTCACATAACCTGCATACTCCGCCACATCCTTTATTAAAACTTAGCTCAGCATCCCTTCCTCTCTGGTCTTTCCCAACTCCTGCTCCCTCCCAGCAGTAGCTTCTACTCGCATAATGCCCTGGACCATCTTGTTTTATATGTTGTTTTGTGATTTTGCAACTTTTACTAGAGTTTGAGCCCTCAAGGAAAGGATTTCATCTTACTCATATTTATTTCTTTGGGGCCTTCAGTAAAGGTTTGTTAAGTGAATGAATGAGAGGGCTATTCTATAGGTACACAAAAAGGTACAAAGGACAATTGCCATGACAGAGTTTGAGGAAGGATCACTTCTGCCTGAGAAGATGAAAGAAGAAATCGTAGGGGGAAGTGGGTATGAAGGCTGATAAGCAAGAATTTGACAGCTAAAGTTGGGATAATTGGGGATCCAGCATGAACAATAACAGTGCAAAGAGAAAAAGATGTATTCTTGGCTGTCAAGATGATGTGTCTTAAATCATCTGTTGCTGCATAGCAAGTATCCCAAAACTTAGGCATAACACACAATCATTGTCTCACACAGTTTCTGACAATTAGGAATGCAAGAGAATTTAGCTCAGGGTTATGGCTTAAAGTTTCCCATGAGGTGGCAGTCAAGCTGTCAACTAGAGCTGCAGGCATTCAAACCTTGACTGCAGCCGGGATGTACTTCCAGGCTCACAAAGTTACTGGCAGGCCTCTGTTCCTCCCATTTTCTTGCTCAGTTCCTCCTTGTACGGCTTGCCGCATAGGTAATACCCTAGAACATGGCAGCTGCTGATCCAGAGGAGAGCAGAGAAGACAGAAGCTGTAGTCTTCAGTAACCTGATATCAGAAGTGACAGACTGTCACTTCTCAGTGGGTCTTCACACAGATCAGCCCCATACCATTTGGGATGGAACCCTACACCAGGATATGCAGACCAGGAAACTGGGATCATCATTAAGGGCCTTCCTGGAGGTTGATTACTATGTAGGTGGACTAGAACTGAGAGATTTATGTAAAAAAATGAAAATATTTGAAAGTTAAATTGGAGCCAAAAAAACAGAAGGACTTAATTAACAGGCCCAGGACATGGTATCTGAGCATTAAATGATTTGAGGAAGGGAGTTTAAGTGATCAAAGTAGTGTATTAGTACTAAAAGTAGAGTGAAGGGTAAGCTGGAGGGAAATGGAGAAGTTGTAGGCAAAGAAGCCAAATAAGGAAAAATAACCTTCATCCTGGATAAAATGAGTCCGTGAAAGCTTTACACTCTACTATTATATTGGACTTACCTGGTGGCTCAGACGGTAAAGCACCTGTCTACAGTGTGGGAGACCTGGGTTTGATCCCTGGGTCGAGAAATTCCCTGGAGAAAGATATGGCAACCCACTCCAGTACTCTTGGCTAGAAAATCTCATGGATGGAGGAGTCTGGTGTCCATGGGGTCGCAAAGAGTTGGACATGACTGAGTGACGCCACTTCACTATTATAAAGTAAGAAAGGCTAGGATGATGGGAAAGTGAATTCCACAAAATTAACTCAATTTAAAGGACTACCTTTTATTCTGACATTATTCTTCCTACTCTTTTTATGGTAAACATGCACTTTCTTTTTGAAAAATGTGATGATGATTAAATATAACTAATGTTATAACTTGGCAATCTTATGTCAGTCCCTAAAACTGAAAGAACAACAGCAACGAAAGCTATTGGTTTTGAAATTCAGAAGTCTAGGAATCACTCATCCAGGTTATTAATATAACTCGATACCCAGAAAGAGTCACTGACTTACATAGGGCACTCAGCTAGTGGATGATTATCAGAGTTAAAGCCAGGCTCCTTGTGTTAACCGTGTTCAAGCTCACTCTGTTTCCTGCACAATAGGCCAATGAATTGAGAGACAAGGTGTTGAGGCAAGGAAGAGACTTCAGTTCGGGGAGCTGGCAGCCTGAGAAGATGGCATGCTAGCACCTCAAAATAACCATCTTATTGGGTCTGGATGCCAGGTTTTTTATAGTTTAGAGAGAAAGAAGCAAGGGGAACTAAAGTTGAAAGGCAGAATGGAGAGGGAGATGTAGTGGGGAAGTAAAGTGAATGGGTCTTCAGTCTTGCAAAAATCTCCAAGGAAATGTCCAGCCTCCAGAAGGAGTGTGTTAATCTCTTGAATGAGACACTTAAACAGTAAGTGAAGCTATAACTTCCGGATGTTCAAGCTAGGTTTAGAAAAGGCAGAGGAAGGTGAGATCAAATTGCCAACATCTGTTGGGTCATGGAAAAAGAGACAAGAGAGTTCCAGAAAAGTATCTACTACTTATTTATTGATTATGTCAAAGCATTTGACTGGGAGGGTCACAACAAACTGGAAAATTCTTCAAGAGATGGGAATACTAGATAGCCTTACCTGCCTCCTGAGAAATCTGTATGCAAGTTAAGAAGCAACAGTTAGAATCAGACACGGAACAGTGGACTGGCTCCAAATTGGGAAAGGAGTACGTCAACGCTGTATATTGTCACCTTGCTTATTTAATTTATATTTAGAGTACATCATGCAAAATGCTGGGCTGGATGAAGCACAAGCTGGATTCAAGATTGCCAGGAGAAATACCAATAACCTCAGATATGCAGATGACACCACCCTTATCGCAGAAAGTAAAGAGCAACTACAGAACCTCTTGATGAAAGTGAAAGAGGAGAGTGAAAAAGTTGGCTTAAAACTCAATATTCAGAAAACGAAGATCATGGCATCCAGTCCCATCACTTCATGGCAAATAGATAGGGAAACAATGGAAACAATGAGAGACTTTATTTTCTTGTGCTCCAGAATCACTGCAGATGGTGACTGGCAGCCCATAAATTAAAAGACGCTTGCTCCTTGGAAAAAAAGCTATGACTAACCTAGACAGCATATTAAAAAGCAGACATTACTTTGCTGACAAAGATCCATCTGGTCAGACCTATGGTTTTTCCAGTAGTCATGTATGGATGTGAGAGTTGGACCGTAAAGAAGGCTGAGCACTGAAGAACTGATGTTTTTGAACTGTGGTGTTGGAGAAGACTCTTGAGAGGCCCTTGGACTGCAAGAAGATCCAACCAGTCCATCCTGAAGGAAATCAGGCCTGAATATGTATTGGAAGGACTGACACTGAAGCTGAAACTCCAGTACTTTGGCCACCTGATGTGAAGAACTGACTCATTTGAAAAGACCCTGATGTTGGGAAAGATTGAAGGTGGGAAGAGAAGGGGATGATAGAGGATGAGATGGTTGGATGGCATCACCAACTCAATGGACATGAGTTTGAGTAAGCTCCAGGAGTTGGTGATGGATAGGGAGGCCTGGTGTGTTGCAGTCAGTGGGGTTGCAAAGAGTCAGACACAACTGAGCGACTGAACTGAACTGATAGAGATTCAGCTCAATTGCTGTAGTGGATATTGTCCAGTTTCTTTTTATTATTTATTTGTAAATCCAGTATTCTTGATTATTTCATGTATCTGTGTTTTGAATTCTCTTTGGTACACATAGTTGTGTCTTTTCAAATGAGTCAGTTCTTCACATCAGGTGGCCACACATCTTTTTGATTCCCTCATTAGTTGATGGACTAAAATGCCTTTGACAGGTGTTCATTTTATGATTGTAAGAGAGTCTCCCCCACCCCCCCCCCCCAGGAAAACCTCCTGAGAAATACAGGCCTCTATTATGCTTAAATTGAAAGAAGAAGTGGAGGAGATTAGAGCCATGGCTGGCTGTGAGCAGGTACCTCAGTGACATTCGAGGATGATTTCCTTAAAATAACCATCATGGTCTGGGCTCAGGTTGGAAAAGAATTTCCAGACATGAGACAGCATGATGGCTAAATAAAGTTTATTAGAGTGGGAGACGCTCTTAGAACAGCGGGCCAGCTCAAGGGAGAACCAATGTTGAACAGGGTCCTTAGTCCACTTTTATACCCATGGTACAAGGAGTAGGATAGGGGACTTGGAGGTCATTTGCTGAGTGGATGAGGCACTTATACTGGGTGGGGTGAAAAGTAAGGCAAATACCTTCTCCCTATGGGGTAGTGAGGGAGACAGATTATACTCTTCAGGAGGACCTGAAATCCATTAATAGTTAAAACACAGGGGAGGGAAGGATGATAAGGGTCTGTTTTTTCTGTTCCTGCATTCCAAGACCCTCTACGGTTTTATCTCCTCTTTTATTCTTGGGTCACAACAATAACTAGATTGAAAAAATGGGGAAATGAAATATTGATTCAAAAACTATTTAGGCCTTAGTTTTTAATATATACAAAACAACCCAGATTTGGGGGGTGGGGGTTGGGAAGGAGGTGAGAGGGAATTTAGGATAGGGGGGACACATGTACACCCATGGTTGATCCATACAATATGGCAAAAACCACCACAATATTGTAAAAGAATTAGCCTCCAATTAAATAAATTTAAAATTTTATATATATATATAAAATACTGTTAAATGTTGCCCCCTAACTGTATGGAACCTCTACTGTAGGAGGTTGATTGCAACCTATCTTTAGATATATCTTTCAAAACCCTTATTCTAAGTGAAAAATCAGACTTTATAACAAAGAAGATACTACTGACATTCGGGGGAAAGCTAAATACTAAATCTTTTCTTTCTTATCAATTCTTATTAAAATAGATATTCTGGTTTTTACTTTTCTTACCATTCTGGGCAACTTAAATGACTGCATTTTTAGTAAATATACCTCTCTTGGTTCCTGCTGCTGATTATTTGTTTGAAATTGTAATTTTGTGGATTTGAATGAAACCTTACCAACAACAGCTTTCTTATCATTGTTACTCCTGTAGCAGAAAGCTGGCTAATGGTTCTAATACCTCAGTACTAGAAAGACAAAAGGGAAAAGGGGTGGAGGAGTTGGAGGGGGGAGTGGGGCTTAAGAACAGTCTTATTTCCTATAACGTTTGCAACTTGCTGTGCAAATTGATGGTTTTAAGGATGGAAAACTGCAGGAGTCTTCTCATTGGCTGCATTTTAATATGTAATTAAAACATCATTTATATTCCTAAAAAGAAGTAGCAAATTATACAAGGCATCCGTAATTTTAGCTAGATTTAAAAAGGAAAAAATGAAAACCAACATAGCTTTATTAATCATTTTAATTCAGAAATTTTTCATTTATTAAAGTGGAAAGGAAATGAACATTGTGACACACATTGTGCTGCCTGATTTGTGTCCATTATCAGTTCAGTTCAGTCACTCAGTCGTGTCCGACACTGCGACCCCATGGACTGCAGCACTCCAGGCCTCCCTGTGCATCCATCACCAATCCAGAGTTTACTCAAACTCATGTCCATAGAGTCAGTGATGCCATCCAGCCATCTCATCCTCTGTCATTCCCTTCTCATCACACCTTCAGTCTTACCTAGCATCAGGGTCTTTTTCCAGTAAGTCGGTTTTTCATATCAGGTGGCCAAAGTACTGGAGTTTCAGCTTCAGTGTCACTCCTTCCAATCAATATTCAGGCCTGATTTCCTTCAGGATGGACTGGTTGGATGTTCTTGCAGTCCAAGGGCCTCTCAAGAGTCTTCTCCAATACCACAGTTCAAAAGCATCAGGTTTTCGGTGTTCAGCTTTCTTTATAGTCCCAACTCTCACATCCATACATGACCACTGGAAAAACCATAGCTTTGATAGCTTATGGTGAATGTTGTCGGATTTGTGATCTCTGAAGGAGATTTAGCTTCGGGACTAGGGACCAGGCTTGATCACTCAAGAGCTTTTGTGTTGTAAAGTTTTATTAAAGTAAGAAAAGGGTCCTTCTGACATAGTCATCAGAAGGGGGACAGAGAGTGCCCCCTTGCTAGTGTTAGTGAGGGAATTATATACTTTGATGAGTTGTTCAGTTTAGTTCAGTCGCTCAGTCGTGTCCGACTCTTTGCGACCCCCATGAATCGCAGCATGCCAGGCCTCCCTGTTCATCACCATCTCTCAGAGTTCACTCAGACTCACGTCCATCGAGTCTGTGATGCCATCCAGCCATCTCATCCTTGGTCGTCCCCTTCTCCTTCTGCCCCCAATCCCTCCCAGCATCAGAGTCTTTTCCAATGAGTCAACTCTTCCCATGAGGTGGCCAAAGTACTGGAGTTTCAGCTTTAGCATCATTCCTCCCAAAGAAATCCCAGGGTTGATCTCCTTCAGAATGGACTGGTTGGATCTCCTTGCAGTCCAAGGGACTCTCAAGAGTCTTTCCCAACACCGCAGTTCAAAAGCATCAATTTTTCGGCGCTCAGCCTTCTTCACAGTCCAACTCTCACATCCATACATGATCACAGGAAAAACCATAGCCTTGACTAGATGGACCTTAGTGGGCAAAGTAATGTCTCTGCTTTTGAATATACTATCTAGGTTGGTCATAACTTTTCTTCCAAGGAGTAAGCGTCTTCTAATTTCATGGCTGCAGTCACCATCTGCAGTGATTTTGGAGCCCCCCAAAACAAAGTCTGACACTGTTTCCACTGTTTCCCCATCTATTTCCCATGAAATGATGGGACCGGATGCCATGATCTTCGTTTTCTGAATGTTGAGCTTTAAGCCAACTTTTTCACTCTCCTCTTTCACTTTCATCCAGAGGCTTTTTAGTTCCTCTTCACTTTCTGCCATAAGGGTGGTGTCATCTGCATATCTGAGGTTATTGATATTTCTCCCGGCAATCTTGATTCCAGTTTGTGCTTCTTCCAGCCCAGCGTTTTTCATGATGTACTCTGCATATAGGTTAAATAAGCAGGGTGACAGTATACAGCCTTGACATACTCCTTTTCCTGTTTGGAACCAGTCTGTTGTTCCATGTCCAGTTCTAACTGTTGCTTCCTGACCTGCATACAGATTTCTCAAGAGGCAGGGTAGGTGGTCTGGTATTCCCATCTCTTTCAGAATTTTCCACAGTTTATTGTGATCGACACAGTCAAAGGCTTTGGCATAGTCAATAAAGCAGAAATAGATGTTTTTCTGGAACTCTCTTGCTTTTTCCATGATCCAGTGGATGTTGGCAATTTGATGTCTGGTTCCTCTGCCTTTTCTAAAACCAACTTGAAATTCAGGGAGTTCATGGTTCACGTATTGCTGAAGCCTGGCTTGGAGAATTTTGAGCATTACTTTACTAGCATGTGAGATGAGTGCAATTGTGCGGTAGTTTGAGCATTCTTTGGCATTGCCTTTCTTTGAAATTGGAATGAAAACTGACCTTTTCCAGTCCTGTGGCCACTGCTGAGTTTTCCAGATTTGCTGGCATATTGAGTGCAGCACTTTCACAGCATCATCTTTCAGGATTTGAAACAGCTCCACTGGAATTCCATCACCTCCACTAGCTTTGTTCGTAGTGATGCTTTCTAAGGCCCACTTGACTTCACATTCCAAGATGTCTGGCTCTAGATTAGTGATCACACCATCGTGATTATCTGGGTCGTGAAGATCTTTTTTGTACAGTTCTTCCATGTATTCCCGCCACCTCTTCTTGATATCTTCTGCTTCTGTTAGGTCCAGACCATTTCTGTCCTTTATCGAGCCCATCTTTGCATGAAATGTTCCCTTGATATCTCTAATTTTCTTGAAGAGATCCCTAGTCTTTCCCATTCTGTTCTTTTCCTCTATTTCTTTGCATTGATCGCTGAAGAAGGCTTTCTTATCTCTTCTTGCTATTCTTTGGAACTCTGCATTCAGATGCTTATATCTTTCCTTTTCTCCTTTGCTTTTCGCCTCTCTTCATTTCACAGCTATTTGTAAGGCCTCCCCAGACAGCCATTTTGCTTTTTTGCATTTCTTTTCCCATGGTTGGTCATAACTTTTCTTCCAAGGACCAAGTATGTGTTAATTTCATAGCTGCTGTCACCATATGCAGTGATTTTTGAGCCCAAGAAAATAAAGTCTCTCACTGTTTCCATTGTTTCCCCATCTATTTGCCATGAAGTGGTGGGACCAGATGCCATGATCTTAATTTTTGGATGTTGACTTTTAAGCCAACTTTTTCACTCTCCTCTTTCACTTTCATCAAGAGGCTTTTAGTTCCTCTTCACTTTCTGCCATAAGGGTGGTGTCATCTGCATATCTGAAGTTATTGGTATTTCTCCTGGCAATCTTGAATCCAGCTTGTGCTTCACCCAGCCCAACATTTTGCATGATATACTCTACATGTAAGTTAAATAAGCAGGACCACAGTATACAGCCTTGATGTACTCCTTTCCCTTTTGGAACCAGTCTGTTCTTCCATGTCCACTTCTAGCTGTTGCTTCTTGTCCTGCATATAGATTTCTCAAGAGGCAGGTCAGGCGGTCTGGTATTCCCATCTCTTTAAGAATTTTCCATAGTTTGTTGTGATCTACGCAGTCAAAGGCTTTGGCGTAGTCAATAAAGCAGAAGTAGACATTTTCCTGGAACTCTCTTGCTCTTTTATGATCCAACGGGTGTTGGCAATTTGATCTTGTGTTCCTCTGGCTTTTCTAAATCCAGCTTGAACATCTGGAAGTTCACATACTGTTGAAGCCTGGTTTGGAGAATTTTGAGCATTACTTTGCTAATGTGTGAGATGAGTGCAATTGTGTGGTAGTTTGAACATTGTTTGGCATTGTCTTTCTTTGGGGTTGAATATATTCATTATATGTCATTTTAATCCTCAGCATGTTCTCATTTAATGGATAAGTAAACTGAGGCCTGGACTTCCCTGGTGGCTCTGTGGTAAAGAATCCATCTGCCAGTGCAGGAGACACCAGTTCCATCTCTGGGTAGGGAAGATCCCCTGGAGAAGGAAATGTCAACCTACTCCAGTACTCTTGCCTGGAGAATCCCATGGATAGGGGAGCCTGGTGGGCTACAGTGCTTGGAGTCACCAAAGAGCCAGACGTGACTGAGCAACTAAACAACAAAACTGAGGCCCCAGGTCATGTAAGCAATTAACCCCGAAGCCTGTGCTGAATCAGAACTTTTAAAAATGTCAGCTTTCCCATATCCTTAATTTTATATTCTTAAGTCTGCTCCATCAAATTATCACTAGCAATACTTATCTAAAATAAAGTAGTATGTATAATACTAACAGTGAATATGGGAAAATACCATAATTTCAAATACCCATATAAGTAGCTAAAAATGTAGTCTGTTCAATAATAACCCCTCTTTGGACTCAAAGATGTTCTTTCCCCTTTACCCAGTGCTGAGGTGTCTATAGGCAGATATGCTAACTGTGCTTTGCTGCACAGTGCGTCTATTTCTTGTTCACTTTAATCTGGAGAGTATAGTCCCTTGGAATCCCATGTGTATGTAGGGATTTTCTATTGGATGCCCTGTTTGGAGCATACCTTAGGTTTTATCTTGTACTTCTAGTGACTTGCATAGCTATCAAAATTGAAGCACTAGGTCACCAAAGTTTTGCAGATGCCTTCAAGGAAGTTATAGAAGCTCACTTCTCTCCCAGGTAGACTCATTCTTTTCCTTAATGGCCCCTGTGGAACCTTATTTTCCAGCCAGCTAAGCAATATATTTTGAAATTTTTGAAAAATAATTCAGCTGTTTTAGTTGTTTTCAAGGTAAGGGTTGTAAATCATTACTGCCAAAATGGAATTCATGGTATTTCTTTATTATTGTTTTTGTTTTCATTCATTTTAGCTTTACCAAAAGGGGGAAATGCTTTATTTTCTTTTTCTAAACAATAATCACCAGACATATATAAAAGTGGGGCTTTTATTTCAGCTAGATTATTGTACTGATTTCACCAGCTATGTAAATGTGGAATTATCATGTTGTACATCTGAAACATAATGTTATATGTCAATTATATCTCATATATTACTTCTATAACATCTTAAACAGTAAGATGTTATCCCAACATATATCTTCATAGAATGGGGCCTAGAAAATATTAATTATGATTGCTTCTGAGTGCTTTTTATGTCATTTTCTTGACATATTCCATAATGAGTATACATTGATTTTGTAATAATGGAAAACAGTATAATTACTATGGAAAAGGACATCTTTTAGGAAAAAAAAAAGATTGAACCAACACAGAGAAGATGAAAAAATAACTATCATAGTATATATCATATACATCATGCCTTAATGAGGTGTTTTAAATAAGATGTTTTGTTTAAAGAAATCTTCTGGGTAGACTGAAGTGTGCCTCTTTCAGCACTAGATTCTATTTTATTTCAACCATTTCAGTAAGACACTTTGCAATATAATCTGGCATTTCCCCACCTCATTGTTATAACTTGTTCCATAGTATTGGACTATGTGGCCCTTAACTGAATGATTCTAGGTTGCCAAACAATATGGCAGATCCACTTTCCAAACACTAAAAACAAAGTGTATTTTGTAATAATTTTCTCTCTCACAGTATCCTCTCTATGGTAGATTTTCTTAAACTTCCTTAAATTGTTTTTTTACTAGAGATATCTAGTATATATTATTGGAGAAGGCAATGGCACCCCACCCGGTACTCTTGCCTGGAAAATCCCATGTACGGAGGAGCCTGGTGGGCTGCAGTCTATGGGGTCGCTAAGAGTCAGACACGACTGAGTGACTTCACTTTCACTTTTCACTAATATGCATTAGAGAAGGAAATGGCAACCCACTCCGGTGTTCTTGCCTGGAGAATTCCAGGGACGGGGGAGCCTGGTGGGCTGCCGTCTATGGAGTCACACAGAGTCGGACACGACTGAAGTGACTTAGCAGCAGCAGCAGCAGCAGTATGTATTATAATAAGTATATATTATATACTGTAGTAAGTATGTAAGTATATATTATAGTAAGATATCAAGTAACTTACTATAATAGTTACTTGATAAAATAATGTCTATTTAGAAATCATTATCTTCTTTTTAAGGACAAGGAACATCCAAGATACCTGATCCCAGAGCTTTGCAAGCAGTTCTACCATTTGGGCTGGGTCACTGGGACTGGAGGAGGAATTAGCTTGAAGCATGGGTAAGTTTCTGGCTGATTCTCCATATAAGTAGACCACCAAGAGCCTAACATGTATTATGTCGAAGAACAGCTCTGATCAGTTTCTCATGGTACTCAAGGTAGTTAGTTTCTAAATAGAGAAATAGGTATTTGCATAACCGAATGGAGTAAGTGTGCTGTAGATGTTGCATATATAATAAATACCTGTGGACGTAAGAACCACAATTTGTAATCCAAATAATCTGGTCCCAGTCTTTGGACCAAAGTTAGTTACCAAAGTTAACTAACATGCTGCTGGATATGTTCGTGTCTGGAACTATAAAGGATCCCTTCTGGGTAGACAGGATTAGTTACAAAGGTTCAGATACATATTTCAGAATCACTTAGATACAGATTGTTAACCATCCAAAAATCCTAAAACTTACATTTTGAGTAAAAAAGGCAATATGCCTTTCTAACTACATGTATCATTATTAATGGACTTAATACCTGTGGGTCCATGTTGCTTACAGGACAAAACAAGAGGTATTTGACTTGAAGTAGAAGGAATAAATAGTAATTAATTGTTCATTAGATTTATTCAGTGCCATTCCTTTAAGAGGATGAAAAAATAAGTAACCTACTTACAATGAAAATAAAGGTTGTAGAATCCCATTCCCTTAATTGTTTCTGGAACAGGATTAATATTTTCCCCCTGAAATGTTTTAGGAATATTAATTGTCTGGAGGCTGAATATTAAATTGAGTAACTTGATTTATTTCTTTATCCTAATTCACTTTCTTTAACAAAATTGGACTACTGCAGTATTTACATGATATTGAATATATAGAGTAACACCTTCAAGGAGGCTGCATTTTTAGAAAAGAATGGAATGTAAAATGTAATCAGTAAAGTTTTTTTGGCCTCAAAACATGCAGTTATCTTAGTTCCCCAACAGGAATTGAACTCCTGCCCCTTGCATTGGAAGCATGGCTTCTTAATCGCTGAACCACCAGGGGAGTTTCTATAATCAGAACATTTTGGACTAAAGGGACTTTATGGCATACCACAAGATGATGCCACTGAAACTTCATCTGCTTCAAATTACCAAGAAACTCATAAAATATAATTAAACTGTGGGAAATGGCAGGAGAGGCCTTATTCAACAGCTGTCAAGAGTTCATATGTAGGGAGGCTTTTGGTCTGCAAAGGTCCTGTTCCATGTAGTACATGGTACCTCCATTACATGGGTCCTCTTACCATCAACCCAGTGCTAATGTGTCAATCGGTATTTCACAGGTTTTCAGAGTATTTTGCCAAAACTTTCAAATTGACCTGTTTACAACAAAGTCCTATAACATTTGTTGTTATTACAGTTGTTTCATTTTTTCATTTAGGAGTTCAGTCCTAGTAATTTTGTTTTTGAGCTATATTATTTATAATAAATCATATTCTAAGCCTTGCCTTTAGTAACCTGCTTTTTAATTGCATTGTCAGAAATACTAGTTTGTACATGTGCGAATAAGGGCTTCCCAGGTGGGCACAGGGGTGAAGAATCCACTTGCCAATGCATGAGACTCAGGTTCAATCCCTGGGTCAAGAAGATCCCCTGGAGTAGGAAATGGCAACCCACTCCTGTATTTCTTGCCTGAAGATTCCATAGACAGAAGAGCCTGGCAGATTGCAGTCCACCAATTCCATGGACAGAGGAGTCTGGCAGCCTACAGTCCATGGGGCCACAAAGAGTTGGACACGACTGACGCACACACACAGGCAGTGCAGTGGTAAAAACAACAACAACAACAAAAAACCCGCCTGCCAGTTCAGGAGACACGGTAGACATGGGTTAGTTAGATCCCTGGGTCAGGAAGATCCCCACTAATAGGAAATGGCAACCCACTCCAGTATTCTTTCCTGGAAAATTTCATGGACAGAGGAGCTTGGTGGGCTACAGTCCATGGGGTCACAAAGAGTCAGACACAACATGTACACACACGTACATATGTAAGAAACAGAGCTTTATACCAAACTGAATTAAAATAACTTTTTCCAATTGGCTCTTTAAAAAAAATAGCAAAATTAAAAATAGAATGTAAGCAAGGGGCCATTGCAGATCTCAAGAAGAAATTATTTTTATCATATAAGACTGTAATTAAAATGTAGAACCATTCACTAAAATTGTGTATGGTTATGCTAAAGCCCTGAGGGGCGCATTTTAAAATTAATTGACTTTGTAGCATTACAGTCAGTTTGTAGGGAAGTTGCATTGTAGTTGTAAAATGCCTGTTATTCGATTCTTAATTGATGAGGAGCGCCGCCTGGAGGTCACAGGTGAAAACAGCCATGATTGTATGTCACTGCATTTGGGATCTTAGTAAATTTGCGCTTCATAGAGTAAAATGGGTAATTTGTAGTAAAATGTTGAATTTTCTCCCTAATATTTAAATGACTTTGTAGACCCGTATCAATAATTTTATCGATGATATTAATATTCTCATGTTAATGAAAGTTTTCTTCTGATGCTTCAGAGCAAATATATTTGGCATGAAGGACAAACCCAATAGACTGTTTCCATAGTAAGTGTGGCAGTAAGCCTTTGGAGAAAATGAAATTATTTACATTTCCAAGGTTTGACTGCTATCAGTCCAGTTTTATATGCTCCTGATGTGTGGTGCCAAACAAGAAAAGACAGCTTAAGACACAGATGAATGTTAAAGGAAGAAATGGAGGACCAAGAAAATAACAATAGTCATGGCTATTCTAGGATACTTCGCAGCCATTGTGTTTAGGTTGGGCTCCTGCCTTTCACATTGAACATTTCCTGTTTTCACAGCATAATGTGTTTGTGTCAGAAACACTAATCCTGTTGTATGCTACTAGAATTAAAATTAATAAACTCATAATTGAAGCATAGTAAGATTTAAAGGATTTTTTTAAGTAAATAAGAGTAGAAGCAGTACACGTACATGCATTATGAATGCTTGCGGTTTGTCCCCCTGCCCCACAGAGTGAAAGAGCAGGGAGTGTGGAGAAAATGAATTCCCAAACGTAATACCTTGAAACTCACCATGCTTTCTGTTTGTGGCTTACAGTCCAAAGAAATACTTTACTTTTAGTCTTTAGCATTTGTCCTTGCCAAAATAAAAGCTCTATCATCTCTGTATTTTTATCCAGATATCTCCTTCCTTGTAGGTGTAAATATATTTTTTTCTAAAATCTATTTAGCTAATCGTTTAATCAAAATTGACCAAAATCTAAGTGATTTCTGTTTTACAAAAGTAGTAATAAAAACAGATTTCGCCTACCAGGAATTCCCTGGCAGTCCAGTGGTTAGGATTCCATGCTTTCACTGCTGCTGCTGCTGCAAGTCGCTTCAGTCATGTCCGATTCTGTGCGACCCCATAGACAGCAGCCCACCAGGCTCCCCCATCCCTAGAATTCTCCAGGCAAGAACACTGGAGTGGGCTGCCATTTCACTACTGAGGTCTTATTTACAGCAGACTGTTGGGGAACTTTATCTGGGTCTTTTCCTGGGGCTGCATAAATATCTTCCCACATGAGAAGACCTACAAGTCCACTTACCAGCAGAGGTGATTGGACTATGTACCACACATGATTCCAGAGTCTCTTTCATGTTCTTCATGTTACATGAGGACAAAAGATTTGGATCTCTGGTATTTATAAGGGGTCCTTTTTGACAATATGATCCCTGTGCATTGCCACTGGTTCCAGAGGAATGCCACTCTATGATTTTCTTAGGCAACAGAGTTCTAAAGCAGTAACTACATTGTGAAAATGAATGTTTGAACAAAGCGTACTGTGCTTTGGATTTCACTCCCTTTATCAGGCATTTTGGGCTTCCCTGGTGACTCAGATAGTAAAGAGTTAGTCTGCAGTGCTAAAGACCTGGATTTGATCCCTGGGTTGAGAAGATTCCCCTGGAGAAGGGAATGGCTACCCACTCCAGTATTCTTGTCTGGAGAATTACATGGACAGAGGAGCCTGGTGGGCTACAGTTTCATGGGATCACAAAGAGTCAGACACGACTGATCAACTAACACTTTCACTTTCATATCCAGCATTTATTTTCTAGTCCTTAATTTATGAGTAGACCTTAAAGCAACTTCCTTACATTTTGTCAGTTAAGTCTATAGGTTTATTTGTAACCCCTACTTCGGCAGCTTGATGCAGTATGGCCAGTCATCCTCATTTTCTGTGGGAAACAGTTGATATTTTTTAACTCTTTGTTTTATATTGGAGTATAGTCAATTGACAATGTTGTAATAGTTTCAGGTGGACAGCAGATGCTCTCATCCATACATATACATGTATCCATTCTCCTTCAAACTCCCCTCCCCTTCAGGCTGCCACATAGCACTGGGCAGAGTTCCATATGCTATACAGTAGGTTCTTATCGGTTATCCATTTCAAATACAGTGGTGTGTACATGTCCAAACTCCCTAACTATCCTTTCCCCCATCCTTACCGCCAGCAACCATAAGTTCGTTCTCTAAGTCTGTGAATCTCTTTTGTGTTTTCATGCTAAGTTGCTTCAATCCTGTCTGATCCTTTGCAACCCTGTGGGTTGTAGCCTGCTGAAAGGTTGTTGTTGAATTACAACGCCGGGATTCTTGGCCCTCGGAGGAGAAGAATTCAATCCTTCAGTCCGGGGCCAGAGATGAGGCTTGATCGCTCAGAGCTTTTGTGTAACAAAGTTTTATTAAAGTATAAAGGAGACAGAGAAAGCTTCTGACATAGGCATCAGAAGGGGGCAGAAAGAGTACCCCCCCTGCTAGTCTTTAGCTGGATGTTATATAGTCACTAGCAGTCTATTAATGAAAGAAAGGAATGTCTCAAAACTTAGAATGGCACCAGGCCCCTCACCCATAAGATGTATTTTGGGATAATCTTGACTCCAAATGGTTTATCTTGGGCCATAAAATGATTAACTTGAATCTTGAAGAAGGGCAGATCACCATACAAATAGTTTCATTTACATAGATTAGAGGAACAGTATCGGAGTATAACATTCTGGTTTATCAAGTAGGTTCTGGGCCCAAAAGGCGGAACCGACTTGAGGACAGAATTTGGGGTAAATGCACAGTACATTAGCATAGCTTAAGATAAACATTTCCATAAGAAAAAGGCAGTGGTTAACTTCAGGTGAAACCAGGTATCACGATGACAACACAGAATTTTAAGAGAAACCTCCTTTTAAATTTGTATAGAGAAGGAAAAAGTATCGCTAGTTTGTTTCCTCCTGCCGCTTAAGAGAGAGAAAATGCCTGACACTTGCAGGCTATTCCTCCGTTTGGAGACCCTGGCCTTCCTGCCTGTGACCCTCTCACCGCCAGGCTCCTCTATCCATATGATTCTGTAGGAAGAATACTGGAGTGGGTTGCCATGCCCTCCTTCAGGGGATCTTCCCTACCCAGGGGTTAAACCCATGTCTCATACATCTCCGCATTGGCAGGTGGGTTGTTTACCACTAGCCTCACCGAGGAAGCCCTGGGAGCCTCCTTCAGAAACAGTTAATATTGATTTAGTGCCCCTGGTCAATGCCTCAGTGGCAGAAGCTGGAGCATGCAGGTGCTGATATTTCCTTCATTTGCATTATGTGGCAGCTCTTTAACACCCTCTGGCAGCAACTGAAACTGATACATGAGCCAGAGGATCTTTGTTGAGGGTGGAGAGAATTTAGAGAAGATTTTGAAATTAATTTCCAAATCAAATTTGAAAGCACCTTGTGGTAATGCTGTAGCATCCTCCCTTAGCACAAGTGCTGTATAACAGAGATCTCCAGATGTAACCATGCCTTTTAGATTTTTAGCTTTCTGCAATTGTTTTAGCTTTGTTACCATGTATTTTCACAAGATAAAAGTGTTTTTCAACTAGGAAGCGTACTGTTCCACCAAAAAAGGAGTCCAGAGTTAAAGCTGTAATTTAACCAGCCATCCAGCAGAGGTCTCTGAACTTCATGTTTTGTAATAAGAGCATTTCAAACAACAACATGAAACCTGATTCCTTGCAAGACTTTGAGTGAGCATATTTTCCTCTGATTGGATTTTAGAATTACTGTGTTCCATGTCTAGCAAGATCAACTCTGTTTATTGATGCTTAAAGATGCTAAAGACTTGTGTTTTCAGATTTGTATTTATCCTAAATAGATGAAAGCCTGGTTACCATTAATTTTGCACCATAAAAAGAAATAAAGAACTTTATATGAAAGTGTAGAAGACAGAAGCAACTATCAACATTGTACTGTATCACCAGCATTATAAAGACATTAAAGTAGCTTGCTGTTCTTCCTATACAACCTATTCCATTAATTGAATAAAGCTGCTATTTGTATGACTTGATTTATAAAGATGGTTAATGATTGGACTGCAAGCATACACTTTTCTTTTTGCAAAAGCAGAACAATAGAGTTAAATAAATACCAATTTCTATATTTTGTATCACCAGCAATGAAATCTACATTGCTCCTTCAGGAGTGCAAAGGAACGGATTCAGGTATGATAAAGGGATCCTTCTCAAACCTAAATGTCTGCTCTTCTCTACCTGATTATTGTTTTGTGAAATGGAATTAATATTAAAAGAATGTTAGTTTTGAAAAGGGAAATTATATTGTGATAATTTAAATAACTAATCAACAAACATTTGTTAAGTAACAACTAAATTTTTTAAGGTGTAATGATCCTGCATGTCACCAGGTGTTCTAAATTTTCTTTCCGCCTCTACAGGGCAAAAGTGAATAGTGCAGCCTTAAATCATAATAAAAGATGATTGTAACTGCAGCATTATAACACCATCTTTATCAGGCTAATAGATTAATCAGGTTGGACCAAATTGACTCATATTTAATAATGGCAAGGTGAAGGTGAAGTCACTCAGTCGTGTCCGACTCTTTGCGACCCCGTGGACTATAACCTACTAGGCTTCTCCGTCCATGGGATTCTCCAGGCAAGAATACTGGAGTGGATTGCCATTTCCTTCTCCAGGGGATCTTCCCAACCCAGGTATTGAACCCGGGTCTCCCACATTGGAGGCAGACGCTTTAACCTCTGAGCCACCAGGGAAGCCCCAATAATGGCAAAGCTGTTCCACAGTTATAAAACTTTGTTTCAAAAATTTGAGAGGACCCCTTCTGTATTAATGCTAGAATAATACCCAGAATAGAGTTAAAACAAGTACATAATACTTAATTCTCTCTAAGACATAATGCTTCATTAATAAAGAATTTATATGGTAGTTTATAATAAACTCTGGCAAATGAAAGTTACAAGTCAGAAATATGCATGTGTTACTAGGAAGAATCTGTGGATCTACGTAATTCCTTAGAACTTAAAAAATAATGTGCCTCATTGAGATTAGCATTTCTGAGTACCAGGTAAGATTCTCAAGGAATAAGAAAATTTTATTCTCTATTTTCCTCTTATATTATGAAATATGAAAAAATTATAATACCCATCCTAAAATAGTGATTATATAGTCACTCTGAAATATAGTTGTGAAATTACATGGCAAAACTGAGAAATTAATGAAATAACCTTATACTTGCACGTATCAATTTTTTTCTTCAAATTCTAAAGGTGGATTTCTTTTAACTCTTGAGATTATTTTGGTTAGTAGAAAACATTTTTTATTTCTCAAAATGGTTATATATTTTTGAGTGAGAAACTATATAAATATTTAAAATGAGTTACACATATATTACGGAGAAGGCAATGGCACCCCCACTCCAGTACTCTTGCCTGGAAAATCCCATGGATGGAAGAGCCTGGTAGGCTACAATCCATGGGGTTGCAAAGAGTTGGACACAACTGGGCGACTTCACTTTCAGTTTTCACTTTCATGCATTAGAGAAGGAAATGGCAACCCACTCCAATGTTCTTGCCTGGAGAATCCCAGGGACGGGGGAGCCTGGTAGGCTGCTGTCTTTGGGGTCGCACAGAGTCAGACATGACTGAAGCGACTTAGCAGCAGCAGCAGCAGCAGCACACATATGTTAACACTGTATATATACACTATAGACAAGAAAGAAGACATTTCTTATTGATATTTATGAACCTTTTCTTTTTCCTTCTCTAAATAGCCTGAAGACATGTTTGTTTGTGACATCAATGAAAAGGACATAAGTGGACCTCCACCATCTAAGAATCTTAAAAAAGCCAGTGTACTCCTCTTTTCATGAATGCTTACACAATGAGAGGTCGGTAGAAAATGTGCACAACATTAACGAATATTTGCAGAGTAGGCTCCCCTAAATGGGCTCTCCTGTTTGGCTCAGTGATAAAGATTCCTCCTGCTTATGCAGGAGATACAGGTTCAGTCTGTGGGTAGGGGAAGATCCCCTGGAGAGGGAAATGGCAACCCACTCCAGTATTCTTCCCTGGAAAATCCCATGGACTATAGTCCTGGCAGGCTATACTCCATGGGACTGTAAGAGTCAGACATGACTCAGTGACTAAACAATAAAACTCCCCCTAAATAATGGCAATTATTGTAATTCAAATTTCTTAAATACCTGCTATGTGCAAGAATTCTAAACGTGTTCTCTGATTTAGTCCTCACATCGTCTCTGTGGAAGGTCCATTAGTACTTCATTTTATACATGAGAGGACAGAGGCTATGGAAAGGTTTTCCCAAAATAAACAGCTAGTGAGTATTGGGGAAGGCAGAATTCCAATCTAGATGAGTATGACTCCACTAGATTGTCAGATTAACCAACTAACTATTATATATACAATCCAATTCCTACGCTTAGTTTAGAGTTTTACCTCTGCAAACTTGTGGTAGAAATTAATGAAACTACAAAGGAGGGAAAATCATGGTCTTTTCTTCACTTCAGCGGGAGTGGTCCTCTCTTTTCTGAAAAATTTACTGTATGACAAAAGTATGACTCATTTTATTACTCATTCCAGAAATTGTGGTAGAAAACTAACCTAGAAAGGTTGACCCTAAAGGACAGTGTAAAAATAAGAAAGTATAACTGAAGTACTGACTTAGCCATTGCAGTGAAGTCATAAAGACCATGCTTTAGTATAGCCCCTGAATGAAATCAGTATACAGTGAATAATCATGCTATGTTCTGTTCCCAGACATTACCAGCTACTATTGACAGGATGAAACTTCAGCAGCAGATTCTGCCAGCCTGAAGAATCTTTCCTAGCAAAAAAGCTAAATAAACTTCCAGTTGCAAAAATAGCCATTACTGAGTTTTATAGTGTACAAATTCTTTTTAGGTAAACCCATTGCATCTATATCTTAAAATCCCAATCATCCCTTATGTCACCAAGATGTGGCCTATACTATAAAGCCTATCTTGATCAAGGGTCACACTGACCTGGGTTCAAATCCCAAGTTTTCAACTATTGTGGACAGTGTAGTTAAATAACTGTAAATAAGTTATTTAACATCTCTGAGCCTTGACTGTTAAATGGAAGAGATGGTTGTTGTGATGATACAAAGAGAAAACATCTTTAAAGGAGATGTAGGGATCCCTAATTGAGTGGTCGTAGTATTGTGATAATGATCTCTATTATTATAATAGCTGTACTGTAGACCATCTAAAACATGTTTTTGAGCATGTATGAAGTATTGTGCGCATTGTCCACTTGCTGGATAAAGTTTAATGTTTCTTCTTTTTTCTTTCTGACTCTTCTCTTTCCTACCTCCCTTCCTCCTCTCCTACCCACTGCCAACTTATTATTCGATGCCAAAAAAACAAGTCCATAACCATATATAAATATATGTGTGTGTATATGTGTGTGTGTGTGTGTGTGTGTGTGTATATAAACTCTTTAAAAGGGTAATTTACCTTTCACTGAGCATGTGACTATATTCTTTCCCCCACCCCACCCCAGAAGCAGGCGCTGTGATCCATACCCATTCTAAAGCTGCTGTCCTGGCCACCCTTGTCTTCCCAGGAAAGGAATTTAAAATTACACATCAAGAGATGATCAAAGGAATAAAGAAATGTACCTCGGGAGGCTATTACAGGTATTCCGCTCCCCTCCTCTTTTTGTGTGTGCTTAAATAATTTGAACAGTATTTCTCCTTATTGTGATAAACGGGATCCTGATATTTTTATGTATTTAATGCAATGTTATTACCCTACTTAATATTATACTTCCAGATCTATTCTCAGTGACACAAATTAGATGCCTCCCTTCCTTCTCCCCATTACCCAGCCTTGGTAAATTATTGCCAATGTGAATAACGAAATGTTTGTTGGAGTAAAAAGAAAAGGACTGGGCTGAGATTTCTGTGGAGATGGAAAGACTGTGTTCCTCTCTTGAAACAACCTGAGAAAAGCGCTCCTCACCTTCATTTTGTCTTCAGGAAGTTTCAGCTCTGACTAAAGTTTATGGTTCATTTGGATTTCATGTAGTATTTCTGTAAAATTTTCATTTAAAAAAATTTTATAATTATTTTAATTTAGATCTCCATATGCTTATATTTTTCAGTGTGGAAAGGGGCATAGATAATATAGAATAGAGGCCCTTTAGACAAAATCAGCTAAATCTACCAGCCCACAAAAATGTGGCCATTATTCATCAATCTAGAATATAGTGACATGAAGAAATATGTTCCTGGGACTCAGGGACAGGCTCAGCATTTCATCTCAGTGTTCGGGCATTCTTGTTCCTGAACCTTCACCCTTCTTGATTTCCTAAAGGGGCTGAATCCACTTTGGCTTGTTGAGAAGAAAAGGGTGCCAGTTTCACTAAAGTGTTCTTATGCCAGTATGTTACTGTTACTGCACGTAATAGACAGTACGTGTTTAAACTAGTGTGCTGAGAAGTTCATTTGACTTGATTTTAGTTAATATTTATTGTGTGCCTAAAGCATTCCTCAGCACTGGGAAACACCTACTTACAGAAGTTAAATATTTAAATTATGAAAGTGTACATACTAAAGCATAGCTGCATACTACCTTTTCCACGTCTGGGTCTTGAAGGAGAGGCATTTGTGTGTTACCAATTTCATCGGCATTTGATTGCTTCAGCGAAGAAATAAAAATAGGTCAGAAGAACCATGTGAAATGGTGGGTATAGGAGCAAAGCCCAGCAGGGTCTTTGGAATTTGTGGAAAAAGAATGACACGAATGCAAAGATGCCATTTGTTATGCCTCACAGTGTATGTACTTTTTATATATTATGTTGAATGTTTCAGAACTTAAAGAGTACAAAATTTTTGAAATGTTTTTGCAATTCTCTTTGAGCCTGGCTAGGAAATCAGTAACAAGGTCATTATCACAGCTCCTGGGCAGTGGTACTTAATCAAGTTTTGGGTAGAATCCTAAGTATCCAGTCAAAAGAAGGGGCAAAAAAAGCTGGATGAAGTAGGAAAAAGGATGGAGTTTTTACATTTTCTACTCTACGTTTTAAAAATTTTAAGTGCATCGTAAAAATAATGATAACTTTCAAATGCCTAATTCTTATTGGGGAGGTAACCGTGTTAAGTGTAACTGTCCTCCATTTTGAAGGCAAATGCCTATGGAAGGGTGAAAAGAACTCTGTGTAGCTGGAGGACTACCCGGCTCTGCTCCTGTAAAAGGAGTAGATTGGACTGGATAGCTTTCAGGTCTTCTTTTACTGTGGAATTATTTTGCACCTGGAGCTATTTCTGACTGTTTGGTGTATGGTAGAGGAAAATATAAGTTTGTGGTTTCCATGGCCAATACTAGGAAAGACTTGGGACTAGCAATTTTTCCTTCCATGTTTAAGGATATTTTATAATTACCTCTGTTTTACTTAAGTGAAATAATGGGTAACCTCATTCTGTTAATGGTAATGATTGGCCAAGTTCTTTATCACATGACTGCTGTTTATTCTGTACCTTCCCTAAAGTAGTAATTTCTGATAGTCTATTGATAGAACTTATTTTGGTTAACTGTAGCCATTACAGAGGAGGTGAAAAAGTATATGATACATTAACAAGGCAAGAGAAGTTCATGTTACAAGGAAAATATGTCTGCGTTTTGATTGATTGTAAATGACCTCAGAAATAGTGGTAACTTTACCAGTGACAGATTATTTGCTTGAGTATTATTACAGAAACAAAAATGAAAAATGCATATTTTGATTTCATCACATGTACTTACTAAAAATAAGGTAAAAATAAGTTCTAACATCACAGATTTGAGAACGTTCTAAAAATGTTATCCTACCCTTAATGGTTCACTCAAAAGGTTTTTGCTATCCCAGGACCATAAACCACACATGTATTTATTTGCCTATCCAAGACACTTTCGGGTCCTGCAGAGAGAGAATAAAATGATTTCTTACTGTTGGGAAATTCCTGCTTTAAGTAGTTCAGTTGTTAATCCTTCCTATGTTCAAAACACTATGATTCTCTATGCTTCATGGAAATACTTGTATGATCTTGATTATTTCTTTGTTAGGTTTTAGTGTCCTGTACAAATGTCTGCCACTCTACTCAGGATTAGAACAATGCCTGCCAGCTTCCTAAGGCGTCTTTTGATATAGCTGTTCATGCAGGATACAGACTGACATGCAACATCTTGTTCATAATTTGGAGCGGCTTCTCGGATATAAAGAGACTGTATTTGAAAAAGTGATCAGTTTTATATATGAATACTTCTGTTTTGAAAAGGAGCATGTTTTGTCTTACAGATACGATGATATGTTAGTAGTACCTATTATTGAGAACACACCTGAGGAGAAAGACCTCAAAGAGCGCATGGCTCGGGCAATGAATGATTACCCAGACTCCTGCGCAGTGCTAGTCAGACGGCATGGAGTCTACGTCTGGGGAGAGACATGGGAGAAGGCTAAAACTATGTAAGTGTAAACCAAGGAACATCAGGGCCAGTCACCACACTTTAAAAGAAGTGGATTTTTTTTTTTTTTTTTTTTTGATGTGTCACTGGTCAAATTGGTTTAATCTGAATTTAAACCAATTTCATAGTTTATCATTATTATTTCTAGACATTTTATTTGTATTATATATTCTCTTGTTAAGAAATAATTTTCAGGTCAGCTGTTGTTTGGCAGGTTACTGTGCTCTTTGATATAAAGAAGGAGCAACAGCTCTTGTTCTCAGTTGAGGGCTTAGGATGATTTGCTACATTTATTTACAAAAATGGCACATAATAAAAATTTTAAATTTAGGTAAGTAGTATATTTTAGACTCTTTTATTTCTTGAGAAGTATATGGTATGGTGGCATGATACGATGTGATTCCTTTTCTTAATAATGTTAGAGACAAAATAAGAAACCCTTTGCATAGAATTGAGGTGGGGGAAATTGCTAGGAATAGGGTTCATTTGATGGAGAGGAAAAATATGATTATTAGAAGTGGAGAATTCTGACTAAACACTTTTAATGCTTTTTGCTTTTTATTTTTTAAACAGGTGTGAGTGTTATGACTATCTGTTTGATGTTGCTGTATCAATGAAGCAAGTAGGGCTGGACCCAGCACAGCTTCCCCGCTGGAGAAAATGGAATTGTATAAGTAAATGGAAGTTTACTATATAGAGAGATAAAGGAAAAAGGAAAGTAAAGTCGTTCAGTCATGTCTGACTCTTTGCGACCCCATGGACTGTAGCCTACCAAGCTCCTCTCTCCATGGGATTTTCCAGGCAACAGTACTGGAGTGGATTGCCCTTTCCTTCTCCAGGGGATCTTCCCGACCCAGGGATTGAACCCAGGTCTCCCACATTGTAGACAGACGCTTTACCATCTGAGCCATAGACAGATAAAGCCTATCTTAATTATTACATAAATGACATGACCTTTTTTAAATGAATTGAAATGTCTAAGAAAATATTGATTTGTCACTAAACAATGCAGATCTTCCGACACTGGGTGATATTTGCTCACATTCTTATAATCTTAAATGACAATGCAATGGAATAAAAATTTTATAATGAATGTGTTTTGGGTTTTTGGGCTGTGCTATTGTGCATATGGGGTCCTAGTTCAGGGATCGAATCCATGGATCGAATCCTCGCTTCTAAACCCTTTAATGGCAAAATATTTCCCTTTGAATTAATCTTTTTTGTATATACTCCCAGAGAATTCTTATTACTCATCAAAGTTATTGGTGATAATAGAACCCATTGGAAAATTTCCACTAAATTATAGAATGAGCATTTTCTTATTTTAATATTGGTAACATAAATTTGCTTGAAAAGTTAAGACCAGATGTACCACTCATTGCTAATGTCAAATCAGTTTTATAGATTTCCTCTTGATGCTGTACAGATTTTCCTATATTGTGACATAGAGCAGTCATGTTATAGTGGGATCAGTTGTAAAGTTCAAATCAAGTATACTCAAACTCTGCTGATGAAATAAACCATGACCAATGCAGAGATGTAATCAGAAATTGCTTTTTTAATGTAACCAAAAGCAGCACCATCTTGATCATAAGGTTTTATTTGGTTAATACAATTATTTAACTGGGAGAGAAAATAATGTACCATCTCCAAAATCATCATCTCATCCACCAGCCCCTCATTCGATCATCTTCAACCATTCGAATTCATTTACCCCCAGTTCTTTCTCTCCAGCAAGTCTTTAGCCTTGTCTAGACTTCCAGTCCCTTGACCCTACCATCTATCATTGTCCATGACTCCTTTCTTATCCTTACTTCCTTCCTTATGAAGCATAGGTGATGGCATTTTGCACCACATTATTGGAAACATCCTAACCTGTGTATCTTTTCCCCTCCATCCTACCTGTCAACCCTCGGTCTTTGAGACCCACTTTCTTGGCACCTGTACCCAAGCAGCAAGGCCTGATGGGAAGAAGTGCACAAGTATATTGACTGATCTCACTTCAGATTTTTGACTACACCTCTCAGGTGGGCACTTGTTGCTGCCAAACAAACCTTTAATTCCCTGGTGGTAGTTTAGTTGCTGAGTTGTATTCAACTCTTTTGCGACTCCATGGACAATAGCCAGTCAGACTCCTCTTTCCGTGGGATTTCCCAGGCAAGACTACTGGAGCCGGTTGCTCCAGGGATCAAACCCTTGTCTCCTGTGTCTCCTGCATTGCAGGCGGATGCTTCTACTGCTAAACCACCTGGGATGCCCTGTAATTGCCTAGTAAGTTCACTTTCTCTCTCTGGTGACTATTTCTCACAGTGTTACTTATCTGACATCAAATACCCAGCTTTCCACATTACCTCTCAGATGATAACCTCAGACTTTTAGAGAGAAATAGATTCAAAGAACTAACTAATCTCCCCATTTCACATTTCTGCCAGCCTTCCTGCCTCCAGCCTTCTTTGTCACTTTCCTTCTACTGAATTCTAAGGTCAGTTCTTCCACTTATGCCTTGAATCCCAGCACCTGCTGACCTCAAGGGCTTTGCCACTGCAAAGATCCCCACATTTTACTCCAAATTTTCTTGCATTGTTAATTTTTACCTTCTTTCATTGGTATAAAAGTACACTGTGATACCTTTCATCTCAAACACACAAACTTTGCCTTCAATCATTTGGCTAACTCCAGCACCTTTACTGGTAGCTCAGCTGGTAAAGAATCCGTCTGCAATGCATGAGACTCCAGTTCGATTCCTGGGTCGGGAAGATCCCCTGGAGAAGGGATAGGCTACCTACTGCAGTATTCTTGCCTGGAGAATCCTTAAGGACAAAGGAGCCTGGTGGGCTACAGTCCATGGGGTCTCAAAGAGTTGGGATGTGACTGAGCAACTAAGCACATGCACAGCACCTTTCCAGTAGAGCTTTTTGAAAGCATTATCCACTTTTCTGTCAACTTCTGTTTTCTCACTTGCTCCTTGACCCACCCACTCCAATCCAGTTGCACCACAGCCACTGAAACAGCTTTATTTAGCAAGAGTAAGAAATCCCCCAATACTCATCCTTTCGAAAGCTTCGTTTGCTTGTTTTGCTCTAAGTGAAACCTGTCTCTCCCCTGGGGACACAATTTCCCCTATAGCTCTCAGTGGCTGTTTTCACTTCCGCTCCTAGCTCAGCGTTGCAGGGAGTGAATTCCTTGAACACTCAATGTCTTTCCCCTCCTGTTCCACTGTACTCTGCAATCCATCATTCACAGTTCATTCCAGCTCTCTTCTGACTCCACACCCATACTTGAGCACCTTAATGTGGCTGAAGAAAACTGTGCCGAGGTCAAGTGGGCCCTTATACTGCCCATGAGTTTTAATTCATTACGGTGGTCTGTCTCTTCATTCCCCTCCTCCCCATGACAACTGTTTCTCTCTTCACACTTGAAACACCTCCCTGCATATTCATTCTTGGTTGATGACCTTGACTGCTGTTTCACCGGAAGAAAAAAAAAATTAGAAACTACCAGGAGAGAACTTGCTTCCCCCTGCCCGCATGTACTTGCGATGAACTGTCTGTGCCTCCGCTAAGGCCAGCCTCTTCCTCTAAGCAGTAGATCTCCCAGTTCCCAAACCAGAATTTCCTGGTGTCTCCCCAACTCAATGGTAACTATCATTCCAGTAACTCAGGCAGATAATTGCGGCATCCTGCTTGAGTTTATTTGCAGGCTTACCTCCAGCTAATCAGCAAATCCCATCAGCTTTACTTTGTGAACAGTCTCTACACTTCTCACTGCATTCAGGTATTGATACCTCCTGGCCCAAGCCCCACTCTTCCTCACTTGTGTGCTTATTCTCAGTTACATCCGACTCTTTGCGACCCTGTGGACTGTAACCCACAAGGCTCCTCTGTCCATGGAATCTTCCAGGCAAGAATACTGGAGTGCATTGCCATTTCCTTCTCCAGGGGATCTTCCCTACCCAGGGATCAAACCCGTGTCTCCTATGTCTCCTGCATTGCAGGCAGATTCTTTACCCACTGCTAAATTACAGCAACTGCCTCCTAACTAATTTCCTTGCTTTTGACTTTGCTCCACACCTCTTCCTGGCCCCCATAGCATCTGCTCAATATGGAAGCCCCTGTGAAGTGCTCCTCAGCCCCAAACCCGGGCTTCCTGTCTCACAATGAAGGCTCCACTCCCCTCTTGCCCCATTCAGTCACCCTCTTCCTTACTCAGCTGCAGCCACTCTGGCCTCCTCCTGAGTCTTAAAGTCACCAGGCACTTTGACACGCGTTCTTCCCTCTTTAAAAGCTCTTCCTCCAGCCGCCTGCATTGCTCATTCCCTCTGCTCATTCCAGGTTTCACAAGTCACCTCTGTGCTGTTATTTTACTTTATTTTTATTTCTTTCTTTAATCCCTGCCGGCTCTAGCCGCAGAGCCGCTGTCCTTCCTGCACCTTCTTCCTGGGATGCCCTTCCCATGTGCGGCTCCCCAGCTATCTTCTGAAGGTCTTCCTTGTGTGCACTCCTCCTCTGACTGCCAGCAGTGGATAACTAGGAGGGCTAGTTCTCCCAACACAATAGGGAAGATTCTATTTGCTAAGGCTGAATCTTCGAGTAGGGCTTCAGCAAGGTCTTTCGTCCCAGTGTCCTTCATATCAGTTGAACAAGACCGAGGCAGGTTCAGAAGCAAAGGGAAGCTTCATTATTAATGGAATAATGGACAGGCTCCGGGTCTGGAGCCTGATTACTCTTCTTTAAATTGCAACCCTGCCCTCCACACCCAGAGCGAGCTCTCCTGCTATTCTTTGCTGTTGTTCAGTCACTAAGTCGTGCCCAACTCTTTGAGACTGAAAAAGCCCTGCTTGGGCTTCCCTGTTAGCTCAGCTGGTAAAGAATCCGCCTGCAATGCAGGAGACCCCAATTCGATTCTTGGGTGGGGAAGTTCCGCTGGAGAAAGGATAGACTGCTCACTCCAGTATTCTTGGGCTTCCGTGGTAGCTCAGATGATAAAGAATCCACTTGCAATGTAGGAGACCTGGGTTCAATCACTGGGTTGGAAAGATCCACTGGAGGAGGGCATGGCAACCCACTGCAGTATTCTTGCCTTGAGAATCCCCATGGACAGAGGAGTCTGGTGGGCTACAGTCCATGGGGTCACAAAGAGTCAGACATGATGGAACGACTAAGCACAGCTTATTTAGTTTTCTTTTAAGTACTCAGAACCAACTAGCATACTATACTTTATCTTTTTCCCCCTCATAGATTGTGGATCCCATGAGGACAAGGATTTTCCCCTGTTTTGTTCACAGGTGTAGCCCTAGTCCCTTGAACAGTATCTAGTGTGGACTTGGTACTCAATACGTATCTGCTCAATGAAAGGCTTTTGTGCCAAAACTGGTGGTCAGTTCTCTAAATTTTATTTGAATTTACAGTAACTTCACTGGTGATGACTCGCTCCTTGAAACATTTTTCTCTAGGCTTCCGTGACCCCAGACTCATGTGATTTTCTACTTACCTCATTGGTTACTTCTGCGGTTCTTGAATATTTCTCTTCTGTCAGATGTCTAAATGCTGGAGGGCCTCCGGGTTCTTTGCCCTTAACAGTCTTCTCCACCTATCCTTTTTCTCAGGAAATCGCATTCGGCACTGTAGCTTTGAAATATTACCTACAGGCTGATGACACAGTATTTTATCTCTAGCCCAGATGTCTGCCTTACATTCCAGAAGTATCTCTCCACTGCACACCCTTGGATGTCTAATAGGCCTCTTAAACCTTCCATGGCCCAAAGTGGTGCCATAGAATTTTCTTCTATTGAGCTGTTGCCCCACCCCACCTCCAAACAGTTTCTGGATAGTTACACCAAAAGCTCTTTGCGACAGACCGGTCTTGTTCACTGCAACCAAGAAAAACGCCTAACCATTGTAAGCACTCCATATATATTTGTACTCTTGGTTCTTGGTGAAGATTCTTCCACTGGGGAGAAATAGTTTTGGTCACTTCTGTTTAACCTCATTTTCCTCGTTCTTCAAATGGAGCTGAAGAGCGAGATGAAGTGCGTGAAGGAACAAACCGCAGGGCTTGACCGATAGGAGAGGGTTGGCCAAAAAGTTCGTTCAGGTTTTTCTTTGACATTGTATGGAAAATCTCAAATGAACTTTTGGGCCAATATCTATTACCCTCATTTAAAAAAAAATTTATTCAATCGACTGCATTCGGTCTTAGTTGTGGCACGTGGCATCTTTAGTTGTGGCGTGTGGGATATCTAGTTTCCTGACCAGTGATCAAACCCAGATCCCTGCATTGGGAGCACAGAGTTTTAGCCACTAGACCCCCAGGGAAGTCCCAAATTACCCTCCTTTCTGTAAGATGCTTCATCCTTGGGAGGAAAGATATGACAAACCTCAGTTCAGTTCAGTCGGCTCAGTCGTGTCCGACTCTTTACGACCCCATTAATCGCATCACACCAGGCCTCCCTGTCCATCACCAACTCCCGGAATTCACTCAGACTCACATCCATCAAGTCAGTGATGTCATCCAGCCATTTCATCCTCTGTCGTCCCCTTCTCATCCTGCCCCCAATCCCTCCCAGCATCAAAGTCTTTTCCAATGAGTCAACTCTTCGCATGAGGTGGCCAAAGTATTGGAGTTTCAGCTTTAGCATCATTCCTTCCAAAGAAATCCCAGGGCTGATCTCCTTCAGAATGGACTGGTTGGATCTCCTTGCAGTCCAAGGGACTCTCAAGAGTCTTCTCCAGCACCACAGTTCAAAAGCATCAATTCTTTGGCGCTCAGCCTTAGAGAGCATATTAAAAGAGGAGACATCACTTTGTCAACAAATGTCCTATAGATGTCCATGTGCAGATGTGAGAGTTGGACCATATAGAAGGCAGAGCGCCAAAGAATTGATGCTATTGAACTGTGGTGTTGGAAAAACTCTGGAGAGTCCCTTGGACAGAAAGGAAATCAAACCAGTCAATCCTAAAGGAAATCAACCCTGAATATTCATTGCAAGGACTGATGCTGAAGCTGAAGCTCCAACACTTTGGCCACCTAATAATTCAAAGAGCTGACTCATCGGGAAAGTCTCTGTTGCTGTGAAAGATTGAGGGCAGGAGAAAAGGGCAAGAGGATGAGGCAGTTGCATGGCATCACCAACTCAGTGGAAATGAGTTTGGGCAAACTCTGGGAAATAGTGAAGTACAAGGAAGTCTGGCATGCTGCAGTCCCGTGGAATTTCAAAGAGTCAGATATTAGCCATTTACAACAACTATAAGTCTTATTTAATTCTCATGAGAGGATTTTGAAGTGTTACCCCATTTTTTAACATGGCAAAATTGAGCTCAGATAGGAATAATAGGTAGAATTTAAGAGAAAAATATAAACTTCTTACAGCAATGCCTGTCATATACCGGGAATGCATTTAAACTATAAAGATCTTTTTCTAAACACCCCTCACTTGGTTACCCTCAAGGCAATTGTAATGAAGTAAGTCATTTAAGCTGTACTGTAGTATGGCACATCTCTGATCGTGTTTCCGCCACCCGGCCCCTCTCCAGCCCAATATGCAGAAAAGATGCATAAAACCTCATTTGGAGGTCGGGGCATTTGGGGGCACAGGTAGCTGGCGGAAGTCTGTATCTCCTAGTTAGGTGTTTTTAGTACTGTTTTTAAAGAAGAATAAGATCCCTGCAAAGTGATTGCAGGGGCTGAGGTCCAAAGGTGATACACAGACAGTGAAGGAAGAGCTTATTCTCAGCACCTGGCATAAGGGTAACTCAGTGACTATTTGTGGAGGGGAGCAATAGGTGTTCTTCACATGCCCTTGTGACTGTTTTCCTCTCAATTATCCCCACTTCTTTAAATAAGGAGGGGGAAAGTTGGAGTTATGAATGAAAGATTAAACTGGTAAGAGATCTAGATCAAACACTTTTATTTCACTAAGTGCAGGACATTCCATTCACTCCCAGATTGAATAAGGGATTAACATTTTAGTCAAGAGTATATTATTTGTTTCTCAAATGATTTTAGAGCCTTATGGTTCCACCCGGCTCTCTTTTGTAAGAAGCAACTCAAAATACTATAGTTCCCCAGAGAATGCCCCAAACAATCATAATGGTAAAGTCATAACCTTAGGAAGAGTTTCATCTTAGATTTCAACTGGCTCAAATGCTTCCCTTTTGATGAAGAAAACTGCCATGTTTCATCAGGAATTCCAATCAGGGTAGTCAGATAGGGACTTATAACACTGACATCACTTTCAAGAAGCAGTAAGAATTCTCCCACCAAAGTTCTTCAAAACTGGACTATAAGAGAAAGAGAATTTGGTTTTCATCTCACTGACCTATAACCACTGAGTCATCACGCTTCTGATGATTATTGCTGAAATAAGTATCATTTTGTGGTTATAAGTTATAAACAGTGTTCATCCCATTATCTGTCAGAGTTGTCTCTAATCATGTAATTTTATTATTTGAAAGTATGTTTTCTGAAAATTACATAAACCTTACTAAAGAAAAATTGGGGGCTTCCCAGATGGTGCTAGTGGTAAAGAACCTGCCTGCTGATGTAGGAGACATAGGAGATGCAGGTTCCATCCCTGGATTGGGAAGATACCCCTGAAAGAGAGCATGACAACCCACTCCAATATTCTTGCCTGGAGAATCCCATGAACGGAGGAGCCTGGCAGGCTATGTACAGTTCACAGGGTTGCAAAGAGTTGAACATGACGGAAGCTATGGCAAAGAAAAAATATAGTTTTCCTCCATTTATTTTCTTCTTGTTTAAAATTCTGTAACTTTTTATTATTGAAATTTTAGAAGCCAGAGAATAAGCAAGGTGATTAAATACTGTATTAATCTCTTCTATGATTGTTCTTGAAACTTTATGATGTAGAAGTAAACGTCATGGGGATAAAATTATTTCTTCAAGTCATTAGAACACTGCAGTCCAGGCCAGTTGTAATAATCATAGTAGTCTTTTGGAGCTCTAAAAACTCACAGAGCTCCATTTTCTAGGAGGTCAAGCACCATGATGCGTGCATGCTCAGTTGCTCAGTCATGTCCAGCTTTTTGCAACCCCGATAGACTATAGCCTGGCAGGCTCCTCTGTTCATGAGATTCTCCAGGGAAGAATACTGGAGAGGGTTGCCATGACCTCCTCCAGGGAATCTTCCCCACCCAGGGATGGAACTCGAGTCTCCTGCGGCTCCTGCCATTGCTGACAGATTCTTTGCTGCTGATCCACCAGGGAAGCCCCAAGCACTATGCTAAGGAACTTTAAATATACTACACCCAATTCTTATAATAACCTTTGAAGGTATTATTACCTCCATTTAACAGATGAACAGAGTTAAATTCAGAGGTTAAATTACCCAAGTAAAAAAATTTACCAAGACCACACCACAAGCCCTTTGCACTTTCCCACATCAGATCAGTTTTATCTCATCGACATGATACTAATTACTTATATGGGTGTAAAGAGAGTTTTCCTGTTTAAACATAGGTGGATTCTGGAGACATTAGGGACTTAGGAAAAGAAGCATTTTTGTCTTACTGACCTAATAGTACCCAAAATTTCTTTGGGGACCATTTATTAATCATGCATTGGGTTTCCATTTACTATACAACTTGATGATTAAGTTCTATCCTTTAAAATATAAAGTACTCTCTTCTATTATTTTACTTATACTTTTACTAAGTATCTTTTTTCTTTCATACTTGATATTATTTTTATTTCAATGAGAGCTACATCTTTGCAAACAAAACCAAGAAATTTGTGTTTTTGTTTTTGGTTTACTGAAGAGCTGCATATTAGGTTTGAAGGTCAATGAGTAAAGTGAAACTCTCCAACAGTCAAAATTACCTTAAAAAAATCCTTTAAATCATGTGTATAGTCCTATACATGTGATTTGTGCATGTAACACAGTTTCTTTCTTTTTTTCAATAAGTGTTTATCTATGGCCCTCAATCACACTTTTTTTCCTTTCTTAAGAATATTGATCAAGCCATTACCAACCATTTATCTACTACTCGAACAGCGTGTCTTAAAACTACGAATGTTTCCATTGGTTTCACAAATATTCATTCTTGGTTTCAGGTTTCATTGCATCCATCACCTTTAATATGAGTAAGGAAAAGGGGGATTGCCCTGGTATATGATCCCATTAAGTCAACTTTCACATGCTTGAATACCACTGGAACTCACTAGCTAGCTAAGATTAGTCCTATTCCCTTATGCATAGTGAAACTTTCCAATTAATAAACTTTTCTTTCCCATGTTCCAAATACAAAGATCTTATGCTCATTTAGGCTTGTATTATTTTATGAAAACTGGCTGAAAACCAAAATACCCTATCCCAAGGAAATACAATATATACAGTAGCAAGTATGCTCTTGAAGCAGGCAGTTGTGTTGGTGTCAAATATAAGTAGAAGCACTGAGGACCATCTGTAAGCTTATCAGTTTCATGTAAATGATCTAAAAAGAGGCCACAAGAAGATACCATACCAAGAGAATGCATTAGACATGCCCAGAACACTGAATGCTCCCACCCAAATGGGAAACTGCTGCCTCTCAAATGATATTGCTGCAAACCTAGGATAGTAAGTAGATGCCAAGAGATATTGAATGAATGACTCTGGGCCTCCCAGCAATATTAAGGTAGATGGGAATTAGGAGTAAGATGAAATGTCTGTCTCGTCTCTTCCCTCCCAATTCTACAAGGAAAGAATTGAGCCTAGGAAGAATGAGTGTCATGTTAGTCTTTTTAAAATTAATTGATTATTTATTGTTTTTGGCTGTGCTAGGTCTTTACTGCTGCACGAGGGCTTTCTCTAGTTGCAGTGAGTAGGGTCTGCTCTTTGCTGCCGGACGTGGGCTTCTCATTGCAGTGGCTTCTTTTGATGTGGAGCACAGGCTCTAGGCTTGCAGACTCAGTAGGTTTGGCTCATGGTCTTAGTTGCCCCAACACATGTAAATCCTCTTTGACCAGTGATCGAACCCATGTCCCCTACCTTGACAGGTGGATTCTTAACCATTTGGCCACCAGGGAAGTCCAGCCATGTTAGCTTTTATATCATGGACATAGTTGGTCATGGGGATTAATGGAGTAGCACTGGGAAAGTCTTAAATCCTTGTCTGGAACAAAATTGAAAGGGAGAGTTATAAATAAATCAGTATTATATTATGTGCTGTGTGTTCTAAGTCGCATCATTCATGTCCAGTTCTTTATAACCCTGTTGATTGTAGCCTGCCAGGCTCCTCTGTCCATGGGATTCTCTAGGCAAGAATACTGGAGTGGGTTGCCATTTCCTTCTCCAGAGGAATCTGCCTGACCCAGGGATCAAACCCACGTCTCTTATGTCTCCTACATTGGCAAGCAGGTTCTTTACCACTAGCGCCACCTGAGAAGACTATTATATTACATCACAAAAGAAGAGGTTTGGAAGAATAGGATTATAAAACCTTGTGGAGGCAATAAAGCTTATCTAATATTTCATTATTAAATGTCTAATTTTTATGAGCTTTCCCATTAGCAAACTATGAATCATTTTATTCATTAATAACAATTGCATAAAATCTTATAGTTAAGCAAACATTTTCACTCTTCTTGTCATCTCAGCAATCCTGTGATTACAGCATTTTCACCATCTGCCAAAGAATACAAGCTTCTGGCAAACCACGGCCTTGTCCTGTGGATCACTATTCCTGTGCCCACATGTACTAAGACAATCAAAAATGTTTGTTTCTTGAAGAATTCCCCCCTATTGCAAATGAAAACACAGATTCCAAAAGGTTAACTTGTCCAGGCCCTGTGAGTGGCAGAGCTGGGAATTTGTCCTAGGCTTTGGCTCTAAATTCTGTGACATTTGCCCAAACTGGATGAAGAAATATCTCTCAGCAAATATCTCTCACATATATACATTTGATTCTTAAATTTTTTAATTGTTCAAGATAATGTACATAGGGACATTTTCAGATTGACTTCTCTGTTTTATTTTTTTAATCTTTTTAAAAATTGGATAGCTATTTACAATAGAGGCTTCCCAGTTGGTACAGTGGTTAAAAAAAAAAAAAAAATCTACCTGCCCATGCAAGAGATGTGGATTCGATTCCTGAGCTGATAAGATCACCTGGAGAAGGAAATGGCAGCACACTTCAGTATTCTTGGCTGGGAAATCCCATGAACAGAGGAGCCTGGTGGACTACAGCCCATGGGGTCTCAAAGAGTAGGACACGACTGAGCAATTGAGCAGGCAGTTATTAATATTTACAATGTTGTGTTTGTTTCAAGTGTATAGCACTATAGTTCATTTATACATATATAGGATATCATTCAAACAGCAATTATGTCCCTATCTTCCTCTACAGTTCTTAAGAATGAACTTAGACTAGTTGATCAGATTGCATGTTTCTGCTCTTTTTTTTTTTTTTTTTTTAGTAGTTCTTCATGGACATAAGGATCCTGATAATCTCTGTCTCACATAACCTAGATATGTGTTCATTTTTAAAATTTCAACCTTTAAGGCCTTGCAGCTAAATGATACTTTCCAATGACACTTTCAGAACCATTCGTTTTACAGAATGTCGGGTAGAATCCTGCCATTTCAGTTTGTTTCTTTTGTTTTTTTAGCAATTTTACAGTTAATTTAATTGCATGGCATCTGTAACTAGTGAGTGATCTTATCACAAAATGGAATGACTAAACTCATTTTAATTTATATTTATCAATGTCGCATCAGCAATCGTGTGCTTTTTATAGAAAGCCTCTGAAAAAGACTACTTTCCTCCATTTTCCTAAATTTCAGAACCTACCATAATTTCCTCTGCTGCCTCTTTTTATCTGGAATCCAAATTTCCTAAATTTCCAGAACCTACCATAATTTCCTCTGCTGCCTCTTTTTATCTGGAATCCAAATTAAATTCTTACTTCAAGTGCTGATTTCCCTTCCCAGCCAAAATGCCTGTTAATACTTTGATGTGTCTTGTGAGGGTTAATACTTTCCCCCCAGGTAACGTCATAAGAATTACCATTTAACACTTAAAATGACTCTGACTCACCAAACTTAAAAGTAAGTGTGATTTTAACCCAGGCCTTAACTCCCTCTAGCTGTTCATCTTCAATCATGCAGTGCCATTCACAATATTCTTCAGGCATTTTTCCTATTTACTTAAGAAACAAATCACTATCTATAGTTTCAATATGAAATAAAAACTTTACCTTAAACCAAATCCATGACATTAAAATATCTATTATCACTCATAATCTTTCTTAATGCTTTCACACCCTAGGACTGAGGTTATCCTACTGGTTTTCCTGTTCTTCTGTTCCTCTTGACCATCCTTCTTAATGTGTGTGTGCATGCTAAGTGGCTTCAGTTGTATTCGACTCTTGGCGACCCCATGGACTATAGCCCGCCAGGCTCCTCTGTCCATGGGATTCTCCAGGCAAGAATACTGGAGTGGGTTGCCATGCCCTCTTCCAAGGGATCTAACCCACGGGTCTAACCTGACTCTCCTGCGTCTCCTTCGTTGGCAGGCAGGTTCTTACTCTCTAGTGCCACCTGAGAAAAACATCCTTCTTAATAGGGTAGACTTTATTCTTTATTACTTTTTCCCTTTCTTGTCTTTTTCTTGCTTCTCTTCCTTTTCATTCTTTGAACATATATCTTTTCTTTGCTTCTTTTAACCTTCTGTCCTGACTTATACTTCTTTCTTGACATCTATATTCTCAGCATATGTATTAGTGTTTTTAATATTTTTACATTGACTTTGAGAAGAATCACTTAGCTTTCTTCCATTATCTTGGCTGGTATTTATTAGGGATCTTTTAACTCCTAATTTCAGCTATTCTTCCCTTTATACTCTACTTCTTCAGTACTCAGGTATTGGCACTCATGTAGTGGGAAGCTGTCACTTGAATTGTCTGCCCAGTTTCCTTGATTCATTGGACCCAGTTCCACATCCTGGCCATTGCACAAAATTTTGGAATGACTTATCAGTCACAATACCCTACCTGCCTTTGGCTATAGGCTTCAGCACGTGACCAGGTCTGGCCAGTCATGGGCACCATCCCCCTGCCCACAGTGGTGGTTTCTGTATGAGTTTCCAGGAATGCTGCCAGGGTGCATCTTCTCTACCTCAAAGAAGAAAGGTATCTTTGATTGAAGAGAGTGAAACCAACACACAAAGAGAAGCACTAAAAGCAGATCTAGAAATGAAAAGTTCTAATGAAGAACTATCTACCGAAACAGTGAGTTTCATTGCCTCATTTCAGCCCTGCCTTGGGATTTACCTCAACCTTTAAGTCAGAACGAATGAGCAGATTTGTTTTCTATTTAATTTTTTAACCTGAGTTATTTGGATATGAATTCTTTCTTAACAGAGTCTTAACTGATACAAAACCTAAGAATAGATGCTATGCAATTGTATGAAATAAAAAGACTAACACACATTAATGTGAATGGGACCAGAGTTTTTCATGCACATTACTTTCTACAGAACTGGTAAACAGAGAAATGATGTTGGTATATTGCTATAACATGAAATTTGTGTTGGTTTGTACATAGCTTTTTTTTTTTTTCATCACATTGTTTAAAGCAACCAGGGCAAACTCTCCTAATTAATGAGAAAACTTTAGAATTATACGAAAGCTTCAGGAGGAAAGTTGAAAATGGACACATGTTCACTCTTTACTGCAAAAAAAAAGGCAAGGGGGAGCTGATTTAGTAGCTTCATAAGCCCTCAGTGTTTCTACCTGTTAAACTGTGTTTCTACCTGTATAAAAAATGGGTTAATGAAGAAGGCTTTAGACTGGATCAGTCTAAATTTGATGAAAATAGAGTCTTTCATAAGCAAATGCTCTCTAAGGCCTGTGTCTCAAAGAAGAGCAACCCTATGGGATTATAAGGAAGTAAATAGTTAACTAACAATGGTGCTTGGTGCAAATACTGGAGAGAGCTAACTGCCAGCATTTTTATTAGTAGCAGTATTGCTTTTATTGGTGTTCTGGTTACATGATATGATAAATTTTAGTGGTCTACTTCAGCCTCGTTGATTCTATATGCTTTATTACAGTCAACACAGCGTAGAGCATAAAGATGGCATTAGAACATTTATATTTCATTTATATATCCACATTATTTCAGAAAAGGATTGAGGACCATGCAAAATTTTACATAATAAGATGATTTGGAGGGACAGAAAAGGAAAGAAAGAAATAGAAACACAAGCATTATCATCAAAGGGCAATGTTAAGGCTAAAACAAAATAAAGTTGTAAGGCCCCATGCTATGTATACACTCTTTGGGTTTTGTGTAAAATCAGTGGCAATTACATAACCATTTATTACTATTCATCTCACATAACCCAAATGGCTATGTTGGTTTAGACTGAAAAATAAGAATATAAACTTGGTTGAATTAAATATTTGCACCCACTTGATTAACTAGGGATATGGTAGATTTTTAGATACATAACAACAGGATGTTTGTATTTCACCTCTGGATCTTCAGGACTCTGGTGTTTAATGGGTATTCTATAAATATCTGCCAAGTGAAAGTAATTAAAAGCAAACCATTTTATTTCCTTAGCTTCTGAATTAGTTCTTAATTTTTTTCTTTTTATTCTTTATTCTTTTTCATTTTTATTCTAAAATTAGGTATAGAAAATTAAATAAAAATATATAGCTTAATGAATTATTACAGGGTGAACACTCATGAAATCCTATCAAGTCAAGAAATAGAACTTTACCAAACACCTCAGATACAGCCCATGGAATTCTCTAGGCCAGAATACTGGAGTGGGTAGCCTTTTCCTTCCCCAGGGGATCTTCCCAACCCAGGGATCGAACCCAGATGTCCTGCATTGCAGGCATATTCTCAGTATTCTTGGGCTTCCCTGGTGGCTCAGCTGGTAAAGAATCCACCTGCAATGCAGGAGACCTGGGTTTGATCCCTGGGTTGGGAAGACCCCCTGGAGAAGGGAATGGCTACCGACTCCAGTATTCTGGCCTGGAGAATTCCATGGACTGTATAGTCCATGGGGTAGCAAAGAGTCAGACACGACTGAGAGACTTTCACTTCAAGCACCTCAGAAGCTTCTCCTGTGTCCCATCCCAGCTACAACATTTCCATCTCACTAAATGTAGCTGTTATCCTGACTTTTACATTAATTGTTTCTCTGCATTTTAAAGTGATATATTACCCAAGTGTACATCTTAGACCATAAAGTGTTCCCCATTAAAAAAATTGTCATAGCCTTTGAATTTCCTTGAATCCAAAGGTTATTCATTTTTCCATCCCTTATCTTTACAATTTGTCTGTTGAAGAACTCAGGCCATTTCCAAGACTGAATTTTGCTGCTTTCATACTCATGACGCATGATCCTCAGACCTCAGTATTTCTTATAATCTTATTTTATCTTTATTTATTTACTGATATTTTAACTCAAGTTCATGTTTGTTTGCAATGTACATATACATTTACCATAATAGAAAAATTCAAACTGTACAAAGGACTATCTCCATAGAGCATTTCCTCTTCCCTCTCTGCTCTCATGATCACCTATATCCCCTCTCCTTGGAGGCAACCACTGATACCATTTTCTTCTGCAGTCCTCCACAGATAGTCTGTGCAAATGGAAGAATATATCTACATCCGTCTGTATTAGACACAGGGATATAACACCTGGATCCCTTTTCATGGAAGGGTTTGTGGCCCTAGAAGTGCTGCCTGCAGACAGCCCTTAGCTGTCAGCCTATCCAGAGGTTGTCACCCAAAGCCTTGCCCACCCCAGGGCAGCCCATATCCAGTGTCTGAGGCAACAGGAATGTAAAGGTCTGGCCATTTCAGCCTGGTGCTGGTTACGTCTGAAGGGCCAATTCTTTCTCAGGGTTAGCTGAGGTCATCAGGCCTGGATTACAGCTTGGCTTCTCCCTTCATTCAACCCTGCTTCTGCCCTTTGTCTACCACAGATAGGGTCACCAACACTCCCAGTTTTCCAAGGACTGAGGGCAGTTTTCAGGATGCTGTATTTTCTTTCTTTTTTTTTTTTTGCCCCTTTTTATATTAGATTATTAATCAATTTGTTTTTTTTTTTTTTAAATTTATTTATTTTTTAAATTACAATACTGTATTTGTTTTGCCATACATTGACATGAATCAGCCACAGGTGTCCACAATCTCCCAATGCCAAAGCCCCCTCCCACCTCCCACCCCACATCCTCTCCCTGAATCATCCCGTGCACCAGCCCCATGCGTCCTGCATCCTGTATTGAACATAGACTGGCGCTTCATTCTTACAAGATAGTATACATGTTTCAGTGCCTTCTCCCAAACCATCCCACCCTCTCCCTCTCCCTCAGAGTCCAAAAGTCCATTCTATACCTCTGAGTCTCTTTTGTTGTCTCACATAGAGGGTCTTCATTACTATCCTTCTAAATTCCATATATATGTGTCAGTATACTGTATTGGTGTTTTTCTTTCTGGCTTACTTCACTCTGTATAATCGGCTCCAATTTCATCCATCTCATTAGAACTGAGTCGAATTTATTATTTTTAAGGGCTGAGTAGTACTCCATTGTGTATATGTACCACAGCTTTCTTATCCATTCATCTGCTGATGGACATCTAGGTTGTTTCCATGTCCTGGCTATTATAAACAGGATGCTGTATTTTCAACGATAAAACCAAAAATGTTCCAGGAAAACCAGGATGAATTGGTCACCTCAACCATGTGTGTTGATCCCAAAGATACCACTTGATAAGCATCCTATACACTAAACTTGGATCTGCTTCCTGGGGTACTCAGTGAGTGACAGCAGTTAGAGTGATCTGAGAAAATAGGTATAAGATGGAGTTTTAGAGCTGAATCTCTTACCACTAGGTTGGTTGGTATTGCAGACCCTATTTATCAGTAGGTGGAGAAAATACCCTCTGACACAAAGGGACAGTTCAATTGTGAACTTTCACTGATGGTTAAGATTGTACATCAATGAAGAAAAAACCCTGGCAGACACAATATGTCAGGCATTTGAAAATTATGGAGGAAATGGTCACCATAGCAACAGTGGGATTGGGTGGCTACTCTGGTTATTGCATCAGTAAAAGATAACAAGAGCCTGACAGTGATTAACAGGCAAGTGAAAACCAACAATGAAAGCCAGAGGGTTTCCCTGATAGCCAGGAGATGCCCCTCTCCTGCAGGAGCAAAGTAAAGAAAGCTGAAGAACAGGTCTGGGTTTTAATGATCAGAGTATCTGACATTCAAAGAATGTTCAATGTGAAAATAAGGCCAGTCTGCCATGACAAGATCAAGGGTCTTGCTAAGAAAAAAATTTGACCATGATACAGTCAATGGAGTGATCAGTATTCATGTTTCTGAAAATCTTTAATTTCCAGATTCCCTGAATTTTCTGAGCCTGCAGGAATGATTAGGAGCTGGCACCCTTCCTTTGCCTTTCCCCACTCAAGGCAGCCTCCTGCAGGATCCTTTCATACTCCCCTCTTGGCCATGAGGCACATAAGTTGGATTAAGTCACAGAATAACCCAGTCGGGGTTTGTGTTAGGCCAGGAAAGAGAGGAAACAGACCCCCAAGGAGCTGCAACACCTAGCTACAGATACTAGGAGAAGATAGGGGAGTTTTGTGGGAATGAATTCCAACAGTGCTTGACAAAGAAAGCTGGTATGTAAGACTGATTATGGGAGATTTGGTTTATTTTTGGAGGGAAAGGGGTCTATTTAAATGTTTAACCACTGTTGGACACAGGGTCTGAAGTGACATTGGTAGCTGAAGACCCAAAGTATCATGGCCTCTCTGTTACAGTGGGTTCAGAAACAGCCAGGCTACAAGCAGATTGTTGATCTGGTTCTGGCTGACTGTGGGCCCATTGTATATTTCCGATGTATGGCTGGAATAGACATCGTCAGGAGATGATGCAACCCTCACTTTGGATTTTTTGGCCTGTGGAGTAAAAATTGTCTATCATTTTGTAAAGGAGACCAAGAGAAGCCTTTAAAAGTGCTAATACCTTCATCCTGCTCCCAGCCAAGATACTAAATGAGAAACAAATTTGTATCCTCAGAGATTTGACAGAAATTAATGCCACCTTTAAGGATATAAAAGAGTTGGTTCAGTTCAGTTCAGTTCAGTCACTCAATCGTGTCTGACTTTTGCAACCCCATGAATTGCAGCATGCCAGGCCTCCCTGTCCATCACCACCTCCCGGAGTCTACTCAAACTCATGTCCATTGAGTCGGTGATGCCATCCAGACATCTCATCCTCTGTCGTCCCTTTCTCCTCCTGCTCCCAATCCCTCCCAGCATCAAGGTCTTTTCCAATGAGCCAACTCTTCACATCAGGTGGCCAAAGTATTGGAGTTTCAGCTTCAGCATCAGTCCTTCCAAAGAAATCCCAGGGCTGATCTCCTTTAGGATGGACTGGTTGGATCTCCTTGCAGTCCAAGGGACTCTCAAGAGTCTTCTCCAACACCACAGTTTAAAAGCATCAATTCTTTGGCCCTCAGCTTTCTTCACAGTCCAACCCTCACATCCATACATGACCACTGGAAAAACCATAGCCTTGACTAGATGGACCTTTGTTGGCAAAGTAATGTCTCTGCTTTTGCATATGCTATCTAGGTTGGTCATAACTTTTCTTCCAAGGAGTAAGCGTCTTTTAATTCCATGGCTGCAATCACCATCTGCAGTGATGGTAGAGAGAGATCCCCATTTCATCTCCACCTAACTTACCCGCTGGGACCCCTGTAGAAATGAGTCAGATGTCCTGGAGAATGACAATAGACTACCATAAACCCAACTGCTGCCTCCTTGACAGATATGGCATTTTTGCTAGAGAAGATTAACATGGCCTCAGATACATGTAAAGTGGCAATTTCTAGATCAGAAAAGAGGATCACAAACAGTTCACCTTTATGTGACACAGGCAATAATTCCACCCCCCCACCCCAACCCCAGGGCTGTGTTAGTGCTATCTCAAAACAGTGTCCAAAGAGATTTGGAGTTTCTGTATATCTCATAGATCATTGTATTGGCCCACTATATTGATGACATTATGCTAAATGAGCCAGGAGAGCAAGAACTAGCTAACATCTCTTGAGCGGTATGAGATAAGTCTTATGCAGATTCAGGAGCTTAACACATGAGGAAATATGCTAAATATCTGATAGTCAAAGGCATGCTAGTATATTCCATCCAAAATGAAAGACAAATTGTTACATCTTATACATCCCACTAGTCGTAAAGAGTCGGATACGACTGAGCGACTTCACTTTCACTTTTCACTTTCATGCACTGGAGAAAGAAATGGCAACCCACTCCAATGTTCTTGCCTGGAGAATCCTAGGGACGGGCGAGTCTGGTGGGCTGCCGTCTATGGGGTTGCACAGAGTCAGACACGGCTGAATTGATGCAGCAGCAGCAGGAAGAAGGAAGCGCAGTGCTTCATGGATCTCTTTGGGTTCTGGAGATATTCCACACTTGGGAATACTGCTGCAACATATACAGTGGTTGTCTTGGAAGGTTGCCACCTCTGAGTGACACGCAGTGCAGGAAAGCATTCTGTAGCAGTTACAGCTTGTGGTGGAAGCAGCCTTGCTACTTGGGGACCATAGGACCCACAAGGCCCTGTGATATTTGAGAATCAGTTGTGGAAAAAGCTATCATGTGTAGTTTACACCAACTCCCAGTGGAAAAATCACTATGCAGGTCCCAGGCTTCTGCAATGAAGGATTGTTTGCCTTTTGAAAAAGCAGTGTACCCCTGAGCCTATCAAACACCAAGGATGATGGTTAATTTATATGTCAACTTGCTTAGGCTATGGTGCTGGTCAAACACCAGTCTAAATGTTGCTGTAAAGGTACTTTTAGATGTGATTAACATTTAAATCAGTAGACTTTGAGTAAAGCAGATTACCTTCTATAAAAGGGTGGGCCTCATCCAATCAGTTGAAGGCCTTAAGGGAAAAGACTGAAGTACTTTAAAGAGAAATTCTGCCTCTAGACAGCTTTGGATTGCAACACTGACTTTATCTGGTATTTCCAGCTGACTGGCCTACACCACAGATATTTTGTTTTTCAGATTTTTAAATTAAAAAAAATTTTTTGGCCAAGTCACCCAGCATGTGGGATCTTAGTTCCCTGACAATGGATGAAACCCACACCCCCTGCAGTGGAAGCGTAAGAGTTTTAAACACCGGACCACCAGGGAATTCCCCGCACTACAGGTTTGGGACTTGCCAGCTCTCACAGTCATGCGAGCCAATTCCTTAAATAAATCTCTCTGCATCTTCAAATGTATGTGTGTATATATGTATGTGTGTGCATGTATACATCTGCGTGTGAATGTGTGTGCATATAAATATATATATATATATATATATACACACACACACACGTATGTTCTGTTGGTTCTCTGTGTCTGGAGAACCCTAATACTCCAAGTGACCATACATCCAGAACATCCAACATCGTCATGAGCTAGGTTTTGTCAGACCTACCAAGTCATCACTCTGGTGGATCCACAGTTCCTGAGATGGCAGTGATGCTCTTGGAATCGAGCATGAGCTGGGCCAGAGGTCAGAAAGCAGTTGCAATAGCAGAGAGCTCAGGACTTACCCATTCACTGTTGCACAAGCACTTCTCCTTTATTTCATACGTATGGTCACATGGTGAGTTCCTTAATCAGCTGACAGAGGAGGAAAAGCCTGGGCTTGATTTATGGATGGTTAACTCAGCATGTGCTTGCAAGCCAGAAACTTGCCACATGCTGAACTATATCCCCACCCAGGGGTGATCTAGAAAAACAGTAGTGAGGCAAAATGCTTCCAGGGAGGTGAGTGTCGGGTGATGAATCTGGTCACCCACGTTGCATGGACCAAAGAAGTCCCTCAAGGGTAAAATATATACAGACTCACTGGCAATGGCAAATGACCAGGCTGGCTGCTCAAGTGTCTGGATGCAGAAAGATTGGAAAACTGGGAGGTAGAAGCATGAGGAGAGACCTACGACAGCAGCGCAAATTATGAAGCTCTTGGAATCACACGTTGATGCCCAACACAGAGTGTAAACTATAGAACCGGAATGAGACAGCGAAGTGGACAGGCTGATTCAGTCAGTACATGCCATCTGGCCCCTAAGTCTCTCTGATAGCACCTCCCACAAGTCATCTGATTAATTATTTCAACAAAACCTTCAGTAGATCACATCCATCATAACTAAGGACAGCCACCAACTCTGGCACTCGCAGCCAAGTTTTACGGTAATATTTGAGGACTCACCGAAGCAGGAGCCAACCAAGGGTCAGATCTGGAGGCCCTGATAGGATGACTATTCATGGCTATGAGCTCATTGTTCTTCCATGCCTGGACTTGACCTGGCATTAAGTCTCCTTGGGCACTCAACACAAAGATGCATTTATCCAAAGAGTGTAGTTACCCTTAAATGACTACCAGTGGCTTCTACCAGCAATCTTTCTCCATCTGTGTCTACTTAGAAAGGACTCCACCCAGTAGCTGCCTTGTGGTCCTCCCAAAGGAGCCCAAACCCACATTATTGAAAGGAACCAAACTTCTATTCTCCTCTGCAGAAAGTCTATAATCCACTATGGTAATACAGCTGCCTCCAATGGTAAACCATGAGAGAATCCAACTGGTGTGACTGCCCCAGAAAATTGTTCAAACCCTCAATGATTCCACCAAACTCTTACTGCCATTTCATAGCAACGGCAGGAAATGGCCAAAAATATTCAGTAGGTAGCTGGAGATACGCATCTGAACATTGGGGAAAAAAAAGTATCTGAGAATTTTCAGCAGATCAGTGAATTCTTACATCCATTCATCCATTCATTTATTCAGTAGTATTTATTGAACATTTATTTTGTGTCAAGCACTCTGAAGTATGCTCAACATTTTCCAGTAAATAAGACAGATCTGGCCTCTATTATACCTATATTTAGACTCTGATAGGATCATGAAAGCATTCGCTGAAGCCATGAGTATATATGATCCTTCCAAGAATGTGGAGAAATGCTTGACGACAGGGCACATTCTAGAGTGTAAAAGAGAAAAGAGAAACTAGGAAAGGAAATAGAAAAAGAGGAAGGAAATAGAAAACCAGAAGAGCATAGCATTTTGTTTAAGACATGAGAATGGCAAAGGGAGAGAAAAGGTAAAATATATCCTGATAAAGAAAGTGTAGATAATATTTAAGACGTGGACTCTAGTCTCAGAAATATGTAACTCTGAGTCCTACCTCCACCATTTATTGGTGATATGACTTTGGGAGATATGAGATCAATTATGACAAGTGTCAAGTGTACTGCCTAACAAACAGAAGTTTGGTTTTTTATTTTGCTTTTGCCAGGGGCACCTTTGAATTTCACAAAAGAAGAATTGGTGCATTCTAGGAAATTTGCCCAAAGTCCTTAAACTTCAAAATTCAGTATGCTTTCCCTCATAAACGCTTCCAGTGTCTATGTACTTCAGAGAGTGAATCTTCCACTATGGGCCCTTTTGATCAGACATAGGAAGAAGATCAATAAAGAGGATACATGTAATAACTATTTAGGGCCCCCATTCAGTGCTCAGCTGCCTCAGGGTTTTAACTTTGGGAATGTACTCAGTCACACAACTGGAAATTTAAGCAAAGTATATCTTACAACTCAGAACTTGAGGCTGAATTGGACTCTCATAGTGTAGCATATAAATCAAGCATCAGACTCGCCTCAATTTAGAAGGCTACAAGACATTTTTCTTTTGCCCTTACTTGGACATTGGAGGCAGGGATGGTAACAGGGAATCAAAAAGAGAAATATCAGAGGCAAGTGTAAAAGCACCAACAAACTGGGATCCAAAAGAGATGGCCAAGCTTGGGGAAGATGGAGAAATAGAAGGCAGCTGTCAGAGGATCAAGGAGAAGACCCTCGAAAGCAGGCGTAGACCATTAACTGGAGAAGTTTGGTAGTGGGAAGACAGAGACGGAGAATTCTGGCTATGCTGCTGTCAAATGCAACCTGAACTTAGGTCAGTTACTGAAACCAAGTTCTGCTTGATGAGTTGGCTTCTCAAGCAAGCAATCTGTCTGTTTCCCAGGGCTTGGCTTTCTCATGTTCCAGAAACAGAGAGGATCATAATCTCTGCTGAGATGTCAGTGGAAAAACTCTACTTTCTAGTATGCCCAGCCTGTAGATAATGATCTTGACTAGATTACAAGGCAGTTAAAAGTAGTTAAGGTGCCAGGTCAGAGTGTCCTCATTCCGACTGAGGAAAGATCATTCTTTTGATGTATTAGCTTAGACAATAAACAGTCAGTAAAAATCTCTGCAGTGACACCAGATTTCATGTTAGGTCCTACTTTGGGATGCAGGTACAGCAGCATCTAGGTCATCAGTGTGGATTTGGCTCCTAAATCACTGGCAGGCTATGGATTAACTCTAGGATAAGATCATCTTCTTGAGGAAGGGAGAGTCAGTAATGGAGGATGAAGACTGTGGTTTGGCTCCCATCCCAAATCTATTCCAGAGCAGCTTCCACTACCCTGCAATGGGTCCTAACTCTGTCTCTAATGAACTGGCGGAGAATGGAAGTTCCATTTCTGCTCCTCTCACTTCCAGCTCCTGCCCTTTTTTTTGCTGGAGTGGCTACCAGCCCATGTCTCCATGGCCAGATTTACCAGAGGGTCTGCCTTTGACCTGCTGTGTGCGCATATGTGCCAGTCAGGGTGGTAACAGGGGTTGCAAGAATATTCGCCCGGTGCTCAGAAAGTATGGTGACCGAATGTTTATGATGCTGTCTGGCTGATGGGCTTTAAAACCCTTTCAGGCTTGAGATCCAAATTTCAATCTACACACTAGTCTCATGGCCATACAAAGAAACTTCAAGGGGTGTCCTTTCCAGGGCTGCCTTCTGAAGACATTGATTCCTGACATAGGTCATTGGCTGGCATGGGACAAAGGAGCCTCTCAAAGGTATAAGATGGGATCTTCCTACAGATTTCCACTGTTGGATTTAACTTTTTTGCAGTTTATTAAGGTAATGTTTTATTTTATGGATAGTATTTTCTGCTCTGTATACAAACATGTAGGGAAAGTATGTCTTTCAGAATTCACCAGTTTTGGTTTTTTGTTTGCTTTTTATTTTTAATTGGAGGATAATTGCTTTACAATGTTGTATTGATTTCTGCCATACAGCATTGCAAATCAGCCAAAGTATATATATGTGTATATATATATCCCCTTCCTCTCGACGCCCCCCCGACTCCCTGCCCCCCATCCTGCCTCTCTGGGTCATCGCAGAGTGCCAGGCTGGGCTCCCCACGTTACACAGCGCCTTCCTTCCAGCTCTGTTTCACACATGGCGGTGTATGTATGTCAATGCTACTTTTTCCATTCATCCCACCGTCTCCTTCCCCTTCTGTGTCCACAAGTCTGTTCCCAATGTCTGTGTCTCCATTCCTTTCCTACAAATAGGATCATCTGTATTGTTTTCCATTTTCTAGATTCCATACGTATGCTTTAATATATTATATTTATTGTTCCCTTTCTGGCTTACTTCACTCTGTGGAACAGTCTCTAGGTTCATCCACCTCACTACAATGGACTCAACTCCATTCATTTTTATGGCTGAATAATATAACATGGTATATGGCATACACCACAAATTGTTGGATTAAATTTAAGTAAAACATTCTAACATTAGGTTGTTGGATGACGAGGACAGGAATTAAAGTAGTATGGCTTTATTTTTGTTTACTCATTTTTCAACGTGTATTTGTTGAGAACCTTCCATGTGCTGGGCACGGTACTAAATGCTGGAGGTGCAGAATGAGCAAAACCAGTCAGGCTCCTACCCTCATGGAGCTGGAAGGAATCACTTAGATCGTAGCACAAGGAGACAGAAGAGTACGGTGCTTCTAAAGAGGGCCATGTTCTGAGAGTACATGATGAAGAAGCTTGATCTGGTTTGGTGGCCATGGTGGTAGAGGGAAGGAAAATCTTAAAGGCCAAGAAAGAACACAGAGCTCATCACATGTGGTAGCCTTGGCCAAGTCTTAGGTATGAGGATTCTCCTCTCTTTCTTTCAAGTTGTTCCATGTTTCTTTCTGGATGGAAAAGAAAAACTAGAAAATATCCACATAGGTATAGGTGATGCCATTGGACAAAGAAGTAATTCAATAAGGGAACATGATTTCTTGATGTACTAAGTTCAAGGCAGACTAGGCTAGTTGCTACTTCCTAAATGAAAAGCCATCAAGTGGAATCTTAATAAGTTGACTAATCAGCCTTTTCTAACTATAAAAGCAGGAAATTTATATGAATTGGGTTAACTATATAGAGACTTCAGATAAGGAACTCCAGTGTGCAATATTGAGGAACACACTGCCTTTAAACCACACAATGAGGAACCATGCCCATACATTATTTTTGTAGGACAAGAATCAGGAAACCTCTGTGAAAACAAAAAGATGTGAAAGAAAGACTCCCTAGGCTGAGTGTCACCAGACTTTGATTTTAACACCAGCAAGGCCATTATCATTTCCTCTGTGACTTGGTATACATTGCTTTCTGTCTCTGAAGCAATTGTTCCTCATTTGTGAAAGTGTGGGGTTTGACCTGTGATATTTAAGGTCCCATCCCTTCAAGACTCTTCTTATTCCTTGCTCCTGTAAGATGGCCAGACTCAGAATAACAAATTTCTCTATTTCCCAGCTCAGCATAGAATTGTCTCCCATTTCTGATCCCTGTCTGTCCATTGCATGCGTTAGGTTCCACGTGGACCCAGACCAAAATAGATTTACCTGTTTTTGTCACATGATTTGTGAGTTAAGAGCTCAGATCTGGATCTCAGTTAATTAGCACTAACCATTTACTACCCCTGTGACCTGGATAACTTATTTCAACTTTCTGAGACTCTATTTGCCCATCTGTAAAATGGGGATGACAATCATCTCCTCTCAAAGTTGTCATGTGCCTAGCGTAAAATAAATGGTGGTAGATAACTTTGTGGTTATGTGCTAAAATGCTAAACTCAAGACTCCAGTGTTCTAATTACACGTGCACCACTTGCCAGCCTTGAGCATTTGCTCAGGTTACTTAACTTTCCCTGTATTTTACTTTCCAACCTATAAAATAGATTTATTAATCACAGTAGTGAGCATCAAATCAATAATCCAAGTATGCACATGGAACAGTACATGACTCTTAGAACTCAATATGAGTTAGCAATTATTATGATTAAGGGGTAGCTAATACTTTTTCTACTAGAGTGCATACTATATATCAAAAATGCAAACATCCAGCAGGAAATCATCACTGAGAGCATTACCCAACGAATCAGAAAAATAATGGACATCTCTACTAGTTAACCCAAACACAAATTAATTAGTGCATTTTGTTTTAACCCTTGATGAAAATAGAGATAGCATGGCTTAGTCCTTAGACACTGAATCCAAAGGAATCAGAAAGGAAATGCTTTCTGAAGACCTTGGCTGCTGGCCCGCCATCTCCGCCCCACTGACCAGCGAGACCGAGAGCCAGAAGCCAAAGCCTCACTGCGCTCAGCGGCGGAGCAAGGGATAGCCGCACAGGGCGCATGCCTGCTGCGAGAGAGGTCGTCATTCAGGGGTTTGACTGTCAAACGGTGCTGACAAAGACACGCTGTTTTCCCTGACAGTATAGAATCAGATTACTGCACATACAAGCGTCTCACACCTGGAAAAGATGAAATTACACTGAGCTTAATCCTCCGAAACCAGATCAACAACAAGTCGCTTAAACATTTAGGAGATCAGTTGTCTCCTGGCAAAGAAAATAATGCAAGGCAGTTGGGCAGTCTTCACTAATTAGAAGGGCCTGGCCTTGTCAGTTGAAAAACCTCTCTGATCCTTTATTCTCTTTATTAATTATACCTTGAGATGTCTGAACACAGTCTCTGGGCACTTAGGCCTTGTGTACTCATTCGAGTTTGCTGAGGAAATCAGTCCTTTGGTGAGGTTACATAAGTGAAACAAAGCAGACTGATATCAGATACTTCACTAAAAATAGATAAATAAAGTCATCCCTTTCAGCACAAGTAAGCTTTGCTCCAGTTAAGGTCAGTGAAGATTATATCCATGCCCAATGTGTCAGTGAACACATATCCAGGGTTGTAACCAAAACTGAAGCCAGACAGGAGTTTCATAACCTTTGTCTCTGGGTTTAACTAACCAGAAAGCCAGGGTTTGGAAAGGTCTTTAAACCGAAGACTCCTAGTGAACTCCGGTGCACACCATCCCCCTCAACACCTCCAAACACCCAGGCTGTCTCCGTGGCCCCACCTGTAGGGCAGCTCTGTTCTCGCACCAAGTGGACAGAAAACAGCCACCTCCCTACGCTGTCTTCAACCTGCAGCCCCAGCTTACCGCAGCCAAGTTCTCCCCTCTATTCCCTCCCGCAAGGAGACAAGGTAGTTTGGAGTTTTAATGAAAATTAAACTATGGAACATATATCTCAATCGGTTGTCCTACATTATGCAAAACAATGTAATGAGGAAGGGTGAGAGTTGATCAACCCAAATTTTAAAATTCCATTTTAAAAACCAGATAATATATGCAAAAAAACCCACTGAAAACAAGCAACATATAACCAAAAAATGCCAAAGACACCACAATTATACAAAAAAAAACAGGTGTTCATCTTTCCTCTCTCCCCAGACAGTTTCCTCTGGTGTTTTAGAATTGCTTTCAATTCTTCTGTAAGTATTTAATACATATTCAAGTCATATATATAGTCACATATATAGTATGTGTGTGTGTGTGTGTGTGTATATATATATATATATATATATGTATAAACCTTCAACACACATGTACTTACAAATGGTAGCAGACCTAGCCTACTGCTCTGTGCTTTATTTTGTTTTGTTTTATACTGTATGTTGAAGATTCACATCAATACATACAGGACAGCCTCGCTCTTTCCAAAGACATCAAAGAACTCTGTGATATGGAGGCATCATAATGGACTTAACCAGTTCCTTAGCGAAGGATATTTGGGATTTTTTTCTCCCAATCTTTTGCTTTTATAGACAATATGGTAAGATATGTGCCTTGTATGCACAACATCATATCCATGTGTAAATATACCTGCAGAAGAAATTCCTTGCAGTGGAACAGTTAGGTGAAAAAATACACACATGTGTAATTTGGGTAGATGCTGACCAATTATCATCATAGAAGTTGAGAAATTGTGCCAATTTATCTTCCTACCAACAATGAATGAGACAGGCTATCTCCCCCAAACCTGGAAGGGCCAGTGTGTTAGCAAATTTTTTTATTTTTGCCAAATCAAAATGACGATTATATCTTACTCGATTTCATTTGCCTTTTTCTTATTACTGGACAGAGCACCTTTACAAATGTTTAGATGTCTTTTCCTGAAACTGTCTATTCATGTCCTTTGTTCTTGGGGCGTTGGTCTCTTTTTTTCCTTATTTTTTTCATTGAGGTATAACTAACACATAACATTATATTAGTTTCAGGTGTACAACATCATGACTCGATATTTGTGTATATTGCAAAATGGTCACCACAATAAGTCTAGTTAACATCCGTCACCACACATAGTTCCCTGATTTGTAAACACACTTAGTACATTAAGGAAAATTGGGCTATGCAGTACAAATATTTTATTCTAGTTTGTTGTTTGATTTTTACTTTGTGTCATCTTTTCCCAAGCATATTCATTTTTTTTCTTCTTTTGCATAACTGAATTTATCAAGTTTTTCTTTCATTTTGAATGGGTGGAAGTGGGGAGAAGCCATCAATATTTAACTGCCAAAGTCAAAACTGACCAAAAGCCAAACTCCTCCAAATAGCCTACACGTCTGTATTATCTTTATTTCCTTTTCAAGCCCTATCTCTGTTGACTCTCCCCACATACATAAAGTTCCAGCCAAATAAGCTAATTGCCTTTCCCAAAACAAGTCTTCACATTTGGTTGTTTTTTTCTATTTGGAAAGCGTTTCTCAATCCTGTATTCCAAATTTATCTGATGGGTAAATTCCTGTTTCATACAAAGCAATTCGGATATCATCTCCTTTGTGAAGAATTCCCTGCCTGTTTAATCTTTCCTGTGTGTGATTAGTTATGTAGCATTTTCTACAAACCACTCTGGTCCTAATCATACAGTTCAGCTCATATCCTAGACAGTTAGCGCGTGCTCTGGAACCAGGCTATCTGGGTTGGGATCCTGGTTTGGTTACTTATTTGACGTTTGCAACTGACCTTGAGCAAATTATTTCACTTCTCTGTGCTCTAATGTCTTCATCTGTAAAGTGGGGATGACAAGAATGCATCATAGAATTGCTTGAAGAGTTAAATAGTGCAGCATTGGCTAAAGTGTTAAACAGACCTATGTTGAGAACAGTATCTGACACAAAGAAAATGATTACTATATAAATGGAAATGTACTGAACCCAGTCCCAGTCTAAGCAACAGAGAGAAAACTTCCAGGAAGCCACGTGCCATCATTTATCTGCTTCCCTGTTTTCTCTCCTAGACTGATGCCTTGACGGAAAGGGCCAGATATTGTCCTTTACACAACTTTGTCTCCCAAGCACCAATATATGGTGGCTTCATTGAATGAACAACTGAATGAATACATGTTTTCCTGTCCAAGGTTCTCACTTTAATTGAAATAGAACATCAATATGTAAAATAAATTTAAGAAAGCCCTCAAAATAAAAATAAAGATATAAAAGTTGTCCATAACACAAGTAAGTACAAAGTCCTTATACCTGTAATTGTTAAAGAAATAGTCAAAGAGACCAGTGGAGCTGAACAATAACAAAAAAATTTTTGAGGGTATTCTCTTTAAAGATTTAAATTAGAGAAAGAACAAGGATTGTTGAGACAGTTGAAGGTATCCCATGTGGGGAAATGACCCCTATACAGGGCCACTTTAGGATCCTCTTAAGCCCTAGGCAGCTCCACACATATTTTATCAACGAGACCTATGTCTACCATAACTTGGGGTAAAAATTGAAAGATATTTTCCAATTTGGCTTTTGAAATTTGCTGTGAGTAGCTCCTTTGAGTCCTACTTGGTTGTGATTTCTCAGGCATCATTGGGTACCCATGAGAAATTTTAAGTCATAAAATCTAATCCACAAATTATTTTTCATTGTAATGAGATATTTATGAATATAAAATTTAATTATTGAAGCTGATATATGATATAATTTTCAGTAATGTCACTAAACATTTTAAAATTTCGATTTCACAATTTCCATATTTTGGAAGCAAAACATTTCTTTCTTTCTTTTTTTTTCTCCTGGTCTCAGGTATTTTCATCAGCTCTTAAAATGTTCTTGGGCCCCAGCCTAGGTACTATGCCGATGGTGAGCTTGTTCAAAGGCCTGGAGGCAAGTGCAATCAAGTTTTATGCTGAATATGACAAACTTATTTTCTCTGTTGAAGCCAAGTATTTATGTGGAGGATTAGTTGGATACATACTTCCTAAGGGAACCAGCTGTTTTTGTAAGTAAAGACCTGTTGCAAAAGAACAGAAAACCTCTTTCGGTTGGGAGGTGAGGGTAAGCGGGACACATTGCTTTTCTCATCATCTGCCAAGAACACCATGCCCTCATTTCATGTCAAAGTCTATTAACACTCAGTACCAGATACAAGATCTGGAATTGAAATTATTATCTTCCATCACAGTCTATTCTTATGCCTTTTCCAGGACAAATTCCCATAGCCTTTTCAGGTTCTTTGGAGGAATTTAGTCCCTTTTTTCTTTTTTCCATCCCTCTTGTGGCAGATGTTGTATTATCACATCCCTAGGTATGGAGGAGAGGTCCCGTCTTTGAACGATGCACAGAAAAAGGTAAAAAAGACTGAGGCTAAAAACTTCTTTAAGCCTGAACCAGGCTGTGGGGAAAGAACACTGGGATGGAATATCCAGCTGGAATGAACATCATTTTTACAGGTGGTGGTATGAATGACTCCATTACAAAGGAATCAGGGCTGGCATTTTGCATAACTCTAGGGGCAATTTGCACGGTGGGTCACAGTGTCCCCCTGGAGTTGGGCAACTTTGTGGGTCTGAAAGCAATGGGTCATAGGCCTTTAATTTCCAGAGAAACAAGAAGCAAAATGGCCCAGGAGAAGAGAGAATATTCTACCAAGTTGCACGTATGTTTCAGACATTCCAGAGCTGCAGTTGATTTCATGCCCAACTCTTGCTACACCTAACATTTGCATACAGTACTGGGGAGGTTTGGGGGAAAACCAGGATTCCACCACTGAACCCAAGCCAAACCTTCAATGACTGGAACCTGGGAAAACTGCTCTTTTCAATTTTAATCTAGTTTCCCTTTCCCAATAGTATTTAAAGGACAAATGTGTTCTGTTCTGCAGCCCTGGAACTTACTATATTCATGGTTAAGTCATTACCTGTGAGGACTTTATAAGGGTTATTGGAAGTTTAGCTTTACAGTAAATGTACTATAATTTACACAGTAAAATGCAGTCCCTTGCTTAATTACTTACCTCACCTATTGGGAGTTTTTCTCATTTCTCAGGTCAAGGTTTTTACTGAGGGCCATAACTACAGAGTTGACATTGCTATGAAACACTTTTGAAACCCTCAGAATAAGATTTCTTGACAACACCTAAAAGCAACTCGCCAAAAACAATGAATGGTGTTTCACAATCTGAGTGGGTGTACTTCATCTACCTAATATGTAAATAAAGGAGTGGTGAGTTAACAGCTCAGTACTGGAGGGACTTCTCAAGAAAGCTCAGCTACTAGAAATCAAGGGCAATTTGACTCAGATCCTGTGACCCTATGGAATTCAGGCTCTGCAAGTTCAGTGGGCCTAGACCATGGAGAAGATAAGAGGCCCCTTTCTCTCTCTGGGGCTCACCCATGTCCATAGAGATGAGACACCAGGAGGTGGGCTCCAGAGCTGTTTCTGAACTGTCTGTTGTTTCTATTCCCTGGGACCAATGATAAACTTCTGTCATATCCTGTGGTTCACATCAGAATGAAAGCCCCATAGACCAGCATGACCCAAAGGAGTAGAAGCTGCCAGGCCCAGCCAGACAAAGGAAAACAGAGACCATGGAAGAGGAAAAGTCGTACTTGTAAGTACTGATAGAATCACTGTAGCAATTACAATTCAATCATCAGTAGCTAGCACTTGTCCATACTTATTTAAACATGGAAACCCAGACTCCAGCAAATTCTGCCCACCTTTTAAGCTCTTCTGGAAGCCCCCAGGGGATGTTCCATAGGCATCTGCCCACAGTTCTGTTGCTTTCCATCCAGTCTCTCTGTTGATGTCCATTTCCTAAGATTCCCTCCATAGGCTCCATGCAAACCTGACATCTGGGCCAAGGCTGTGTCTCACGGCACTGCCAGAGTTGCTAACCTAAAAGAGGCCAAACTGTTAGAATCTTTTTACCTGGGCAGCAAAACATCCAAGGTGTTACATAGTCCCTGTGAAAACAGCTCCTTCTTGCCTCTTTCTGGGAGGGTTCAGATAAGAGACCAAGGGATCAGACTGGTTCACTTGGGACCGGATATCTGAAACAGATATACTTTTTTTCTCTCCACCTTCTCCCTTTCCTACCCTTTATCCTCCTCCAGCCCTCCTCACTCACTCTATTTCAGGGTATCATAATGAACCCCAATAATCTACAATTTAATGAGTCCCCACGGAGGCCAGATGCCACCTTCTGAGAAGCAACACTGTGTTTACTAAACGGCCGTATCGTCTGGTGGCTGAAGCCATGAGTCACACTTAGGTCTAAATACAGGCTCTACCACTTACTGTGTCCTTAAGCAAGGGGCTTAATGGTCTCTATGGCCCAGTCTCCTGAATCACTAAGTGGAGACAATAATAAGACTTAGCTCATAGGGTTGTGGTTAGAATTCCACGAGATCGTTCATTTATATCTTCCTTGTATAAATATTTTATTGAGGGACTATAATGTTTGAAGCAGTTTTAGATGTTGGAGATACAGCAGAGAACAAAATATCCAATCCTTTATTCTCATGGAGCTTAAATTCTATCTGGGGAAATAAACAATAAGCACAAATAATATAATGCTGGACAGAGATAAATTCTATAAAGCATAGAGTTTGATTAAGGTATGGACAGTGATAGGGAAACTGTTTGATACAGGACAGTCAGGGAAGGTGTCTTCAAGGAGGTGGCATATGAGTGGAGACCTAATTATAAATTATTTAGCATAATTCAAGCATAGAGTGTTCCATAAATGGAACCTTTAATAATATTACTTTCCAGGTTCTTATCTTCAAGATCTTCATAGAATATATGCCTAAAAATGCAGTAGATACTTCATTTTATTTTAAAAAAATACATCTATGCAACAACATTAAAAAAACAACACATTTCACAATCAAAACCACACATTTTAATTATTGTATCTCATTCATTCTTAATCTCTCATCCCTGGTTACCTTTCTACTGGGTACCAGAGAAAGTTCCAGAACTGAGTGTTTTGACCACTGGTACATTACCCCTCAGGGCTTCCCAGGTGGCACAACGGTAAATAATCCACTTGCCAATGCAGGAGATACTGGTTCAATCCCTGGGTCGGGAAGATGCCCTGGATTAGGAAACGGCAACCCACTCCAGTATTCTTGCCTGGAAAATTCATGGGCAGAGGAAGGAGCCTGGTGGGCTATAGTCCATGGGGTCACAAAGAGTCAGACATGACTTAGCAACTGAGCACTCATGCACATTACCCCACAAATGTCTGTCAGTACCTGAGAGGAATAGCAACACACTTTCTAGAATGGATCCACTGTAGCTCTGTGGAGTCTGCACTACAGATGAGGAAGGAAGTATGGATGGGGAGTGAGCACATTTAGTAGACAGCACTGTACGTGACTCAGGAGTATCATTCAATTGATGGTGTGTAAGCCAGCATGAATGGTATACCTGAAAAATTATCTCAGACTACTTGGAAGCCACTGAAACCTGGTTTGGCTGTAGAACAGACTTTTTCAAAATGTGTTTCTGGAAACATCTGTTCTATGGAGTTTCATGTTCAAAATCTTTGAGAAACACTGCAAACTAAATTTTGCTCCTGGAGATTCACAAGATATATTAACAGATTAGATTAAAGGTCTTGAGGGGTTCTTCAGTAAAAAATATCCCTAGTTGACTCTATTATCCCTAGTTGACCCAAAATTCTCTGATCACAGAACTTTCTCTCTTCAGTTCAGTTCAGTTCAGTCACTCAGTCATGTCCAACTCTTTGTGACCCCATGAATCGCAGCACACCAGGCCTCCCTGTCCATCACCAACTCCCGGAATTCACTCAGACTCACGTCCATCAAGTCAGTGATGCCATCTAGCCATCTCATCCTCGGTCGTCCCCTTCTCCTCCTGCCTCCAATCCCTCCCAGCATCAAAGTCTTTTCCAATGAGTCAACTCTTCTCATGAGGTGGCTAAAGTACTGGAGTTTCAGCTTTAGCATCATTCCTTCCAAAGAAATCCCAGGATTGATCTTCAGAATGGACTGGTTGGATCTCCTTGCAGCCCAAGGGACTCTCAAGAGTCTTCTCCAACACCACAGTTCAAAAGCATCAATTCTTCGGTGTTCAACCTTCTTCACAGTCCAACTCTCACATCTATACATGACAACTGGAAAAACCATAGCCTTGACTAGATGGACCTTAGTCAGCAAAGTAATGTCTCTGCTTTTGAATATGCTGTGTAGGTTGGTCATAACTTTTCTTCCAAGGAGTAAGCATCTTTTAATTTCATGGCTTCAGTCACCATCTGCAGTGGTTTTAATACTTATTTTGGGCTTCCCTGATAGCTCAGTTGGTAAAGAATCCACCTGCAATGCAGGAGGCCCTGGTTCAGCTCCTGGGTTGGGAAGATCCACTGGAGAAGGAGAGATAGGCTACTCACTCTAGTATTGTTGGGCTTCCCTGGTGGCTCAGCTGGTAAAGAATTTGCCTATAATGCAGGAGACCTGGGTTCGATCTCTGGGTTGGGGAGGTCCCCTGGAGAAGGGAACAGCTACCCACTCCAGTATTCTGGCCTGGAGAATTCTGTGGACTGTATAGCCCGTGGGGTCGCAAAGAGTCAGAGACTGAGCAACTTTCACTCGGGCTTCCCTCATGGTTCAGCTGGTAAAGAATCTGCCTGCAATGCAGGAGAGGCAGGTTTGAGTCCTAGGTTGGGAAGGTCCTTTGGAGTAGGAAAAAGCAACCCACTCCAGTATTCTTGCCTGGAGAATCCAATGGGCAGAGGAGCCTGGCAGGCTATGGTCCATGGGGTCACAAGAGTCAGACATGATTTAGCGACTAAACCATCAATACTTATCAATCTGCCCTTTATGAAATGTTACTCTAAAGGCTAAATTTTAATCTGCTCATCACAACTCAGACTTCCAGAATCTTAAAAATGGCACAGGAGTAAGCAATTGGTAAATATGGAGTGTGACTCCATATAGGTATCACAATAGGTGAAGCTACTATCAAATGTATGTTCAACTTATAGTCAAATTTCTATGTACAAATGTGAGTATTCTTGCCTGGAGAATCCCGGGGACGGTGGAGCCTGGTAGACTGCCGTCTCTGGGGTCACACAGAGTCGGACACGACTGAAGCAACTTAGCAGCAGCAGCAGCAAAGTGCTCTAACTTCAAGTATCAGAGAGGCATCAATATATTAATAGAAAGGTTTTAGAACTCTAGGTTTTCTGGACTCATTTTCAGAATCTAAAAGTTTGGGGATGGAAAATAATCTTACCCTGCATTCCAATTTGGATTCTTAAATGAGAGGGACATATGGAGTTATACAGCCAGCTTGCTGGGAATTGCACATAACCTGCAGCTTCTTTTATGGGTGCTGAGGGCACACCCTTGAGAGTGTGTCATGCATGTAAATATTTTCTGTCATGTCTGTTATCTGATGAAATAAGGTGAAGAAATGCTGAACCAACATAAATCCCATATCTTACATATGAGAACATGGAGGCCTGAGGGGGCAAAATAACATGCCTGGATCACTCAGCTAGAAGAAAACTCAGTAGAACTAAGACCCAGGTGTCTCGCTTGCTGGCTCTGAACAGCTTGGCCTTATCTGAAGCATCTGTCTCATGTCATGTTCCCTGGAAGCAGAGCCCGAGATGGAAATTCTAGTAAAGAGATTCATTGGAAGAATGTTATAGACGCCACTCAATCGAGGATCCTTCCGTGTCAACCAATAAACGATCAATTTTGGGGTAGAATATGCTTTCTCCTAAACCCAAAGAGGCCTATTCTTAATTGTATAAAACACAAAGTACAAACATTTGACTTTGTTTTTAGATAGGAGAATCCAGCATGCCCAGATCACTGGATCCCTAAAAATTCACCATAGTAGTGAGTCACTGAATCTTTGTAGTGTTTATCTCCTACTTCCTGCTCCTCGAAGCACATTAATGTTGCCAAGGCATCCAGAGAATATGCCACCTCTCAGTTCTAATGAGATGGATGGAATTGGAACCGATTATACAGAGTGAAGTAAGCCAGAAAGAAAAACACCAATACAGTATACTGACACATATATATGGAATTTAGAAGACAGTAATGATGACCCTACATGTGAGACAACAAGAGACACAGAGGTATAGAGTGGACTTTTGGACTCTGAGGGAGAGGGAAAGGGTGGGATGGTATGGGAGAATGGCAATGAAACATGTATATTTTCCCGTAAGAAATGAAACGCTAATCTATGTTCAATGTAGGATGCAGGATGCATGGGGCTGATGCACAGGATGATTCAAGTAGAGGATGGGGGGTGGGAGGTGGGAGGGGGATTCGGCATTGGGAGATTGTGTTCACCTATGGCTGATTCGTGTCAATGTATGGCAAAACAAATACAGTATTGTAATTTTAAAAATAAATAAATTTAATTAAAAAAAAAAAAAAGAATATGCCACCTCTCATCACTGATACGGGCTTCCCAGGTGGTGCAGTGGTAAAGAATATGCTTGCCAATTCAGGAGACTCAGGTTCAATCCCTGGATCACGGAGATCTTCTGGAGGAGGAAATAGCAACCCACTCCAATATTCTTGCCTGGAGAACCATGGACAGAGGAGCCTGACAGGCTACAGTCCATGGGGTCACAAAAGTGTTGGATGCGACTGAAAGACTAACACTTTCACTTTCATCACTGACAAAATGATATCATATAGTGGATCAAGTCCCAATATTATTCTGCATAATTGTCAGATCGTTTCAGCCTCTTTGGACTACACTCTGAAGAGAGGAGGGACATGGACATAGCCCTGCATCTATAAATTCCTGCTGTCCTTGCCACTAGGTTCTGTGCTTGCCCTTCAGCTCTCTTTGCCTTCTGGCTGCAAAGAAGTACTGTCTCTAAGTGCCAACAAAGAGGACCTCAGCTTTAAGTCACTGATTAACACATATGAGCCTTGCATTTCTCTCCTCACTGAATCAACAGCACTTAGCAGCAGCCTCCTAATTGCAGTGTTTGGTTTAGCTCCATACTTCTCAAATGCCTGGACTATTATTTCCTATATTTCCCTGCTCACCAAAAGTGCAGTTCTTAGCCACTGCACTGCAGAAGCAAGCCAGAAACTATCAATACCTTACCTACTGACAGAAGGGATCCTCATGGCCATGCGGTCTGTGACTGATACACTTCCGAAATTATCTATTTCCCATGGCTGTGATTGGTACCATGTTAGGTAGGATTCCCTGAAAGTGGAGATTTTTCCTTGAAAAAGTGCTCACAGGAGAAGAGAAGTGAGGGAAGCAGAATGGGGCAAGAGGATAAAAGAGAAGTAAGGATATGTTCTCAGCTGAAAACCAGCATCAGTCTGGCCCCACAGAAAGCTCTGAAGCAGGAATTCCAGCACATGGTTGGTTTGCCCTCGAGGCAGGGATGTCAGCCTTTTGTATCTCTCTGTTTGTGACTGGCTACTGGCTGCTGTCAGGGTGTGTAGGGGTGTCTCACTTATGGGGTTGGCCGCTCTTGGTCAGCAGAGAATGCCCTGAGGCTGGGGCAGCTTCACCCACAGCACCCGGGGGATGGGCCCACCAGCCAGGTGATGGGGAAATAGACAAGGCACTGATGGTGACCACTCCAGATAACTTCTGTAATCACTCCTAGTCCCGAGGATTAAGAGTTGATAGTAGCAGATAGCCAAAAACTTATTTGGACCCAACCTGGTAAATCAGCTTAATACACGATATAGTATTGTTGTTTTTTAAAAAAATACAAATAACATTTTTAAAGGTGATAATAACCCTTTATACAAAGAATTTCCTGTTTCCCTTTGTGTTATATAAACTACTCTGCAACCAAGGTCCATAAAGTACTGCAAATACTTTATATCCTGTGGTATTATCGTTAGAGTAAGAGTCTAAGTGACCACTCTGATGTTGACAGCACTTACTTGGAGGCATAAACACAAGAATGTGTGAACGAAAATCAGGTTACTCTCATTATATAAAAATAGAGTGTAAATGGGCAATTTATACTAGAAGAAAGACATATGGCCAAAAACCAGATTTTAAATGCCATTCGGCTTCCCTAGAGATTAAAAAAAACGCATCTAGTAAATCAAAGCGTTATCATTCCTTTGCCTATCATGTGAGGATGAAGTGAGATAAATACTCTTCAAGTCTCTAGAGTGGAAATGTGAATGAGCACAGGCAAAAGATAACTTGATAATATGTATCAAAATTCTGGGGAAACAAAATTGATATTTCCCTCCTCCCCCAACCTAATAATTCCATGTTGAAGACTTGATTACAAGGAAATAAACAGTGAACCAGAAAAAGCTATGTTCAAAAACATTCAAATGGTATTGTTTTATGTTAGTGAAAAACTGAAAACAGTTGAAAACTTATATGTCCAAAAATTATGGAATGAGTACACAAATTCTGGAACGTTTAGATGATGAACTATTGTACATCAGGATTGCCTGAGTTTGAATTCCAGTTCTTTCTTTCTCTAGCTCTATAACCCTGGGAGAGTTAATTAACATTAATTACTTTTCTTAAAAGGGAGATTATAACAGATCCTATCTTAAAGGGTTGCTATGTGAAGTGCTTAAAACAGTGCCCAACTCATAGAAGAGCTATTGTTATTGTTTAGGAGGTACAACATAAAGATATATTAATGTCTTATGTAAATATTTATGTATTAGATAAGTGGAAAAGTGGGATACAAAGTACATATAATATGGTGCCAGGTTTTTTATGATTAGATATTCATAGGTCAAAGGCTGGAAAAAAAAATAAACCATTAAATCACAAACATTTTGCTCTCAGGACTCCTTTATCCTTTTGAAAATTATCACAAAGAACTTTTGCTTGCATGAGTTATATCTATGGATAGTTACTGTTTTCAAAAATTAAAATTTGAAAATTCAAAAGCATAGGTGTGCAGCTGCACATAAGCTTTTAGAGCGATAACGCACTCACATGTCCTGTAACTTCGGGAAAGCTCCACTGTGCACTCAAGAGACAATAAGAGTAAGTGAAACAAACAATGGCTTGGTATTAGTAGTGAAGAATCCTGGCTCTGTGGACCCCCTAAAAGAATTTCAGGAAGCCCCAGAAGGTCTTTGGACCATGCTTTGAGAACATTGCATTAAATCAATGTTAGTATAAATCATTATATACATTTTTCTTTGTCTTCTGTATTTTTCAACCTTTCTACCATGAGCGTATATGATATTATAATCACAAAATGTAAGAATAATTTTAAAATGTATTTAGTTAGAGTTATGCCAGGTGAATATACATTCAGTGAGATCAGAGATTCTTCTGCCTAAATGATCACCCTGCATTTTCCTGAATTTCAAGAAGTGTGTTCCTCAGTTTTACAAGACATCCAAGCACACAGGAATCAGTGGTTCTACCTAATTGAACTTATTTAGGATGCTTTTCTTAAATCCAAAATCTATTTAATAAAATGTTGAAACTCTCAAGAGGAAGCCAAGTCAGACTGGGAGAGTGACTGATGGCAAACTTTCTGCTTATGCACAGAGTAAGAGTACTACCCCATATGAGCAGTTTAGCCACAGAGGCAAAGATGCCTGTTCCCAGTGTCTTCATGCATTGTGATCATGTGATCACAACTGATGGTCACTTTATCATATTCATTCCTGTGTTCTCAGGGCCTAGTATAGCATCTGATGCACAGCAGGCATTCAACGTTTGTTAAATGAATCAATATATGAGCAAAAGCTGCCAAGAAGCTGGCAAGAGGTGCTATAATAATGGTTTCCATGCCAAGCACTTTGCATGTATGTTTTCGTCTCAACCACCTATATCTCACTAATGTGGAACTTTTATCATCCCTGCTTTCTAGACAAGAATATAGAAGCTTAGAGAGTTTTAGTCACTTGCTCAAGGACACGCAGCCAGGAAACAGCAGAGCAAAGGTTGGAACTCAGGTTTGTCTGAGGGCAGAACCCATGTTCCTGATTCTATAGAGTACCACCTTTTTAACAGGCTGCTATGATTTCTAGGGTTTCTGAGGACTGTAGCCCACCAGGCTCCTCTGTCCATGAAATTCTTCAGGCAAGAATACTGGAGTGAGTAGCCATTACCTTCTCCAGGATATCTTCCCAACCCAGGGATCGAACCATCAAACCTGGGTCTCCTGCATTGCAGGCAGATTCTTTACCATCTGAGCCACCAGGGAAGCCGTCTGAGAAGACCACTGGCCCAGAAAATGCTTGGAAAGATCATTTGAAACTCTGATATTAAATCCCACCCTGAGAAATTCCTGCTTCTACTGAACACTTAATTTTCTGAGTATAGGTTACAAGGTGCATGGGGATGGGGAAGGCAAGAGGAGGGAGAGGAGACTGAAGTAAGTTGAGAAGGGGAACTGGAGAAGTTCAGAGATGTGGAGAAGCTGTAACAACACGAAGCTGGAGGGATTGAAGACATAAATAACTATCTCACCCTCCCAGGTGTCCTGGCAACTGAAATTGGGGGACCAATAGAAGGCAAATCTCTCTTAATGAGCTAAGCTGATGCCAGAGCTCCCTGGAAACCATGTTTGAGAAGGATGGAGGAAGCAGATGGGTTCCGTCTTCCTAAAATCAGTCAAAGTCCCTGCAAAACCCTGCTCACTCAAGATGACTGCTTTCATTCACCCAGCATCTCAGCAGAAGCCCCCGCTGTACGACATCCATTCAGCTTCCAATGAGTGAAAACAAGACAGAGTCTCAAGAACACGACAAAAAATGTCTGCTGGTGAAAAGGAACATTTTCCATAAAGATCTAGAGAGGTGGGGAGGAGGTGGAAATACGATCCAGAACAATAGCTGAAAAAGTTAAGAACCTGACCAACAAATCAAGAGAGACTGGAAAGTTTTTTTCAGGTACTGCCGGAGGAAAATGGGTTTATCTGGTGCACAGTGTTTGCTGAGTGTATATTAGATTGTTACACTAGAGCCAATACCTATAGGGCATATGCCTGGAATGTTATGTTGCCCCTACAGCCTGACTTTTGCATGTCCCTACGCCCTCTGCCTGGAAAGCCTTTCCATTCTTCACCTGGCTACATTGAATTCACCATTTAAGACTCAACTCAGAGATGATGTCCTCCAGACAGCCTCCTATGACTCCTAACACCCCTTAAGTCTCCAGCTAGATATGGGTTATGTTGATACAAATAATCTGAATCTATGACTGTTTCCTTGGCTAAACTGATGTTCTTTGAGGGGCTGTGTGATTTTTTTTTTTTTTTTCGGCTGTGCTGCACAGCTTGTGGAATCTTAGCTCTGTGACTAGGGATTGAACCCAGGCACTCAGCAGTGAAAGGCAGAGTCCTAACCACTGGATCCCTATGAAATTCCTGCTGTGGCTTTTTCTTATTCATCTCCCTAATGCCTGGCACTTAGTAATAGCTCAGGAAGTATATGTTGCATTAATTTGATTCTCTGCACTCCACACCACTGACTAATCAAATGAATTTAAGTAACAGACAACTCTTACTGGACTAAAAGCATAGTCTGGGAATCAGATCTGAGCTCTGATCCTGGCCTCACCACTTTCAAGACCTATCAGTTCAGTTCAGTCACTCAGTCGTGTCCGACTCTTTGCAACCCCATGAATCATAGCACGCCAGGCCTCCCTGTCCATCACCATCTCCCGGAGTTCACTCAGACTCACGTCCATTGAGTCAGTGATGCCATCCAGCCATCTCATCCTCTGTTGTCCCCTTATCCTCCTGCCCCCAATCCTTCCCAGCATTAAAGTCTTTTCCAATGAGTCAGCTCTTCACATGAGGTGGCCAAAGTACTGGAGTTTCAGCTTTAGCATCATTCCTTCCAAAGAAATCCCAGGGCTGATCTCCTTCAGAATGGACTGGTTGGATCTCCTTGCAGTCCAAGGGACTCTCAAGAGTCTTCTCCAACACCACAGTTCAAAAGCATCAAATTCTTCAGCGTTCAGCCTTCTTCACAGTCCAACTCTCACATCCGTACATGACAACTGGAAAAACCATAGCCTTGACTAGACGGACCTTAGTTGGCAAAGTAATGTCTTAGGCAAGTTTCTCAGCCTCTCAGAGCTTTAGTTTCCTCACTTGTGAGTGGAGTTAAAACCTTCCATCTCAAAGAACTGTTGAAAGGATTCAATGAACAAGTCCCTGGCACAGTTCCTGGCACATAGTGGGTACCTAGTAACTATTAGTTCCCTCTTAAAGTATTAGTTGCTCAGTCATGTCTGACTCTTTGCCACCCCATGGACTGTAGCCCCACTAGGTTCCTCTGTCCGTGGGATTCTCCAGGCAAGAATACTGGAGTTGAAGCCATTCCCTTCTCTAGAGGCTCTTCCTGACCCAGGCATTGAACCTGGGTCTCCTGCATTGCAGGCAGATTCTTCACCATCTGACCCACCAGGGAAGCCTATTAGTTCCCTGTAGTAATAAGTTATTGGGAAAAGTCATGGAAAGATTGACAGGACCAGGGACTTGCCTGGGCCTTGATAGGGAATAAAGTCTACTGCCCTCTGGGGGTGTCTTGAGTAACCTGGGCCATGGGCCATACGCTCAGCTCTCAGCTGGAGTCCTCAGTGGTCTCTGAAGTGGGGTGTGGGGAACCTGTCCCAGGACAGAGCTGAGATGAGAGCTTCTCCTGCTGAGGTGGGCACACAGCAGGACGGCTAATGAGAGGGGATTTCTGTCAAAAGGACCCACAAGTGGATAAGAGACTGAGGCAGCCTTGAATAACAACAGGAGTGGCTGTAGGAGGCAGTCCCCGGGGCCCCGTTTACCTCACCAGTATCCTAAGTCCTCACCTTCTCCAGCCTGGGAGAACAACACAACACTGAAAATATGCTTACAGGCCACGGAAGGGAAAAGGTGGGATGAGGAGGACAGTGGAAGGATTTAGGGATCCAGGGGCCCATGGGTGTGGGACTTCTGTGTGATTAGAAAGGGTCCCTAAAGAGAGAAGCTCCCTGTAGGGCAAGGAGAGGGGACACCCTTCAACTGGTGACTCAGTCAGAATCTATTCCTGGGCTCTGAGGGACCACAGTGGTCAACTTCAGGTCAAAGGAAAGAGTACTTCTATGTGTTCTGGACTCACCATTAATTATCAGTGAAATGTTGAAGTTAATGGTCTGTGCCTTCTCCCCGTCCAATGTTAACAGCAAAGTTGGGACATTTGGCAGAGACTCTGATATCTTTGCTCTCCTTCTTCCTCAGCAGAAGACTGCTCTCCATATTTTAGCTGAACATGCAGCTACCCAGAACAAGACTACATTTCCCAGACTCCCTTGCGGCTAAGGCTGGCCATGAGGTTAAGTTCTGGCCCACAGGATAGATGCAAAAGTCGGTGCACAGCTTCCATGAAACACTCTTAAAAGTAGGGGGTGTGCCCTTCTCCTTCCAGTTGGCTTGGAATGTAGATGCGATGGTTGAGGCTGGAGCAGCCATATGGACTATGAGGTAAGATCCTCATGTTGAAGATAAACGAGCAACAGCTAGCAGAATTCTAGATATGAAAATGATGTAGTTACCGTACTAGGTGACAATGCATACCTTAAGAGGGAAATTTAAAAAAAAAAAAACCTTCTACCTCTTACTTTGGGTTTTTAGTCACAGTTGAGCTTAATTTTAACTGATACAAGGGCCTCCTCAATAGTTTCAAAAGCCAAAATCTTCCATTTCCCTGGGAAAAAATACCATGCAGGTTAATGATATTGAGTAACATCTATTGAGGGTTTACTACGTTTAGACTTTATCCTAAACACTTTGAGTGCCTTAGTTCATTTAATCCTCATAATAATCCCATGAAGTAAGTACTATGTTATTCTTGCTTTGTAGATGAGGAAACAGAAATGAGGCAAGTTAACTGACTTACTCAAGTTCACAGAGCAAGTAGAAGAACTGGTATCTGAATCCAGATACTGGGCTCAAATGCAGACTCTTAACCATTGCAATAGCTAAAATTTAATCATATCAGAGTCCAAATCAGCGTGCTTTTGGGGTTCCCTTTCTTTGTTTCTATCACTCAGAGTTCTTTCTGTCTTTCATTACTTTCAAAATGGAGAAATAAATGCATTACCTAACACAGTAGTTTGGGAGGAGCTTTCTTGAAACATGGGCTTCCCTAGTAGCTCAGATGGTAAGAGTTTGCCTGCAGTGTTGGAGACCCAGGTTTGATCCCTGGGTCAGGAATATCCCCTGGAGAAGGAAATGGCAACCTAGTCCAGTATTCTTGCCGGGAAAATCCCATGGACAGAGGAGCCTGGCAGGCTATAGTCCATGAGGTCACAAAGAGACATGACTGAGTGACTTCACTCACTTCTTGAAACATAGGACCCATAATAGAAATGGAAGTGTAGAGGGAAACTGATAAAAATGGGTCATTTTGTCGACTGGGTACCTCTACTCTAAAGTGGTAGTGTTCAGACTTTCTGAGTGGTGTAACCCTATCAGTATAACACACAGTCTGGGGACACAGAATCCCTTAAGCACGAGTGTCTGTGTGTCTGTGTGAAACTCACATGTCCTGCTGTATGATCAGATTCCTATAGTGGGTACTGGGGTGGTCTGCCCAGAACCCCTCTTTAGAGCTGATTCCTCCAGCTTCTAGAAGTTCCTAGAAGAAGGCAGATCAGTTGCTGAAGGCTCACAGCTGCATTCCTCTCTGGAAACTGCCCTTGGCAGAAGGAAACTGCTCATCTAAGGTCATGCCCTTCCAGGGTGCAGCCAGCAGCCAGTGACTGAGCGGGGTGCAAAAACTCAACTCCTTTGCCTTAATTCAGAACCCCTCTGAGGGTCTCCCCAGCTCCAGAGCTACCTGTACCACAGCTGCAGCCTCTGTCTCATGTGCATTCAAGTCAGCTCCCCTGGGTATATCACCTGAGACCACTCCCCAACAAACCTGCACACAGCTTTATGTTTCATAGTCTGTTTCCAGAGACTCAGTCAAAGACAATTAAGTGCATTATCAGATAGACTTTCAAATTAAAACTCAAGCAAGGGTGAAGTGAAAGTAAATACAAAAAGCTGTAACATTTAGTTACCCCCAGCAGTTGTCTTGTGCTGTGTCTACACACTTTAGAGATAGTTTCCAACGTTTATCATTTAACGTATTATTCACATTAATCCCAGCCCAGGGATATGAATAGAGGTCTGATAGGAAGACTGGGAGAAGATGGAGGAAGAAAAGGGAATCCTTCCCTCATTTTTCCCACCCAGTTCACACTCTCCTGGCCTAGACACTCATAGCCCCATTTTCTGCTCCTTTGGAATATTTATCACACTTGTGGAAACTTGTTTAACGACTGTCTTCTTAGAAGACTAATGATCCACGAGGTCACGTTCTGTGTGTGTCTTGTTCATTGCTGTATACATAATACCTAATAGTTCCTGATATTCAGTAGATGCTCAACAAATACTTGTCTATTGGGAAGAAAAAGGCGAGAGAAAAAGGGAGAGGCAGAATAAGAGAGGGGGTCAGGGACAGGAAGAGGCTTAATCAGGTTCTGTTCACCCCCTCATTCTCAGCGATCAGTGCTACATACAGGCTTTCCCAGCTGTTTTAGTCCACAGTTCCTAAGGACTGCCTTGAACTTGGAGGGCCCTTCACTGGGCATATGGAAGGAGTATGTGTCCATTAGTTCACCCAACAGATCTCATTAGAACCTACTGTGTATCAAGCCACCTGCTCTGCTTTGGAGATGTAAAGGTGAGTGAGCCTAGACAAGGTGTCTGAGCTTGTGCAGCTTGGAGCTTGGAAGCAGACAACCAAACAAAAGCTCAGAAATTCTCTGACAAATTAGGGTAAGTACTCTAGAGGAAAGAAGAAAGTGAAGTGAAGTCGCTCGGTTGTGTCCGACTCTTAGCGACCCCATGGGCTGTAGCCTACGAGGCTCCTCCGTCCATGGGATTTCCCAGGCAAGAGTACTGGAGTGGGGTGCCATTGCCTTCACCGTCTGGTGTACATTTCAGGGAGTGGAGTTGCGGGTGGGGTGAAGATGGCAGGGAAGTTTGGTCAGACATGGCTTTCTCGTTGGAGGAGGTGATGCTTGACCTATAGCTGGTCTGGTTAGCTGGGCTGGTTTTTCTCAACCTCAGGACTCTTGACATAGGGGCCAGATAATCATTTCTTTCTGGGGGGTGGGGGCTGGCTGTCCTGTGCACCTCACAGCCTTTAGCAGTAATGACCGCTATTCATTAGATGTTGGTAGCACCAGCCCCAACATATTGGTTGTGATAATCTCAATATCTCTGGACATTGCTGAATGTCCCCAGAAGGACAAAATCAGGGGACAAAATGTCCCCAGGAGGGAAGGGAGAGGGCAGAAAGGGGAAAGGCAAGTCAGATAGAAGGAGCCACACCTCCAAAGACCCCAGGGTGAGAAAGCATTGTGGTTGGAGGGACTGGCGGATGGGGCCAGACCCTGAAACCTGAGAAAGAAGGAAATGAGTTGTCTACCCCTTGGTAAAGAAAACATAAAATTGCAGAGAAAGAGAAGGTGAGAGCCTACCAGGCTACCGACAGGATCTCATGACTCTAGTCACTAGGGTCCAAAGATTAAGAAATAAGCCTCTGTAAATCCAGAGCCCTGAGACGATGGTAACTGAGCTGGGTTAGTACATGCAGCCCATGAGCCCAGCTCACAGGGTTGACGAGGGGATGACTGATGAACCAAGTGGGGCGAGAGGACCATGCCAAGGGCTCCATTTAATAAATCAGCTGACACTCCCTGGCATTTGCATTGCTAATAGTGGTTCCTAAACCCCAGGTGTTGCTGCAGAAACTTGTCCGATGTTGCCTCCCCACCTGTAACTCCCAAGGGAGTTGGCAAGGGGTATAGGGTTCTGGGTGGTGCGATCTGAAACACATTTTAAAATCAGCCTGGAGCTGGTGGACAACATGTCCAAAAGATCTGGCTGCACACATGTAGGCATGGTGTCCAACCGAGCACCTCAAAGCTGAAGTCACAGGGTCCCTGAGGCAGCACTGCCCTGGAATGAGGCATTAGATGCCCCTTCTCGGGCTACTGAGCTCCCAGGCATTCCACCATGAATTCATCTGCTAACCAGCAAGGACCTCCAATAGTGAAAGTTAACCACTTTGGATCTCCGTTTCTTCTAGTCAATGCTGAAAATTTTATTTTCTTTGTTTTTTTGGGAGTGGAGGGTGGGACATGGGATGCTGAATATCAGGGACATGTAAGGAGTTTTTTTCAATGTGTATCCCATGTTCCATTAGCCCTAAGACTCCCATATGCACTCAGGGAGGTGTGTCCTCCAGGATCAGAGTTGCCAGTTTTCCTCTTGCCTCAAACTCCAATATAATTTGATATGACATTGTCCCTGATCCTGTTTTCTTTTTAAATTTTGGAATTTTTTCCTTGTGGATTTTTTTGGCATTAATTTGTTTGTTTAAAATACCACGTTAGGAGATTTCCCTGAATGTCCAGCGGTTAGGGCTCTGTACTTCTAATGCAGGTGTCATGGGTTCGATCCCTGGTCAGGAAACTAAGAGCCCACAGGCTGCACACATGCCCTCTTCCCAAATTAAATTAAAATTTTTAAAAGAAAAGATACTAGAAAAGAAAAAATATTGCATTAGAATATTATTTATCTTGATGACTGAAAATTTTAGGGCCCCTTAATTTTTAAAAATTTTATTTTATATTTAATTGTATTTTTTAAATTTTTATTTATTTATTTATTTTTTAAATTACAATACTGTATTTGTTTTACCATACATTGACATGAATCAGCCACAGGTGAACACAATCTCCCAATGCCGAAGCCCCCTCCCACCTCCCACCCCACATCATCTCCCTGAATCATCCTGTGCACCAGCCCCATGCATCCTGCATCCTGCATTGAACATAGACTGGCGCTTCGTTTCTTACAAGATAGTATACATGTTTCAATGCCATTCTCCCAACCATCCCACCCTTTCCCTCTCCCTCAGAGTCCAAAAGTCCGTTCTATACCTCTGTGTCTCTTTTGTTGTCGTAAGACACATCTAACATGAAATTAATAATCCTAACTATATTTTAGTGTGCTGCTGCTGCTGCTGCTAAGTCGCTTCAGTCGTTTCTGATTCTGTGTGACCCCAGAGAGGGCAGCCCACTAGGCTCCCTTGTCCCTGGGATTCTCCAGGCAAGTACACTGGAGTGGGTTGCCATTTCTTTCTCTAATGCATGAAAGTGAAAAGTGCAAGTGAAGTCACTCGGTCATGTCCGACTCTTAGTGACCCCATGGACTGCAACCCACCAGGCTCCTCCATCCGTGGGATTTTCCAGGTGAAAGTTCTGGAGTGGGGGTGCCACTGCCTTCTCCATTTTAGTGTGCAGTACAGTGGTATTAAGTATCTTCACTTTGTTGTGGAACCACCACCACCGTTCATCTTCCCAGACTGAAACGCTGTAGCCTCTGAACAGTGACTCTCCGTTCCCTCCTCCCCCAGCCCCTGACCACCACCAATATACTTTCCTTCTCTATAAATTTGCAACTCTAGATGCTTCATATAAGTAGAATCTTACAACCTTTGCCGTTTGGTGACTTGCTTATTTCACTTAACATAATGTCCTCAAGCTTCGTCTATATTGTGGCATGTATAAGAATTTCCATCCTTTTTAAGATTGAGTAATATTTCATTGTACGTATATACCACATTTTGCTTATCCATTCATCCATCCATGGATACTTGAGTTTCTTCCATCTTTTAGTTATTGGGAATGTTGCTGTTCAATCACTAAGCTGTGTCCGCCTCTTTGCAACCCCATGGACTGTAGCATGCCAGGCTTTCCTGTCCTTCACTGTATCCCGGAGTTTGCTCAAATTCATGTCCATTGAATCAGTGATGCTACCTAACCATTTCATCCTCTGCCATCCCCTTTTCCTTTTGCCTTCAGTCTTTCCCATCAGGGTATTTTCCAGTGAGCTAGCTCCAGGTGGCCTAAGTATTGGAGCTTCAGCTTTTGCATCAGTCCTTCCAATGGATATTCAGGACTGGTTTCCTTTAGGGTTACTACTATAAACATGGGTGTGCAAGTATCTATTTGAGATTCTGCTTTCCATTCTTTTTAACACCTAGAAGTGGAATTGCTGAATCCTTGATAATTTTATTTCTAGTTTCTTGAGGAAATGTCATATTGTTTTACATAGTGCCTACACCATTTTACATTCCTATCAACAGAGCACAAGGGGTCCAATTTCTCATCCTTGCCAACAACTTTTTTCTTTTCTCATTTTGTTTCATTCTTTTCCTTCCCTTTCCCTTTGCTTTTTCCTTTCCTTTCCTTTCCTTTTGGTAGCAGCTACCCTGATCATCTGAGATGAGTGTGAGGTGGTGCAAGCAGGCATGCTAAGTCGTTTCAGTCATGGCCGACTCTTTGTGACCCCATGGACTGTAGCCCGCCAGGCTTCCCTGTCTATCACCAACCCCTGGAGCTTGCTCAAACTCATGTCTATCTAGTTGGTGATGCCATCCAACCATCTCACCCTCTGTTGTCCCCTTCTCCTCCTGCCTCAGTATTTCCCAGCATCAGGGTCTTTTCTAAAAAGTCAGTTCTTCTCATCAGATGGCCAAAGTATTGGAGCTTCAGCTTCAACATCAGTCCTTCCAATGAATATTCAGGACTGATTTCCTTTAGGATGGACTGTTTTGATCTCCTTGAAGTCCAAGGAACTCTCAAAGGTCTTATCCAACACCATAGTTCAAAAGCATCAATTCTTCGGCTCTCAGCTTTCTTTATAGTCCAACTCTCACATCCATACATGACTACTGGAAAACCGTAGCTTTGACTCTACGGACCAAGGATGCCATGTTGCATTTAGGGTGTAGCTGTTTTCCTTTGTTTGTATTTCTGCTGTTTTGCCTGAAGAATGTTTTTAAGAGGGAAACTTGGAAGCCTTTAGATAGGAATGATTCTACCTTCTGCCATTATCTTTCACCACTCCCTATTGTCTAGTGCCAGCTTCAGACACCTGCAATTACTGCCTGCCCCTGGAGGCATGCGAATCTGTAAGCCCTTGCCTAGGTGTCAGGTTAATCCTTCCCCCTCCAGGAAGCCTTATTTCAGTGATTAATTCTTTGGGGTCCAAAGAAATCCATTAAAATTCAAATACCGTCAGCTATGAAATCTATTCTCAGTTAAATATCTTAAAGAAGTTAATTGATAGGGAGGAAAGCTTTACTGGTTTGTTGTTAGTGAAAAAGTGCCAGGAGAGGAGAAGGTGGTAGGGAGCTAGGCGGGCACCACTGTGGGAAGGCTGGCCAGGCTGTGACACTGGATTCATCCATCTCCCTGTCGTGGGCTGGGCCCTGCCTGAGCTGGGCCCTGATTCTTACTGCTCAGTTACTTGACAGCTCCTGTCTGCCATCTCTGGGCTTCCTGGCAGTGTGGCTCTGTGAGCCCCCTAGAACCCATTGTGTTGCTGACTTGGGCCATTTTGCTGGCTCTACCTCATTGCTTTCCAGAATGGGGGTAACTCAGGACCTTGGTGGGAACCTGATGGGAAACAAGAGGCTGGAAGAAACTCTGCCACTAATTTACCTAGAAGTTTCTCTGCCCTGAGCAATGCAAAGTGCTAAACTGGTATTTGAAAGTGAAGAGCTGACATTTAAACACAGCAGAGGCAGTATTTTCAACCTATTTTTTTACTCACAAATAGACCACAGGCTATGAGTAATCAACCAGCTTGTTTTCTTCCCGACATTTTTACGTATCTGAATGTGCATATACAAAATTTCCTATAGGGACGTCCCTGGTGGTCCAGTGGTTAAGAATCTGCCTGTCAATGCAGGGGATACAGGTTCGATCCCTTCTCCAGGAAGATTCCACACACTGTAGAACAACTAAGCCCATTCGTCACAAGTGCTGAGGCCTACCAGCCAGAGTCTGTACTCTGCAGCAAGAGAAGCCACCACAGCGAGAAGCCGTGCATCACATCTGGGAAGCAGCCACTTCTCACCGCACCCAGAGAAAGTCTGTGTGCAGCAATGAAGAGCCCATGTGCCACGATGGAGACCCAGTGCAGCCAAAAGCATATGAATAAATAAACAAATAATAATTAACTAACTTAAAAGACTGCTCTTATGGACAGCTGACACCATGGGCACTTTAGTCAACTTTAACAACCACCTACTTGTTATTTAGGACAAGAATCATAATTTTCTCCCCTTGTCAAATGAGAAAAGTGGAAAGTTTAGCTCAGAGAGTCCAAAAGATGCACTAGCTATGACACGCAGAAAAAAAAAAAGATGTAAAACTGGCCTTGAAATCGTGGAATGGAGAGGTTAAGAGCATGAACCCTGAAAGTGTGTACATTTTGACCACCTTTGCCCATTTTCTCATCCCTGCAAATCCCACCTCTGGCAACAATCAATTTGTCCTCTGTTTTCTATGAGTTCATTTATTTGAGATTCCACATATAAGTGAGATCATACAGTATTTGCCTTTGTCTGCCTGACGTATTTCACTTAGCATAATGCCCTCAAGAATCATCCATGTTGTCCCATATGTCAAGAGTTCCTTCTTTTTATGGCTGAATAATATTCCATTGTATATACATACCTTATTTTCTTATCCATTCATTCATCAGTGGACACCTAGGTCACTTCCATATCTTGGCTCTTGTGAATAATGCTTCAATAAGCATGAGGAGTGCAGATAACTCTTCAATGTACAACATGGTAACTACAGCTAACAATGCTATATTGTATATTTGAACTATTGAACTTTTAGTTACACACAAAATTGTAACTATGTGAGATAATGGATGTGTTAACCAACCTTACTGTGGCGATCATTTCACAGTCTATACATATACCAAATCATCACCTCGTATACCTTAGATGAAGTACATAGTTAAATATCGATTATCTCTCAACAAAGCTGAAAAAAAAAAGTGTTACCTAGTGTTCAAATCCTGCCTGCCTATACCTTGGAATGCATGTGATGTGGGAGTCTGTTAAATTCTGTGTCTCAGTTACCTTCTATATGAGGATAATAATAGTACCTTATTGTGATATTATAAAGACTGAAGGGGAGGGAGCACATTATCCCTTGTAGTCTTTATAGATATGTGGGAGATAAATCTTGGAAACACAGACCCTCTGAGTCTGAATCTCTGGCTCTTTGGACACAGAGCTGACTGAAAGAAGCACACTTCCTCTAGCCCTGTTTTGCAGATAAGAAAACTAAGGCCATGGAAATGGAAGGTTTTTGGTTTCAGTTTAGGAAATTAAACTAGGAAAAATAAAATTTAAGAGGTTAAAGGAAAGCATCTGAAATAAAAACCCAGAGACAAAACAGCAGGGCTAGACTAAATAGAAGCTAGACAGAGTATCCATGAGAATGGGAAGGTTGAGAAGGTTAACAAAACAGTGAACTCACTTCTGACAGGTAACCGGAAAGAGCAAGCTGTGCTGACATACTCCTCAGAGGCTGGCTGGGCAGCTGCCAACATGCCAACGGCAGTCCCCCATATTGCCCCTCTCCGAGCACTGCCACAAGGCTCCACACTCCTAACCCTGCTCAGCCATGTCTGGGGGCTGTTCCCATCAAGCCCCTTGAGTAGATTCACTCTGTGCTCCCTTTTTTTCCAGTTGGCTCCCTGTTGGCTGCAGTTGGCCTTGGCCACACCCTTCTCTGTAGAGGAATGAGTGTTCAGAAAGCAGTGTCTACAAAGCGAGCCCCTCTCCTGAAAGCTAAGGGCTGGGCAATCAGGATATGCTGTAGCACATCCTAGGTCCTTCCAGAAACAGGGTTCCTCTTCTCCAGTCATCCCCGTACAACTTGACTTAGGTTACACACACGCATGTGCGCACACACACACACACACACACACACACACACTTGCGCAGAGCAAAAAGAGAAAGGAACAAAAATTTCCTGCTTCCACTACCCGTCAAGCGATTCCATCTGAACTGAGCAAGTTCACTCAGGGACCTGCAGGATGGCTCAGAGTCAGATGGTGGCAGAATAAGGCAGATAGGAAAGCAGAGGGGGTGGACTGGAGGGAGGGCGCCAAGGCTTGCCATCTCTGGCCCCTTTAGACATTTTCCCTCTGTTATGAGGCGACGTCTGGATCATCTAACCCCCACCCCCACCCCAGCTCAAACGAAGTGGGTGGAGCAGGTCCATCCACCCATTCCCCTCCTGCGAAGATGAAGTCACCTCCTGAGTTCTTTCCTGCGTGTCTGAGTATAGCTGGCAGGCAGTTTGATCTCCCGGCTCCCTCTCCTGCAGGTGTCCTCTGTGTGGCTCCAGGTGAGATGCCACAGGCTTGTGGGTAAAGTGGTCAGCTCCTACCTGTCGGGAGGGGAGCCCAGCTCCAGCTAACCTCTGCAGGCCCCAAACCAGATCGTCCCAGCTGGCCCTCCCTTGGTATTTCTTCATCCTACTCAAGACAAGCAATTTATTAAATGTGCCATTTGATGAGATGGAACCTTCATGCTTTGGAGGCGTTTTGCTTTAGATAGACTCATGCGGCAGGAAAATAGCTTTTTCTGTGAAAGTGTGAGCTATTGGGGGATCTGGGAAATAATCCCTTATCTTGCCAGATGGCTGGAACACACAGTATAGTCAGGACAGGACAGTAGATTGGGAAGAGTAAGAATCATTTGACGGAAAACTGAGGAGACATACCTTGTTTTTTGAGCTTAAAATTTATCTCACATGGGATAAAATGCACGCTTTTAGGGTATAGTTTTATGAGTTTTGACAAATGTATACATACATGGACCCACCACCTCAGTTAAGATCTAGAACAGAGACTTCCCAGCTGGTCCAGTGGTTAAGACTTCATCTCCCAATGCAGAGGGTGTGAGTTCAATCCCGGTTGGGAAGCTAAGATCCCACATATCTTGCAGCCAAAAACAGAAGCAATATTGTAACAACTTCAACAAAAGCTTTAAAAATAGTCCACATTAAATATATATATAATAGTTCTATAGACCCAGGAAGCTTCCGTGTGCCCCTTTTTGGGTTTGAATTGTGTTCCTGCAAAAATCATATGGTGAACTGGTAACTCTCAGTACATCAGAACAGGGCCTTATTTAGAGAGAGCCTTCACAGAAGAAATCAAGTCAAAATGAGGTCCCTTAGAGTGGGCCCTAATCCAACATGACTGGTGTGAAAGGAGCTATTCAGACACACGTGTGTGCACGCCCAGGATGCTGTGTGAACATGAAGGTGTCCACCTACAAATCAAGGAGATGGGCCTGGACCAGGTCCTTTCCTCAGAGCCCTTAGCAGGAGCCCACATTGCCAACAGTTTGATTTCAGACTTTGAGGGCCATTAGATAATTTTTAGCACTTAAACCATTCAGTTTAAAGCACTTTGTTATGGCAACCCTTTGTATTAGTTTATTATCAGCAAACTAATACAGGCCCTTTACAGTCCACCACCTGCCCCTCCCTCGGCCCCTGGCAGGCACTGATCTGATTTTTGTACCTATAGTTTTGCTTTTTTTCAGAATGTTGTGTAAGTGGGATTATATAGCATGTAGCCTTTAGAGTCTGTTTTCATTCAGTACAGTGCTTTTAAGATTCATCCACGTTTCTTTTTTTTTTTTTTTTCATTCTTTTAATTGCCAAGGAGGATTCCATTTTATGGAAGTACCATAGTTTTATTTCTCCATTCACCAGTTGAAGCATATTTAGGTTGTTTCAAGGTTTAAGGTATTGTGACTAAATTGTTCATTAATATTCACATATAGCACTTTTTTTTGCATGTGGACCATTTCTTTTGGATAAATACCTAACAGTGGGATTCCTGAGTCACATGATAAGCTTAGGTTTACATTTGCATGAAGTTACCAAATTTGTTTTCAAAGTGGCTGTTCTATCTTTGTATTCTTGCCAGCAATATATATGAATATTTTAAGTGGTGTTTCACATCTTCCCCCTGTACTTGGTCTGTTTTTGTTTCTGCCAATAGTGTCTATGTATAGATATTTCATTGTGGTTTTACTTCCATTTTCCTAATGACTAAAGATGTTCAACATCTTTTTGTGGTCATTTGCCATCTATATAACTTTTTTCTGTGACGTATCTAATCACATATTTCCCCATTTTTAATTGTTTTTAAAATATTTGAATTTGAGAGGATTAAAGTCCTTCATCAAATAAATATTTGCTAATATTATTTTGTTTTGCAAGTATTTTCTTCCAGACTATGACATGTCTTTTTATTTTCTTAACAGTATCTTTTGTAGAGCAGCAATTTTAAGTTTGGATGTAGTCCAATTTACCAAAAAAATTTAATGGATGACGCTTTTGATATCATATTTAAGAAATCTTTACTCAAGGTCACAAAGTTCAGAATACCAGCTTTTCATGTTGACTGAGAGCAGATTCTCATCTTAGATGGGTCACTCATCCTTTCTCAGCCTTAGTTTATCTCTCTGTGAAATGTGGAGACTGAAATGATAGTATTTTTCAAACTAATAGACAGCAAGAGGAGCCCACTTTTAACCAAGTTCATACATGGTACCCCAGCATATAAAACTGAAGTATTCTTGGGGTCTTGCCTTCCTGGGGTCTTGTAAGCCCTGTTTCCTACCTTTCATGTGTATACAAACCACTCCATGCCCTTATGCAAATGCAGAAGCTGATTTGTAGGTCTGGAATAAAGATGAGGCTCTGCAGTTCTAACAAATTCCGGGGGATGGCTGATGCTGGTCCAGCGACCTCACTTTGAGTGGCAAAGCTCCAGAGTTCTCTCAAGAACAAAATGTGAAGTCTACTTTTGTGAACATAAGACTTTGAATTTCTGCAATGGATTTCTTTCAAAGAGAGAATAATTTTCCCACTTCAATAATTCTTGTTCCTTCCTATGAACCCCATTATTACCCCCAGTTAGCTGATGGGTACACCGAGGCCCAGGTTTGAGCCAAGTTCTCTGGAATGTGGAGAATCAGTAGAGAAAATACTGCCAGCAGCTGGGGACATGCACCATCATGAAATGTGTAGCAAAATGAGTGTAACACTGAGAACTTGTTCTGTTTTATCAGAAACTCAAGCTGCCTTAAGGAAGAGGGGGATGTTTTTTGGCCAATGTAACTAAAATGTCTGAGGTTATGCTGGCTGCAGATATAGCTGGATCTAGAGGTTTGAATGCTATCATACAAATAATGGCTCTGAAAATTTTAGTTCTGTGCTCCTCTGAATTGGTTTCACTCCCGGGCAGATTCTTCACATGCCATGATAAGAAGACCACTGGGTGGTCTAGGCCCACATTTGATCAGCTGAGAACCACGAGCAGAAAGGCCAGTCCCCTTTTCCAATAGTTTTGCCAAAATTTTTACATTTAAACTTCACTAGCTTAGCCCAGGCCACGGGCCTGCCTATCTATGTAATAATGACTGTGGCCAATGAGCCTGAGGGATGCTGTCAGCTGATGGACCAGGCCTAAACGATGCTTATAGCCTGGGGATGAAGTCAGCTTCACCTGAACCACATAGACTTGAAGTCCAGAAAGAAATTTCCCAAAATAAAGGGTAATATTGTTTGCTTAATGGGCAAACAAGTGTCTGCTACAGTCATTATGAATTCATATATGTGAAAACCTATGTTTTTGGCTTTGATTTTGAAGGGGGAAGAGGAAACAAGAATCTGTAACTCTGGCCACTCAGGAAACCTCCTCATGTGTCTTAGATCCCTCAACTCTTCCTCGGCACTCAAGCTGTTTCTAGCTCCTTGGACCCCCTTTCTCCAGTTTCACTGCGGCCTCCAACTATCCAGCACTTGAGATTTTCATGCTGTCTTTTCCAGTCTGACAAATGTATTTCAAGGCTAAACATTTGTATTCTTATTATCTCAGAGTTCCTTGGACTTGAAGTGAGAATTGCAAGAGAGGACAATACTTGATACAAAATAATTGTATACTAACGGTGGAATTTCAGGCAGTGGGAGATTTCCACTCCCCAAGTCCAAGGGATCTCCTTTGTCCTGCCAAATCATCCATCTGGTTTTACCGACCTACAAAATTGGCCAAGGTCACAGCCTTCTAGCCCTAAAGCAATCCCCTCTTTCTGTAGGTGGCAGTAGAAACAGGTAGAGTCAGGGCTGGCCTGATTCAAGGCAATGTCAGGACTCTCTTGGGAGGAACCCTTAAATAGGAGTGCAAGTGGCAAATCCTGCCTACTGACAGTGTGAAAAGCCTGTAAATTGAGAACTCAGGAGGGGAACATTCTTGCTTTCTCTCTGGCAGACAGAAGAGGCTGGTTGGGGCTTGGCAGTCATCAACTTCAGTCATTCAGGTGGTGAGAAAAACCCCTCAACTGTCAGTCAGCAGGCAGGTCCACACGGCTCCCCAGCAGGAGGATGATGGTTCTGGCTACAAAAGAGCCAGTTCTGGCCAAAGATGGGAACTTCTGGGGTTTTTTTGGTGTGTGTGTGTAGGATCGAGTTGCTGTCCTGTAATGTCGGGTTAGTCTGATTGGGCATTTTACTGAATGACACAAATTCCAGTTTCAGTAACAGTACCCCAGTGTCAACAGTCGGTGTAAATAGATTGTCTTATAAAATGAGACCATACGTGCACGGTGTCCCAACCTCCCCTCCCACGTGTGTGAGCTATGAGACCACACTTGGCACCCGTAGGCACCCCTCCCTCCCTCACCCGGCACACACAATGACCCCCTTTATGTGCTGCCTGCTGGCTTCCATGGGAAGGGCGCTCAGTGTGTGCAGAGTCTGACTACAGTACCACTGTACCTGGTAATCATTAACCCGAAATGGCATTTATGATGGTGAGAGATGGTGTGTGCTGTGCTCCCTTCATCCCTCCAGCAAACAGAATGTACTGACTCTAAACAGGTAGGACCAGTTGCTGCTAGGCCCTCGGAGACACGGTGTTCTGCGGTGGAATTAGCCGTGCATAATGGGCCCATTCAAGCTGGCGGCAGGAGCTTTCCTCTGTGGGCCGCACAAATCCAGGAGCTGGGCCTGGACCCCAGGGGCTGGAGGGCAGGTTTAGGTTTCTAAATGGGCTTTGTTCACTCACTGGAAGAGAAAGCTCCAAAGCCGAGCCCTGGGAACCTGGCTTTAAGCTTCAGATAGATTCCCTCAGCAGTCAGGGGCTGAATAATCCCTTTGAGCTGCTTCAGATCTGATACAAGGTTCGATCACCTTAGGGCCTTTTGTGTAATGATTGGTAAGGGGAGGGAAAGCTATGCTTGAAGAGCAGCTGGGGTTGAGGTGAGGAAAAAGACCCAGAGGAGTTTTATCCTGCCAAATCATCCATCCGGTTTTACTGGCCCTACAAAATGAGTCAGGTTAGTCAACTACCTAACCAGAGGAGTTAGGAAGTTGACTCAAAACACACAGCCAGCTTGTCCCAGAACCGGAAGCAACACAGGCACAGGCCTCCCAATTCTTGCTTTGGCTTCTTTGAGGGAGAGGCTACCAAGCCTCCTCACACAAGGAGGCAGGCATCACTCTTTCCTCGGGCCCTTGCTACTTGTTTTATTTGGATGGAAGAGGAGAAGCTGGGGTATGGCAAACTTAGAGCAGGCAGGTTCCAGTCTGGGTTCTGGGGCGCAGTAGTTGTATGATGGTCTGTTCATCCCTTCATGTCTTTGGACCTCGGTTTCCTCACCTGCAAAGAGAAAGCCAGGAAGGATGACCTCTAGAGTCACCCATAGCACTAATGTTCAGTAGAGAACATTCAGCCATGGACAGGGGCACCTGGGGAAGTCTTGGGCGATGGGAATGGTCCTGTGGGATGAAGTTGCTGAAAGGGAACAGGAGAACTTAAAAACATCAATTTATAACTTTTATCTTCCTATCGTTGATTCACTCAAGTTCTCTTAGAAAATGATGAAGTGCTAATTAGAATCTTAGAGTTTTGGGACTTCTCTGGTGGTCCAGTGGCTAATACGTCAAGCTCCCCATGCAGGGGGCCGGTATTGAACCCCTGGTCAGGGAATTAGATCTCGAATCCACCTGCAATGCAGGAGACAAAAGAGACATAGGTTCGATCCCTAGGAGGGACAGATCTTCTGGAGTAGGAAACGGCAACCCACTCTAGTATTCTTGCCTGGAAAATTCCATGCACAGAGGAGCCTGGTGGGCAACAGTCCGTGTGGTCGCAAAGAGTCAGACACAACAGAGCACATGTGCACACTTCAGCAACTAGAGCTTGCATACCACAACCACAGGTCCAACTTGCTGCAATCAAGATTAAGGATTCCACTTACTGCAACTAAGACCCAGTGCAACCTTATTAAAAAAAAAAAAAAATTAGAGTCCTTTTTCTTTCATCCTTTTCCTTGTCAAATGTAGTGTCTTGGCCAAGGTTACAGGGAGAATCAGTAACAGATCTCCCACTTCCGGTCTGGAAAGCTTCCAGTGACCGTGTGACCACTTGGGTTCAGTAGCTAGTGACTAGACCATCCTTCAGCAACTGCGGCAACAGCCGGAAGCATGACGTCAGTGATGAAGCTCAGACCCTGTGCTATACACATTACCCACCTCGGTTCATTTCTTTCTTTAAATTAAAAACCTGAAACAAACAAACCTATGTCTCATTTAAGTGTTTTCTTCTTTGCAATCATTCTCTGTGCTTTGGCAGTCTTATAACCTTCTTGAGGCTAAGTCCAAGATTTCTCTTGGTAAATGTCACATTGCACTTGAAAATATGTGGGTTATTTCAAGTATCTTTTGATATTGATTTCTAACATAATTCCGCGGTGATAAGAGAACAGACTTTGTATGATTTCAAAACCTTTAGACCATGAAATTTTTGCACCATGTTTTACATACCTGGATATGTTCCAGTATCTCCTGGTTTATAGGCAATGGGAACTTGACTAGAATTTGTACCCTGCTGGTGGGTGAAAATTGTATAAATCTTAATTATGTTGAATTGGTTCATAGTGTTTTTCAGGTCTACTATATCCTTCTACCTTTTATTTATTCTATTAATTTTAGAGATTTTGATACTGAAAATTCAACCAAAAATCTTAATTTATTGACTTAAAAATAATTGTAATATATAGTGGAACTATCTATAACTTTGTTCTGTGTTTTCCAAGTCTCCTGTAAATGTGTCATTATACTTTCATAATTTAAAAACTAAAAACTTTTTAAAAATATTTAAAAAAATATAGGTATACTTGAACCTAATATAATGGTATATGTCAATTATATCTCAATTAAAAATCAACAACCTATGACAAGTTTCATATAAAAATATGGAAAGTAAAGCTTAGAGGACAATTTGTCTAAAGTCACAGGGTCTAAAATTTGAACCCAAGCTGTCTGGCTGCTGAATCTTCTTACCTAGTCATGGCACCATGTTGCCTTGATATGGGCTATTCAGAGTTATGGAAATATCCCATAAAGATAGATTTTAAAGTGCTCTCAGCATTCCTGATTAGAAAACCAGTTGGTGAATCGGGCACTCTCTTTATGGGCTGTGTGCCTTCCTTGGTACACTGGGACAAGGGCCTGGGGATGGACCCAGTTGTTCTCCTCTTAGGCTCTCCAGCTCCTGAAATAGGGTTTCTTTTCCATGTACAGTGTTGCCAGGCTTGCTAACACCCTGGACCTGGCCAGTGGGTGATCTCACACAGAGTCTAGAATCCTCCAAAAAGGAAGAAAACATTGTAATCATCCTTTCTCCTGCTACTAAAGCCAGCATCAGTCCAAAGGCCCTGGAAACTCTAGCCCCATAAAGATCTTGTTTCAGTGTCTTCATATGATGGTTGGGTGGGGAGAGGGGTTGGATGGAACAACTGGAGTAATCAGTCACTTTCAAAATGAACAGAGCCTCTTGACATGCTTTTCTCTTATCTTGTCCTGGAGAAATTCATTTCTGATATAATCCTCAAAATAGAAGATGGGCAGTGTGCCTTTTCCCCAAATGGACAGGCCAAATCTGGCCTGAAGAGGCTCAGCAATTGACATTCTGTCCCAGACCCCTGGGTAGAGGCAGAGAGAGACTGAAGTACCCAGTGTGTTGCCAGAGGCCTCTTTCGCTCTGGGGTATCATGACATCAGGTCACAGAATATGCCTCCTGCTGACATCCAGTTCTAGCAAAAATGTTTGACTTTATCAAACTAGAACTGGCTAATCTCAGGAGAGAACGTCCGTGGGACTCCTTGGCCCTTGCGGCAGGCGTGAACTGGACTCACTTCAGTCTCACGAGCAGCTGACCCTAAAGGTGACCGGGCTTGTGGGGTTGGAGCTCACAAAACACAGCTTCTAAGGTTTCCAATTTGTCTCAGACTGTGATCAAAATGATAGGATACCAAAAGAGGAACTCCCTAGGTCAGTAGGTGCCCAATATGCTACTGGAGATCAGTGGAGAAATAACTCCAAAAAAACGAAGGGATGGAGCCAAAGCAAAAACAGTACCCAGCTGTGGCTGTGACTGGTGATAGAAGCAAGATCTGATGCTGTAAAGAGCAATATTGCATAGGAACCTGGAATGTCAGGTCCACGAATCAAGGCAAATTGGAAGTGGTCAAACAAGAGATGGCAAGGGTGAACGTTGACATTCTAGGAATAAGCGAACTAAAATGGACTGAAATGGGTGAATTTAACTCAGATGACCATTATATCTACTACTGCGGGCAGGAATCCCTCAGAAGAAATGGAGTAGCCATCATGTTCAACAAAAGAGTCCGAAATGCAGTACTTGGATGCAACCTCAAAAATGACAGAATGATCTCTGTTCATCTCCAAGGCAAACCATTCAGTATCACAGTTATCCAAGTCTATGCCCCAACCAGTAATGCTGAAGAAGCTGAATGGTTTTATGAAGACCTACAAAACCTTTTAGAACTAACACCCAAAAAAGATGTCTTTTTCATTATAGGGGACTGGAATGCTAAAGTAGGAAGTCAAGAAACACCTGGAGTAACAGTCAAATTTGGCCTTGGAATGAGGAATGAAGCAGGGCAAAGACTAATAGAGTTTTGCCAAGAAAATGCACTGGTCATAGCAAACACCCTCTTCCAACAACACAAGAGAAGACTCTACACATGGACATCACCAGATGGTCAACATCGAAATCAGATTGATTATATTCTCTGCAGCCAAAGATGGAGAAGCTCTATACAGGTGATGAAAACAAGACCAGGAGCTGACTGTGGCTCAGATCATGAACTCCTTATTACCAAATTCAGACTCAAATTGAAGAAAGTAGGGAAAACCGCTAGATCATTCAGGTATGACCTAAATCAAATCCCTTATGATTATACAGTGCAAGTGAGAAATAGATTTAAGGGCCTAGATCTAATAGATAGAGTGCCTGATGAACTATGGAATGAGGTTCGTGACATTGTACAGGAGACAGGGATCAAGACCATCCCCATGGAAAAGAAATGCAAAAAAGCAAAATGGCTGTCTGGGGAGGCCTTACAAATAGCTGTGAAAAGAAGAGAGGCAAAAAGCAAAGGAGAAAAGGAAAGATATAAGCATCTGAATGCAGAGTTCCAAAGAACAGCAAGAAGAGATAAGAAAGCCTTCTTCAGCAATCAATGCAAAGAAATAGAAGAAAAGAACAGAATGGGAAAGACTAGAGATCTCTTCAAGAAAATTAGAGATACCAAGGGAACATTTCATGCAAAGATGGCCTCGATAAAGGACAGAAATGGTCTGGACCTAACAGAAGCAGAAGATATTAAGAAGAGGTGGCAAGAATACACGGAAGAAGTATACAAAAAGATCTTCACGACCCAGATAATCATGATGATGTGATCACTAATCTAGAGCGAGACATCTTGGAATGTGAAGTCAAGTGGGCCTTGGAAAGCATCACTACGAACAAAGCTAGTGGAGGTGATGGAATTCTAGTTGAGCTATTTCAAATCCTAAAAGATGATGTTGTGAAATTGCTTCACTCAATATGCCAGCAAATTTGGAAAACTCAGCAGTGGCCACAGGACTGGAAAAGATCAGTTTTCATTCCAATTCCAAAGAAAGGCAATGCCAAAGAATGCTCAAACTACCGCACAATTGCACTCATCTCACATGCTACTAAAGTAATGCTCAAAATTCTCCAAGCCAGGCTTCAGCAATATGTGAACAGTGAACTCCCTGAATTTCAAGCTGGTTTTAGAAAAGGCAGAGGAACCAGAGATCAAATTGCCAACATCTGCTGGATCATGGAAAAAGCAAGAGAGTTCCAGAAAAACATCTATTTCTGCTTTATTGACTATGCCAAAGCCTTTGACTGTGTCGATAACAATAAATTGTGGAAAATTCTGAAAGAGATGGGAATACCAGACCACCTACCCTGCCTTTTGAGAAATCTGTATGAAGGTCAGGAAGCAACAGTTAGAACTGGACATGGAACAAAAGAGTGGTTCCAAATAGGAAAAGGAGTACATCAAGGCTGTATACTGTCACCCTGCTTATTTAACTTATATGCAGAGTACATCATGAGAAATGCTGGACTAGAAGAAACACAAGCTGGAATCAAGATTGCCGGGAGAAATATCAATAACCTCAGGTATGCAGATGATACCACCCTTATGGCAGAAAGTGAAGAAGAACTAAAGAGCCTCTTGATGAAAGTGAAAGAGGAAAATGAAAAAGTTGGTTTAAAGCTCAACATTTAGAAAACAATGATCATGGCATCCGGTCCCACCACTTTATGGGAAACAGATGGAGAAACAGTGGAAACAGTGTCAGACTTTGTTTTGGGGGCTCCAAAATCACTGCAGATGGTGACTGCAGCCATGAAATTAGAAGACGCTTACTCCTTGGAAGAAAAGTTGTGACCAACCTAGATAGTATATTCAAATGCAGAGACATTACTTTGCCGACTAAGGTCCGTCTAGTTAAGGCTATGGTTTTTCCAGTAGTTATGTATGGGTGTGAGAGTTGGACTGTGAAGAAGGCTGAGCACCGAAGAATTGATGCTTTTGAACTGTGGTGTTGGAGAAGACTCTTGAGAGTCCCTTGGACTGCAAGGAGATCTAACCAGTCCATTCTAAAGGAGATCAGCCCTGGGATTTTTTTGGAAAGAATGATGCTAAAGCTGAAACTCCAGTACTTTGGCCACCTGATGTGAAGAGTTGACTCATTGGAAAAGACTCTGATGCTGGGAAGGATTGGGGGCAAGAGGAGAAGGGGACGACAGAGGATGAGATGGCTGGATGGCATCACTGACTAGATGGACGTGAGTCTGAGTGAACTCCGAGAGATGGTGATGGACAAGGAGGCTGGCGTGCTGCAATTCATGGGGTCGCAAAGAGTTGGACATGACTGAGCGACTGAACTGTGGGATTCCCTGGTGGCACGGTGGTAGAGTATCTGCCTATCAATGTGGGAGACACAAGAGATGTGGGTTCAATCCCTGGGTCCTGGAGTAGGAGTGGCAACCTGTTCCAGTATTCTTGCCTGGAAAATCCCATGGACAGAGAAGCCTGTCGGGCTACAGTTCACAGGGTGGGCTAAGTCTCTTCACTAGAGTGGGTTGCCATGCCCGCCTCCAGGGGATCTTCCCAATCCAGGGATCAAACCCGAGTCTCTTATGTGTCTTGCATTAGCAGGCTTTTTTTTTTTTTTTTAATCACTAGTGACACCTAGGAAGCCCTATAGGGTGAAGTAGGAAATCCGCTCCAGTGTTCTTGCCTATAAAATTCCATGGACAGAGGAGCCTAGCAGGCAGATTCTGTCCTCACCAGGAACCACAGTCAAAATGCCCCTTCTTTTTTTTTTTTCTTGGCCATGTCATACAGCATGTGGGCTGTTTGTTCCCCACCCAGGGATTCAACACACACCCCTTGTGTTGGAAGCACAGAGTCTTAATCCCTGAACTACCAGGGAAGTCCCTGAACTGCCCCTTCTCCAGGGAAGTTCTTCCATTACCCTCAGTCTGGATTACTTCCCTGTGATTCTCCACTGTAGCGCTTTATAATTCCCTGTACAATTATACATTTAATACAAGTCCCTCCTCCAAAGTTGTCAGCTCCACAGAGAAGATGAGTGCCTGATGGATCCATCAGTACTCAGAGATAGCGCATGTTTAGGCCCAGACCACTGCAATAAAGCAGATATCACAACAATGCTAGCCACATGGAAGTTTTGGTTTCCCAGTGCAAAAAAAGTTCTGCTTATACCATATTGCAGTCTATTAAGTGTGCAATATAGCCTTATGTCTAAGAAAAGCACTGTACCTACATTAATTTAAAAATAATGGTTAGCCCCAAAAGTCTAACCATTGTTTGAGCCTTCAGCAAATTTTAGTAGTAACATTAAAGATCACTGATCACAGATCACCATAATAAATCTGATAATAATGAAAAAGTTTTAAATTCTGAGAGAATTACCAAAATGTGGCCCAGGGACATGAAGCGAGCAAATGGTATTGTAAAAATGGTACTGATAGACTTGCTCAATTCAGAGTTGTCATAAACCTTCAATTTGTAATAAAACACAGTATCTGCAAAGTACAATAAAGTGAAGTACAATAAAACAAGGTATGCCTGTTCAGTGCTGGGCTTAGCAGTTCAGTTCAGTCACTCAGTTGTATCCGACTCTTTGCGACCCCATGAATTGCAGCACGCCAGGCCTCCCTGTCCATAACCAACTCCCGGAGTTTACTCAAACTCACGTCCATCGAGTCAGTGATGCCATCCAGCCATCTCATCCTCTGTCGTCCCCTTCTCCTGCTCCCAATCCCTCCCAGCATCAGATTCTTTTCCAATGAGTCAACTCTTCGCATGAGGTGGCCAAAGTACTGGAGTTTCAGCTTTAGCATCATTCCTTCCAAAGAAATCCCAGGGCTGATCTCCTTTAGAATGGACTGGTTGGATCTCCTTGCAGTCCAAACAGCACTTGTAAGCATTCATTGAACATTTGTTGAATAAAGGAGGCAGAGGATATTACATCAGAAATCAATAAGAAAATATTGGAACTAGAAATGATCTTACATGTTTATTTCAGCCCTGGAAAGGAAGGCCTGGGCTAATAAAGTGATTTGTTCAAGGTCACGGGGCTGGGTGATGAGAGCGCTAAAATAGAATCCAAGGCTCTCTGCTTCAGTTCACGCTTTAACGGGGTTACTTTTCATGTCTGCTCCTAACTAAAGCTCTTCTGTGGAGTGTTCCCATCCCTCTGCTCCAAATACAGCTGTCATCTATTCACTTCTTTGCATCCCTATGACCATACGCTAAACCAACCCACCATCATCTCTTTCCTTGAATTTCAGGAGCTTCCTAAGAAGTCTCTCAATTGCTCCCCTCCCGTCTTCACTCCCTCGACACACAGTAACTTCAGTGATTTTTTTGTTTTTAACATATGCCTCACAACATGTCATTCCTCTGCTTCAATCCCCTCAGTGATGTCCCAAATGTAACCACGCTCACTCCTTACCTAGGCTTCTGAGCCCTGCATCCTCTGGTCCTTGTCTCCCTTTCCTCTCCTCATCACTCCTCCTTTCACCAGCTACTTTCTACCCCTGCTGGCCTCTTTCTTCTGTTGCTCAAATACTTCAGGTTTGCAGTTTCTTCTTCCTGGAATGCTTTCTGCACATCTATTCATCCATCATTTCACACAGTCTCACCTCTGACCACCGTGGGTAAAGTGACTTCTGTACTTCCACAGCATACTCTATCACATTTGCTACCTTTGCAACATAAATCACTCTCTGAAATTATCTAAAAATAAAAAAAAAAAACAGAAACTGATTTGTTTTCTTGTATACTATCTGCCAAATCATACCCTGATGTAACCCCCATGAGAGCAAGAACTGTCTTATATCACTGCATGTTTGGCACCTCAATCAACATCCATGTATGTTCAGTGAATTTGTTGAATGAATTAGTACTTGCAACCACTTCTACTTAATCAGAGTTACTTTCATGGATTTGTTTCTGAAGGTAGTGACAAAGAATTAACTCATCCAACACCCTAAGAGTGTTTATGGAGAAAAGGAAGACACTTGGATAAACCAAACATTTCCAAAACAACATCAGAATCGCTAGAAGTGCTGGTAAAAATAGAGCTTGTTGGGAGCCATTCAGCATCCAAGGCTGAGTCAGAAAGTTGCTGGGCTTCCCAGGCGGTGCTAGTGGTAAAGAACCCACCAGGCAATGCAGAAGTTCTATCGTTGGTTAGGAAGATCTTCTGGAAGAGGGCATGGTAATCCACTCCATTATTCTTGCCTGGAGAATCCCATGGACAGAGGAGCCTGGCAGGCTACAGTCCGCAGGGTTGCAAAGAATCAAACACAATTGAAGTGACTTAGCACACAAGCACACAGGAAGTTGCTGGCTACTGAGAGAAAGTGGGCCAGTTTGGAAAAGCACTGTGTAATGGGATCCACTGCCAAGTACATGTTCTTATCTTTGACTTTGTATCTACGCTTCTGGGAAATAATCCTAACCACAGAAAAACTTTGTGTTCAAAGATATTTATCACACCTTGCTTATAAACGTGCAAATTTAAAAACAAGAGGAATGTTCCAAAGTAGGAGAAATGATTAAGAAAACTATGATATGGTCATGTGATGGACATTAAACTTACAAATATGTTTCTACATGAAAAGTATTTTGACTTTGTCATAGTCTGAGTATTCATGATTGTTGGTTCACAACCTCAGAAGTTTCCTGAATGAAATTTGAAACTGGCCTCCATACATGAAGCACAAGGAGTGAAGGAAGAGGGAGGCAGACCGCTTTAGATGGGCAGGTGGCAGGTTTAATAAGCAAGGAGACTTAAGTGCATGGGCTGGTTTGAGGGGCTGAAAGACGAGTAGATCTTCATACACACCTGCCAGAATCTTAAAAGGTTATGCAGAGGACTTGATGGGGTGGAGGGAAGACTGGAAGGAATTATATTAAAAAGCTCACAGCAACTGTGCTCAGCTTGTCAGGTGTGAGTGATTTTGCCTTTCTCCATTCTCCATGAAGTGATTCTATTGTCTCTATAACTTACCAAGCATGTGCGCTCAGTTGCTCAGTTGTTTTTTAGAATGAAGAGCAAAATTGGAGGACTCACATTTCAACATTTAACTATTAAACTATAATAATAAAAGCAATTTCTTCTGGGTATAAAGATAAACATATGGATAAAAATACAGAAATAGACTTATGTATTCAAAGAAAATTAATTTTTGACAAAGATGCCAAGGTAATTTGTGGGGAAAGAATAGCCTTTTCAGTCAATGGTGCAAAAACTATTGGACATCCATATGCAAAAATGTTGAACTTTTTAGTCATATACTCAAAATTAATTTTGAGTGAATCAGAAACATAAATTTCAGTTGAAACAATAAAAATTTTAGAATAAAATATAAAAGATGTTGGAGATACTGAGTTACACAAAGATTTCCTAGATATGATATAAAAACAAAAACTAATTGTTTATAATAAAATTTAATTAAAAATTTTTTTCTCTTTGAAAGAGAATGCTAATAAAAATGCAGGCCATAGACTAGAGGCAATATTTACAAAGAATTGCAAGTGTAAATGTTTGTGTAGGCTTTCTTCATAATCACCAAAAATAAGAAACAACTCAAATATCTATTTACTGGTTAATGGATAAACAAATTTTGGTACATGCACACACTTAAATACTACTCAGCAATGTAAGTTAATACACTAAAGATAAGTGTGACAAGTCTCAAAAACATTGTGCTAGGAGAAATGTCCCAGGTAGGGGGCTTCCCAGGTGGTGCTAGTGGTAAAGAACCCACCTGCCAATGCAGGAGACATAAAAGACAGGGCTTTGATCCCTGGTTCGGGAAGATCCCCTGGAGGAGGACATTGCAATCCACTCCAGTGTTCTTGCCTGGAGAATGCCATGGACAGAGAAGCCTGGGGGTTATAGACCACTGGGTCACAAATAGTTGGACATGACTGAAGCAACTTAGCACACAAGAGAAACGTACCACATGCATAAGACTGTAGGACTGTAGGAATCCATTTACTTGGCATGCTGGAAATGGTGAAAATATAGGGACAAATATCAGAACAGTGGTCACTTAGGATGCAGATGGAGAGAAGGTGTTGAATGTGAAGAACAAGAGAACGTTTTGAAGTAATGGATATTTGATGTATTTTAGATTGTAATGGTGGCTACATGACTATTTATTACAGTTGTTGAAACTCATGGAAATGTGCACTTCAAAAGGGTGAATTTTACAGTATATAAATTATATTTCAATATACCTGAGCAAAGGAAAAATGAAGAGAATAGTAAGAGAGGAATTGTAGATATCAAAAAGAGGTAAGTCTCTCAAGGAGTTTCACTGAAAATGAGAGATGAAATGGGACATTTGCTGGCAGAGGAAGTAAAGTCAATGTGAAGTGAAACTTTAAAATTTTATTTTATAATCCTTTTTGGACAATGGAACAAGAGCATTGAATTTGTTCATTGATGAGAATAGTCCAATAGTGAGAGAAGAGAATTAAGGGAGCAGAGTCCCTGAATTGTTGAGCCCAGATGGACGTACTGGTTTCAGAAAGGACCATGGGCAATATTCTTTACAGTGGGAAAGTGAAAGTGAAAGTATTAGTCACTCGTCGTGTCCGACTCTTTGTGACCCCATAGACTTGAGCCGGCCAGGCTCTTCTTTCCATGGAATTCTCCAGGCAAGAATACAGGAGTTGGTAGCCATTCCCTTCTCCAGGGGATCTTCCCTACCCAGGGATTGAACCTGGTTCTCCTGCATTGCAGGTAGATTCTTTACCCTCTGTGCCACTGGGGAAGCCCTTATAACAGGAGGGAGGGCCCAATATGTGGGTCTCAATGCCAGCAGTTGGTAGATGCTGTGGTGGGCATCTGGGCAATTTCTTCTGATTGCTTTTGTTTTCTCTGTCAGTAGAAATCAAGGTCAACAACTGAGAGAGCTTTCACTGTTAATGACTATCAGCTCACCTAAATCTGGCTATTTCTTCTCATCTTCACTAAACTACAAGCAGCAATGCATTTGACCATCACCGAGTGATACTCTAAGTGCAGCCAATAGATCAGCTAATTGGACCACATAGTGTTAAGCAATTCCATTTTTTTTGTTGTTGATTTGTTTTTTATTTGAACTGACCAGAAACTTTGGGGCCAGATATTGCCAGCTGGAGTTCATCTTCTGCTTCAGTCTATAGCTCTTGTCCGTCTGTCTTTCTTCTCTGTAATTTGGGCATCATTTGCTCAACTAAATAAAGTACACACTGTCAACAGAAGTCCAACCCAGAGATCTCTGGCCCTTGAATCCCATCTCTTTAGATGCCATTTATTACAATAATGCCTTTCTCAGTATCTCAGTATCTAAATTAAACTTGATTTCGCACTCCTCTAAAATACTTTTTTTTTCTCTTTATCCAGTATTCCCACCTCAGTAAGTGCCACAATCATTGGAATTCTCTTTCTTCCCTTTATCTCCATCCCCTGTTGCTTCCATCTTCGGGCTATCAGCAAGTTCTCTTTGTCCTTTCTTCAAGACATCTCAAGGAACTGACTGCTTCTTTTCATCTCTATTTCCTCAATCTAGACCATGACTAACGTCTTTTACTTGGACTACTGAAATGACTTCCTTAATTTTCTCTGATTAAGCCCCTGCATGCATGGAATCTATTATTCATCATGGCATACAAAATTTTATCTGACCTGAATCTTGCCTATTTCTCAAACCTCATTTCATTCACTCTCCACTTGCTTACTCTTGTCTGGCTGCACTGATCTTTCATTTCTTTGAATATCACATGCTCTTTTGGCTCAGACTATTTTCTCTGCCCCTTTGCCTGGAAGCTCCTCCGTCTGCTCCTCAAATGCCTGGCTCTCTCTCACCTTTAAGATCTCTGCATAGTTGCCGCCACCTCACTCATGGCAATGCCTTCACGAATGCCTTCCCTGACTACTTTATTTAAAAGTCATTCCCTAATTCCTTATGTAAGTCATTGATTTTATGAGTCTAATCTCTTTTGTTCTGCTTCTGTTTCTAAAATATATTTTTAGTTTATTTCTCTACTAGACTGAATGTACAAATGGACAATAGCCACACCATGTATAAAAATAGAACTTTGACTCACAACCTACAGCAAACTGCCCAGTAAATCAGTCCCTTTATCTATAATAAACAACACAGGAAGCCAGCCTGCTTTAAGTCAGACTTGCAGGAAGCCAGATTTCTATCCCCAAGACCATCTAGAGAGCTAAACAATATTTCTGTGACAATCAGCCCCAAATGCCAAGAGTTGATTAGTAACTCTAATTGTAGGTTCCTTCCAATTTAGGATTAAATCAAAGGAAGTCAAATATGCAGCCCTAATCGATTATATAGGATGCCCTGCTTCTAGTTTGGATGCCTATAGCTTCCCTATGCTAACAGCCTCCAATCAGGCCATAATGAAGTCTTTCTTTCTTTCCACTGTAAAGCTTTCCCGCTTCCCTATTAGCCTTTGAGTTTCTGCCAAAACGCATCTGCCTGCCTGCCTGCCTGCCTGCTAAGCTGCTTCAGTCGTGTCCCAACTCTGTGCAACCCTATGGACCATAGGCCGCCAGGCTCCTTTGTCCATGGGATTCTCCAGGTAAGAATACTAGAGTGGGTTGCCTTGCCTTCCTCCAGAGGATCTTCCCAACCCAGGGGTGTCTCCTGAGTTGACAGCAGGTTTTTACCACCGGCACCACCTGAAGTGCAGTGACAGGTGCTCAGTCGTGTCCGACTCTTTGAGACCCCAAGGACTGGACAGTTCACGGAACTCTCCAGGCCAGAGTTCTCCTCATTTAGCTGAACTGGAGTGGGTAAGCTTTCCCTTCCCCAGGGATCGTCCCAGCCCAGGATTCGACCCCAGGTCTCCCACATTTCAGGCGGATTCTTTACCAGCTGGGCCACCAGGGCCACCTCCGAAGCCCAGAATGTAGCTGGCTCCCTTGCTACGGCAAGCTCAGAGTAAACAGCCTCTGCTTTCTTCATCTGATCTATAAAAAGAAATGGACTATGCCTTGCTTACGATTGTGTCATCAAGGCAACAGTGTCTACTCAATAAATACTTGGTGAATAAGTGAACAAATTAAAAATGGAAACCTAAAATCATTAGTTGAATAGTCAATCTTTCCCCATTCTGGCTTCAAACTTATTCCTTACCATATCCACTCTTACATCCTCCAAGCTTAACTTCTCAACCAAATCACATACATTCTTTTCTATAACACATGGAAGTTTTTTCTTCTCCATGAAATCTTTTTTTGATTACCTAAGCCTTTGCTTACTCTCCCTTCTCTGATTTAAAACAGCACAAACCAGCCCATTTGGTTTTTAATTTCTTTTAGTGCAGGAGATGTCTCTTCTTCTGAGATTGATGGTTGAATTTTCTGGTACCATTCATGATGTCTAGAACAAGCCATAATACAAAAAATAGTGATAATAACAGCTTAATCTTGTAACAATGCTGAGGGTTATGTACTGCTACTATCCTCATTTTACATATGAGGAAACTGAAGCACAGAGATTCTCTTGCCTAAACTAATAAATTAGTAAAAGGTAGAGCTGAGGTTTGAATTCAGTTCTGCCTAAATTATACTGAATATATGTCAGAGCTACATACTATATGAACTACTTTTCATATACTGTGCACATACTAGGTACACCTACATGAAGAAAGACTTCATGTATGGCCTGATTGGAGGCTGTCAGCATAGGGAAGCTATAGGCATCCAAACTAGAAGTTGGACTGTGAAGAAGGCTGAGCACTGAAGAATTGATGCTTTTGAACTGTGGTGTTGGAGAAGACTCTTGAGAGTCCCTTGGACTGCAAGGAGATCCAACCAGTCCATTCTGAAGGAGATCAGTCCTGGGTGTTCTTTGGAAGGAATGATGCTAAAGCTGAAACTCCAGTACTTTGGCCACCTCATGCGAAGAGTTGACTCATGATGCTGGGAGGGATTGGGGGCAGGAGGAGAAGGGGATGACAGAGGATGAGATGGCTGGATGGCATCACCGACTTGATGGGAATGAGTTTGAGTGAACTCTGGGAGTTGGTGATGGACAGGAAGGCCTGGTGTGTTGCAATTCATGGGGTCTCAAAGTCAGACATGACTGAGTGACTGAACTGAACTGAACTGAGCTAGGTCCTCAATAAATGTTTCTGAAATTGATGAAATAACCAAATTTAAAAACTCAATAAACAAAATAGAAAAGGGAACAGAACTCTTTAGGATGTCCAAAAGGTTAAATGCAGCAAAAGTCATGGTGACTGGATGAGATGAAGTAGTGACCCCAAGTCCTGCATTCTAACCCTAGCCTCCTGCTGTGATTCTAAGACAAGTTCTTTCTTCAGGGTTTCTTCACCCATCTCATACTACACTGGCACTTCCGCCTCCCTTGAAACTGTTTCCCAAGATGGAACCAAACAGTGACTGTAGAATATTTGGTGATAGCGTTAACCATTCTTTCCTTCATGGGTACGTTAAGATCAGTTCAACCATCCTTTATGAGGAATGGTGCTGGATGCTAAGGAGAATGCTGTCAGCAAGCAGGCAAACTGCATGTGCCGTCTAGTAGTTTGTGATAAGGAAACATGGAATTCAATTCAATGAGTTCATAGACCTTCCCCCGCCTGCTACATCAAAGTTGGAATGAATTGCTATTTCATATGATACAGATTTATGAGTAATTATGAATGTAAATTGAGTAGAAGAATTGGAAAGATTGATCTTTTTGACTGGCTAGACATGAGGTGTTATAATACTACTATACCTGCAAAATTGTCAAGAACCTATTTGAGAAAAGATTTGAACACATTTGCATTTCCCAGGTAGCTCAGTGGGAAAAAACCCACCTGCAATGTAGGAGATGTGGGAGATGTGTGTTCGCTCCCTGGGTCAGGAAGATCTTCCTGGAGGAAGGCATGGCAACTCACTCCAATATTCTTGCCTGGAGAATCCCATGGACAGAGGAGCCTGGCAGACTATGGTCCACAAGGTCACAAAGAGTCGAATATGACTGAAGCCACTGAGCATGCAAGCATTCAAAAGTAGTGCTGGATTAAGCAGATATAAATGTAGTCTTTGTTTAGAGACGTTTCTTTGAAGGAGTCTGGTTACATCATACCTCTCCTGGAAGCATGGAAAATTATGATGTGTGATGTTCAGTTCAGTTCAGTCACTCAGTCGTGTCCGACTCTTTGCGACCCCATGAATCGCAGCACGCCAGGCCTCCCTGTCCACCACCAACTCCCAGAGTTCACTCAGACTCACGTCCATCGAGTCCATGATGCCATCCAGCCATCTCATCCTCGGTCGTCCCCTTCTCCTCCTGCCCCCAATCCCTCCCAGCATCAGAGTCTTCCAATGAGTCAACTCTTCTCATGAGGTGTGTGATAAGTATAATCAATGGAATGCAAAGCACGTGGTACAAGAAAATTCCCCAGGGACAGCTAACTCTGGACAATGGTCCTCACTCTCTTAGCCTTAATGCGTCTTCAGCAATCCTTGCTTTATATGATGCTTTGAAGAAATGAGTGGATGTGTCATCATTGAATCACTGAGAACTATAGCCTCAGCATGATCTCAACTATGAAAATATAGGTAAATACATTGCATATACAGGTATTTGTATACACATACCAAATTAAGAAAAAAAATTCCAGAATTCTAACATATGTAATACATATATATTCTTTTCAGATTATTTTCCATTATAGATTATTATAAGACATTACTATAGCTCCCTGTTCTATACAGTAAATCCTTATTGTTTATCTTTTTATATATAGTGGTATGTACCTATTAATTCTATACTGGGTACATGTAATTTTAGTTTTCCTTCTTCAGACTGTTCTGTATTTTATGACTTTTCTATAATGAGTACAAATTACTTTTAACATTAAAAAATGTGTTTAGTATATTTAAATGTTTTGCAACAGAAGGGGCAATTTCCTTTTAAGAGTAGCTCCTAAGAAATATTCTCTTATTCATAAGGTTTTTAAATTGGTAGATTAAAAGATATTCTATGAGACATCCAATATATTCATTTCATTTAACACCTGACCAAAGCTCCCAGTTTAAGACATATTGAAAAGCTGATAGTAGATATTTATTAAAAAGGAGTAGAATTTACCACTTATGATTAGAAATGTTGTCACAGAGTTTTGCAGTGCAAAAAAATCTCTCCTGGGTGTCTATTGATTTCTCCTCTTTCTCTGTCTCTCTCTGTCTCTCCTACAGCACTGCAGTTGGGGGTAGGAGGAGCTAGCAAGGACCTGAAACTCCTACACACATTTCAGTAACAGTCCATGAGTGACAGCTGATAAAGGAATAATTGCTTACACAAAAAGACCTTACCCAGAAATTGTTAGAAACTGTCAGACCTGGAGGGGGTGTCATGGGGAAGGACTTTTGATATTAAGCTGACATGAAGTTCCAAAATTTTATCCCACTGCTATTACATAATAAAAGCTGTGTTAGAAAAAAAGAATTTTAATCAAAAGAATTTTAATCCTGGTATAAGTTCAGGATTAGTCTAAGTGACAGTTACTGATGGTAAAAGGCAGCAAGAGAAGCCCTAATTATAATTAAAATAGGCACTGAAATCTAGATTTTTAAAATAAACTTAGAAACTTTCCATCCCAAATCTTTTATTTATAGAAGAATAAAGTCAAATATCCTTGGAACACAAGGAGATCAAATCAGTCAATCAAAAGGAAATCAGTCTTGAATATTCATTGGAAAGACTGATGCTGAAGCTGAACCTCCAATACTTTGGTCACCTAACGTGAAGAACTGACTCATTGGAAAAGACCCTGATGCTGGGAAAGATTGAAGTCAGGAGGAGAAGGGGGTGACAGAGGATGAGGTGGTTGAATGGCATCACCAACTCGATGTATGTGAGTTTGAGCAAGCTCTGGGAGCTGGTGATGGACAGGGAAGCCTGGTGTGCTGCAGTCCATGGGGTCGCAAAGAGTTGGGCACAACAAAGCAACTGGACTGAACCTTCTGGAAGGTCAAAGAAAATGCAGACAAATTACATTTTAGCTGAAGTCACGCAATTGATTTTTGCAGAGCTGGCTCTGCTACTGAGATTTTGAATATTCCAGTCTTTTAGACATTTAGCACTGCCTTCTATCCTAAGGTTAATAATTCTTATAAAAAGATTGGCATCATAGGTATAATCTTTATTTTTCTGCTGACATTTATTTATAGCCAATAATTACTGTTTTACTTTTAAAAACATATAGTCTGTGGGGGGGAGTGATGGAAAATTAATGGCTCTAATATGAATTTCACTTAATATATTCAATTCCCTATGTTGTTTAGGACATAACATCCCCAGGGACCAAGGTACTCAATGTCATCTAGAAGCAGAACAATCCATTGATCAAGTTTTGTGTCCACTGATTCATGAATTCAAATTCCAGTTGAAATTCAAATTTACAAATTGTTAACCTCATCATCACAAACAGGTTTGTGTTTAGAGTTTGGGAAAAACAGTGACTGTTTTATTTGGCATGAGATTAAGAGAGTTGGGGAGAAGAGATTTGTTGTTTTCTTTGGTGGAATTTAAGAGTGTCCTTTTCCAGAGTTCAGTGTTAACGAATGGAATTATTTGCTATGCCTTAGAGCCTCATCTGAGGGAAATTCTAAGAGTTCTCAATTTTTACTTTTCTGAGCTTAATACTGATATAACTGTCCATTGGCCAAACTTAGGAAAGAATTGGGGCAGCAGCAGCAGCGGCAGCAGAAGAGAGAGCAAGCGCGCGTGTGTGTGTTACAGGGGTAGGGGTATGGTTTCAGTTTTATTGCTTTCTTCTTTCAGCCATGTGCCTTTTCTTTGGCATTACCAGGTTTGGAAATTTTTCTTTTCTTTCTTTCTTGCTTTCTTTTTTTTTTTTTGGTGGACTGGAAACAGAAAAAGTCATTTCCTCTTGGTTTGGCTCTGAAAACAGTCCTTGGTACAGTTCTTGGAATCCTGGGCTCTAAAATACCTATTTAACACCTTTGCCGTGCTCTTGTGGTTACTGATTAGGTTTAGAAGAGTGAAGCAGGTGAGGAAGAAGAACCTGATGGGAAAAACCTTGGCTACCTGACTAGTCTCACACCTCTTGGTCAAAGTGCCCATGCTCTCTGGCACCAAGTGGTATGTTGGGTTGCCAATGTTAAGAAAATGCTTTCACCTTTCTACTTGTTTGGACTCACGGGTATTCCTAGAACATCTTATGATGAGGCAAATAAAATTAGCCCTCACTGTAACCCAATATAGAAAAAAAAAAAAAAACCACTTCTTTCTTACCGACCAATGAGGAGTTTATTTTTCTTCCTAGCTACTGGGGCACAGAAGTCTAGTTCTGTAAGTAATATACAAAATTAATCCACATGGGTGGGGGTTTCAGGGGACTAAACCATACTTAGAAATCAAATCCAAGAATCATATTGATAATGGAAGCCTTGAGAGGGACCCAACAGTTGACTGACTCTAATGGGAAAAAACCAAACTGAGGCTGCTAGAGATCAATGGCCCACTTAAGGTCACATCATTTTTCAAGGCAAAGCAAGACTTCATCTTGTTTCCATGCTTCTTGTTTCATGCTATAATCACAATGTATAGATTTGGGGGAAACACTAATACCATTTCTGTAAAACTTCAGATATTTTGCTGACACTTCTGGGTTGACCAGAACCCTATATTGCTCTCCCAACTTGTTTGTCAATAACCTGGAAGCACTGATGCAGATCAGGGCAACTCAGGCAAACCAGTTTAATCTGAAGACCTTAAAAAGAAAAATCATTCTGCTGAAGTAGAGACAGATCAAATGACTGAGCTTCCACCACAAGTTCTAACATGTCAGGCTTATCTGTGTTTTCCTGGTTGAAATGTTCTATCACTGAAGACTGCTTTCTCTTGGTTGGAGAGCTAATCAAAGCCTGTTGAGCAGTGAGCAGTTAGGAAGAGCTCATGTGGTCATCATCTCGGGGGCTGGGTTATGCATACCCTGGAAACCTCTCCCAGCAGGCATCTCAAGAGATTATGTGTGGATAACTGATTTATGGGAAATTGTTAATCTCTTTCAGTTTCCTAATGTGCTGGTGCAAGCGTAGGCAGGGAACAGATCTTTGATTGCAATGTCCCCAGCAGTTGGCACGGCAGGCTTGCAGTAAACTTGTTGAAAGAATGAATAAGCCACTGATTTCGCCACACTCTACGCATATAGCAGTCAGGCAAAGAACGTAGAGGTGAGGGGACAGACACTTTTAAAAAGAAAATAATCTCTTCTGATTCAGAATGAAGGGAAGCTAAAAATGGCTACTTACAGAATAAGTCCTTCCTTAGAGTTCATTGATGATTCCTCTGAGTCTTGGTGTCTTCATCTGAAAAGTGAGACTGATACAGCACCTACGTCCGGGGGTTGCTGTAAGAATTCATTAGGGGAATCTAAGTAAAGCCCTCTGACTATCTTGGGTTTATAGTAAATACTAACTAAACATTATTATATAAAGTTTCTGTCTTAACAATCTTGTGTATAAACTAGGAATAGTTCTCACCTCATAGTTTTAATGTACAAAGTACTGAAAACAGAGGCCAATATTTGAGCGCCTTCTGCTGCTGCTGCTGCTGCTGAGTCGCTTCAGTCGGGTCCGACTCTGTGCGACCCCATAGACGGCAGCCCACTAGGCTCCTCTGTCTCTGGGATTCTCCAGGCAAGAATACTGGAGAGGGTTGCCATTTCCTTCTATAAACATTATTTAAGGCACTTTCATTATTACTAATTCATTATAACAACCTGATGAATCATATGCTGTTATTATCTCCATCCTGCAGGTTAGAAAACTGAAGTTCAGATGAGATAACCACCTGTTCAAACACAGCCAGAAAATAGTGGAGCCAGGATTGGATCCCAAGTAATTAATTCAAGAATATCAGTCATAGAGCTTTGCTGCTTCTCACAAACACAGGTAAAGCATTTAGCAGCGGCTAGCATGTATTATAGTACATGCTGATTTATTACATCTCAATAAATATTGCTTAATAAATGCTGATGGATATAGCTGTTTTTTTTTGTAGTTAGCTGAGTGACTTAATGTGCTTATTTACATTTTAGTTGTAAAATGGTATGACTATGGCAGCATTAAATGTCCCAGGTGGCTCTACTGGTACAAGAATCTGCCTGCTAATGCAAGAGATGGAAGAGACATGAGTTTGATCCCTTTTGATCCTTGGGTTGGGAAGATCCCCTGGAGGAGGAAATGGCACCTCACTTCAGTATTATTTCCACTGACCAGGAGCCTGGTGGGTTACAGTCCATGGGGGTGCAAGGGGTCAGGCATGACTAAGCATCTGAGACACAATGGTAGCATCAGAAAATACTATAGCTATTGTCTCTGGGGCTTCCCCCATGGCTCAGTGGTAAAGAACCCACCTGCAATGCAGGAGACGCAGGGAATGTGGTTCGATCCTTGGGTTGGGAAGATCTCCTGGAGGAGGGCATGACAACCCACTCAAGTATTCTTAGCTGGAAAATCCCATGGACAGAGGAGCTTCTTGGGCTACAGTCCACAGACACAAAGAGTCGGACACTACTGAAGTGACTGAGCATACACTGTCTCTAGTTCTGGAGAGAAAAGGACTAGTTTCGCAAAGCAAAACAAAAAAACCCCCTCACTCTTGAGGGGTTTATTATGGTAGAATCACATTATGTGTGATTTAACCCATAAGAATTCAGCTATTCATACTGGCAAAAATATTAAAATACTGTGTGACATTGCAGAAGGAAATTTTGCATATAAAATATTTATTATGTACTGTAAGATGCTGAATGCATTATACATTTATATGTAAATATTAATTTACAGGATCATAAGTACAAAACCAAGTCCATCGTGAAAGTGAAAGAAAGTGAAGTCGCTCAGTCATGTCTGACTCTTTGCGACCCCATGGACTGTGGCCTACTAGGCTCCTCTGTCCATGGGATTTTCCAGGCAAGAGTACTGGAGTGGGGTGCCATTTCCTTCTCCAGGGGATCTTCCCGACCCAGGGATTGAACCCAGGTCTCTCACATTATAGGCAGACGCTTTACTGTCTGAGGCACCAGGGAGTACTTTGGGGGAACTGGAAAGTATTTTCAAGGGGAATTTTTAATACTTGTGACTTCTAACTTGCATGTTACCTTTGGAAAATGACTGCTGTGCAGGGTGAGGATTCTCTTAATCCACATAAGCCTAGTATCAATCATGAGTAAAAGTGAAAGGAGAGTGAGGAGACCAGCAGCAGCTCTTCCCACTGGTAACAGTAGTTAAGTCGTTGATAACATTTAGTTTCCTCTGTGTGCCAGGACCTGTGTTAAGCACTGAACGTGGATAATCTCATTCAATGCTCACAAAGATCCTGTAAGGTAGATACAAGCGAGATCATCTTTCTTTGATAGATGAGGTACAGAGGTAATGAAAGATACCATTATGGAAAGCCTATTACACAGCATACCTTATCTCTAATTTTCATCATAACCTTGCAACGTAGGTAATTATCCTCTTTTTATAGGTGAGAAAATAGAGGCTCATGGGGTTAGGTAAATTGCCCAAGGTCACACAGCTGGTAAGTGACTGAGGGCGGATTGGAGCCCAAAGCTTGTGCTCATTGCACCACACAGTGCTCCCTGGGGAGGAAGCAGCTCTCTGCGAGAAGATATATCCTCATCTACTATCAGTTATCCGGGGAGCTCAGCAAAGCACTGGCTTTACCAGCAATAATGATGATAACTTGATCTCCTTCAGTTTGTCTCTGCCTGTCTCTTCGTTGGTGCCACATGGGATTTTAAGATTACCTTAAAAGTTTGTAGATGCTGTGGCCTCTTTGAAAACAAGATACCACGGGAACTCCTCATTGACCATGGCTTTGACCCTAGTGCAAGACATTGTTTATTTGCCTGAAGTTCTGGAAGTTACTACACAATGAGGAGATGGTTTGTATTTCGATATTCTACTAGATTAGCTTGCTTTCTGCTCAAAAAGCCCTGAGGCAGACAGAGAGCTTCCCAGCTAGATGAGCTGGTAAAGAATCCGCTAGAGATGCAGGAGAGCCTGGTTAAATTCCTGGAAATGGGAAGTTCCCCTAGCGAAGGGATAGGCTACTCACTCCACTTTTCTTGGGCAGGGAGTCCCTGGTGGTTCAGATGGTAAAGAATCCATCTGCAATGTGGGAGACCTGGGTTCAGTCTCTGGTTTGGGAAGATCCCCTGTAGAAGGAAATGACAACCCAATCCAATATCATTGCCTGGAGAATCCCCATGGGCAGAGGAGCCTGATGGTTCCTCTTTTCTTTCTCAATAGCAATTTCTACCAGCTGGTTAAAAAGGTCAGAATGTGTTTATAAAAATCCACCCCCCCAATCCTTTTGTTCTGCTCCTCAACAAGTCTTCTGTCTCTAGACCATGCATGTCCTTCCACTTAGTGTCATCCTAGGATTCAGGATGTCATCATGTCTTACCTGGAGGGTGACTAACTTTTCTTGGTTTGCCTGAGGCTTTTCAGGTTTTAGTGCTGCAAGTTCCAGCCCCATGCAGTCCCTCTGCTACAGGCAAACCAGGATGGTTGATCTCTCCATTAATCCAGTCTTCTCTAGGAGTCTCCTAACAAGTCTCCCATGTCCCTTGTTTGCTGGTCTGTAATTCTTTCTCCACCCAGTAGCCAGCAGCAATCCCTTGACATCATTTGTTATTGTGTCATCCTCTCTACTTAAAGATCTACCTTCTGAAGAAAATTCAGACTTCTTACCTTGACTTACAAAACACTGCATGATTTGGTCCTTTGCTATTTCTCCAACCTCTTCCTCCTTCACTGTGATGTTGCTGTCATTTCCTCAGTTATGCCAAACTCTTCTGCCCCACGCTGTTTCCTTTGCCTGGAATGTCTTTTCTCCAACTCTCTGTGTCCACAATTTGTCATTATGTAGATGTGTGATGATTTGATTAATGTCTTCTGAGAATGAAAGATCCTCGACTCCCCAGTTCCTAACTTAATCTTCAGTGCCTAGTACCAAGGCTGACACCTAATAAAGCCAGAATATTCACAGGATGAATTAGTGAATGAACCAAAGAATAGATCAGTGAATATAAGTTTGTTAATGGGCTGTGCTACTGAGATTCCATGATCTGAAAGGCCAGGGTTGCTAGGACATGATAAGTTTGGAAACAGAGGCCAGAGCATGAAGAGGTTCATAGGTTGTGCCAAGGAGTTGGGACATTATCCCAAGTACAGTGGAGGAACTTCTGAGAGGTTTAGAGCCAGGAAATGACATAATCCCATACATATTTAGAAAAACCCAGGGTTGGACAGGTAAGTAGGGGACCACTCAACACAAAGCCCTTTAATCCTGGATCAGTTCAGTTCAGTTGCTCAGTCGTGTCCAACTGTTCATGACCCTATGGACTGCAGCACGCCAGCCTTCCCTGTCCATCACCAACTCCCAGAACTTACTCAAACTCATGTTCATCGAATCGGCAATGCCATCCAATCATCTCATCCTCTGTCATCCCCTTTTCATCCTGCCTTCCATCTTTCCAAGCATCAAGGTCTTTGCCAGTGAGTCAGTTCTTTTACATCAGGTGGTCAAAGTATCGAAGTTTCAGCTTCAGCATCAGTCCTTCCAAAGAATATTCAGGACTGATTTCCTTTAGGATGGACTGGTTGGATCTCCTTGAAGTCCCTGGGACTCTCAAGAGTCTTCTCCAACACCACAGTTCAAAAGCATCAATTCTTCTGCTCTCAGCTTTCTTTATAGTCCAACTCTCACATCAATGCATGAATACTGGGAAAAACCATAGCTTTGACTAGACAGACCTTTGTTGGCAAAGTAATGTCTCTGCTTTTTAACATGCTTTCTAGGTTGGTCATAGCTTTTCTTCCAAGGAGCAAGCATCTTTTACTTTCATGGCTCAGTCACCATCTGCAGTGATTTGGAAGCCTCCCAAAATAAACTCTGTCACTGTTTCCATTGTTTCCCCATCTATTTGCCATGAAGTGATGGGATCGGATGCCATGATCTTAGTTTTCTGAATGTTGAGCTTTAAGCCAACTTTTTCACTCTCCTCTTTCACTTTCATCAAGAGGCTTTTTAGTTCCTCTTCACTTTCTGCCATAAGGGTGGTGGCATCTGCATATCTGAGGTTATTGATATTTCTCCCAGCAGTCTTGATTCCAGCTTGATAGCTGCAGAGATTAGGGCGTGTGTTTGCAAGGGGTCTTGTAGAGCCAACTGAGTGTTACTGTTTCCTTGCTCAATTTTCTGGAAACAAAGAGCAAATTATGCATCAGAGACTTCTATAGCTCTGGCCCATAACTAATTGTGTTTTTAAAATGTGTGTAATCACAAATCAGAGATTATGTAAAGGGCCTAACTGATGCAGAGATTGCCTTCCTATAGCAAGTTACTGGTGCCATTTTTCTAAGGTTGACTTTCATATGTATTGCATTGGGCTCATACTACTGGCAGCAATGGCCTCTGTCCACTCTGAGGACCCTGTAGCCAGAGTTCATTACATTGAAAGGGGGTGGAAAAGCAGTCTCAGGGAATGGGCAAGTGTTTCCAGTGACACTAAATATGGAAGAGTGGGGGACTGTCACCGAAATAGCACTGAATTAAAGACAAAGAAGCCTAGCTCATGATGCCTGCGTTGGAATCAAACAGCCCAGAATCCTAAGAAATCAACTGAAATTGTTTAAAAGCTATGCAATCTTAAAGAGGTGATGAGTTTTCCCAAACTTGCTTTCCTTCTCTGTTAAAAGTATGTGGCCTATTCTGTGATCTCCTAGTCATAAGTTAATTTCCCCTCCTTTGAATGATGCTAAAGCTGAAACTCTGGTACTTTAGCCATCTCATGTGAAGAGTTAACTCATTAGAAAAGACTCTGATGCTGGGAGGGATTAGCGGCAGGAGAAGGGGACGACAGAGGATGAGATGGCTGGATGGCATCATCGACTCGATGGACATAAGTTTGAGTGAACTCCGGGAGCTGGTGATGGACAGGGAGGCCTGGTGTGCTGCAGCTCATGAGGTTGCAAAGTGTCGGACACGACTGAACGACTGAACTGAACTGAACTGAACTGAACTAAACTTGCTTTATTTTAAAATGCATGTAGTAAGTTACCACTTTTTTTTTTTTACATAATAACCAGGGTGCTCATGGCAGATCACCATCCTCCTTCTTTTCCATTTTCCATCTCCATCTGCTCATCAGCATTTCAGAACCAATATATCTCACAATGGACTTTCCTGATGGCTCAGCAGATAAAGAATCTGCCTGCAACGCAGGAGACACAGGAAATACAGGTTCAACCCCTTTGTTGGGAAGATCCCCTGGAGGAGAAAATGGTAACCCACTGCAGTATTCCTGCCTGGAGAAGCCCATGGACAGAGGAGCCTGGTGGGCTACGGTCCATGGGGTCACATGGACACTACTGAGCATGCACATATCTCACACTGAACCTACCTACCACCCTCCCTCTGAAACCTGTTCCTCACTTCATTAAAGATCCTGCCACTGAATCATCATTTTCAACACTCACCTTTGAAAACTGCCCCACGCATCCAGGTAGTTGCCAAGATGCTTTGAGTCCACCTCTACAACGTCTTTCGTCCTCCTGACTTCTCTCCACTGCCTTTATCTAAGCCCCTTATTTACTTTCAGTACTCCATTATGAAAAGTCTCAAATACATACAAAATAAACAGAATGAAAGTCTGTGTAACTATCACTCAGTTTCCACAGTTACCAATATTATGCCATCTTCCATTCTCTGATCAATTATTATTATTATTTTATAATTATTTTCTAGGTAAAGCAAAATTTACAGTCCAAATGTTTGCTGTACAGATTTGTCAAATGGAGACATCCATTTAACACAGGCTTCTATTATGATCCAGAATATTTTATCTCCCAGTTTCTTTGTCTCTACTCAATCTCTCCCCTCTCCCAAAGTCACCACTGTTGTGATTTATTGTTCTTAGATTAGTTTGGCTGTTTAGAAATGTATATAAACGGAATCATACACTCTGTACTCATTGTGGCAGCTTTTTCCACTGAGGATAATGTCTGTAAGATTTTTCCATTTAGTTTCATTCATCAGTAGTTCATTTTTAAATAGCGATGAGTAGCAGTCCATTGGATGAATAAATGTGCTTCTCCATTCTACTATTGTGGATGTTTATTTGAGTTGTTTTTATTTTAGGCCACTGTGAATAAAACTACTATGAACATTTTTGTACAACCTTTTGATAGACCTAGGTTTTCATTTCTGTTTGATAATCCTAAATGTAAAATTTCTGAGTCTTCACATTAGTTTTTCTCTGGATGGCTGCAGAATTCTCCTAGATACCATGCCTGCCACCTGCTGTCAGCCCTCATTTTCTGGCATCAAGGCATATATATACCTTTTCCCAAAGTGGAACTCTCCATTGTCAAAATCTACTCAGGAAGCCTCCCGTTGTCTTCAGAGTGAAGTCATGCCTGCCTGGTCAGACATTTGAGACCCCTCGCAGCTCAGTCTCAGATTTCTTTCCCCATGTTCGTTTCCTGTGTCTTTCTGATGCTCTCTGGGAGCTGAAGATGTAGTCTCATTGATCTTTAGGGTCCTGTAGGATGGCTGCCTCGACAGCAGCACCTTACTAAACTCACAGCAGTCCTGGATGTCAGTGGCCTGGAGCATGTTTGCTGGATGGAGCTCATACCTCTAACTGCAGACCCAGGAGCATCCTTTCAATGTTGCTGCCACTCTCACTTCAGCTTCATAGAAGGTAGGACATCAAACCAAGTGAAATTTCCCTGGATGCTAAGATTCTGGGAATTTTACCTAACCTGCCAGATACAGAAATTCCACGCAGCTCATGCCACTGGTCTACCAGCAGCAGGAGGCTGAGTGGGGTAATGGCAGGAGCTCAGGAATCAGAGTTGGCTGTCTCAGGTTCCAGTCTTCCTTCTACCGTGCACTGTGTGTCCTTGCATAGGTTCATCACCTGAGCCCCCATTGCCCCGTGGGGCACTGGGATGAGGGGTGAGAGGTGACCTTGATGATCACTAACATCAAAGTTAAAGTCACCATGTTCGATTTTAAGTAATAAGCTAGTTTTGCTGTTTCCTTTTGGTTGGTAGCCCCTTTTGCCTTTTTGTGTTCTCTTCCTTGTGCATTCAGTGCATCCTAAGTACAACCCTACATTACTCCTTGTCCTAAGTTATCAGTGCCAGCAGCCAGGGCACAGCTGTAATGCCAAGTTCCTGCCAGCAAGACCTCACCCGATGGTGCTAAGAGTTGGTGACCAGCTTCATATTTGCCTGAAGCAGGGATATCTGTTGCTATAATGCCCTCCATGGAGCATAGAATAGCCACCTAACACAAATAGTTACAAAACTGACAAGAGTCAGACTGCATTTTCCACAGGGAAATAAAATCTTTATCCCCATCTCAGAGATACTATTCACTTTCTAGCTCTATGACTTAATTTTTCTCTGCCTCTATTTGCTCATATGTAAGATGAGAATAATAAAATGTCTATCTTGATTTTTCAAAAAAAAAAAATGCAAAACGCTTTGAATTATGTCAAGCAATAGCAAAATCTCAGTAAATGTTAGACAATGCCATTACCATCACTAATGTCATCAGCAGCATCTTACAGGTTGCAGATAACTTTGAGAAACGTGGATTCTGCACTACAGTCTTCAAGGCTTAAGGTGTTTACCAAGTTCACTAAATTATTTCCTTTTCTACTCCTTAAACACAGATTCAAAATGGAAATAGTGCTTCTAAATGCAAGCAGCCTTTGTTCTCTTTTTTTTCTTGGAAATGGGATTTTTTTTTTTAAACTGGAAAGCTCATTTCTTTGAGTCTCCCATCCCCTAGGTCCCATCCATTGGTGTCTTCTGTGGCAACAGCGGAGGTGGGCAATGGACTCCTGGTACCATTTTGGGAAGCAAGGAAGGGACCTGACAAAGTCTTGAATGGCAGAAGCCTGCCTCTCATGCCTGTGAGAGGAACAGAGAGAAGTGAAGAAAGGAGCAATGAGAAGAACAAGGTGGCCATAAACAAAAGCTGGAATTGTTTGAGAAATGGACCCTTTTCAGAACCTTTCAAAGCCACCCTTTCACAAAGCCTGGCAGGGATACAGTATCGAGCCTGGGTGTCAGCCAAGCATGGCCTTAATTTATTATTGCCAAACTGTTTGTTGTGTCTATTTGCCAAGACTTACTAATTGAACTTTTGTTGGTCTGGCTGCCCTTCCAGAGAACTGGAGCTTTTGTTATCTGCTGCAAGAGTCCTTCCATGCAATATGCCAAAAACTTGACTGAGTGATGGCTGGTTTCCTTCTTCTGTTCAGGATGCCTTTTTTTTTTTTTTTTTTCAGGAATGTTGTTGTTATTTGTTTTTTGCTGTGTTATGCATTATTTGTTCAGTTCCAACCCAAAGTAGGTGTTTGGACTGAACTAGAAGGAAGTTCACTGAGCCATGGTGAGATCAGAGAGGTTCCCCAAAAGGCCTGCATGGAGACTGCCTTCCTAGGTTTTCCCATCATGCACCTTCTGAGCTTCTGCCACACAAGGAAGGAAAGTTTTAGACCAATGGATCTCAAAGTATGGTCCCAAGAGCAGCATCGGTCACCTCTAGGAATGTCAGAATGGAAATTCTCAGATCCTACTCCAGAGCTACCAAATTAGGAAACTATTTTCACAAGCTTTGGTGATTCTGATGTGCACTAAAGTGTGAAGCCAATGCTAGCATTTGCAGCCTCGACATTGTTGACAATTTGGGCTCAATGATTCTATAAAGGGGCTGTCCAGTGCATGGTAGCATGTTTAACAGCACTCCTGGCCTCCAACCACTAGATTCCAGCAGCTTCCATCCTCACCCAACAATTGTTGGGATGACCAACAATGTCTCGAGTCCTTGCCAAGTATCCTGGGATCAAGGAGGTAATATCACCCTTGGTTGAGATGACAAGCAAACTGCTTGCTGTTTCTCTGCACTGTATAGAAAACAGCTGCAGCCTTGTCTGGGAGGCTATTAACACACCACAGTGATGAGCACCAAAAGATAGAACCACCTAACAGCAGATCTTGTTTTTCAGTCCTAATCTTTCCTTTGAATCCACCCTCAGGCAAGAGCATGTGACTCTGACTTTCTGAGCTAGTTCTCTTGCTCAGCTGCTTGGTGTATTCGAGACAAAACAAAACAAAAAACCTTCAGAATTTAGGTTCTTCTCATCTTCTAATTTGTTTGTTACCCTAAAGCAGAAGAGACAGAGGGACTGGGTTCAGAGATTCCATGATATACCTACCATCCAGAGCGACAAGAATGGTACTAATTTTCCTAAATGTCCATCTCACCTTCAAAATAGAAGATTTCCTCGTGCATTTCTGGGCAAGCATTTCCCACTTTTTTTCTATAGGGTTTCTATCATTGGATTCTTAATATTGTTGTATTGGTGACTTGCATTTGAAGGATACCCAGATCAGGGGATTTGCTATAGGCCTTATTCCCACCACTGTCATTTCAGAGTTTGGATAATGTTTCCACTTGAGGAAGCTGGACTTGGCCAAAATCAGCTCGAACTGACTCAGCCAAAACTAAAGTCAACAGCTCATACAAACGTAAACTGAAGTCACAATTTGCTGGCTCCTTAGGTTGAGTTCTATCAAGCACCTGCTATATACCAACATCGTGCTGGTGCTGGATCCTCGGGATGTGGGGAGAGAAACACAGCACCTCTGCCTGGAAGGAGCTCATTGTTGACCAAAAGGAGAAGCCATTTCAGACAGAGGGCAGAGTTCTTGAGTCAGAGGGACGCACACAGCATCCCGACAGCCTGCTTCACTATTGAATCCTCAGTGTCTGACACATAGGGGGGCTTAATAAATATCTGTTGAATGATCTTAGAGAGGAAACATTTTATACAGACTCAGTTCAGTTCAGTCGCTCAGTCGTGTCTGACTCTTTGCAACCCCATGAATTGCAGCACGCCAGGCCTCCCTCACCAACTCCTGGAGTACACTCAGACTCACGTCCATCGAGTCAGTGATGCCATCCAGCCATCTCATCCTCAGTCGTCCCCTTCTCCTCCTGCCCCCAATCCCTCCCAGCGTCAGAGTCTTTTCCAGTGAGTCAATTCTTTGCATTAGGTGGCCAAAGTACTGGAGTTTCAGCTTTAGCATCAGACTAGAAGCTAAAAAGTAAGTCTAGTTGAAGAAAGTGCTACTTAGGTTGTCAAGGAAAAAGCAAGAGTGAACCATGCAGAGAGGAGAGGGAAGGGTCTTTCAGAGAATGGAGCAGGTTCAAGGACAGTGAATGGGAATATGAATCAAAGTCTTGAGTGGACTTCACAAACATCTGAATGAATTGTCTGAAGAAGTATTTTTCCAGCTGTCCATTGCTACATAATAAATAACCCCCAAATTTAGAGGCTTAAGACGATCATTTGCTTTCACTGTAATTTTATAAGTAAAGGGTATGGAATGGCTTGGCTGGATGGTAAGTCTCTCATTCATTTGACATCAGCTGGGGCATCTGGGACTGATGGTCCACATCCAAGATGGCTTCTTCATCGACATCTTGGTGCCTTGTATTTCTCAGCTCCTCTCCTTCTCCACGTGGTATCTCACTTTCCATGGCCATTCCATATGGTCTGGGCTGCTCATGGCATGGCCAGCTCAGGATAGCTGGGCTTCTACCATGGCACTCAGCTTCCCCCAGAGCAAATATTCCAAGAGTGAATATTTCAAGAGGCCCAAGTGAAAGCCAAATCTTCTTACAATCTGGTTTTGGAGGTTCCAGAACATACTTTCACTGTATTTTAATGAGCAAGCAAGTCACTATAGCCAGCCCAGATTCAAGGGAAGAGGAGAAACAGCCCTTTTCCTTAGTGGGGAGTAGCTTGGCTATAGGAGGAAAGAAATTTTACAGGCACCATCTTGAAGAAAAGCTTCCTCAGTGAGTCCCAGGGGTTGAAGAAATTGGAAGTGAGAGAACTGAGCCTGAGGGACTTGGAGAAGCGAGGTATCGAGTGATTATCCTGAGCTCTGTGAGGAGCCACGGGAAGGCTGAAGCTGTGGCATGGAGGTAAGACTGTGGAATGATGGATTTCATTTTGGAATGATCCACCTCTTACAGCTATGAAGAACAGGGTAGAGTGGGATGGGATGGGAGGCAGGGAGGTGAAGTGAGCTATGATCAGAACTCTAGCCTAAGAGCACAAGTGATCTGGGGGTGGAGGGATAAAGGCTGGGCATTGGACACAGGTATCATATAGTGAGACTTTGAGGAAACTTCAAGTTCTCTGAGGGCCTCTGACACCCTTCTCCACGCAACCAAAAATATCTCCTTTGAAAACGAGAGGAGAAAGGCATCGTTTTCCATTCCAGGAACTGAATGGGGGTAAATGGCAGCTGGCAACTGAGCTTGTCCTGAAAGGCTTAATGGTCACACTTTTTTCAGGTTGGGTACGAGCTGCCACTGAGGAAAGCAAACAGAATTGGTGTGAAAACTATTAGAAAAGGTCCTCAGAACAAAGGCTCCATTTGGCAGCTGTTGCTCAGAGCTAAGTGAAATAAACAAAAGAGTTTGTTGAGCAAACATGAAAGCAGCCTAATTGATGCAATTAAGGTGAAATTAAATAAAGGAAGGTTTTAGCCCAAAGTTCAAGGAAAATTTTTCACAAGGTTGTCACTGGAATAGTCATTTGGGGCTTTTAAATAAAGGGACACACAGGATGTGGGAAATTGGCCCATTTGACCCTTAGGAGCAGACCAAACCGAGTGTGCCAATGTGGACTCCACGTGTCAGGCCCAAGATTGGCCCTGGCTGGCCAATCTTGGGATGGGTGAGGTGGGAGGTTGGGGTTAGGTAGGATCAGGGAAGGAGGGAACAGAGGCAGAAACAAAGGAACAATTCAGCAAAACCAGAATTATGCTGGTCACCACATTGCTCCGTTTTGTTCACTTCTTGACACTAATATCTGGGGTCATCCTGTTCATCGCACATTACTTGTTTACTCTCTGTCCTCTCCAACCAAGTATACACATTCGCAGACACGCACACACATATGAACACACACTATGGAATTCTGGGTCTCCTTGGAATGTGGCTTTGGAGATGCCTATCTGGCTGGGTTAAGACCCCCTCCCCCAAACACTGAAACCCAAAAGCAAAGCTCTGTACCTGACACGTGTGCCAGAGCACCGCCCTGACACCTCAGCACTGTCCCACAGGAAACGCATACCTGAAACCAACTCACACTAGAACCTTTATCTAACAAGCAATTACATAGCCCTCACTCTAGGCCAGGTACAATTGCAAGTGTTTTACAAGTATTAATCCAATCCTCATAAAGATCCTATGAGGTAAGGATGTTCTTATCTTCATTTCAGAGAGGAGGAATGGCAATAGAAAGGTCGAGGAGCTTGTCTGAGCCAGGATAAGGGGAGCAAAGGTCTCAAATCCCTAGCAGCCATCCTCTACCCCTTCACTAGGCCCCTTTGAGGGGTGAAGTGCTGATTGCTAAGTACTAAGCTCATCCTTCTGCCTAAATGGTGGAAAACAGGAGAGATACCTAGAAAGGCTGAAAGCACATACTGATCAACAGTGCATTGTCAATGATTAAATGTGGGCTTCTCAGAGTAAGGGATGAATGCATTGAAAGGAAGTCCCAGTCCTCTCTCTACAAGTAAATGTATGAAATTTTAAAAATCTGATCAGAGGAAAATTAGGAGCTTAAAAAACAGGTGAAATATATGGGTAAAAGGAAAAGACACAACTTCATGAAGTTAAAAAAACAATTTTAGAAATAATTCTAGTTCAATCCCTCCATTTCACAAATGATGAAAAACCTAGGTCAAGAGTTGTTCAAATTTAATGTTCGTTAAAAATGCCCAAGGAGCTTGTTAAAAATGTAAATACTGGATATTATTCCTAAACCCGTACCAGAGATCACAAATCAGTTAATACATGATTCATGAATTCTGGCATGAAGTTCTGGAATCTGTCTTTTGCTGGCAGATTTAAAGACAGGAGTTGGTCTTTAGATGAATCAGATGCAGGTGGTCCAGGGATCACACTTTGAGATACATCTAAAAGTAGACCAACCAAGAGATGAAGGACTTCATTCAAGCCTCGTACCCACTCAGTGGCAGGTCGCTACAACTTTGCACAGGTAGTCTATATAACAAGTTATCTTTTAAACACTTTTTACAGATCCAAAGTCATTTCAGTAGTCTCGAACATCATCTATATTATGTATGATTTGTTTAGCACCTCATTATTTAATTCTCTTTTCCCTATTTATGATTTAAAATAAATTCAAAACATAAAATATTGAACTTCAAGGAAACTTCCTTTATTTTTTTGCCTCTTAATGATAAGCGGTAAAAGGTGAGACAGAAATTATTAACGCACATCTCAAAGACTTTTTCTCTGACCCATCTCTTCTCTCTTAGAATTAGTATGATAGAGAAAACATTTATTTTCATAAGTGGAGCAAAAGAAAATAATAGCCTCGAACTCAAGTATTATAATTTCCTTTTAGGACTTAATTGGGCTTCCCTGATAAGTCAGTTGGTAAAGAGTCTGCCTGCAATGTGGGAGGCCTGGGTTCTATCCCTGGGTTGGGAAGATCTGTTGGAGAAGGGAAAGGCTATCCACTCCAGTATTCTGGCCTGGAGAATTCCATGGACTGTATAGTCCACGGGGTCGCAAAGAGTCAGACACAACTGAACGACTTATGCTCACTCAGGGCTTAACTGAACCATTTAAAAATTTTAACACTTTACTGAGGTACAGTTTCTATACCATAAAATGTCTTTTCATAAGTGAATGTTGCAATGTATTGCCATAAATTCACAAAATGGTCTACCATGATCCAGTTTAAAATATTTCAATTGGCCAAAAGTTCTCTTGTACTTATTTGCATTCAGTCCTTGCTCCCAACCACAGTTGCAAGTAACCACTGACCATTCTGTCTCTATAACTTTTCCTTTTGTAGAAATTTCCTATTAATGGATTCATAATATGTAGTCCTTGTATCTGACTCTTTTCACTTAGCATATGTTTGAGATACATCCATGATGTTGCCTGTGTTGTACTTTTTTTCATCGCTAGTAGGATTCCACTGTATGAATACAACACAATTTATTTATCAACACACAAATGGATGAGCACTGATTTTTTTTCTTTTTGCTATTACGAAAAAATGATGCTTGATCTCACTTGTATGTGGAATCTAAAAAAGTAGAAAGCATGGAAGCAGAGAGTAGAATAGTGATTATCAGGGTTGAGGAGTTAGGGGAAATGGGGAGATGTTGGTCAAAGGGTACAAAATTAGCAGTTGCGTTGAATGAATATGTCTAGAGATCTAATGTACATGATGACTATGGTTAAGAATACTATATAAATACTGGAAACTTTACGAGAGAGTAGAGTTCAAGTGCTTTCATCTCACACACATGCAGAAAGTTTAACTGTGGGGAGATGGTATATTAATTAGGTTGACTGTGGTAAATAAATATTTCACTATGTTCTTGTCTATCAAATCATGTCATACACCCTAAATATACACCATTTTTATTAAGAAAAATACTGCTATAAACACCTGTGTGCAAGTTATTGTGTGGACATTTTTTTCCCACTTATCTTGAGCCAATTCCTAGGACTGGAATTTCTGGATAATATGGTAAGTTTATGTTTAATTTTTTGAGAAATTGCTAAACTGCTTTCCAATGCAGCTGCACCATTTTGCATTGTCACCAATGGTGCATGGAAGTTTCAGTCAATCCATTTCCTCATCAGCTCATAGTATTGTTGGTCTTTTAAATTTTTGTCATTCTGGATGTGCTTAGTTGCTCAGTCATGTCTAACTCTTTGCAACCATGGACTGTAGCCTGCCAGGCACATCTGTGCATGGGGATTCTCCAGGCCAAAATACTGGAGTGGGTTGCCATGCCCTCCTCCAGGGAACCTTCCCAACCTAGGGATTGAATCTAAGTCTCCCTCATTGCAGGCAGATTCTTAACCATCTGAGCCACCAGGGAAGCCCTTCATCATTCTGGTTTATAAGTAATCATATCTTCTCGTGGTACTGTTTTTCCCTAATGAAATATGATGATCAGCTTTTCCTGTGTTTATTGTAGTCCACATATCTTCTTCAGTAAAGTATCTCTTTCAAATACATTACCCAGTTTTAATTGGGTTGTTTGTCATCTTATTATTGAGTGTAAAAGTTTCTATATGTTCTAGACATATCTGCATTATAAGATATATCATTTGCAAAATTTTATTCCAGTCTATGGCTTCCTTTTTACTTTCTTAGTGATGCATTTTTGAGACGTAAAAGACTTTTTTTTTAATGAAGTTCAGTTAGCAAGTGTTTTCAGTTGTTACAGATTGTAGGTTTGATGTCACATTTAAGAACTATTTGCTTAACCCAAGGTCACAAAGACCTTTTCCTATGTTTTCTTCTGGAAGTGTTATCCTTTTAGCTCTAAAGTTTAGGTCTACACTCTATTTTTAATCAAAATTTTATGGGTAAAGGGAGGCAGAATCTTAGTTCATTTTTTCACATGGATATCCAATTATTTCAACTTCATTTTTTTAAAAACTATATCCGCCCCCTCCCATTGAATTACCTTGATATCTTTGTTGAAAACCAATGGAACAAAATTATATGAAATTATTTCTAGATTCTCTATTCTGTCCCATAGCTTTCTATGTTTACCCTTATGCCAATACTGCACTGTCTTGAGTGTTTTAGGTTCACAGTCAGTCTGTCTTCAAGTCAAGTAATATAAATCTCGCAACATAGTCTTTTTTCAAAAGTCTCTTGGCTATTCTATGTTCTTTGTATTTTCATATCAATTTTCAATACACTTTTCAATTTATTCATACAAGCCTTCAGGGATTTTGTACAATTCCATGTTGAATCTAAAAATTAATTTGAGAAGAATTACTATTTTAACAATACTGAATCCTGTAATCTACAAAAATGGCTTTTCATTTATTTAGATCTCTAATTTCTCTCAGCAACATTTTGTTGGCTTGAGTATCTTTCACTGCTAATGTTAAATTATTCCAGAGTATTTATTCTGTCTGATGCTATTAGGAATTGAATTATTTTCTTAATTCTTTTTTTTTTTTTGTGGGGGGAAGTGTTCATTGCTAGTGTTTTGATTTAGTATTTCTTCTTGAGTCAGTTTTGATAACTTATGTCTTTCTAAGAATTTGTCCATTTCTTCTAAGTTATTGAATTTTTTGCCATAAAGTTCTTAATAATCTTCCTTATAACATTTTAATTTCTGTAGGTTTAATAATGATTACAGTGTAGTGGTTTTATTCATGATTTTATTACTGTCTGTTGTCTCTTTTTCTTGATAAACCTATCTTAAAGTGTATTAAATTTGTTAATTACAAATTATTAACTTTTGGTGGATTAATTTTTGATTGTTTTTATTTTGATTTTCCACTGTGATCTTTATTTTCCTTCTGTTTATTGTAAATTTTATCTGCTCTCCTTCGTTTCTTGGGATAGAAGCTCAGATTACTGAATTTTAATCTTTTTTCTTTAGCATGTAACATGTTTAAGGCACTGCTGTAGCTGCATACTACAAACTTTTATATGCTGTGTTTACATTTTCTTTCAGTTCAGATATTTTCCAGTTTCCTTTGTGATTTCTTCTTGTACCATGGGATATTTATGAATGTATTAATTTCCAGATGGTTGGAATTTTCCAATATTTCTTTCTGTTGTTGATTTTTAATTTAGTTAAATTGTGGTCCAGAACACATAAATTGTTTCAATTTTTTAATATTTATTGGAACATTTTAGTGATTTAGAATATGGTCTATCCATATTCTAACATTCTACATATCCATGTTTCGTGCGTGCTTGAAAAGAATGTGTATTCCACTGTTGAGGGGAATGCTCCATAAATGAGTATATGTTGAAGTGGAATCAATTCAGTTCAGTTTAGTAGCTTAGTTGTGTCCAAATCTTTGTGACCCCATGGATAGCAGCACGCCAGGCTTCCCTGTCCATCACCAACTCCCGGAGTTTACTCAAACTCATGTCCATTGAGTCAGTGATGCCATCCAATCATCTCATCCTCTGTTGTCCCCTTTTCCTCCTGCCTTCAATCTTTCCCAGCATCAGGGTCTTTTCAAATGAGTCAGTTCTTTGCATCAGGTGGCCAAAGTATTGGAGTTTCAGCTTCAACATCAGTTCTTCCAATGAACACTCAGGACTGATTTCCTTTAGGATGGACTAGTTGAATCTCCTTGCACTCCAAAGGACTCTGAAGAGTCTTCTCCAACAGCATAGTCCAAAAGCATCAATTCTTTGATACTCAGCTTTCTTTATAGTCTAACTCTCACATCCATACATGACTATTGGAAAAACCATAGCTTTGACTAGATGACCTTTGTTGGCAAATTAATGAAGTGAAATAAAATAATGAATAAGGCACAATTTTGCCCTATAAATGCTTAAATCTAAACGAACAGTAGTTTTCAACTTTGGGAAATTTTGTCCCCAAGGGGACATTTGGTAAAGGAGACCAGTCCTGTGTGTTCATTGGAAGGACTGATGCTAAAGCTGAAACTCCAATACTTTGGCCACCTCATGCGAAGAGTTGACTCATTGGAAAAGACTCTGATGCTGGGAGGGACTGGGGGAAGGAGAAGAAGGGGATGACAGAGGATGAGATGGCTGGATGGCATCACCAACTTGATGCACATGAGTTTGGGTGAACTCCAGGAGTTGGTGATGGACAGAGAGGCCTGGCATGCTGTGATTCATGGGGTCGCAAAGAGTCGGACAAGACTGGATGACTGAACTGACTGAACTGTAGGCATTTTTGGTTGTCACAACTAGGGGGTCTGTGCTACTGGCATCTAGTGGGTAGAAGCTAGAGATTCAGCTAAACACTTTACAGTGTACAGGACAACCTCTCCAACAAAGAATTATGTGGCCCAAAATATCGAAAGTGCTGAGGTTTAGAACTCTTGTTATAGAGGATATAAATGGTATTTCAGTTCAGTTTAGTCACTCAGTAGTGTCCAGCTCTTTGTGACTCCATGAATCTCAGCGTGCCAGGCCTCTCTGTCCATCCCCTACTCCTGGAGTTTACTCAAACTCATGTCCATAGAATTGGTGATGCCATCCAGCCATCTCATCCTCTGTCATCCCCTTCTCCTCCTGCCACCAGTCCCTCCCAGCATCAGGGTTTTTTCCAATGAGTCAACTCTTCGCATGAGGTGGCCAAAGTATTAGAGTTTCAGCTTTAGCATCAGTCCTTCCAATGAACACCCAGGACTGATCTCTTTTAGAATGGACTGGTTGAATCTCCTTGCAGTCCAAGGGACTCTCAAGTCTTCTCCAACACCACAGTTCAAAAGCATCAATTCTTGGGTGCTCAGCTTTCTTCACAGTCCAACTCTCACATCTATACATGACCACTGGAAAAACCATAGCCTTGACTAGACGGACCTTTGTTGGCAAAGTAATGTCTCTGCTTTTTAATATTTAGCTGTAATGAAAAGCCTCAGACAGTAATTTCTGTGCTATGGGAATTACTGCCGTGTAGCTGAAATTAATCAACACTTTAGCAGTCACCACGTTTCTGTCATGTTTGTTTGTCTGACTTTCTTCCTAGAATGTGAACCTCATGAGTGTGAGATCCACCCAAGTCTTTACAGTGGTTAAAAGCAGAGCATCTGGAGTCAGACAGGCTTGGATTTCAACCTTATTTCTACCTTCACTAGACGTTTGACTTTCGGCTAGTTACTTGGCCTCCCCACGCCTCAATTTTCTCTATTGTGTAATATGAACAATGTACCTATCTCATAGGATTGTTGTGACAAATAAACTAATCAAGGAAGCCACTTGATACAGTCTTAGCACATGTAGTCATCATTTTATTACTGTTATTGTTATCTGCAGCACCAAGCCCAGTGCCCTGTAAATATGTGCAAACAAATGAATGAGTAATTGAGTCATTTCTCACCTCCTTTACCTCCACAATGGAGCACTGGCTCTACAAAGTAATCCTGATTGGGATGAGAACTGTCCCGTCTTATTCCTGGACCAAGGCATAGCTCCCACAGAGGAGGTCTCCTGCGTCTACAGGAAATGGACGGCAGTCCAAACAGCACAAATAAGTACAAGACAAATAGAGGCTGACTTCAGTTCCACCCTTGAGACTCCTACTAATGTGATATGAAATGATCATGAGGGGAGCCCACGAGGCTCCTGCCCCAAGGGGCCCCATGATGCTGTTCACCGTGCCCCACTCTGGAGCATCTTCCCCAGTTCTGCTTCAGAGAAGCAGTTCTTTCTTCTTAGTGGCTGTCACCTGCCACAATGCTCTCCACCCCATTCCTGAGTCTTGGGCACTTCCTCCACACTGGGAACGTCTCCCAGACAGTCTCATTACCTATTAGGCAATATCTTTAGATCAATTTTAAAGGCCTTTGGACCCCTCCCTATGTACCTCACTTCCTGTCCCCATCTACTTCTAAGTGATCTGGCAAAGACCACATCCGTGAATCAGTTCGATAACTCTTAAAAGGGTGGGTGAGAGCAAAGCTTTGACAACCTAATTTCTTACCGTGTTTGCCTTTGAGGGAGGAGTTCACAGTGAAAGAAAGGATCATTTCAAGCCTCTAAAGAGCCCCTTGGTATCTGAAGCAGGATTCACATGGTGCCTGGGAACCGCTGAGCAACCAGAAAGATACAGCTTAGAAGCAGAAAGGGGTCACGTCCATTTGACATAGAGTTCTGTGGCTCCATTTTACTCTCTGGTTCCTAATATGCCTCAGGTTGGCAAGCATCTCAGGGCACAAATAAAATCTGGAACCATTCTCCTTATGGAAATGTATTATTCGTTCATTGACTGATGCCCTTAATCCTTAAAAAAAAAAAAAAAGAGTAATTATTGGCTTTATGAGGTTTCTTTGGCATTGCCTTTCTTTGAGAATGGAATGAAAACTGCCTTTTCCAGTCTTGTGGCCACTGCTGAGTTTTCCAAATTTGCTGGCATATTGAGTGAAGCACTTTCACAGCGTCATCTTTCAGGATTTGAAACAGCTCAACTGGAATTCTATCACCTCCTCTAGCTTTGTTCATAGTGATGCTTTCTAAGGGCCACTTGACTTCACATTCCAGGATGTCTGGCTCTAGGTGAGTGGTCACACCATCGTGATTATCTTGGTCATGAAGATCTGTTTTGTACAGTTCTTCTGTGTACTCTTGCCACTTCTAAATATCTTCTGCTTCTGTTAGGTCCATATAATTTTTGTCCTTTTTGAGCATCTTTGCATGAAATATTCCCGTGGTATCTGTAATTTTCTTGAAGAGATCTCTAGTCTTTCGCATTCTGTTGTTTTCCTCTATTTCTTTGCATTGATCACTGAGGAAGGCTTTCTTATCTCTCCTTGCTGTTCTTTGGAACTCTGCATTCAGATGCCTATATCTTTCCTTTTCTCCTTTGCTTTTCACTTCTCTTCTTTTCACAGCTATTTGTAAGGCCTCCCCAGACAGCCATTTTGCTTTCTTGCATTTCTTTTCCATGGGGATAGTCTTGATCCCTGTCTCTTGTACAATGTCATGAACCTCCATCCATAGTTCATCAGGCACTCTATCTATCCGATCTAGTTCCTTAAATCTATTTCTCACAATTGCACTCATCTAACACGCTAGTAAAGTAATGCTCTAAATTCTCCAAGCCAGGCTTCAGCAATACATGAACCGTGACCTTCGAGATGTTCAAGCTGGTTTTAGAAAAGGCAGAGGAACCAGAGATCAAATTGCCAACATCAGCTGGATCATTGAAAAAGCAAGAGAGTTCCTTTGACTATGCCAAAGCCTTTGACAGTGTGGATCACAATAAACTGTGGAAAATTCTTCAAGAGATGGGAATACCAGACTACCTGACCTGCCTCTTGAGAAACCTATATGCAGGTCAGGAAGCAACAGTTAGAACTGGACATAGAACAACAGACTGGTTCCAAATAGGAAAAGGAGTATGTCAAGGCTATATATTGTCACCCTGCTTATTTAACTTATATGCGGAGTACATCATGAGAAACGCTGAGCTGGAGGAAGCACAAGCTAGAATCAAAATTGCCGACAGAAACATCAATAACCTCAAATATGCAGATGACACCACCTTTATGGCAGAAAGTGAAGAGGAACTAAAAGCCTCTTGATGAAAGAGGAGAGTGAAAATGTTGGCTTAAAGCTCAACATTCAGAAAACGAAGATCATGGCATCCGGTCCCATCATTTCATGGGAAATAGATGGGGAACCAGAGGAAACAATGTCAGACTTTATTTTTTTGGCCTCCAAAATCACTGCAGATGGTGTTTGCAGCTATGAAATTAAAAGATGCTTACTCCTTGGAAGGAAAGTTATGACCAACCTAGATAGCATATTCAAAAGCAGAGACATTACTTTGCCAACAAAGGTCTATTTAGTCAAGGCTATGGTTTTCCAGTGGTCATGTATGGATGTGAGAGTTGGACTGTGAAGAAAGCTGAGCACTAAAGAACTGATGCTTTTGAACTGTGGTGTTGGAGAAGACTCTTGAGAGTCCCTTGGACTGCAAGGAGATCCAACCAGTCCATTCTGAAGGAGATCAGTCCTGGGTGTACTTTGGAAGAAATGATGCTAAAGCTGAAACTCCAGTACTTTGGCCACCTCATGCAAAGAGCTGACTCATTGGAAAAGACTCTGATGCTGGGAGGGACCGGGAACAGGAGGAGAAGGGGATGACAGAGGATGAGATGGCTGGATGGCATCACTGACTTGATGGATGTGAGTCTGAGAGAACTCCAGGAGATGGTGATGGACAGGGAGGCCTGGTGTGCTGCAATTCATGGAGTCACAAAGAGTCGGACACAACTGAGTGACTGAAATGAACTGAACTTAACTGATGAGGTTTCTTTATATAGTTACATAAACACATCCCCTCCCTGATGACAGTATGCAACAGAGATCAAGGCAATATAAGATCAAAGTGATCTGGACCCAGAAAAAATACAGGTACAAATGTCAGTAAGCATTAGGGACACAGTATTGACCTTATTTTTTAAATATCAGGAAACAGACTTTTCATTTTCTGTTATTTTAATATTAGGGACTTATAACAAATATTCCTACTTTGTTGAAATTCAAACATTACAAAGAAACTAGTAAAAGCTAACATTCATGAATGCTGACTGTGTGCTGGATATTTTTCTAAATCCTTTATATATTAATTCATTCACTTATTTAAGAAATCCTTCTTAACCATGTAATCCTTGGCCAGGCATTGTTCTAAGTTCTGGGCACAGAGCAACAAATAAAGCCCTCAAATATCCCTGCCTTCATGGACCGTACACTCCTTGGGGAAGTGAATAAACTTCAATACATATGCAGATTATATAGTACATTAGGACTTCCCTGTAGCTCAGATGGTAAAGAATCTGCCTGCAATGCAGGAGATCTGGGTTCAGTCCCTGGGTCAGGAAGATCCCCTGGAGTAGGGAATGGCAATCCACTCCGTATTCTTGCCTGGAGAATCCCACGGACAGAGGAGCCCGGCAGGCTACAGTCCACGGGGTTGCAAAGAGTTGGACACGACTGAGCAACGAACACTATTACTATATGGTATATTACACAGCTGAAATAAAGCTGGGCAAAGGGATGGAGAGAGTTGGGTATAGGGTGCTGCAATTTTCAATCAGGCATTTAGTGAATGTCTCACTGAGAATCTGTCATTTGGCCAAAAGCTTGAAGGGAAGCTCACATTTAATAAAACAGTGTTGCTATTGGGTGTTTTATTTGATTTTTACTAAACCTTGTACTAACCCCCTAACTGCTAAGTCACTTCAGTCATGTCCGACTCTGTGCGATCCCATAGACGGCAGCCCGCCAGGCTCCCCCATCCCTGGGATTCTCTAGGCAAGAATACTGGAGTGGGTTGCTATTTCCTTCTCCAATGCATGAAAGCGAAAACTGAAAAGTGAAAGTGAAGTTGCTCAGTCGTGTCCAACTCTTAGCGACCCCATGGACTGCAGCCCACCAGGCTCCTCCATCCATGGGATTTTCCAGGCAAGAGTACTGGAGTGGGGTGCCATTGCTTTCTCCCTCTAAGCCACCAGTAAATCTGTGTGAAACTCTACATTTTGCAAATGACTGAACCTTGGTCAGGTGCAAGTGAGCGAAGGCTGAAGTCACCCATGTAGTCACTGGTCTCATTTTGTGGTGGATCCAAGTGCTGATGATTTTTCGTGCTACTTGGGGGAACGAATGGTGTCCTTTTGAGGGTACATTGGTATCATGGCATCTGGAGGGATTTTCTCTGGACTGTCCTTCCCCAGATGAATCATAACATGGTTTTCTTTCTTTGTTTAAACTGCCGTATTTCCAAGAATTGGAATTTCTTACTGATAGAATTGATCTGAATGCTAATATTTAGAGCCTCCACCTGTGAAAAAAAGAACATAGGGACCAGGTCTTCTAAGAATTCTGGAGAGTCTCAGCGCCTTGAACCTGTGACCCAATCATAACTTGGCTTCTGCCATTTTGTCCAGCATAAACCCAGGCTGTTGTTTTCCAAGTTCCTCCAGATACCTTTCTGAAGTTTCTCAGCTATCTCCTCTCCAACACCACCTCACTGCCCCTTCCCAAAGCCAAATCGGCTTTGAAAGATATAATATCAGCCATGCATCATGTTAGTTTGATTTTTCAATCTAAAGACCTCCTCTCCCTTAAAGCTAACAGTGTTTTAAGACTTATTTCTAATTCTGCAAATGGAATTTTAATCATCAAGGAGTCAAGAAACAAGTGAGAAAAGTATTTAAGACAAGTGACTCTTGGGAAGCTTTGAAATTCTTTCCACGTGATGGATCACACAAGTGTCTTGCCTTCTCTGATTTGCATGATGTGATAGTTTCCCAATAATGATACAAGTGCCCTGATCCTTTGTGTGTGAGCTGGGCAAAATAGAAGCGCCCTTGTCCATGAACTTCCTGAATGGCACTTTGCAAAGTTCACTTCTTGGTTTCTCCTACAGCTCTGTGCATCAGGGTCAAGTTCAGTTCTTCTCCAACTTTCCACCAATAAGAATTCTTTAAATGTTTCCCCATTCTCCAGTATTTAAAAGATTTCCCCTGTCAAACATGTATTTAATAATATTACAAACTCCTGGCACGGAGTAAATACTCAAGAAATAACCCAATATCAAGGCTAACTCTTTTGTTTTTCCAGCACCTTTTAATTTGGGAATTACCCTATCCTCTATGATAGGTTGTAAATAGATATCTATATATTTACAAGTTTTATATATATATGGCAGGGTGTCCCATGGCAGGGTGACCACATGACCCAGGCTGTCCAACTGAGCTAACTGAGCATTTGCTTACTCTGGCCCAGTAATTGGTTTGGAAGATGTCATTTAACTCAAAGCAGGCCAATCAGAATGATCCTGAGAAACTCACTGAAACTATTAGGATACAGGTAGTCTTTCTTTCCTGGAGTTACTAGTTGTAAGGATCGCGCAAGTTAAAAGCTGCCAGTGGTCATCTTTGCTACTGTGTCAGAATCTACCTGATAATAAAACCAATGAACTACACAGATGAATGAAGAAAGGAAATGATGACCAAATGCCCTAGTTTTCCCAAGACAGAGGAGTTTCCCAAGATGGAAAACTTTCATTGTCCCTGACTAAAACCAGAATGGTCAGCCACCCTGGGATGGAGCCCTGATGATATCATTTGAACACTTAGATTTTGGTGGGTCTGAAGACAGCTTATCTTTGTACTGCTTAGTCATAAGAACAAATAAATTAACTTCTTTGCTTTAGCAAGTTGAATTAGGTTTCTATCACTTACAGTTTCCTGTTCCCTAAATAAAGAGATATTTCTACTAACCTGTGGTGTTTTATTACAACTTCCAATAGATAACAGTCACAAAATTTCAACGATTATCATTATTTTTAAATTTATGGAACCCTAAGAATCCAGAGTACCTAAGCTGGGAACCATTGAAGTGATATGATAGATGCTTCTTTTATAGATGCTGATTCTGAGTTTTACTATACTGTTAATTCTTAAAGCTTAAGCTCCATACTTACTTCCCTATGAAAGAAAGAAAGGAAAGAAGGAAGGAAAGAAGAAAGAAGTAAGTTTTCCTCGAACATGTTTGGAAATAGAAGACCAAAGAAGCATTTTTGGAAGAAGGACCTTGGAAATAGAAATGGACTGGTATTTCAACCTTTTCTTCAGAATAGACATTTATAGACTATTAATCAAACATTTAGCAAATGTAACTACGTGCAAGGTGCAAGGTACTGTGCCTAAGGCAAATAGGCAAATGGAAGCCCAGAGTCCTGAGGCATGCAGCTCAAAGCAAATTAGTCACAGAGGGATTTGAGGAATGCAAACTCCACCCCTGGTCATTACCAACATTTTACTGCTCTTCTGTCTTTCTTATTACTGCTGATCATGGCTACTTATCTGGTTATCTTCCTAGCTAGGGCAAATATTTCAACTTATATGAGCCATGATAATCATCACCCACAAGGAGAAAAATAATAGAAGAAAGAACATCTAAGAGAAGTTAGAAAAAAAAACAAACAAGTCAACAAAATGGTATGTTGGATTGTAGAGTCATTGTTGTTGTTCAGTTGCTAGGTCATGTCCACCTCTCTGCGACCCCATGGACTGCAGCACGCCAGGCTTCCCTGTCCACCATCTCCCGGAGTTTGCTCAAATTCATGTCCGTTGAGTTGTTGATGCCATCCAACCATCTCATCCTCTGTTGCCCCCTTCTCCTTTTGTCTTCGATCGTTCCCAGCATCAAGGTCTTTCCAAAGAGTCTGCTCTTCGCATCAGGTGGCCAAAGTACTGGAGCTTCAGCTTCAGCATCAGTCCTTCCAGTGAATATTTAGGATTGACTTCCTTTAGGATTGACTGCTTTGATCTCCTTGCAGTCCAAGGGACTCTCAAGTCCTCTCCAGCTCCATAAGGAGATTGATTTTTTGCTAGATCAGCTGACATTCTTGAGGTGTCAGAAAATTTCCTCTGCACTAATGTCTGTCTCCCCATTTTGTGGATCCCTGATGAGTTCAAAGCAGCATGTTCATCACTGTGGGGAAATCCAAAAGGAATAGAATGCGTTTGCGTATCACTGAGTAGCTCCTTGTTGGCTACCTACCCTTCCCTTTATCATCTCACTTCTCTACTCATGTTCCCCGCATTTCCTAAATGAACTGCTGCTGCTGCTATTTAGTCACTAAGTCGTGTCTGACTAGTTTTTAAAGCTGAACACAGAATTTCCTAACTCTTTGAGCTTGGATAATTTATTTAAATTTTCGGTGTCTCAATTTCCTCATCAATAAAATGGAGATAATAGTGCTCATCTCATAAGTTTTTAGGGAGATGTGGGCTCAATTTCTGGGTCCAGAAGATCCCCTGGAGAAGAAAATGGCAACCTACTCCAGTACAGACGAGTCTGGAGGGCTACATTCCATGGGGTCACAAAAGTTGGATGAGCCTTAGCAACTAAACAACAAAGGTATAAAGTGGTCAGAATATTGCCAGAGGCTTAAGAAAGGCTCTTTCCTTGTGGTCTAGGGGCTAAGATTCCATACTCCCAATGCTGGGAGCCCATCTTCAATACCTGGTCAAGAAACTAGAGCCCACCTGCCTCAATTGAAAGTTCTAAGTACTAAGACCCAGTGCAGCCAAATAAATAATTTTTTAAAAGCACTGATTCAATATATTATATATATATATATATATATATATATATATATCTTTGCTTTTTCTGCCATTTTTGCCCAATCCTCTTCAGACAAAGGATCACTTTTGCTTGGGCAAATAGAAATAAGAAATCACAGTGCATTTTAAAATATCATCTTGCTACTTCCATAGAGTTTGAGACTTGATATTTAGATTCCTCTTGTGCTCTGGGGGTATTAATATTCGAAGGGAGAAGAAAACAGAAGGTAGGATGCTTGTGCCTTGAGGGAATTTCCTCCAATCAGTAAAGTCCTAACCAATTGAATACCAATTGCTTTCCGGTGGTCTCTTCTTCAGAAACATGACATTAAGTGATTTAGAGAGAAGACACCCTCTTGTCTTGGTGTGTATGCATCAGTGATGCAGCATTTCTGCTGGGGAATTTCTGCCCCTGGCATCTAACACTTTGTCTTTTCTACCTTTTGGAAATTCTACTATCTTAAAAGCTAGCTCTGGTCTTCTGTTTTCTTGGACATTTGCCAAGCTAATTTCCCAACACTGAAGAGTGTTATGGAAGTTAACCTGCATGAAAAGGAATAATAATTTTGTTCTAACTATTAATATAGGGTTTAGGGTCACCACTGCCTTTGTAAATTTGTGTGGTTTTCTTGGGCAGCTGCCAAACAGTTTTCCTAGCCACCAGGACTTTACCCTCACATGACCACATCAGTTAGCTTTTTATTCAGTTTAGTTAATTTGGCTGAGGGAATTGTGCCAAAAATTGCTAATAGGAAGCTACTCTTATTTGCCCCAAAGCAGCTAAAGGATTCTCCAAGTGATTTTCTCTGATTCTTTTAAATTAAATTGCTTTAAATTTAAAAAAATCTCATTTTTTTTCTCCTACTGAAACAAGACAAGAAAACAAGTCGCAAAGAGGGTATGTCATTCCGCTACAGTTGATGAGGGAGGCAGAGCTAAGTTGACTGTAGCGCTCTCCATTTCTCAGATTCTAAGATCTTCATTTAAGTTTAAAAAATAATAATAATGAGACAAATGAAGAGTTGAGATTGGAAGGTCTGCAAGGTTGCAAAGCAGACAGGAGTAAATGTCATTTTCTGATGCTGCAGTCTGACACATACAAGCAAGGGAACACGGGGTCCCTTTGGATTAGCCTAGATGCAACCTCTGTGAGGGAAGATCATCACTGTCTGACACTGGAAAAATAAACCTTAACGTGCTTTTAAAATTAAAAAAAAATTATTGAAGTACAGTTGATATACAGTATTAGTTTTGGATGTGCAACAAAGAGATTCAGTATTTTTGCAAATTATACTTCATTATAGGTTCACCGTAGGCTTCCCTGGTGGTTCAGTGGTAAAGAATCTGCCTGCCAAGCAGGAAATGCCTAGGTCAGAAATATATCCTGCAGGAGGAAATGGCAACCCACTCCAGTATTCTTGCCTAGGAAATCCCATGGTCAGAGGAGCCTGGCAGTCTTTACAGTCCACGTGGTTGCAAAGAATTGGACACGACTTAGCAACTAAAACCAAAATATAGGTTATTACCAAATAATGACATTTCCTGTGTTTTAAAGTATATTCATATTGCTTATCCATTTAATACATTAAAAAATATATCTGTTAATCCCATACCCCTAATTTGTCCCTCTCTCCCTTTCATCTCCCCCTTGTTAACCACAAATTTGTCTTCTAAATCTGCGAGTCTGTTTTTGTTTTATGTATACATTCATTTGGTCATTTTATTTAATTTTTTTGGATTCCACATATAAGTTATATAGTATTTATCTTTGACTGACTTCACTAAGCATAATACGTTCTAGATTCAACCACATTGCTGCAAGTGGCAAGATTTCATTCTTTTTTATAGCTGAGCAATAGTCTATGATATATATATATATATATATAATTAAGAAAATATGTATATGTCACATCATCTTAATTACATTGTTTGTTGATGAGCACTTGAGTTGCTTCTGTGTCTTGGCTACTTGGCTATGTATCTTTTTGAATTAGCATTTTCATTTTTTTCCATTAATATGTACCCAGGAGTGGAATTTCTGGATCATATTGTAATTCTATTTTTAGTTTTTTGAGGAACTTCCATGCTGTTTCCCATAGTGGCTGCCCCAATTTGCATTCCCACCAATAGTGCACAAGGGTATCCTTTTCTTCATATCCTCTCCAGTCCTTGTTATTTGTACTTTTTATGATGGCCAGTCTGAAATGTATGAGGTGATATATCATTGTTTTGATTTGCATTTCTCTAATAATTAGTGATATGGAGCATCTTTTCACGTGCCTGTTAGCCATCTTTATATCTTATTTAGAAAAATGTCTATTCGGGTCTTCTGCCCATATTTGGATTGGGTTACTTTTTGTTATTGTTATTGAGTTGTTTGAGCTGTTTGTACATTATAGATATTAATTCCTTGTCTGTAATATCATTTACAAATATTTTCTCCCATTCTATAGATTGTCTTTTCATATTGTACATGGTTTCCTTTGCTAAGCAAAAGTTTTTAAGTAGGTTCTATTTGCTTATTTTGGCTTTGATTTTTTTTTTTTTGCCTTCAAAGACTGATTCCCCCAAAAATATCACTACAATTTATATCAGAGTGTTTTGCTTATGTTATCTTCTAGATGTTTTAAGGATTCAAGTCTTACTTTTAGGTCTTTATCCATTATGAGTTTATTTTTATATATGATGTGGGTAAATGTTCTAACCTCACTTTTTTTCCTTAACACAAAGCTGTCCAGCTTTCCTAGCACCACTTACTGAAGAGACTGTCTTTTCTCCATTGTATATTCTTGCCTCTTTTGTCATAGATTAATTGGACATAAATGTGAGGATTTATTTTGGGCTCTCTATTTTGTTCTGTTGACCTATGTGTCTATTTTTGTGCCAGTATCATGTTATTTGGGAGAAGGAAATGGCAACCCACTCCAATATTCTTGCCTGGAGAATCCCATGGACAGAGGAGCCTGGCGGGCTATCGTCCACTGGGTTGTAAGAGTCAGACACAACTTAGCGACTAAACCACCACCATCATGTTATTTGATAACTATAGTCTGAAGTCTGATAGGGTTATACTTCCAGGTTTATACTTTCCAATCTCTTTTCTTAAGACTACTTTGGTAATTCAAGGTCTTTTGTGGTTCCACGTGAATTATTAGGATTATTTGCCAGGGGTGCTTTAAGCACCAGCACCAAGTCCTTTAACATTTATCCATCTTCAGAAGCCAAGTGAGTTGTTTTCGTCACTTGGTGTGTCCTACGCTTTGCAACCCATGGACTGTAGTCTGCCAGGCTCCTCTGTCCATGAAATTCTCCAGGCAAGAATACTAGAGTGGGTTGCCATGACCTTCTCCATGGGATCTTCACGACGTAGGGATCAAACCTGCGTCTCTTGCATTGCAGGCAGATTCTTTACCGTCTGAACCACTAAGACAAAATAATAAAGACTATTGAGCTTCAGAAGTCAACTGGAGTTGTGTGAGATTCCTTGGACCTGCCAATGAAAAGCTGTTCTTAATCCGAATGATTACATAAGGATGCCCAAGGGACTCTGAGATGCTGCAGTCAATAGCTTCAAGTGTCTTGCAGAAGCTTTCTCACCAGCATGGAGTTATTAATGTTATGCAGTTAAGGTGACTCAATTTCTCTATATCATGGTACCTTCCTTTATTCCTTTCTGAGAGGAGACTTCCTTTTCTGTAACTTAATTCATCCCCAATTCTTTCTGTACTAAAAAACTAGTCCAATATGTTTCCGTTCCAAATCAACACATATTTTTTTTCAAGTCTGAGAATGCACTGAATTTCCTAAAACTGAGTGGGAAATTACCTAATCTTTGGAACCACCACTCTTGATAGATGAGTTACAGTGAGAAAAATAACAATCTCAAAATTGTTATTTTGCCTACCAGATGGCATTCTGAGAAATGGGTAAGAATCGCTAAACTGAATTCTCATGGAGAGCAAATATGTATCCTAGAGCATGGGCTATAACACAGATAGACCTGAATTTATTACAAAATATATAGCTTTCAACAAGCAATTGAGTGTCTTTTGGCCTCAGTTTCCTCATCTGTAAAATGGATATCATAATAACAATAATACCTGCTTCATAGGATAAATGGGCTTCCCTAGTGACTCAGGGGTAAAGAATCCATCTGCAATGCAGGAACCCAGGAGACATGGATTCAATCCCTGGTTGGGAAGATCCCCTGAACGAGGTCATGGCAACCCACTCTGGTATTCTTGCTGGAGAATCCCATGGGCAGAGGAGCCTGGCAGGTTACAGTTCATGGGGTCGCAAAGAGTTGGACACAACTGAAGTGACTAAGCATGCACACATGCATAGCATAAACGAGATGATAAGTGGAGACTGTGGATATAAAGCAGTGAGAGAAAGTAGCTATCACAGTGTAATCATTCATTCTTCCTGAGGAGGTCAGGTGGGGAAGGAGTAGAAGTATTAATAGCTCCATTTTACAGGGGCGGAGGGCAGGTGTTAGAGATAAGTGATTTCCATCAACCAGCCAATTTAGTTCCAGATCAGGAGCAAGAGCTCACATCTCCAGATTCTTTAGCCTTTTTATTTGGCTTGGAGACAAAACTTGAATGAGGCTTTATCCTCCTGCTAATGACAGCCCCCTCCCAAGTCCCCAAGGGCCCAACTCAACTGCTTTTCAGCTCTGAAACCAGATCACATTTCCCATTTCCATTTTCTAAGTATCCATGGAGACTGTTGTTATTTTTGCAGGGAATTAGCAAGATCTGATTTTAAACAGTTCTGCTGTGATGGAAAGGACAATGGCTGAAGGACTTGGGAGCCTGGGTTTTCTTTTGAGACGCAGCGTAGCAGAGTGTCTAGAAGCTCGGATTTGGCCTCATGCCATATGTCCTATTTTTTTCCCAAGATAGCTTACGGTATGGATGTATCCCCAAAGTAATTCTTATTAGCACCTTTTTTAATTCTTAAAACTGTCCCAGTTGGGGCTTTAAAATGTGTAGTCAGTCTAACTCTAGAGTCAAGACTGTCTAGACTCAAATCCCATACTGACTATATACCATTTTTATAGCAAGTCACTCCATTCTGCCTCAGTTTCCTCTGATGTAAAAAGGAGATAATGATAATAAAAGGATCTACCCTTGGGATTGGGAGATTTCAATGTGTTAATACCTATAAAATGCTCAGAATAGTACCTGTCGCATACTGGATGCTATGTCAGGGCGAGCTATTATTAATCTCTTACTAGCAAAACCGGTGGACACCTAGCCCCATTTAAAAATGTGTTAAATGAGAATTATGACATCTGGCCTCCTCATTTTACAGAGTTCGTCTGGAGATCAGAGGAAATACTGTAATTAAAACATATTAAGCCATTTATGATTTAAAGCATTATTGTTATTCTGGGAATATGACTAATACAAGAGTCGGTGAAGTATGGAAGAAAAAGCACCAAACGTCATCACGTCATCAGAGCTATAGCTCCATTTTCCTTTTCTTTTTCCAAATTACTCTTTACATTTTAAAATGACTGGACATTTAAAAATTCAATTCATCTCCATATCTCACTCTTGTACCTCTCTCATCCCCTAGACAATCTTGCCACTGTCTTAATCTTTTTATAGGTATGTATTATTGCAAAATAAATAGTTGTAGCTTTGTGTTTTTATGTGAATTGGCTTTATATGTGGATTTATTTCTTAGTATTTTCACTAAACACTATTCTTGAGGTTCAGCCATGTTTTCATCTGAATGTGTAATGTTTTGCATACTGTGATTTCTTAATATCCTATGGTGTGTGCCACGTTTTATCAGTGATGGACTCTGTGGTACTGTTAGATGATGGTTAGCATTTTTTAGTATACCTTATTTTTAAATTAAGGTATACATGTTTTTAAACACAATGCTATTGCACACTACAGTTCAGTGTAAACATAACTTTTATATGTACTGGGAAACCAAAAAATTCATGTGATTCACTTTCCTGATATATTTACTTTATTGCAGTGATCTGGAACCAAACCCGCAATATCTCTGAGACATACCATGTATAAATACCTTTTCAATTTTAAATAATATGAAAATCTTTATCTTTCCTGTCATTTGCAAGTAAATTTGTCCATAATGTCCTTTGTTGAAAAGAGATCTTTATTTTTGCTCATGAAATCTTTTCCTACCTTGAGATTACAAACACGTTTCACTTTGTTCCCTGACGTTTGATGTTTTAACTTTCACATTTAAATGCTTTATTCATCTGAAACCTCTTTAGGTAGGGATCCTGTTTTATTTTTCTCCAAATGGTGAAGTACATTCCTGTACTCCTTCTACTAAACAATCTGGCCTTTCTTCCACAGAACTTCGATGCCTTTCTATGCCATATATGATGCTCCATACACACATGGGTCTGACTCTTGCCTCTCTGGATGTCTCATAGATCTATTGGTCCATTTTTTAACAATTCCAAACTGTGTTTTATTATTATCACCCTGTGATGCATCTCAATGACTGGCAAGGCAATCCTTCCCTTATATTCTATCCTGGAATGTGAAGTCAAGCAGGTCTTAGAAAGCATCACTATGAACAAAGCTAGTGGAGGTGATGGAATTCTAGTTGAGCTATTTCAAATCCTGAAAGATGATGCTGTGAAAGTGCTTCACTCAATATGCCAGCAAATTTGGAAAACTCAGCAGTTGCCACAGGACTGGAAAAGGTAAGTTTTCATTCCAATCCCAAAGAAAGGCAATGCCAAAGAATGCTCAAACTACCACACAGTTGCACTCATCTCACATGCTAGTAAAGTAATGCTCAAAATTCTCCAAGCCAGGCTTCAGCAATACGTGAACCATGAACTTCCAGATGTTCAAGCTGGTTTTAGAAAAGGCAGAGGAACCAGAGATCAAATTGCCAACATCCGTTGGATCATCGAAAAAGCAAGAGAGTTCCAGAAAAGCAGCTATTTCTGCTTTATTGACTATGCCAAAGCCTTTGACTGTGTGGATCACAATAAACTATGGAAGATTCTGAAGAGATGGGAATATCAGACCACCTGACCTGCCTCTTGAGAAACCTGTATGCAGGCCAGGAAGCAACAGTTAGAACTGAACATGGAACAACAGACTGGTTCCAAATAGGAAAAGGAGTACATCAAGGCTACATATTGTCACCCTGCTTATTTAGCTTATATGCAGAGTACATCATGAGAAACACTAGGCTAGAAGAAGCACAAGCTGGAATCAAGATTGCTAGGGAAATATCAATAACCTCAGATATTCAGATGATACCACCCTTATGGCAGAAAGTGAAGAGGAACTAAAAGCCTCTTGATGAAAGTGAAAGAGGAGAGTGAAAAAGTTGGCTGAAAGCTCAACATTCAGAAAATGAAGATCATGGCATCCGGTCCCACCACTTCATGGGAAATAGATGGGGAAACAGTGTCAGACTTTATTTTTCTGGGCTCCTAAATCACTGCAGATGGTGACTGTAGCCATGAAATTAAAAGACGCTTACTCCTTGGAAGGAAAGTTATGACCAACCTAGATAGCATGTTAAAAAGCAGAGACATTACTTGCCAACAAAGGTCCATTTAGTCAAGGCTATGGTTTTTCCAGTGGTCATGTATGGATATGAGAGTTGGACTTTGGTCATGTATGGATGTGAGAGTTGCACTGTAAAGAATGCTGAGTGCTGAAGAATTGATGCTTTTGAACTGTGGTGTTGGAGAAGACTCTTGAGAGTCCCTTGGACTGCAAGGAGATCCAACCAGTCCATTCTAAAGGAGATCAGTCCTGGGTGTTCTTTGGAAGGAATGATGCTAAAGCTGAAACTCCGGTCCTTTGGCCACCTCATGCAAAGAGTTGACTCATTGGAAAAGACCCTGATGCTGGGAGGGATTGCGGGCAGGAGGAGAAGGGGACAACAGAGGATAAGATGGTTGGATGGCATCACTGACTCGATGGGCATGAGTTTGAGTAAACTCCGGGAGTTGGTGATGGACAGGGAGGCCTGGCGTGCTGTGATTCATGGGGTTGCAAAGGATCGGACATGACTGAGCAACTGAACTGAACTGAAAGTTGACTTAGTGGATCTCTCTTCCTCCAAAGACATTTTAAAAACCATTTTTTGAGACTTCCTTGCCAGTCCAGTGGTAAAGACACCATGCTTTCAGGGCAGGGACTCAGGTTCAGTCCTGCTTGGGGAACTAAGGTCCTGCATGCCATACTGTGTGGCCAAAGCAAATGAACAAAACGATTCAATGTCCACCAAAAGCCCAACTGGTATCTGATCACATTAAATGTATGGATTAAGCTGGGAATAATTGTTACCATTATAATCTCAAAACACCCACTGAAGAGTGTAAAATATCTCAAATCACCACATATTCAGGTCAGGTTTTATGTTTTTCTATAGCATTTTAAATGTTTCTCCATGGAAGTCACATGTATTCCAGGTTCATTTATAGATACCTATAATTTTTGTTGCTTTGGAGCATGTAACAATTCGACTGAGACTTGGGTTCTAATGTTACTCTGTCACTGATTATGGTCTATGAGTTTAGGCAAGCCATTCCACTGCTCCCTGGTGCCAGTTTCCTTATTTATTAAGAGATCAAATTGCAGTTGATGGTTCCTATGCTTATCACAGATAACAATAACAATGATCAACCCAGATTAAAATCTCAAAATGTTAAAGTTTGGAGGAAAAAAATGCCAAAACGTGTCAGCGTTTGCAGAGAGAGGTGATTACGTGTACAGTGGTTAGCATGCCTGGGACACAGTTGTACTCAATATATGTTAACAACTACTGTTATCATGCCTACTTAAACCTGAAGAAGCAGACACTCTTGAGAGGTGAAGTGACTTTCCCAGCTAATAGGTGGCTGGTTTGGGACATAACACATGCTAAAATCTTCAGGTGAAACTCCTTGCAAGCAGTGATATATCCTGCCTTGATCAGCTCCTACAGCCTCCAGAGATTTGCGTGACCAGCTCAGAAATGCCTGTCAATGTACTGGTTATCTTGCCTGCTGGAGCTCACACCAGGCTCCCAAACACAAGAGGCCATGAACAACATCCAGGACTTCACTGTGTGCACATCTAGAATTGCCATCAGGTCTGGCTGCATGCATTTGCTCTTGTAGAACATCACTTTTCCTAGAAGTCCAATGTGTTCCTGGATGCCGCTGGCTGATAGTGGAGTCAGATAACAGCCTGGGACGGCAGCCGACATTCACAGGACAGGAAGTGGGTGCCATCAAGCCAGCTGGGTGAGAATCAATGTCTCTCTCAGATTGCACATAAAGATTAAGGTGGGGATGATGGAAATCTCTAGAAAAGTGATGTTTCTCTCCCCAGCAGCCAGGGAAGGTAGCCTTGAAGCCCATGAAGGCCCAGCCTGTAGCCAGATATGAGGAGAGAATGTGAAGAGAATCTCCTGATGAGTTTTTCTGCTTCTGGGTTGTAGCCCATTTATCAAGACCCTTCCAACTGCAAATGACAGGAACCCAACTCAAACCAACTTAATAAGGACTAGCTTAAACTGGGTTGAATAAAAACAGAAATGTTATTAGCTTAAGTAACCCTTAGATAGATTTAATAGAGTCAGATCCAGAATGTTAGAATTATTTCATCAGTCTTTCTCTCCCCTCTTCCCCTCACACCCCTCTTCCCTCCATCTCTCTACCCTACCCAGCTCTTCAGGTAAGCTCTCTCTGAAAGAGGGAAATATGGCTACTGGTAGCCCAAAGTTTATTTCTTCCTTAGGATGTAGTCCCTCATTCAGCATCCATATCAGTTCCTATAAGGATTCTGGATCTGTTTGGGTCAGGGGAGCATGGGCAGAAAATAGAGAGCCGTTGTTGTTTAGTTGGTGTGTCCAGATTTTTATGACCCCATGGGCTGCAGCATGCCTTCCCTGTCCTCCACTGTCTCCTGGAGTTTATTCAAATTCATGTCCATTGAGTCACTGATGCTGTCTAACCACCTCATCCTCTGTCACTGTCTTCTCCTTTTGCCCTCAATCTTTCCCAGCATCAAGGTCTTTTCCAAAGAGTTGGCTCTTCGCATCAGGTGGCCAAAGTACTGGAGCTTCAGCTTCAACATCAGTCCTTCCAATGAATATTCAGGGTTGATTTCCTTCAGGATTGACTGGTTTGATCTCCTTGCTGTCCAAGGAACTCTCAAGACTCTTCTCCAGCACTACAGTTCGAAAGCATCAATTGTTTGGTGGTCAGTCTTCTTTATGGTCCAACTCTCACATCTGTACATGATTACTGGAAAAACCATAACTTTGACTATATTGACCTTGTCAGCAAAGTGACACCTTTGCTTTCTAATACACAGTCCAGGTTTTTCATAGCTTTTCTTCTAAGGAGCAAGGGTTTTTAATTTCATGGCTGCAGTCACCATCTTCAGTGATTCTGGAGCCCAAGAAAATAAAATCTGTTACTGTTTCCATTGTTTCCCTATCTATTTGTCATAAGTGATGGGACTGGATGCCATGATGTTAATTTTTTGAATGTTGAGTTTTAAGCCAGCTTTTTCTCTCTCCACTTTTGTCCTCATCAAGAGACTCTTTAGTTCCTTTTTGCTTTCTGCCATTAGGGTGGTGTCATCTGCCTATCTGAGGTTATTGACATTTCTCCCAGCAACCTTGATTCCAGCTTGTGCTTCTTCCAGCCCAGCGTTTCCCATGATGTGCTCTGCATGGAAGTTAAATAATCATGGTGACAATGCATAGCCTTGATGTACTTCTTTCCTGATTTGGAACCAGTCTGTTGTTCCATGTCTGCTTCTAATTATTACTTCTTGAACTGGAGCATACAGGTTTCTCAGGAGACAGGTGAAGTGATTTGGTATTCCCATCTTTTAAAGAATTTTCCACATCATTTTGTATCTTTCTCCTTACCTTCTCAAACTCTGGGAACAAGAGCTCTGTGCCTTGGCGGGATTGACAGCTGGTGAACTCAGGTGGTACTGGTGACCTCCATGCTTCAGTAATTGTATGCTCTTCTAACTCACTAGCATTGGTGTCTTTATTTCGGACTGTAACCTTTTGTGTGAATCCTTATACCAGCAAAAAGCCATGTTCATTTTTTTAAATTCAACAGCTATTTATTAGGGACCTACCAGGTGTCGAGCACCTCCTTCCTGAGTAGTTTGCCAAGAGTAGCCCTTGCCTTCTTCTTGGCAGCCAGGGCTTCCCATAGGCTCAGCCATGCCCTGCATTACTCCAGAAATATGAGTCACACAGTTAGTGAAGGCTATGGTATGTCCTGGGCATTGTGCATCACAGCAGCCCTGCTGGCAGCTCTCACTGTTCAATTTCTAGTGAATAAGAGATAATTAAAAACCATTGAATACATCAATTTAAAACTTAGGCTTTGGTTCCAAATCCAGCTCAGCCAGTTGCCTGTAATACCATTCAGGGCTTTCAGCTTCTTTTTCTCACTTGGAAAACAAGAATCTTGGAGCCTCTGAGGATTATTGGGAGGATTAAATAAAATAACGTGTATGCAAGGAGCTCTAAGCACCATACTTGGCACCCAGAAAGGACTTGATAAATGTTGGCAATTATGACCTTCATGATTGATATACATTTGACAAAATTAATATGCTGGGGGTCTTTCGTGGTCATAAGTAATTCAAGACAGCAGTATAATCATCTCCTTTGATAGAATGAGCCTGTCTGTTCACTGCTGCATCTGTAGGTTAGCCCAGGGTCATATGGATAATGTTTGTTGAGTGAATTTATCATATCTTCTGTTTTCATAGTTGTTTACACATTTCATCACACCTGGACTTGAATTCAGTTCTAGAGGTAGTTGTGACAGAGAGAAAACAAGAAGAGCCTAATGCTGATGGAGCTATTGCTAGACTTTGGCCCTGTGCTTTATAAGCATGGTATCATGTAACATTCAATACAGCCTTTGAGCCCCATATTACACATAAGACTGAGGCTCCAAGAGGCTATTACATGCTCAAGATCCCCCAGCTAGCAAGTGGCTGAACTAGCTTATGATGGAATAGGCATAGTATTCACGATTCAGTAAATACTCATTCAATTCTAACTGCATGGCAGCCAGAGCTAAGAACTGGGGTTCAGAGGGTAGAGAACAGATATCTTCTTAGGGTATAGGCAAACAGCTCATTTTTATTCATCAGGTTGTTCTGCTCTAGCTTTATATGGAAACATTTCCCGCTCAAACCTGAAAATGAAAAACAAAAAAAGCAGCAGCAGCAGCTTGTGCTCTTTGTACAACATCTGGGGGTCCATGAGTGAAACCAGCATCATGATTATACAGTGGAGGAAATCCCAAACAAATGAGGCATTTCGGCCCAGACCACAAAGTGTGTTATGACACGATCAAGGCTAAGGCAAGGGGCCCTGACTCAGAGCAGAGGAGTAGAGAGGTGAGTAAAAGCACAGGCACTGGGAACAGACTGGCTGGGTTTGAGATCTGCCTCCACTTAGAAGCTTGAATGAGTCATTAAATCAGTTGGAAACTTAGTTTCCTCATATGTAAAGTGGGACAATAGAAGAAAGTAATTGACAGCCTGGATGAATCTTACACGCACTGCGGTAAGTGAAAGAAGCCAGAACAAAAAGCTACATACTAATGATTCCATTTATAAGACATTTTGGAAAACAACAAAAAATAGAACAGTAGATGCTTGGGGGATGAGGGGTCAGGACTGACCATTAAGGGACATAGACTCACTCTTTGGAGTAATGGAAATACTTGATATTTTATGGTGTGGCTATGTCCATGTATATGTTTGTTGAAAATCATCAAATGATACACCTAAAATGTGACCCCTACTGTATCTGAATTATAGCTCTATAAAACTGACTTAAGAAAAATAAATAGTTCATGAGTTCTTGTGTGTGCATTCGTGCTAAGTCGCTTCCCTCATGCTCCACTCTTTGCAACCCTATGGACCGTAGCCCTGGCTCCTCTGTCCATGGGATTCTCTAGGCAAGAATACTGAATTAAGTTGCCTTTCTCTTCTCCAGGGGATCGTCCCGACCCAGGGATCAAACCTGCATCTCTATATGTCTCCTGCATTGGCAGGCAGGTTCTTTACCACCAGGGCCACTTGGGAAGCCTTCATGGGTTCTTATTACCATTAAGTTAACTAATAAGGCACTTGGAACATCACCTAGGAGACAGTCAGCCCAGATGAGCGTTTGCTCTTCTTGCCAAGTCAGCTCATTCAAGTGTGCACATTTCTGAAAACCAAAAAGGATTCTGCAAAACTCTGGATTAAAAAGGAAATTTCTTCATGCATTCCTAAATTTTTATATTTATCATTTAATGGAAGATGATGCAGGAAATGTTAAATTCACTGAAATAATTGCAAATCGTCTAATGTACCCTGACAAGACCAGCTCATATCAAAGTGAAAGATAGAGACAGGTAATGGGTTAAAATGGCAACTTAACCTATGGTATCTTCATGTCCAACTCTTTGTGACCCCATGGACTTTAGCCCATCAGGCTCCTCTTCCTCTGTCCATGGGATTCTCCAAGCAAGAATACTGGAGTACACTGCCATTCCTTTGTCCGGGGTATCTTTCCAACCCAGGGATCAAACCTAGGTCTTCTGCATTGCAGGCAGATTCTTTACTGTCTGAGCCACCAGGAAACCCATAATATCTTCTCGCTGTGCATAAATATATACTTATTTTAAGACAGTGGAAAAAAAAAAACGACTTGGGCCACTCAAATATGCAGACTATTCTCTCCCTTTTCCTAGAATCAACCTAAAGTTGCTTGATTTATGACATTTTGGAGATTGTTTTTGTCTCCAAACTTTGATGTTAGCTATTCCAGGTACATAAATCTAACCCAGACACCATAGTGGAATGGGCTTGGACGGTTGCCCTGTTCAGGAACAATTGTTCTACAGCCTCATATGTTTGAGCTTTAGGGACACGAGGTTGAATCCTACTTCTTCCACCAACCTCTGACCAGAGGCAAGATTCCTATGTCCCCAAGCTTTAGTTTTTTCATCTGTCAATTCAAGAAGTAAGACTAGTTCAGTTCAGTTCAGTCGCTCAGTCATGTCCAACTCTTTGCGACCCCATGATAATATGCTAAACCTTTCACATCCCAACTTCTAGAATTCAGCGAACCCTTGGGATGAAAAGGCAGACATGTTTTGATCAACATTCAATATCTACCAGGTATAAACATTCTCTAGGCCAGAATTTCTTATGCATAAAATGGGATAGTAATATCTACTTCAACAGGCTTTTGTTAAGTGAATGAAACTTTGTGTGTAAAAGCTCCTTATAGTTTCTGATCCAAAGATTTAATCTTCTTTCCTCTCTCTTCTATTCTTTCTTTTTCCCTCCCTCTCTATTAGCGTAATGGGGCTTCCCTGGTAGTTCAACTAGAAAAGAATCCACCTGCAATGCTGGAGACCCCAGTCCAATCCACTGGTGGGGAAGATCCCCTGGAGAAAGGAACGGCTAGCCACTCCAGTATTCTGGCCTGGAGAATTCCATGGACAGAGGAGCCTGGCAGGCTATAGTCCATGAAGTTGCAAGGAGTCAGACACAACTGAATGATTTTCACACATATTAGTAGAACAGATTTCTACAGAATTTTAAGAACTCACATTCTTGCTCCCTTTACTTAGAAAGCACATGTGGTCTTGAACCTGTATATTTGTCTGTCACAAGTACATCAGCATGGTAAAAGTACTGGCTATTCATTAGAAGAAAGTTTAAATAAATTTATAATTATTACAAAGATGAAATAGCTCAGAATGCTAAAACTGATCTCTTGCTTTTTCAGATCTATCAGAAGATCGAAATGTTCTTCAGTGGGTAAAATTATCATTTACTTCACTCATTCATTGATTCATTTGACAGTCAAATTTTGACCCATTCTATGTGCCAAGCATAGTGCTAAGTCATACAGATACAATATGAATCAGATGTTGTCATTAAGCTAAAAAAATCATCCAGGTAACTGGAAGAAGGCACAGGGGTTATGAGAGAAGTCCATTCAGGGTACATTAGAGGTCCAAAGAAGGATGTGGTGGATTCTTCCAGGGGGTGGTCAGGAAGGCTGCACAGAGGAGTGGAGGCTGGACTTGAATCATAAAAGATGAGGAGGTATTCACCAGGTAGAAGCGGTAAAGAAGGGACCTGCATGCAGAAGGAGCCGTGTGTGCAATGACCCGGGTACGCACAGTAGTCCTGAATAATCTGGAAACACAAGTGGGTCAGGGTGGTAGGAGTGGAGGGTACAGTGTGGAGGATCCAGCGAGAGAAGGAGCTGAAAGTCCTAGACATGTTTTCTTTAAGCCAACACAGATCTGCTCAAAAGGGAGGACATCAGATGCTGCACAATTGTTGATGATAACAGAAGAGAAACTCAACGATGGCCCAACTCAACTGCCAACCACTGACCTTGACAGGTCATAGCTCTGTTGCATGTGAAGAATCTGGACATGGTTTTCCAGGCACTCCACACCAATTAGATTGATTTCTTTCTGTGTCAGATCATCGTTGTTAGAGACAGCAACAGGTGGAAGCCATTTGTTCGAATTCCAACACTTTGGTGGAGTTTTTCTTAAAAATGGGGTCATATTTTTTACTCTCTGCTAGTTGCGCAAGTGGAAGGATAGAAGTTACAGATTAAAAAATAGATTTTTTTAAACAAGGCAATGATCCACAATGTTCTGGTGAGATGAGGTGAATTGTCAATAAGGAAACCAAAAGTCGTCTAACACCTAAACTGTACTAGCTGCTTTCTAACTTTGTCAACACTCTGCATACTCCAAAACATACTCATCCCACTTGACGGCCTTGCCTCTGAAGGGTCTTCTCGTAGAACCTTGGGTATGTCTTAGCATTTGGCTTCTAAGGAGCAAAACTAAAAGGAAGGTAATGAGAAGAAACTGATCTCCTTCTCTTCTTACATAGTGAGGCCACTGACAAATACCCCCGGCTCTGGGTTGAGATTTAAGTGAGGAATAAAGTCTGGGCTTTGGAGCTAATGAAGGAGCAGTGCTAGACTATCCTCAATGTATAAAACTAAGAGAAGCACCTTGGATGTTTTGACTCGTATTCTTTCATGGAAAGAAGGAGGAAAAAAAAAAACTTACAGATACAGCAACGTGCGGGAACAAACGTAGACAGGAAGGAAAGAGCAAAAACCAAAGCGTCGTCTCTCTCAAAACCCATCAGCTCTCTCCCATGTTACAAAAAATTCTTCCCCCATTAAATGTCTGCATTGCTTTCTTGTTCTTGCCTTTGCTCTTTCATTCCTCCTTATAATCCTTTCTTCCATTATGCCTGCCCTTCATTTCCTCCCCCAACTCTTTTTTTAAATCTCTTGCTGTTGCTTCTGTCCTGTCAGTCTCTTTTTAAAGTTCACATTGAAATACCAGAGTTAATCCCTGAGAAGCAGCTCTGTTTCCCCTGCCACCGCGTTGCACAACTTGTGGTGTGGCTTTGCGCCACCATCGCCAATGCAGCGAGATTTTACGTGGCCAAGGAACACCTTGTACAATGCCACTTTTTATCAAAACCAAATAGCATAACAATGCATACAGGGCTCCGTTCACATCAACCTCATAAGATTTCACTATGATAAAAACAATGAGGTTGAAATAGAAAATCCATCTTTGTTTGAAAAGAAATAGCTCTGGTGCCTCTCCCAGGCCCCCCTCAGAAGCCCCCCCGCTGCTCCTTCATTCTCTCTCCTCCCCACCCTCTTGTCATTAAGTGCTTCTTTTGGCCTCCAACTGTTCAGGTTTCACCAGTCTGGTGACCTATTAGGATGAGGTTGCACCATACTGGGGTGGGGCTGGAGGAGGGAGGGAGGGAAAAGGCTTAAGCTGAAAGTCCCACTGAAGCTGGGTTTTACTCCCCGACTATCATGGTCCTCATAATCCTGGCTGGGCAGGAAGATCTTAGGGATGAGTATTCTCGCTGTGGAGATCAGAATGAAGAGCGAGCGAGGAGCATCTCCAGATGTAAGTAAGTTACAGCTGCTAGTTCAAGAGATGCCTGGCCTTGCTTGTCAGCTTAAAGATGTCCTTAGCCAAAGAACTCAGAGGAGAGGAACAGGCGTCAAGAAGACACTGACTGGACAGCCCACGATCAATGACAGAAGCCATGTTGTCATGGTGTAGACATGTCACAGGCTTGGGGTTAGGGAGGCATGGTGAAGGATGCCCTTTCCCCTTCATGACCCCCTTTCTAACAACAAGGCTAAAAGGACTGAGACCTCTCCTTGTCTTGACACAATCCTAACCTTAAGAGTCATAGGATCCCCAACAGGAAGGTTTTATTCTCTCTCCCTGAGCATGGAAGCAAGACCTTCAATACTTGGTAGGTAGGAGAATGGATGGAAACAGAGGTGACTTGCTAAAGCCAATGAGAAGGATAATTCCTCAGTTGGAAAGTCCTCACTCTCCCTCCTACAACATAGACTCAAGATTGAGCCTTCATCCTATCTAGTTTGTGGACATCATGCATTCATTTACTCATTCATTTATGTCAGAAATAGTCATTAGATTTCTACTGTACATTAGCAGGGTTCTAAGGCTCTGGGGGGTAATGAAATTTACACAAGACAAAGTCCTTGTTTTCACACAGAGGAAAAGGCATAAAATAAATATATAAGTATGATAAAAACATAAATTCAGCTAGTGATAAGTGCTATGAAGTCCTTTTTTCTCTCAAAAACAAGATATGGGAAATCAATGAGCATAGGAAATAGGCGGCCACTTTAAATTTAGATGGACAGGTTGGCTTCTCTGAAGAGGCAACATTGAAATGAGACCCATGTGGGGAGAAAGAGGCAGGGGAAGAGCATCTCAGACATAGGGAAACAGCAGGTGCAAAGGCTCAGAGGTAGGTGCAGGTCTGGCAAGTTGGAGAAATGCAAAAAGTCTCATTGAGTCTGGAATGAGGGACAGGTATATGGAGGGTGCACCAAGAGGTCATGGAGGCAGGGCCCACCTCCAGCTGACTTCCTGCTGCCTCTCTCCCCCAGCTATAAGTGCCTGCTGCTGCTGCTGCTAAGTCACTTCAGTCGTATCCGACTCTGTGCGACCCCATAGACGGCAGCCCATAGGCTCCCCCGTCCCTGGGATTCTCCAGTAAGAACACTGGAGTGGGTTGCCATTTCCTTCTCCAATGCATGAAAGTGAAAAGTGAAAGTGAAGTCGCTTAGTCGTGTCTGACTCTTTGCGACTCCATGGGCTGCAGCCTACCAGGCTCCTCCGTCCATGGGATTTCCCAGGCAGGAGTACTGGAGTGGGGTGCCATTGCCTGGGTACATCCAATTCAAGACTATCTGGGGCTGGATTGGAAAGTGATTCCTGCTGTGAGAGGGACCTTTGAGAGCTCCACATGGCCTCCCCAGGAGAAAGCCAGCTCTCCACCTCCCCACTGCAGCCCCAAACACAGAGATTAGTGAAAGATTCTCTGAGTGTCAGCCCTTGGGTGTAAGACTTAAACTCTTAATTCCAAACCATTACAACATGGGTATCCGATTGCTGCTGATGACTTCAAATGGTTTGTTTGTGAGTGCCAGGCATTTTTTGTCAATGAAGGATTTCTTTCCCGGATTTGGTTTTGTGTGAGTCTGATGTTTGCCAAAATTCCAGCTTAATTAAAAACAAGCTAGATGATTGACAGAGTCACTGAAAGTCTCCATGAAAGGATATATGGGTGCTTGTGAGGAAAATAATTAGTGTTAGTGTGGAAAAGAAAGTGTGTGAATTAGAGGGTCAGAAGAGGGAAGCTACTGACAGCGGGAAGTCTGGGTTTAAACCCTCTCCCTGGCCCTTGCAACTTATCATCTTTGGGCCTCAGTTTCCTCATCTGTAAAATGTGAAGAGTGATAGTGCCTTTAGTTGTGGATGATTGAAGGCGTCAGTAATGTGAAGGGCTTAGAATAGTGCCTAGCAAGTTACAAAGAGGCAATGATTGCTTGCTTTTTTGCTATAAGAGCAACATCACTGTGCTCCCAGGTCTGACTTCTCAGTGGCTTGGGTCAACCAGGTATGGCAGTGAGACACCGAGGCTGACGTAAGCTCAGGGCCTTATGTCTGCCTGTTAGTTCTACCTCTTTTTGGAATCATACCACATTCTCAATCCCAAAACATTCATCTCACAGACAAAGGTCTTTGGTCCCAGAAGGGAATAAATAAATTAAAAAATGTAAACAGGGCATCATGAATCCTTTCTTCCACTGGGAAAAACAAAACAAAACAAAACAAAACTCAAGGTCATAGTGGTGAGAGAGAGGTCCTTCTCCTGCACCTGGTCAGGGAGCCCCTGGGCTTGACATAAGGATCCACTGGACAATCAAAAATCTAGTCCCTAGAAAGGTGTGTCTAGGTCTGTGCTTTCAAACTTAAAAAAAAAGTTTTTAAAATAATTGACCTTTGAAAACAAGTGAAATCTCACCAGGAGCCCCAACACATTACACCAAAAAAGTGTTAAAGAGCTGTACCTTCTCAGCCCCTCCTTTCCCTCTGTGACTGTCCCTGAAGCAACTGTTAGAATATTATGTTAAAAAAATACAGGCTTAGCTGTCAAAAGCCTCAAAGAAAAGAAGTTTACATTAACTCCCTCAGTTACTCATCCTCGGGCACTTTTATATTAATTTATTTAATTTTTGAAAATCATTTGTGTACCTAGTTTTTTAAAAGTCAGTCTTAAAATGGAAAACAGCAGTTTCCACTCTATGTCTTCTTGCCCTTGAGTTGTTCTCCCCAAAGGCAATGACTTTTAACCTTTCTACCTGTTTCTTTGGAATTTACCTCTTTATCTTGAAATGACATGCTTATACTGCTGATTCTTGATTTTTTTAATCTCAGACATTTATCTTTTGACTTTCTATGATGAAAGATAAGCATCCAGCTCTTTACAACACTTTTCTTTAGCTCCTCCCATGTCCCTCCACAACACACACACTTGCCCTCCCCTATTCATTCACATAGAACGGCACCAGTTTTTCCTTAATCTAATATCAACTATTTACTTGATCACATCTATAAAAATATTGTTTACAGATGAGTCACATAATGTAGCACAATTATATTTTTTCTCTTGTATACTTCTTCCTATAGTTACCTATTGACTCATCTTTCCTTTCTGGTTTTGTGTTCTCACGTAGAATTTAAAACTTCTCTCAATGAAATCAAAGTCATATAAAGGTTCAATGTTCTTTTGTTGGGAATGCGTCCCTTACAGAGACCCTTGGTCCCCCTCCCCTCTGAACTGGCTCCTTTGTCAGTCTGCCCTGCTGCTAGTATTTCAGTCTTTCGTTTATCATCATCCCAAGAATCCTCTGAATCTTTCCTGTAACTCAAATGGTAAAGAATCTGATTGCAACACAGGAGACCTGGGCTCGATCTCTGGGTCAGGAAGATCCTCTGGAGAAGGAAATGGCAGTCTACTCCAGTATTCTTGCCTGGAGAATCCTATGGACAGAGAAGCCTGGTGGCTACAGTCTGTGGGATCGCAAAGAGTCAGACACAACTAAGTGACTAACACTTCTGTTAGCACAAGAATCCTCTGAACTCCCTTCTCAACTGGATCCCTGGATCCCTGGAGATTCTATGTCTTGATTTACTCCCCCTTTTCAGTGAAACACATCCTCCTATAGCTTCCCAAAGAAATATGCTTGGGAAGTGACTTTTGAGAACATGCATATCTGAAAATATTTTTACTATAAGCTCACACAATTTACAGTTGGCAGATCAATCATTTTCCTTGCTGTACATTTGATGGCACTTGTTAGATCCATGTATTTTGCTCTTTGCCCAAAAGCTGAAGAATAGGTGTGTATTTAACTCCACATATGAGGCATGATCCTCCACCTCTCTTGTGAAAGGATTCCTGGAGACATAAATATCTGACTCTGCGTACATGACACGCCATATGTCGCAAGACAAGGCAAGAGATAATTAACCCTGTCCTTCACCCATTGTCACTAGCAAACACTTGTGGAAAAGTGCCTGCACTGTGCGCCAGGTACTGCGCTCAATGCTGGGACTTGTTTTGGTTTGGGATGATTAATTCGTGTGTATTTATTTTGACAGGTTCACATGGAGGCCTCAGGCCATATAGCAACACTAAGACTTTTCTTTCAAGCTGTTCTCCTCAACTAGGTCAGCTTCCCTTCCTTTAGTCAGCAGACGCCAAACTCAATAGATGAGTCTGCCAAGAGAAGGGCACAGCAGTGAACACTGGGCTCTTGCAGGTGTCACTGGGCAAACAGCATAGAAGACCTATTGTCTAGAGTTGAGGGGCTCTGAAGGCTCAGGAAAAGCTTACCTCACCTGCTCTACAAAGAATGTACCAGAACCTTTGCACTATGCTCCAAGGGAAGTCGGTGGAACTCCCAGAAAACGGCCCACTCCCCGTCGTGAGACCAACTGGAGGGGACCTCACAGCAGGAGACCAGTACAGAAGATAATATCACAGCGTTAGCAAAATGATAACAACGATAATAATTGTTTTTATTTTGCTTATAAAGCCAGAAGGGAAATTCTGCTTTCGTGTGGCTATTTGGGATACTACCCCTGTGCTAGGAACTCAGTAACATTAAGATAGAATGCTCTCGTCTGCTTTGCTCCCCAGAGGCATTTTCCATTATCATTAAGTAAAACTACAAGAAAGGGATCCAACCAAAATAAGAGCCACTGTGCTTAAAAATACATTCCCTTTCTGACCCAACAACATTACTGTAGAATTTATCCCTAGGAAATAATAAATGAGATGAAGTATCACTGTTAGAAACTATGACATAATGAAAGATGTGAGAAAAAATAGAATCTTAAAGATATTTACTGAAATACTGCTAGAAAATTAATACTGTTCAAAATAGCCTACATATTTCCCCAATTAAGGGTAGTGCCTTCACTCAGCGAAATACCATTCACCCATTAAAAATTATGTAAGAGAAACGTGTCCCTTGATGTAGAAAGATATTTATGATATATACTATTTTTATATATGTATATGTACATGAATACATATGTGTGTGTATGTAACTACAAGTATTTCAAAAATATTGATAAAGAATACATCAGCAGTTAAGAGCAGTTATCTCTGGGTTGGTGGAGTAAACGTTGGTTGGGCTTTTTTCTTTCTTTCTTTCGTTTTTGTTTGTTTAGCTCTATTTTCCTCAATGCTTTGCTGTGCAATTAAAAACAAGTCCACCAAAAGGTATTTTGAGTATCTAGGATAAAAAAGAAAGAAAGGCTTCAGCAAGCCAAGGGTAAACCTTGGAAGACGCTTTCCCCAGAGGCACAGTTTCCCACCAGCTTCCTTCCTCTGTGCACGCCTCCCTCCTGCAGTCTATAGTTCAGTCGATAGTTTCTGTAGCACAGGCTTGAGCACACCTGGCTGCAGGTGGCCTGGAGGTTAACTGTCGGCTGTGGCCGCAAGGGTCCCAGCCACCCACGTAAGTTGGTGAGTCAGGGCTTGTTTTGTGCTGTTGCCAAGAAGCATCCAAGCATCAAGCCGGGAGGTCACAGAGAGGTCGTCTCCCATCAAGAGCCCATACAGAGGTGCTGATCTGGTAGACAAAGCCTTTCCTTAGGGCAGATTCTGGAAACCACCCTACAGTCCCGAGCTGCATTTCACACGCCTTCCAATTAGCTTATGGCTTAGGTACAGCCACGCTCACATCCTTGAAACGTGGCACTATCTGCCCCAAATTAACTGCTCATTCTCAGAGCAAGACAATGACCATCACTCTCAGCTAGAGATCACTTACTATGCACCAGACACCTTGCTAAACTTTCTGTACACATTGTTTCCTAGTTGTTGTCGTTCTGCATGCTGGATGTTATTATATCTATTTTCTCAACAGCAGAAATTGAACTCTCTGATTTGTCTGCCCTTCCCATGAAGGAACAGAGCCAGGATTTGAATTAGGTCTGTGGACTTCTCATACAAAAGGCTGCTCTTCTACCATTCTGGCTTTTGGTTGGGAGCCCCCACTCTGGCAGCAAACATATACTGCTTTGTGGGTGACTCTGTTGTTTTCAGTCATGTCGGGAGCTACGTGTCTCTTCCTTTGGGTCCCACGGAGTGCCCAGTAATGGTCTAGAGCGTCGTGGATGAGAGAAACTGAAGTTCCGGGCTAGTGAAATCAGGCTTAGGGACAATCGTAACTTCTAATCTTCCGCCTTGCTCCGTTCTCTGCTCCATCATCTCTCAGCAATCTTGGAGTAGGAGTTGTGCTCCTAAATGCCTGTGGTCATATTAAACATTCTTCCAATGCTTGAGGTCATTCTTGGGCAGCAGCGGAGGAGGGCACCAAGATCTCCTCTGGCTGTTTCCTTATCCACCTGTTCTGCCTTATCACCCATGTTTCTCCACCTCAGTCTTCAAGCCCAAGCTGTCTTTTGTTCTTCATCATTCCCACATTTCAGGCTGCGTCCCCACTGTGTCTGCCAGCTAGATTGCCTGACACTGAGGAGATAATAAGGAGTTGTTGAGTAAGTGAATGCACCATGAGTGGATGCGTGAATGCCTTCCCCCGTCATCTAGTTAAGTCCTGCCCTTCCTCCAAGGTCGGCTCCAGTTCCACCATCTCTGTGAAGGCTTTCCTCCATTGCCCTGGGCCTCAGAACGAACTCTTCACTCAAAATACTTGGAACACATGCAATCATGACACTGGTGTGACTCAGCATGCTCTGTCTCATACATATAAGGTGTTTGTGTGTCCTGCTTTAGTGAATATATGGTGCTATTCATGATTTTGGAGCCAGAGAGACTTGGCTTCCAGTTTCGGTTCCACCTGTGTGACCTGGAAAACTTGGCTTAATCTCCCAGGCTCAGTTTCTTCATCTATTAAAAAGGGACAATGCCCACCTTCTAAACTGTCATGAAAGGAAACCAAGAAGTGCCCTTTCTCAAAATGCCAAAGAGCCAAATGACAAAATAATATGTAGAGCATAATCTTACTCTCTTAAACATAGGCATTTCTTTTTGTAGACTTCCTTGCAAGTGTTTTGTGAGAGAATGTATGTGTAAAGCCTGAAAGAACACACACTGAACTACTAACATATACAGTCAATCCCATCATGACTGAATGGTATAATAGCATTTGTTCATACTATGTAATATAGTATAATAGTTATTGGTGCAAATGCTTATTTCCCTCCCAACAAATAGTAACAATCTGAAGGGCAGAAACTGATTTTACCCATTAGGATGCTAAATTATGCAACGGTAACTTCAAAATCTCAGATGCTGAAATAGCAAGGTTATTTTTTTGCTGCTGTTGCATGTCCATCATGGGCTTGGCTGGCTCTAAACATCAAGATCTCTAAGGGATGCAAGCTGCCAGACCACTGCCATCTTACCAGGTCGCACATGAAGGCAAAAGAGAGAGGGACAAAGTGTTTGCTCAGACTTCTTGGCCACTCTGAACTTTAAGGAGGCACAAAGATGCAATCTTCCCGTGTGTCTGGAAGGAGGTAGCATCCAGAGTATCTATGGAGTAGCCAGCTGATTCACCTGCTGGCAACTTCTCGTCTCTAAACTTGGGATGATGCTTGGCACATTGAGGTCACTTGGGTAGTACAGAAGATAATGCAGTGCAATAGAATTCAGGTGCTCTTTGAGGCTCTGGAGAAAAAATATGAAAATGGATAAGACTGCCAATTTCATAAAAGATTAGTGACAGAAAATATACATGCTCAAGCAATTACAGCGGCTATGGTGACTCACATGCTCTAATAAAATCATCACACCTTAGAAAAGTATATTAGTTTTCCACGGCTGCTATAACAACCCATTTAGCAGCTTAAAATAGCACAAATGTGTTAGTTTACAGTTCTGGGGGTCAGACTTCTAACACAGGTCTCACTAACCTGAAACCAAGGTGCTGGCAGGATGCATTCCTTTCTGGACGATCTTGAATTCATTTCCTGCTTATTCGGTTTGCTGGCAGAATTTAGTTCCTTGGGGTTGTAGGACTGCCGTACCATCTTTTGTTGGCTGTCAGCTGAGGACTCTTTTCAGTTTCTAGAGGCTACTACATTCTTTGGCTCGTAGGCCCCTTCTTCCATCTTCAAAGCCAGCAAAGTGGTGGGTCTAGTCCTTCTTGTTTTTTGTCTCTACATCCCAGTTTCCTGATTTTCTCTTCTATATTTTTTTAAAAAACTTTTTGTCTTGTATTGGAGGATAGCTGGTTAGCAATGTTATGGTAGCTTCAGGTGTACAGCAGAGTGATTCAGCTACACCTGTGTGTGCATGCTCAGTCGCTTCAGCCATGTCTAACTCTGTGTGACCCCATGAAGTGTAGCCTGCCAGGCTCCTCCTTCAGTGCAATTCTCCAGGCAAGAATACTGGAGTGGGTTGCCGGCCCTCCTCCAGGGGATCTTCCCTATCCAGAGATCAAACCAGCGTCTCCTACATCTCCAGCATTGCAGGTAGATTCTTTACCCACCGAGCCACCTGGCTACCCAGGTTATACCTAGGGGTATATAACCTATACTAGGTTATACCCTAGTTATACCTAGGGGTATATACCTATTCTTTTTCAGATTCTTTTCCTGTTTAGGTTGTTACATAATATTGAGGAGTGTTCTTTGGGCTCTACAGTAGGTCCTTGTTGGTCATCCATTTTAAATAGAGCAGTATGTACATGTCCAACCTAAACTCCCTAACTATCCCTTACACTCACTCTTTTCTCTCTTCTGCTTTTAAAGACACAGTGATCAGATGGAGACGGCCCAGATAACTCAAGACAATCACTACATCTCAAAGTCTTTAATTGTAACTGTATCTGCAGAGTCCCTTTTGCCTTGCAAGGTGTCTTATTTGGTGGTTCCAAGGAACAGGGCATGGATGTCTTTGGAGGACTATTTTTCTGCTTCCCACAGGGAGTTTTAAAAACTATATATACATAACTATAAATTGTATATATATGCATATATACATGTATATATATATTTAATTATAACCTAATATATTTTGTGGTGGTGGATTCCAGGCTGAGGGTCAAGCACACACAAAGAGAACAGTGAGTCTGTGCCTGTTGTGTTCAAGGAACCAAAACTGGGTGCCTGCAGTAATGGAGTGATGCCTCGGGAGACACAAGGCAGGACAGGAAGGTGAAGCAGACTTGACTGGCTGACTTGCTAGAAAAAGTGCATGAGGGCTGTGAAATCAGACAGACCTAGGTTTGAGGCTCAACTCTACCACTTAGCTGTTTGATAATGCGCAAAGTGACTTAACCTCTGTGAACCTCAACTCCTAAACTGTGAAAAGAAGCTGCTAACAATAGTGCCTGTTTCATAGGGCTGTTCAGAGGCTTATTTATGATAACATTTAAGGTGCTTAAAATTTAATGAAGGGTACCATTGTTAATATTACCAGCCATGTCTTTCCTGGCTGTGGTTGGGTCACCTGCCCTGAAGGGCAGAGTCTGGGGGAGCCAGACAGGTGGGCTGCAGGAGAATTCTTCCCAGCCTCCTCTCCTACCTCTAAAGCCAACCCCATGGATTGCATGGATGACTTTCCCACTCATCAGATGCGCTTATTGTACCTTAAGGAGAGAGCCTGCTTCTAAAAAACTCTCTCTTTGTATGCTCTGAACTTGCCCTGATACTGTGGTTAACCATGATGACAAAAAGATGGTTCCAAGACCAAACCTCAAACAAAATCATGTTCCCATATCTTCAAATGGGTCTTAGGCACCTCTTCAACACCCAGATATTTTTTACCAATTCATTCTTCTATGATCCAAGGCAGTGAGCTTGATGTGTCCAGATCTTTTTCAGTCTAAAAATTCTGGGCCCTAAATATAGACGGGGATGTCACAGATAATTGAACTCTGACCAAATGTTCAGAACCCATCTTCAAAGAAGTGGGGAAGGAATAAATTGGCTTTTGTGTATGTATGTATGTGTACATAAAGAGAGCAAATGTACTTTGCAGAATTATTGATTTTGATACACTTTGTAATTCTAAGCTAAAAAGCAAGTGAAAGAGGGAAAACACATGTAGCAGAATTAACAGTGAATGCCCAATTCTGAATTTTTTCTGCAAGGCTATAGCTCATATGTGGTGGTGGTGGTGGTTTGCTAAATGAACAGAACAGGGTTTTGAGCCCAAACCACCCCGGATGATGCAGGCGGCAGGTGAGAGCAAAGCCTTTAATCCTTGCCACCCACACCCTCTGCCCCGTGGTGCAGGATGACTTTTTTCATCCTAACAATGTAATAAATAATCATCTTAGAAGATACAGGTTACTAAACAAGAAAAAAATTTATGTACTGACCTACCTCCTAGATAAATCACAATATTTTATAATATCTTTTCCATTTTATTTCCACACAAATAGTTTTCAATTTTACCAAAATTGAATGACTTTGCATATGCTATTTTGAGAACATGAATATTCATTAAGCACCTGTATGTCACCTCCTGAACCCTAGTTTCCTGCTCTGTAACTCAAGGGTATTTGTAAACTAGTACTACAAATATAAACATAGTCAATACATGTTAACAATGATCATATCATAAACAAGAATCATAACTACTATTGTCTTGCTTAATCATTACAGAAACTCTGCCAAATTATTACAGAAAAAACAGAGGCTTGGAGAATTGTCATGTAATCAATCAACCTATGTAAGTTGGAAGGGGTGAATTTATAAAAACCCGAGTTTATTTGATCCACAACCCAAAGTCAGTGCTTCCCTAAAAGATGAAAAAGAAGAGAGAGCAAATATTCCACAGATTTTTTTAGTCTGGGATAAGACAGTTTGCTTTAGAATCTTCTTTCATCAGTTAATAGCCAATTTTTTCCACCCAGATTAATTGCTCCAAATCTTTCATTTGGAGAAGGATCTGCAAGAAAATCACAACTATTCAAGATGGCTTTTCCAGGCTGTAGTCACCTCCACTTTTGCCTGGTTCTCTTGACTTCTAGCTTTGGTCAATTCTTTTTGATATTAATAACTTCAGCACAAATAATAGATCTTCCAGCAACAACTCAGTTCCCCCTCAACCCCTTGTAAATGCTGTGGAATTAAGAATTGAGCACTTGTACCTCCTAAGCTCCTCATTAGAACACAAAGTTGAGAACAGATTTAAATGAAATTCAACTATCATTGTCATAAGATTTCATTTGTTGGGTTCCCACAGGCCTCCTGGCTAGAAAGACTTGGGCAGGTGTCACCCTTGCTGCCCTGCCTCACACACAGATACACGTGCATGTGTGCATGAGTGCACACAAAGACACACACCCAAATGCACACACTGAGCCACTGTGAGTCAGGTGTCTGAGTCTCCCAAAATCTGGCACCTCATGCTGGGCTGGTTCAGATCATACCAGGTTGAGGTCAGCTTGGCACACAGCTTGGCTGTCTGAAGGATGTAGATTCAGGTGGAATTAATTAAGGTTAAGGGAGACCCAGTTTCCAGCTCTTAATTAATGTGTTGCACCTGCATCCAAGTGTGTTGCTCCTCTTAGACCAAGACCAAGTCCAAGCAAGACAAGGGGCATGAGGCCGCACCAGGACCAAAGTCATGTTTACATGGCCTGTGGGACTGTGTGAGGAACTTCTGCACAGCAAGCTCCATTGCTAACGTGGTTTGTCTGCTGATGCTGACAGATGCCTGGAGTTCTACCATTAGAACTTCATCCCCGTGGATGAAAGCTTCGGAGTAGCAGAATATCATCTGTTAAAATGCACATACTGGGACTTCCCTGACAGTCCAGTGGTTAAGACTTTACACTCCCAATGCAGTAAGCACAGGCTCAATCCCTGGGAGGGGAACGAAGATCCCCACATGCCCCACAGTATGGCCTAAATAAATAAATAAAAGAAGATGCACATACCTGTGGAGGAATAATGTAAGGCTTATTAACCAGTAATGCATTCATGTAAATTATTGCATTGGATGGCCTCATTATTTAACATGGCCCTCGAGGCATCAGGACACAGAAGTTTGAATGGAAGGCTTTACCAGGATAACTGGAAAGAGGAGTTAGACGGTAGGAGAGCACTGGGCCCTGGGGAGGAAGGTATGAGAGCACGGCTGACTCCATAAACTTGATTTCCAGTGGCTAGTGGGGTGACTGAGCTGCAGACACTGCTGGGTGACCTTCGGCAGATCCATGGCCTGTCCTGGTGACTAAGCCACACCCTGAAGGTGATTGAGGTGACCTACAGCTCCAGGCAGCTGGGTGAAGAATTAATTAATGACTATGAAAGGGACCTGAAAACACCAGCTTCTTTGACACGCAAGGCATGATTATTAAGTCATTAGGAGGACTGGCTAATTATTATTTCAAAAGTTGCTAGTGGAAGGGGCAACTGCCTGTTGCACTCCATGGGAAAAACTTTGAGAAGGCTACGGGATGAGAAGATGGAAGGGATACAGGTGTGGCCCTCACCACTTGCTCTCAGCCCATGATGGAAAACTGGTCTTTCTGCATCCAGAGTAACCAGATTGTGGTGCCATGTTGGTATGTACTAGGATGTATGAGGACCAGCAGTCTGCAATGTGTTTTCTAGACTTCTGGTTTGGCTGTTGGTCTTTTCACCACCATCCTCCCTGGCAATTACTTCTCCCAGGAATTAGGAATACCAAGCACCAACAGGAGGAGCTGGTCCTAGCAACTCACACTCACTGTCCTTTTTGGATGGCCCAGGTGGTAGGTGTGACCAAATACTCCAGAGACCAGACAGGGAGGTGGAGCCCAAGAAAGGTGTGGTTGCACTCAGCCACTAAAGAGATGTAGGATCTGGTGCAAATTATTTCCTTAAACTTCTGTATTTCACCTTCTTCATCTACAAAATGGGGTCAAAAGCCCCATCTTACTTCCCTTCTCTGAGGACTGATATTAAGACCAAATGGGGCAACAGATACAAAAGTTCTTCATGAAGCATAAAATGCCATCTTTGTAACTGGTCTTTAATATCAGTGTCTGAAACTGTACCTATTTATTCCAGAAGCTTTATCAAACTTTACTTGGAGATTGAGACGTCTTTAAGTTTGACATGATAAATGAAGAAGAAGATGCCTCAGGGGTATCATGTGAAGTTTTATTTGATCCATTGAATCTCACCCAACTGTCTGCCATGAGCACCTAAAATTCTGAGCACTTATCAGTGTTTTCATTAAGGATTTTCCCTCTTGAAGGTTCATCTTTAAAATGTTCATCTTTAACAAGATGGAGGAGGAGTGGGAGAATCCATGTTTATCTTCTGATGTGTTCGTATTTAGTCGTGTCCGACTCTTTGAGACCTTGTGGATTGTAGTCTGCCAAGCTTTTCTGTCCATGGGATTCTCTAGGCAAGAATACTGGAGTGAGTTGCCATGCCCTCCTCCAGGGGACCTTCCCAACCCAGGGATCGAACTTGTGTCTCTTATGTTTCTTGCATTGGCAAGTGAGTTCTTTACCACTAGCACCACATAGGAAGTCCCTATCTATTGATAGATAAATACAAATTGGTTCATCACATGAGCCAGTTTTCCACCATGACCCTGACTTATGGGACTTGGGGTCTGTAACTTTTAATGAATGGGAGGAAGAGCTCAAGGAAACAGCAACCATAGAACAGCAATAATGCTTGGTGCCCAAAAGGTTCAGAGAGGAGAATCCTATAAAGAGAAGGATGAAAAATAGAAACATGTATTGCTAATACTATTAAGACTTTTGTATATGGAGGTGAGGGGTGGGAAGGAGGTTCAAGAGGGAGGGGACATGTATATACATAGTTGATTCACGTTGTACAGCAGAAACAAACACAACATTGTAAATCAATTGTCCTACAAATAAAAATAAAATTTAAAACAAAGCAAAAACTTCTGTATAACCCTTTAGATTGGAGCCTTTGTGCATATTTTCTCTCCACATCCTCACAGGAGTCTGGTACATTATTATTAATATTTCCTTTCGAGAATTTCTTTTTATTATTTCCTTTTAGTAGAATAAACTAAGATCTAGAGGCTTAAATGATAGATCCAATACGTGGTGGGGACAGGACTCAGATGCAGGTCCTGAGTCCCTAAGTCTGTGCTTTTCCACCACATCCTCATGCCTACGCTTCACATTTTACCTGGAGAGAATCTCTTTTCTAAGTTCAATTTTCCTCAGTTCAGTTCAGTTCAGTCTCTCAGTCGTGTCTGATTCTTTGCGACCCCATGAATTGCAGCATGCCAGGCCTCCCTGTTCATTACCATCTCTTGGAGTTCACTCAGACTCACGTCCATTGAGTCCATGATGCCATCCAGCCATCTCATCCTCTGTTGTCCCCTTTTCCTCCTGCCCCCAACCCCTCCCAGCATCAGAGTCTTTTCCAACGAGTCAACTCTTTGCATGAGGTAGCCAAAATATTGGAGTTTCAGCTTCAGCATAATTCCTTCCAAAGAGATCCCAGGGCTGATCTCCTTCAGAATGGACTGGTTGGATCTCCTTGCAGTCCAAGGGACTCTCAAGAGTCTTCTCCAACACCACAGTTCAAAAGCATCAATTCTTTGGTGCTCAGCCTTCTTCACAGTCCAACTCTCACATCCATACATGACTACAGGAAAAACCATAGCCTGGACTAGACGGATCTTAGTCAGCAAAGTAATGTCTCTGCTTTTGAATATACTATCTAGGTTGGTCCTAGCCCTAAAGATTTTATCTGTCCTCCTATTAAAGAATGACTGAGACATTGGGAATGTTCTGTAAGTAGCTGTCTCCTTTCTTCTCCTTTCCCTTTTAGTAGGTCATGTCCAATCTGTTCAATGGAGGAATAATGATAGTAGTTGACATCCATGGAACATTACTATGTGCTGGGTATTTTTTCTGTAGTATATCTAATTCTCAGCACAATCTTTAAGATAGATCTCATATCCTCAGTCTATAGAGGCACAGACCAAGGCTTCCAGAGTATAAACGGCTTGCCCAAGGTCAAAACAGCTTACCAAGTAGCATTCATGTTAAAGAATTCACCTGCTGATGCAGGAGGTGTAAGTGAGGCATGTTTGATCCCTGGGTCAAGAAGATCCCCTGAGGAAGATAATGGAAACCCACTCCAGTATTCTTACCTGGAGAATCCCATGGACAGAAGAGCCTGGCAGGCTGCAGTCCACGAGGTCGCAAAGAGTCAGACATGAGCACGCAGCAAACAGGAGGGCCAGGATGCAAGCCCAGTCTGCCGGTCCTTAGAGCCCATGTAAGAGGCGTTGTCATCAGTACCAAAAGCTATCAGTTGGTATCTTTTTTCTTTTTAAAAAGCTATCTGTTCTCAAATTTCTATGAAAGCTAAACCCTTAGAAGCCACTTTTACTTATAAATACTTCTATCCATGTTTTAGTGGGGCCCATGAGCAAGATCTGGAGAAGGCAATGGCACCCCACTCCAGTACTCTTGCCTGGAAAATCCCATGGACAGGGGAGCCTGGTGGGCTGCAGTCCATGGAGTCGCTAAGAGTCAGACACGACTGAGAAACTTCACTTTCACTTTTCACCTTCATGCATTGGAGAAGGACATGGCAACCCACTCCAGTGTTCTTGCCTGGAGAATCCCAGGGATGGCAGAGCCTGGTGGGCTGCAGTCTATGGGGTGGCACAGAGTCGGACATGACTGAAGCGACTTAGCAGCAGCAGCATGAGCAAGATTATGGCATCCAGTCCCATCACTTCATGGGAAATAGATGGGGAAACAGTGGAAACAGTGGTTGACTTTATTTTGGGGGGCTCCAAAATCACTGCATATGGTGATTGCAGCCATGAACTTAAAAGATGCTTACTCCTTGGAAGGAAAGTTATGACCAACCTAGATAGCATATTAAAAAGCAGAGACATTACTTTGCCAACAAAGGCCCATCTAGTCAAGGCTATGATTTTTCCAGAAGTCATGTATGGATGTGAGAGTTGGACTATAAAGAAAGCTGAAGAATTGATGCTTTTGAACTGTGGTGTTGGTGAAGAATCGAGAGTCCCTTGGACTGCAAGGAGATCCAACCAGTCCATCCTAAAGGAGATCAGTCCTGGGTGTTCGTTGGAAAGACTGATGTTGAAGCTGAAACTCCAATACTTTGGCCACCTGATACAAAGAGCTGCCTCATTTGAAAAGACTCTGATGCTGGGAAAGATTGAGGCCCAGAGGAGAAGGGGACAACAGAGGATGAGATGGTTGGATGGCATCATCGACTCAGTGGACATGGGTTTGGGTGGACTCCGGGAATTGGTGATGAACAGGGAGGCCTGGCATGCTGCGGTTCATGGGGTCACAAAGAGTCGGACATGACTGAGCAACTGAACTGAACTGATGAGCAAGACTTTCTCTATGTTATACATCTAGAAGAAGCATTTGTCTTTCCTCTAGTGAAGGGCATTTTCATCTTTACTAGTTAAAGTGGTATCAACTGAGATAGCTACCCTGAGAGACTGTGAAAAAAAAAGAGAGAGAAAAATTGCTTGCTCTACTTTCTAATCAAAAGTTAGTTTTGTGAAAGTTTTTATTTTTCCCAGTCTACTAGAGTAAAATGGTGTCTCAGTGTGGTTTTCATCTGTATTTTCCTGATGACTGATAAGATTGAGTGACTTTTCATGGATTTTGGCCATCGTGTTGTCTCTTCAGTAAAACCCCTATGCATAGTTTCCAATTCTACTGTTGGATCATCTATTTTCTTGATTTGTGCAAGCTCTTTATATATGAGACAATCTGGCTACCAATTCTTTGTGGATTATATGTATAGCATAGATTTTTCCCCTCATTTTGTGGCTGGCATTTCATTCTATTATGCCCTTCAGTGAACATATTTTACTTTTAATATATTAAATTAATATATTTTAAAGGGTTTTGCTTTTTGTGTCTTATTTAAGACATTCTCTGCTACTCTGAAATTATATAATATTATTTATATGTTATCTTAAAATTTTTTTTAATACTTAAACACAGCAATGTTTTTTAATGTTCTCATTAAGTTTAGTAACTTATTAGTAAATGCTTTGGGGTTTTCTGGGAGACAAAGATTTTGTTGTTGTTTAGTCACTAAATTGTGTCCAACTCTTTTCGACTCCATGGACGGTAGCCCACCAGGCTCCTCTGTCCACAAGTTTCCCAGGCAAGAATACTGTAGTGGGTTGCCATTTCTTTCTCCAGGGGATCTTCAAAATCTAGAGACTGAAACTGTGTCTCCCACATCTCCTGCCTTGACAGGCAAGTTCATTAGTGCTGAGTCACCAGGGAAGCCCAGACAATCATATCATTGACTAGTAGTAACATTTGTGTTTCTGTCTTTCAATACTTATATATTTTTTAAATTTGCTTTTCCTGACCTACCATCTTGTGAGGACCTCCAGCAGAAGATTCATTAGAAGTCATGATGATGGCCTGCCTTGTCTTGTTCTTGATTTTACCATTATATAGAATCTAGGTTGTAGATTTAATTTGATAAAATTTTTAGGAGCAGGAATTTGCTTGTGGACTAAATTTAATAAGATATTTTTACATGACTATGTGTTAAATTTTACCTATTCTTGTTCAGTATCTATTAAAGATATGTTCTTTTTTAATCTTTTAATGTGGTGAATTATATTGTTTTCCTGTTAAATCAGATTTGCATTCATGGTATAGAGTCATGTCATTTATTCATGTGATTTACTAAAATACTGCCTCCACGCTGAGTGTATCTCTCATACTGCATGTACCTGGTTTTGGTATTAATTGTTATACCAGCTTCATAAAATCAATTGATGAGTATTACATCTTAGCCTACCCTCTAAAAGAGTTTATGCAAGAACTAAAATGATGGGTTCCTTGAATACGTTTGATAGAATTTCTTGTAAAACCAATCTGTATAAAAAAATTTTTTGGGGGGTAAAATTTTAACTCCTGATTTGTTATCATTAATGGTCACAGAGCAGTTCAGATCTGTAATTTCTTTGTAAATGATTTTGTTGATCTGTATACTTTGGTATTTATAATTTTGGTCCATTCTGTCTACAATTTCAACTTTGTCTTATCATCATCATAGCTTTTGCTGCATCTCAGTTTGAAAAAATTTATTTCTAACTTTTTTAAAGATCTTCCTTAATTTTTTTAACCCCTGTTGTCTTTTCTAACTCCTGGATTCTTTGAAGTTTACTACAGCCTGCTTATTTAACTTATATGTAGAGTACATCATGAGAAATGCTGTGCTGGAAGAAGCACAAGCTGGAATCAAGATTGCTGGGAGAAATATCAATAACCTCAGATATGCAGATGACACCACCCTTATGGCAGAAAGTGAAGAGGAACTAAAAGCCTCTTGATGAAAGTGAAAGTGGAGAGTGAAAAAGTTGGCTTAAAGCTCAACATTCAGAAAATGAAGATCATGGCATCTGGTCCCATCACTTCATGGGAAATAGATGGGGAAACAGTGGAAACAGTGTCAGACTTTATTTTTCGGGGCTCCAAAATCACTGCAGATGGTGATTGCAGCCATGAAATTAAAAGATGCTTACTCCTTGGAAGGAAAGTTATGACCAACCTAGGTAGCATATTCAAAAGCAGAGACATTACTTTGCCGACTAAGGTCCGTCTAGTCAAGGCTATGGTTTTTCCTGTGGTCATGTACGGATGTGAGAGTTGGACTGTGAAGAAGGCTGAGCGCCGAAGAATTGATGCTTTTGAACTGTGGTGTTGGAGAAGACTCTTGAGAGTCCCTTGGACTGCAAGGAGATCCAACCAGTCCATTCTGAAGGAGATCAGTCCTGGGTGTTCTTTGGAAGGAATGATGCTGAAGCTGAAACTCCAATATTTTGGCCACCTCATGCGAAGAGTTGACTCATTGGAAAAGACTCTGATGCTGGGAGGGGTTGGGGGCAGGAGGAAAAGGGGACGACAGAGGATGAGATGGCTGGATGGCATCACCGACTCGATGGACGTGAGTTAGAGTGAACTCTAGGAGTTGGTGATGGACAGGGAGGCCTGGCGTGCTGCGATTCATGGGGTTGCAAAGAGTCGGACACGACTGAGAGATTGAACTGAATTGAACTGAACTGACAACGATTTTAGCTATTAATTTCTTTATATCTATCCTACTTTTAATTTATTGAAATTGAACTCTCTGAATCTAATTGGTTTGTTTCTTAAAATATGGAAAAATTTAAATTGTCAGTATCTTCTTAATATTGCTTTCTACAAATCCTTCTATTCTCTGGTACAGCAACTCCAGCTAGATATGTTAGCTTTTGCCAGTGTATCACTGACACAGTTTCCCCTTTCATTCTTTTGTGTCTCTATACTTTTTCATATTTTCCACATCTTGATCTCTGGAGGCTATTTACAGCTTACTGGCCAGAGATGTATTAATATGTCCTTTGTTCCCCAAACCTTGTGGACCAGAGACATTTCAATATTCACCTACATAGTAAATTGCCAACCAAAGGAAATCGTTTCTGAAAAAAATCCCCAGTCAATAATGTGTTAAGATAATTTCTTTAGATCTGTCTTTAATTCTATAAGGATTTTGACTCATTGCTATTTTCTTAATTTCTAGAAGTTCTATTTTATTATTATCCAAATCTGCCTGCTCATCATATTCATTCATCCAATTAAAAATATTTTAATTAATTTTTATAGTTGCTTTACAATGTTGTATTAGTTTCTTCTGTAGAGCCAAATGAATCAGTTATACATACATATATATCCACTCTATTTTAGATTTCTTTCCCCTTTAGGTCACTGCACAGCACTGAGTAGAGTTCAGTGTGCTCTACAGTAGGTTTTCATTAGTTATCTATTTTCTATATAGTAGTGTGTTTCAGTCAATCCCAATTTCCCAATTTATCCCACCTCCTTCCCCTATTAGTACCCATAAGTTTGTTCTCTATATCTGTGACTGTATTTCTGCTTTGCAAATAAGTTTGTCTCTACCATTCATCATGCTTTTAATATTTAATTTTTATTCAGTATGAGCCAAGTATGGGTCTATTTCTCATTTATTGTGGCTTGTTCTTTCATGTATATAGGAAGTTTTATTTACATGATATTAAAACATTACCAATGGGTGTTCTTTGTGTCTGGGTTTAAATGGCAGTCCACCACAGAAGATTAGTATTTTCTCCTGCCAGTTACTTGAGAGAATGAACTCAGGAACTACTTTTGATATTTGGTTTGAAGTGTTTTTGTAAACACACAGATAATATGAATTTGAATCCAAGTTCATATGATGACTTACTTATGAATAGAAACTTTTGGAGGAAGCAGTTTTTCTCTTTACTCAGAGTCATAGCTGAAACACACCTTGCTCCTTGCCAACCTGCTTACTGGGTAGATCCTGTTTTCCTAGATATTGTTCCTCTGAGGGAGCGGCCCTCTTGGGGTCCTGATTTTATATAGCAATCTCTACTCTGAGCAGTCTCAAGTCCTATCTTCCTCCTCATGTGTTACAAGGATAGTTGTCAAGAACAAACAAAACACTTTAGGTTATAAATTGTTGGAGAAGCTGCCTGATTTAGTGCTTAACTCTCTGGGACTGTATTGCAACTTTGGATTTAGCCTCTGAGGGATTCTTTTCTCGAAAAATCTGCTAGATTGCTTTAAATTTTTTTTACTTTACCTTTTATCTAGCATTTCTCATTTTTCCCCTCCTTTCTTTTCTTTTCTTTTCTTTCTTTCTTTCTTTCTTTCTTTTTTTTTTGTCAGAAGGATTTTACACTATCCCTATATTTCTGGAACTAGAAATCGTCATAAATATTCCCATCTCCTTCTCAGATGGAGAACCCTCACTTATCATTAAATTTCTCACTGAGATGTCATCTCTTCTGGGTAACATTCACTGTCTCTCTCTCTCCCTCCAAAAGCAGAATAAATGAGCCCATTGTCTGTGTTCTCAAATACTTGGAATATACGTCCCACATTTTTTATTATAGTGATTTGCTTATCTGCTTCCTCCTACTGTTCTGCAAGATCCTGGCAGAGTGTTTTAATGATCATTGTATGTTTGGTATTTAACACAATGCTGGACACAAAATAAACATTTGAACGGATATTTATTTGAGTGTGAATAAAGAAATAAACAAAACATCTTTATTTACCAAATGAAGTCCAAACTCATTAGCATATCATCCAGGTACCTCCATGATCTAACTGCAACCCATGCTTCCAGCCTTATTATTCAATTAATGCATTATTAATGAGTGCATCTATTCTCTATTAACTCATTCATTCATACATTTATTCATTATACAAGTACTTTTTGAGTGCTTATTATAGGCAAGACATCATGCCCAGAAGTGGGAATATCTTCATGATCTCAGTCTTTGTGGAATAGGTTAGCAAAGGGGAGCAAGTATTAACAAGTAATTACATGATACTTAATTACATTGTGATAAATGTTATGAAGGAGAGACAAGAGCCCTACAAGATAATGAAATGTGATGCACATGTGGGAAGAGCATCCCAGGTGGGAAGCCTCTGAAACAAGAAAGCACCTAGTGAATATACCCACTGCTACCTCTCACTGGCTCTGCAACAGCAGCAAAGGACCTATCCTTGTTCCCTGAACAGCTCCACAGTAATATCTGGGCTCAACTTGTTCCATCTACCTCATCTGTCCTTATCACTCATTTATCCCCCTCCACCTCTATCTGTCAACATATCAGGATCCTACTTCTTTTCCAGAGGTTTTGTTCCTGAGGTCTCCCTTGGTCTGGAAATGATTTTACTGCTCCTTGTTCCCATTTGGTATCTCCAGTTATAGTGTTTATCTTATAATTCAGTTATCTATGTATGCAAACTACGTGAGGGCAAGCAATATGTTTTATTCAGCTTGATGGGTTTGTGCTTGGTAAAATCTCAATTTGGCCACAGTTTAGTGCTGTGGCAAGGTTATAACCAGATTGTGCCAGACCAGAAACCGCAATAACGTCAGAAAAGAACTTCAAACTGGTTTACCAAGAGAAGAGTTTTTTAAAACCAGCCATGCCAAACCACAAGTTCACAGCGTTTGGGACAGGTAGCCAAGACCAAGACCTTTTCAAGCTTCCTTAGCACTATGAACCCACTGATCTGGCATGAAATTAAAAAAAAAAGCCAAACTATGTAACTTGATTTGGTCATGTTGAATAACACCAACTATCCAGCTCTGCAGGCAAGGAGTTAGTGTGAATGGTTAACTTTTCCCTGCTCCTTCCATAAGGAATAGATCCCAAGTGCTATCTGCCCCAACCATGCTGGGTTGGAGGGCAAGGTATCTTGGGTGGGTGTACACTTAGGTAAAAGCAAAGCAAAATTTAAAATGAAGACCAACACACCATATTTTTAAATATTGAAAATTTGTAAATTATAGTCATACACAGTTAATTGAAATGTTCGATCCTCTTATCTTGACAAATAAACCCTGAGAACAACATAGAAGATTAGGTGCAAGTGTGGAATTCTCCAACACTTTGCAACATGGTGCTCAAGAAAAGCCGGTCCCTACTGTTTTCGGCAATCCACTCCAGTACTCTTGCCTGGAAAATCCCATGGACAGAGGAGCATGGTAGGTACAGTCCATGGGGTTGCAAAGAGTTGGACACGATTGAGCGACTTCATTCACTCACTCACTGTTTTCCATGACCCCTTCTCCCCCTGACTGCATCCTACACCAAGAGTGTCTTGCATACACATAAATGTAAACATCCTAGCCCATGCATTCAAGCTGCACCATACTTCTCACAAAGTAGTGCCCATTGACTAACTCTCCCAGGTGCAGAGTTTATCCTCAGGAACAGTCCTTACTAGGGAAGAAGGCTGGGCAATCCCCAGAAGCAAGTTCAAGACCTCTTGAAGAGGGAATTATTGGGTCTAGAAGCATGGTCTTGAAGGAAGGATATAGGCTTCATGTGAACACCTTTCTTTGGTCTCATGGACCGGGTGTCCCTAGCCAGACAAGGGCCAGAGTAAAGTCTTCCAAAGGGTAGGGCCTGGATCAGGAACCCCTCTTACTTGCAACTAAGGGTCAGTACCATAGAAAGTGACTACGATCTAGCTACTAACAGTGGTAACAAAGAGGAAGGCAGTTTCCAACACTTCAAGGTTGGATACACTGGTAAAACCATGACCAGTGTCTCTTAAAATATCTTCTATATTTACATTAACACCTCAGATGATCTCATTCAGTTTTATGAATTTCAATATCACCTCTATGCAAAGCAAAGCAACTACTGCCATCATATCTACACTATAAGATTTGATATAGGAGGTTTATCAAGTGGAAGGACATTGAAACTAGAAGAAAAGTTGGAGCTACTTTAAAGAATGAAAAAACCAAAACCCAAGAAGTATAAATAGTAAAACAGTATTAGTGATAAAATTAAATCTTAAAAAAAATCATTTAACTCAAATAAGGCAAGACGAGGGAAAAGAGAAAAAGAGGAACAAAGACACATGGCATAAATATAAATCACAGGATACTAGATTTAAACATATCAAATTGATAATGATACTAAATCTAACTGGTCTAATCACTTGACTTAAAATGTAGAGTCTTTCAAAATAGATAAGAAGGTAAGACATAACTAAACTATGTCTAAAGAAACATAATTTAAATAAAAAGACACAGGTAAATTAAAATAAAATGCCAGAAAGTAGTACATCATGAAGTACCAAGCAAAAGATATCTGGAATGGCTATATTTTTATCAAGCAAAAGAGAATTTGCAATAAGGAATATTCAGAAAGTTCAGTGGCTCAGTCATGGCCAACCTCTGTGACCCCATGGACTGCAGCACGCCAGGCTTCCTTGTCCGTCACCAACTCCTGGAGGCTACTCAAACTCACGCCCATCATGTCAGTGATGCCATCCAACCATCTCATCCTCTGTCACCCCCTTCTCCTCCCCCCTTCACTCCTTCTCAGCATCAGGGTCTTTTCCAGTGAATTGGTTCTTCGCATCAGGTGGCCAAAGTATTGGAATTTCAGCTTCAGCATCAGTCCTTCCAATGAATATTCAGGACTGATCTCCTTTAGGATGGACTTGTTGGATCTCCTTGCAGTCCAAGGGACTTTCAAGAGTCTTCTCCAATACCACAGTTCAAAAGCATCAGCTCTTTGGTGCTCAGCTTTCTTTATAGTCCAAATCTCACATCCATACATGACTACTGGAAAAACAATAGTTTTGACCACATGGACCTTTGTTGGCAAAGTAATGTCTCTGCTTTTTAAAATATGCTGTCTAGGTTGGTCATAGCTTTTCTTCCAAGGAGCAAGCATCTTTTAATTTCATGGCTGCAGTCATCATCTGCAGTGATTTTGGAGCCTCAAAAAATAAAGTCTCTCACCGTTTTCATTGTTCCCTCCATCTATTTGCCATGAAGTGATGGGAACGGATGCCATGATCTTCGTTTTCTGAATGTTGAGCTTTAAGCCAACTTTTTCACTCTCCTCTTTCACTTTCATCAAGAGGCTCTTTAGTTCTTCATTTTCTGCCATAAGTGTGGTGTCACCTCCATATCTGAGATTATTGGTATTTCTCCCAGCAATCCTGATTCCAGCTTGTGCTTCATCCAGTCCAGCATTTCTCATGTTGTACTCTATATATAAGTTAAATAAGCAGGGTGACCATATACAGCCTTGATGTACTCCTTTCCCGATTTGGAACCCATCTGTTGTTCCATGTCCAGTTCTAACTGTTGCTTATTGACCTGCATACAGATTTCTCAGGAGGCAGGTCAGGTGGCTGGTATTCCCATCTCTTTAGGAATTTTCCAGTTTGCTGTGATCCACACAGTCAAAGGCTTTGGCGTCAATAAAGCAAAAGTAGATGTTTTTCTGGAATTCTCTTGCTTTTTTGATGATCCAACCAATGCTAACAATTTGATCTCTGGTTCCTCTGTTTTCTCTAAATCCAACTTGAACATCTGGAAGTTCATAAGTCACATACTGTTGAAGCCTGGCTTGGAGAATTTTGAGCATTACTTTTGCAAGCATGTGAGATGAGTGCTTAAACAACGACTGTTTGGAGAAAAGGTTATTTGTCAATGAAGACAACTTTAATGAGTTTCTTGAAGAGGTCCTGAGCCTTCCATTCAAACAGACAATACCCCTGACACCACCATTAATTGAAGTTCCTCAGGTTACTAATAGTAGGACTATGCAAAGTTGCCAAGAATGCAGTAACTCTGAGCAGCTCCATGAAAAGGAAGAGTCAATAAAGGAAGTCCTCTAACAGAAAAAGAAAATGTAGAACATGCTACCACCTCAATTACCGATTCTGATTCATCTGTAGCAATCACAGTACTAGAAGCAGACAGTTGTGATTAAATTGCATGCTTACAACAAGAGGCTCCTGACGTTTCTCAAATGCAGTTTGCAAAGTCTCAGCAATCTAAGTTAGAAAAGGAACCTGAATTTATAAAAGACAAAAATACTGTTGATTCAAATAGAAAAAAAAAGATCATTTAGAAGAACCAGTAATAACTGAGGATAAAGAATTGGATGGAAATCACCCATCTTCATTAGTGAACAAAACCGCAGTTCACAATACACCTGGTTTTGACCACTAAAGTAAACCAATATGCAAGACAATACTGATCAGGAAGCTTCCATAACCCTCTTATCCCTGTCTATCAGAAGGCAGACAAAATGAAAACCACAATCAAAGAAAACTAACCAAACTGATCATATGGACCACAGTCTTGTCTAGCCTAATGAAACTATGAGCCAGGCTGTTTATGGTTTGGGCCACCGAAGTTAGATGGGTCATGGCAGAGAGTTCTGATAAAAAGTGGTCCACTGGAGAAGGGAATGGCAAACCCCTTCAGTATTCTTGCCTTGAGAACCCCATGCTGCTACTGCTAAGGCTCTTCAGTCGTGTCTGACTTTGTGCTACCCCATAGATGGCAGCCCACCAGGCTCCCCCGTCCCTGGGATTCTCCAGGCAAGAACACTGGAGTGGGTTGCCATTTCCTTCTCCAATGCATGAAAGTGAAAATTGAAAGTGAAGTCGCTCAGTCGTCTCCGACTCTTAGCGACGCCATGGACTGCAGCCTACCAGGCTCCTCCGTCCATGGGATTTTCCAGGCAAGAGTACTGGAGTGGGGTGCCATTGCCTTCTCCAGTGAGAACCCCATGTACAGTATGAACCCCATGAACAGTATGAACCCCATGAACAGTATGAAAAGGAGTATTACCAGGCACAAATAGGAATTATTTTATAAAATTGATCAAATCATCAGAAAATGAAAATCGCTCGTTTGTGTCCAAGTCTTTGCAACCCCATGGACTATACAGTCCATGGAATTCTCCGGGCCAGAATACTGGAGTGGTTAGCTGTTCCCTTTCTCCAGGGGATCTTCCCAACCCAGAGACAGAACCCAGGTCTCCAGAATTGCAGGCAGATAATACTGGAGGGGGTAGCCTATCCCTTCTCCAGTGGATTTTCCCAACCCAGGAATTGGACTGGGGTCTCCTGCATTGCAGATGGATTCTTTACCAGCTGAGCTAGCAGGGAAGCTGGAAATCATCAGAGTTCAGTTCAGTTCAATTCAGTCACTCAGTTGTGTCTAACTCTTTGCCACCCCATGGACTGTAGCAAGTTAGCCTTACTTGCCTATCACCAACTCCCAGAGCTTGCTCAAACTCATGTCCATCAAGTCGGTGATGCCATCCAACCATCTTATCCTCTGTCATCCCCTTCTCTTTCTGCTTTCAATCTTTCCCAGAATCAGGGTCTTTTCCAATAAGTCAGTTGTTCTTCACATCAGGTGGCCAAAGTATTGGAGTTTCAGCTTTAGCATCAGTCTTTCCAGTGAATATTCAAGACTGATTTCCTAGAGGACCTAAATAATGCTATAAAACTAACCTGAACTAACTGGGATTTATAGAACAACAGCAGAATATACTCTTTTTTTTTTTGAATATTCATGAAACAGTCACTAGACCACATTCCTGGTCAGAAATCTGCTTCATTTATTTTAAAGCCTTGAAATTATACAGAGGTTGTTTTTGAACAAAATGGAGTTAAATTGAAAATCATAATTAAAATATATGGATGATGCCAAGTTTGGAAATAGAGCATTTGGAAGTTTTAAAATATATTTTAAATAATTCATGGGTCAAATAAGCTATCATAAAGGAAATTGGAAAATGTTTTACTGAGTAAAAATGACAGCAAAATATATTAATACCTGTAAGATAGAATTAAAGTAATGCTTAAAATGAAATTTTGGTGGCTCAGAAGATAAAGAATATGCCTGCAATGCAGGATACCTGGGTTTGATCCCTGGGTGGGGAAGATAACCCTGGAGAAGAGAATGGCAACCCACTTCAGTATTCTTGCCTGGAAAATTCCATGGACAGAGGAGCCTGGTGGGCTACAGTCCATGGGGTTCCAAAGAGTTAGACTTGACTGAGTGACTAACACTTTCACTAAAATGAAATTTACGTTATTAAATGCTTACATAAAAGGAGAAAGACCCAAAGCTATTTGTCTAAGTTTCAAATTAAGAACCTAGAGAATAAGAGTAAATTAAACCCAAAATAGCAAGAAGGAAGGAAATAATAACAATAAGACAGAAATCAATGAAATAGAAAAATGACAAACAATAGAGAAGATCATGAAACCAAAATCTGAGTCTTTGAAAAGATTAATAAATTTGGCAAATCTGTACTGATCAAGGTAAAAGAGAAAAAGTATAGATTGTCAATATCAAGAATGCAAGATGGGTATCAAAGCAACTCCTACAGACATTAAAAATATGACAAGTTCATATAATAACCAGCTTTAACAATAAATTTTAAACAAATCTAAAGCTACCAAAAGCATCTCAAGATGCCTTAAAATTTTTAAATCTTTATAGTCCTATAACTATCAAATAAGATTACTTTATAATTTAAAATGTACCCACATTTAAAATGCAGGCCCAGATGGCTTCATTGCTATATTCCAACATTTAACTAAGAAAGTATATCAACCAAAAGCATGCTTCAGAAGGACTTCCCTGGTGGCTCAGATGGTAAACAATTTGCCTGAGATGTGGGAGACCCAGGTTCAGTCCTTGGATTGGGAAGATCCCCTGGAGAAGGGAAATGGAAACCCACTCCAGTATTCTTGCCTGAGAAATTCCATAGAGAGGAACCTGATGGGCTATAGTCCATGGGGTCGCAAAGAGTCAACGTGACTGAGTGACTAACACATTAATTCATACACATGTTTCAGAAAACAGATGAGGAGAAACTACTTCTCAATTCATTTTATGAAGCCAGCATTACTGTAATTTCAAACAGATATTTCAAAGAGGAAAAGAGAGCAAAAGCAACAGATAAGTATTTCTTGTGAACATAGATGAAAAATCCTCAACAAAATTCTAGCAGATTGAATTCAGCAATATATAAAAAGACAGCATATTATGACTATATGTGATTTATTCCAGAAAAAAAAATAAAAACCACTATGCTATAGAAATGTGTCCATTTACATAGAAGTACATTGGCAAAGAAACTAGAGGAAAATATCAGGCCATAAAGAGTATCTCTTAAAGGGGAAAATATATAAATGTGTACAAACAGAAAAGAATCTCAGTGACTTCCATACGTTTGATGGAATCGTCTGATTCAGGACCAGAACAATGACATTCCATATAAACATAACTATTGGAAAGACATTGTTAAGCTCAACAATAAGATGTACTAGAAACACAACAAATGTAAAGGTATGAGTGTTGGTTAAAGTCAAAGATGCACTTGGCTCTGGATCCTGAAGCACATAGTAACAGCTGAAAGTCTGTTCCTGGGAGGTAAAAGGAACACAGAGTTTCATCTAATAAGTAACACTGCTAAGTCGCTTCAGTCGTGTCCGACTCTGTGCGACCCCATAGACGGCAGCTCACTAGGCTCTTCTGTCCCTGGGATTCTCCAGGTAAGAACACTGGAGTGGGTTGCCATTTCCTTCTCCAATGCATGAAAGTGAAAAATAAAAGTGAAGTCACTCAGTCGTGCCCAACTCTTAGTGACCCCATGGACTGCAGCCCACCAGGCTCCTCCGTCCATGGGATTTTCCAGGCAAGAGTACTGGAGTGGGGTGCCATTGCCTTCTCCAGGAATAAGTATCACAGTACTGCATAATCCGCAGATGGTTGAATCCAAGGATACAGAACTTGGGATAAAGAAAGTTGACTGTAGAATTAAATGTGGATTTTCCACTGTGTAGGAAATCAGTGCTCTTAACCTCTGAGTTGTTCAGGGTCAACTGTAGTTAGAAATGTTGAATATAGAAAATAAATACAGTCACAAAGGAAAGAAATGCAAAAGATAGAATAAACTCTAAGTTAACACAAAGAGAATATCAGTTCACTATAATGTGCTGGGAAGCTCATCGAAAACATAGCATAAAGAGACAAAGATGTGAATAATTAAGACAGGATATAAGAGACATGAAAGATGTCAAGCCTCCAAAGAGGAGAAAGCAGTAATAGTAAAGAAGCAATATTTGAAAGAATAAGAGCTAAGAATTTTCTATGATTGGAGAAGAAGCTGAATCTTCACATTTGAAATTTGAATGTCAAGCAAGATAAATAAAGATAAATCTACCCATTAGGCAAAATGCGGTAAAATTGTATAACATTAATGATAACTAAAACTATTAAAAGCCACTAAAAAAAAAAAAACCCAGTCTACAGCAATATTGATTTCCAGAAACAATAGGGTCATTTCTTCACACTAATAAGGAAAAATACCATTAATTAAAAATTTTATAAACAGTTAACAATTAGTTAAGTGAAAGCTAAATTAAGACATTTTTAGACACAAAAGTACCAAGAGAAACTACCTCACCAACCTCAAGAACTATTAAAAGATATGTTTCATCAAGAAGAAAAGCAAACCCATAGACATGTCATTGACAAACACAAAACTTATAAAATATGCCAATAAACTTGATTAATAACTTTTATTTTAAAATTGCATTTAGCTTATTTTAGAAGGTAAAAATAAAACTTCACACAACATAAACAAGGATATATTCCTCACAATACATGAGGAATACGCAGTGGATAAACTTAAGGCATGCTTAGTTCTGAGTCTCGTCTACTGTGAAAAAGTAGACATATAAGGCATTGATAAACTTTGGACTGTCAGAAAAAATTTACAGGTGTGTTTGTATGGCAAGTTGTTATGCTATTCAATAAAGTTTTTTCTTCTTGTGAGGTTTACCTGCCTTTAAAATAATAATACTTCTCTGATTTACTGACATCAGGCTTGGTCATTGGACTTCTTTGGCCATTGCAATATATTTGGTAATAATATACATTACATCCAGAACCTTTCAGAACCACTGAAAGGAACTTTCAGAACCATTGTGTACTGCATGACTGTTTTTCCCTCTGCTTTCAAACTGGCATTGCCAGATAAACTGCAGGCTAGCCCATTAAATTTGATTTTCAGAAAAATAACCTACAAGTTTTAGTATATGTCCCATACAATATTTATGACATGCTTACACTAAAAAGTTACTCACTGTTATCTGAAATTCAAATTTAACTGACATAAATATCCTTCCCCAAAATTAACTCAAAGTGTATCACAGAATTAATGTAAAACACAAAATTATAAAATTCCTTGAAGATAACATAGAAGAAAATCTAGACAACTTGGGTGTGGTAATGACTTTTAAAATGCAAGATCAAGGACCTGAATTGTGAAAGGAATAATTAATAAGTTGGACTTCATTAAAATTTAAAACGTCTACTCTGAAAACAAACAAACAAACAAACAGTGTCAAGAGACTACCAAGACAAGACACATTGGGAGAAAACGTTTGTAAAAGACATTTCTGATAAAGGACTGTTATCCATAATATACATAGAACTCTTAACAACAAATAACCTGATTTTAAAGTGAATCAAAAATCTTAGCAAGCATCTAACCAAAGAAGATACACAAATGACAATTAAACATATGAAAAGATGCTCTACATAATATGACATTCAGTTCAGTTCAGTTCAGTCGCTTAGTCATGTCTGACTCTGCGACCCCATGAGTCGCAGCATGCCAGGCCTCCCTGTCCATCACCAACTCCTGGAGTTTACCCGAACTCATGTCCACCGAGTCAGTGATGCCATCCAGCCATCTCATCCTCTGTCGTCCCCTTCTCCTCCTGCCCCAATCCCTCCGAGCATCAGAGTCTTTTCCAATGAGCCACGTGAGGTGGCTAGAGTACTGGAGTTTCAGCTTTAGCATCATTCCTTCCAAAGAAATCCCAGGGCTGACCTCCTTCAGAATAGACAGAGTGGAGCTCCTTGCAGTCCAAGGGACTCTCAAGAGTCTTCTCCAATACCATGGTTCAAAAGCATCCATTTTTTGGCGTTCAGCTTTCTTCACAGTCCAACTCTCACATCCATACATGACTACTGGAAAAACATAGCCTTGACTAGACGGACCTTTGTTGGCAAAAATAATGTCTCTGCTTTTCTATATGCTATCTAGGTTGGTCATAACTTTTCTTCCAAGGAGTAAGCGTCTTTTATTTTCATGGCTGCAGTCACCATCTGTAGTGATTTTAGAGCTCCCCAAAATAAAATCTGACACTGTTTCCACTGTTTCCCCATCTATTTCCCATGAAGTGATGGGACCGGATGCCATGATCTTCGTTTTCTGAATGTTGAGCTTTAAGCCAACTTTTTCACTCTCCTCTTTCACTTTCATCAAGAGGCTCTTCACTTTAGTTCCTCTTCACTTTCTGCCATAAGGGTGGTGTCATCTGCATATCTGAGGTTATTGAAATTTCTCCCAGCAATCTTGATTCCAGCTTGTGTTTCTTCCAGTCCAGCATTTCTCATGATGTACTCTGCATATAAGTTAAATAAGCAGGATGACAGTATACAGCCTTGACGTACTCCTTGTCCTATTTGGGATCAGTCTGTTGTTCCATGTCCAGTTCTAACTGTTGCTTCCTGACCTGCATACAGGTTTCTCAAGAGGCAGGTCAGATGGTTTGGTATTCCCATCTCTTTCAGAATTTTCCAGTTTATTGTGATCCATACAGTCAAAGGCTTTGGCATAGTCAATAAAGCATGTGACATTAAGGAAATGCAAATCAAAACAATGAGATATCACTACGTATTTATTGGAATGGCCAACATCCAGAACACTGACAACACCAGATGCTGATGAGGCTATGGAGCAACAAGAATTTCTATACATATAGCTGATCCACATTATCATACAGCAGAAACTAACAGAACATTGTGAAGCAATTATACTCCAATTAAGAATTTTTGAAAAAAGTTGGCCAAGATTAAAGTGAGGGAGAGGAGTGAATAGGCAAGCAAGAGATTTTTAAGGTCGTGAAAATACTCTGTATGATAATGAATATCATGAATATATGTTATTATACATTTGTCCAAACCCATAGAATATACAGTACCAAGGGTAAATCTGAAGGTAAATGACAGACTTTGAGTGATTATGATGCATCAATGTAGGTTCATCAGGTATAACAAATGTAACACTCGGGAGTATATGGGAAATCTCTGTACTGCCCTCTCAATTTTGCTGTGACCCTAAAACTGCTCTAAAAATATTGTCTTAAAAAAAAAAAGCATGTACTGATTATAGATACATTCAGTTCAGTTCAGTTCAGTCGCTCAGTCGTGTCTGACTCTTTGCGACCCCATGAACCACAGCACACCAGGCCTCCCTGTTCATCACCATCTTCCAGAGTTCACTCAAACTCACATCCATCGAGTTGGTGATGCCATACAGCCATCTCATCCTCTGTCGTCCGCTTTTCCTCCTGCCCCCAATCCCTCCCAGCATCAGGGTCTTTTCCAATGAGTCAACTCTCTGCATGAGGTGGCCAAAGTACTAGAGTTTCATCTTTAGCATCATTCCTTCCAAAGAACACTCAGGACTGATCTCCTTCAGAATGGACTGATTGGATCTCCTTGCAGTCCAAGGGACTCTCAAGAGCCTTCTCCAACACCACAGTTCAAAAGCATCAATTCTTTGGCGCTCAGCTTTCTTCACAGCCCAACTCTCACATCCATACACAACCACTGGAAAAACCATAGCCTTGACTAGATGGACCTTTGTTGGCCAAGTGATGTCTCTGCTTTTCAATATGCTATCTAGGTTGGTCATAAATTTCCTTCAAAGGAGTAAGTGTCTTTAATTTCATGGCTGCAGTCACCATCTGCAGTGATTATAGATACTTGCAAAGTTAAACCCACAAATGGTTTCTATCCAGCATGTTATTTAAAATGCTTACAAATCAATAAGAAAAATAATCAATGCAATGAAGTATGTTCAAATGAACTGGCAATTCATAGGAAAGAAAACTTAAATAATAATAAATGTATGAAAATGCGCTCAACCTCATTAACATTTGTGGAATGCAAATTATAACAAAAATGAGATATAGTTTCACATCCCTCACATTCATGAAAATTCAAAATTATGGCAATGCCAAGTGTTGATGAGAACATGGAACAATGGTAACATTCATGCCTGTTGATGGGAGGGTAAATTGATACCACTGCTTGAGAAACACATTTTGGCATCATCTCGGAGAAGGCAATGGTACCCCACTCCAGTACTCTTGCCTGGAAAATCCCATGGACGGAGGGGCCTGGTAGGCTGCAGTCTATGGGGTTGCACAGAGTCTCAGACGACTGAGCGACTTCACTTTCATGCACTGGAGAAGGAAATGGCAACCCACTCCAGTGTTCTTGCCTGGAGAATCCCAGGGACGGGGGAGCTAATGGGCTGCCGTCTACAGGGTCGCACAGGGTCAGACACGACTGAAGCAACTTAGCAGCAGCAGCACAGAACACAGAAGGAATCTGTGTTCTCCAACACAACATTCTAGAGAAATTTTAACACATGAGTGCAAGAAAACATGTGCAAGAATACTTATTGCAGCTTTTACATGGGAGTAAAATCTTGGAAATAGTTTAAATATCTATCAGAAGGATGGATAAACTGTGATATATTTACGTAATGGAATATCATTCAGCACTTTAAATGAAGCTGAGAGAGTAGCATATTTTACCTGTGTGTATATATATATAGGTAAAATATCAATTACAGAATGATACAGACACCATAAAACCATCTATATAAAATTTTAAATAGTGCAAAATTCATTATTTACAGCTTAGAGATGGATACATAGATAGCAAAAGTATTAAATTCAGCTTGAGAATTAAGGAGAGTGGTTATCTTTCAGAAGAGAAAGAAGCTAATAGAATAAGGAGTAGGTACCCGGGAATTCCATTTGTATCTGTCAATGTAATTCTTTATTTCTCTAAAAGAAAAAAAACCCTATATGTGTCTTTATATTTGAAATATTTCACAATGACTTGAAAATTCAGAAGGAAAAGTAAAATCAAGGAGTTGACAGTGCTTCTCTCTGAATATATGAATTTATCTTATTGTTGTTTTAGGATTTCTCCTTTTCATTGTTGTTCTTGTTCAAAGAAGGAAATTCTTTTTTTTTCTGAATATTAAATAATTAGGCTTTTCTCTGACCTGGATATTTTGGATGTGTATATGAGTATATATATATACATGTGTGTGTGTGTATATCTCTATATATACAGACATACATATATGTGTATGTATGATATAACATGTATATATGTGTGTATGTGTGATACTACACATATTTTTTAATAGTAACTATGACAACACAACTGTAGACATTTTTTTTCTCCATCAGTTTTCTGGAATGCTTGGTGGAAAAGGACTCTTCTGGACCAGGCAGATGGTAACCTTACAAAGGTCGTGGCATGTGCGGGAATGGCCTCACCCATGGTGGTTTCCAGAGTTTGGATGAGAACCAGTTTCTGGCTATTTCCCCATCTCAGGAGAGGTGAGAGATGTTGCTCTGAGACACCCAGTCAGCACTGCTTCTGCCTGAGAGGCCCTGCCCAGCCTTGAAATCATTTCTGAAACTAATGAGATCAGCAGCTTTTCACGAAACCATGAGTCATCTCTATTGGTGAAGATTTCCAGGAGCCTGAGGAGAGCCTTCAAGTGCTGGCTTCACCAGGTGTGCTAGAATCACCAACCCTCTCCAACACCTAGAGCCACATCCGGCCCATTGCCCACAGTCATGAGGTCACACCAGCCAAAGAAAATGCCTTGGGTTTCAGGTGAAGACTGGAAAAGTAATGCAATCCCAATAAAAATAAAAGATTGTTTTTCAGGAACTTTATCATTTAACACTTACATTAGCTCACAACTAATTAAGACATTACTAATTTTAAGACACACTAGAAGACCAATAATAGAAACTGTATGGTATTCAACAGAAACAGACAAATCAGTCAGTGCAAGAGAAGAAAGTAGTGTCATATAAAGACAGACAGATAGATAGTCTGAAAGACTTATTGAGACACTTGCTTAATAAATAACATTGAGAAACTAGAAAATTGACTATTATAGGAAAAAATACTGATGCTAGGTTTCTAACCCCATTAATAAGGGTAGATTTTAGACAGATAAAAACCTCAGATCTGCAGATGACACCACCCTTATGGCAGAAAGTGAAGAATAACTAAAGAGCCTCTTGATGAAAGTGAAAGAGGAGAGTGAAAAAGTTGGCTTAAAACTCAATATTCAGAAAACTAAGATTATGGCATCTGGTCCCATCACTTCATGGGAAATAGATGGGGAAATAGTGTCAGACTTTATTTTGGAGGGCTCCAAAATCACTGCAGATGGTGATTGCAGCCATGAAATTAAAAGACACTTGCCCCTTGGAAGAAAAGCTATGACAAACGTAAACAGCATATTAAAAGCAGAGACATTACTTTGCCAACAAAGGTCCATCTAGTCAAAGCTATGGTTTTTCCAGTAGTCATGTATGGATGTGAGAGTTGGACTATAAAGAAAGCTGAGTGCCAAAGAATCAGTGCTTTTGAACCGTGGTGTTGGAGAAGACTCCTTAGAGTCCCTTGGACTGCAAGGAAATCCAATCAGTCCAGCCTAAAGGAAATCAGTCCTGAACATTCAATGGAAGGACTGATGCTGAAGCTGAAACTCCCAATACTTTGGCCACCTCATGCGAAGAACTGACTCACTGGAAAAGACCCTGATGCTGGGAAAGATTCAAAGCAGGAGAAGGGGACGAGAGAGGATGAGATGGTTGGATGGCATCACTGACTCAATGGACATGAGTTTGAGTAAACTCTGGGAGTTGATGATGGACAGGGAGGCCTGGCCTGCTGCAATCCATGGGGTCACAAAGAGTTGGACACGACTGAGTGATGAACTGAACTGAAAACCCTAAATGTGAGCACTAAAACTATAAAATTAATAGACTAAACTGTAGAATATGGAGAGAATTTAAAACACTATTATACCTATGCTACCCACTTCAGTATTCTTGGGCTTCCCTTGTGGCTCCACTGGTAAAGAATCAGCCTGCAATGTGGAAGACCTGGGTTCAATCCCTGGATAGGTAATATCCCCTGGAGCAGGGAAAGGCTACCCACTTCAGTATTCTGACCTGGAGAATTCTATGGACTATATAGTCTATTGGGTTACAAAGAGTCTCACACGACTGAGTGACTTTCACTTTTACTTCACTTTCATACCTAATGTAAAAAATAAAAAATTGAATGAGGTATATAATCAAACATAATTTACATAAAATATAAGTAATACATATAGTGTTAGTCACTCAGTTGTGTCTGACTCTAGATCCCATGGACTGTAGCCTCTGTCCATGGATTTCGCAAGGATACTAAAGTGAGGTGCCATCTCCTTCTCCAGGGGATCTTCCCAACCCAAGGATCAAACCCAGGTGTTCCGTGTTGTGGGCAGATTCTTCACCATTTGAGACACCAGGGAAGCCCTACTATATAATCAAACATAATTTACATAAAATTGAAATAGTACACATACAATATATATTTGAAGAACACGTATTTTTTAAAAAAACATGAATGTGAACCACCACAACAAACACACAGATAGAATAGAATGGTTATTCATGGAAGTGGGTATGAAAAAAGAGACAATAAATAAGTAAGTCAAGTAAAAAAGAAACCTTTGAGGGGCCACTAAAAATTATGTCCCATAAACTGAAGAGTGTGATTAACTCTGCAAGTGAAGATACACTTGCCCTGTAAACGCTCATACTCTCATATGGAAAAAGATACTACAAACATTCAAGAAATTGTATATGTATTAAGGAATTCACGTGCAATCCAGCAAAGAAGAGATATTCATTATACAGATGCTCCTATTTAAGCCAGGCAGATCATAATAAAACCATTATATAGGATGTATTACAGCATAATAAAGAGTCTAAGTAAGTGTTAGTCGTTCAGTCATGCCCGACTCTGCAACCCCATGGACTGTAGCCCACCAGGCTCCTCTGTCCATGAGATTTTCCAGGCAAGGATATGGGAGTGGGTTGCCATTTCCTTCTCCAGGGGATCTTCTCAACCCAGGGATCAAACCTGGGTCTCCTGCACTGCAGGCAGATTCTTTACTGACTGAGTGATTAACATCTTTTTTTTTTTTATGGACAAAAGATCCTAGGTGTCTTCTTCTAGAAGTGTATTAATGGAACTGTTTATTCAATAAAAATCTAAGCACAAATTACCTGAGGCAATGCATCACAGATGCATGTGTGGAAATGGAAGGAAATGCATTATGGTATTGCCATCTTCATCAACACTTTGGATAATAAGTGACTGAAATGTGAGCCTATCTAACTTTTGCAGTATCGATAAACAGTATATTACTTATATTTCTCTAAGTTTTTAGATCTTATGATTTTGTAGAAGAAAAAAGTACCAAAAGGAAAATGAACCTTTCCTTTGCGCTCTTTTCTCTCTTATCTCTAGAATTTCTCCCCATCATCTTTTAATACTTTTCCTACTTTAATTAAATAAGAATAATCTTAAAGATTTGCTGGGCTTCCTTGGAAGCTCAGACACTAAAAATCTGCCGGGAGTACAGGAGACCCAGGTTCAAACTCTTGGGTGAGAAGATCCCCTAGAGAAGGGAATGGCTACTCACTTAAGTATTCTTGCCTGGAGAATTCCTTGGACAGAGGAGCTTGGTGGGCTATAATCTGTGGGGTCACAAAGAGCTGGATACAACTGAGTGATTTTTCACTTCACTCACTTCATTCACAATCCTAAAGGAAATCAACCGTGAATATTCACTGGAAGGCTGTTGCTGAAGTTGAAGCTCCAACTTTGGACACATACTGTGAAGAGCTGAATCATTGGGAAAGGCCTTGATGATAGGAAAGATTCAAGGCAAAAGGAGAGGGAGGCAGCAGAGGATGAGATGGTTACATAGCATCATCAACTCAATGGACATGAATGTGAGCAAACTCTAGGAGATAGAGTAGGACAGAGGAGCCTGGCATGCTGCAGTCCATGGGTTTGAAAAGAGTTAGACATGACTTAGTGACTAAACAACAATAACAACCTTATTTAAATGGTAAAAAGGTTGAAATAACAAAAACACCCCCAAATAGGAGAATAGCTAAGCCAATGATGGTTCCCGTTCGATAGGCTATTATAGACTCATGAAAATTATATTAAAGTAGAAGAGGAAGAATGAGCACTAAGGAAGGGATGATGCATTGTGGCTGGAAACACAGGTCCATGAGCAGAGCTCAGTTTCTCCCCCATGAGTTGTTCTGGCTGGAACCTCTGGTGATTTGTCTCATCTGCATTGCAAGCATTATTTAACAAATTCCACACCTCTACCAATTCTTTTGGAATTCAGAATGGTTTTTGCTGAGGTCATGCAGGAAAAAATACATTTTCAAAACTGATTGGATGGATGAGGGCATAGAGATTTGTAGAGGCATCATAAGTAATTCTGGCATAGCACTACTTAATTTCATCTGTGTTAATTGAGTGTAAGATACTCCATTATTTTATGTATCATTAAGTAAGAAAAACACTGTCAATTTAACTATGACATAATAGAGTCCTTAAAAAACAATACAGCAGGCTGGAAAGCTGGGGTATATGTCCCAACCCTTCTACTTCTAGCTATGCATCTGTGAACACATGAACTAACCTCTCTAAGCCTCAGTGTTAGCATTTGTAATAAGAAAACAGTAATAGGATCCACTGAGAAGTCTGTGTAGAGATTAAACGAGAAGAAAACACAGTGTTTAGCATGGTGTCTAGAACATAATGAAACGATGGAATGGTTACAAATTGGGAAAGGAGTACATAAAGGCTGTATATTGTCATCCTGCTTATTTAACTTCTATGCAGAGTACATCATGAGAAATGCTGGGTTGGATGAAGCACAAGCTGGAATCGAGATTGCTGGGAGAAATATCAATAACCTCAGATATGCAGAAGATACCACCCTTATGTAAAAAAGCAAAGAGGAACTAAAAAGCCTCTTGATGGAAATGAAAGAGGAGAGTGAAAAAGCTGACTTAAAACTCAACATTCAGAAAACTAAGATCATGGCATCCAGTCCATCACCTCATGGCAAATAGATGGGGAAAAATGGAAATAGTGACAGACTTTACTTTCTTGGGCTCCAAAATCACTACAGATTATGACTGCAGCGATGAAATTGTTGCTTGCTCCTTGGAAGACAAGCTATGACAAACCTAGACAGCATAAAAAGCAGAGACATTGCTTTGTCAACAAAGGTCCATCTAGCCAAGGCTATGGTTTTTCCAGTCGTCATGTATGGATGTGAGAGTTGGACTATAAAGAAAGCTGAGTGCCGAAGAATTGATGCTTTTGAACTGTGGTGTTGGAGAAGACTCTTGAGAGTCTCTTAGACAGCAAGGAGATCCAACCAGTCAGTCCTAAAGAAAATCAACCCTGAATATTCATTGTAAGGACTGATGCTGAAGCTGAAGCTCCAACACTTTGGTCACCTCATGCAAAGAACTGACTCATTTGAAAAGACCCTGATGCTGGGAAATATGGAAGGTGGGAGGAGAAGGGGACAACAGAGGATGAGATGGTTGGATAGCATCACCAACTCAATGGACATGAATTTGAGCAAGTTCTGGGAGTTGGTGATGGACAGGGAAACGTGGCATGCTGCAGTTCATGGGGTTGCAAAGAGTAGGACACTACAAACAACTGAACTGAAATGAACTAGTACATACAGGCCATAGATACTTAAAATATATTAGAAATTTTAGGATGAATGAAAAGTTTGTAAGAATATAGAATGTGCTCCCAGAGTTAGCATGCTCAGTCATGTCTGATTCTTTGTGACGCCATGGACTATAGCCAGCCAGACTCTTCTGTCCATGGAATTCTTAAGCAAGAATACTGGAATAAGTTGCCTTCTCCAGAAGATCTTCCTGACCCAGGGATCAAAGTCAGGTCTCCTGCATTGCTGGAAAATTCTTTACCGTCTGAGCCACCAGGGAATCCCCAAAAGTTGGTAATAATATAGAATGTGCTCATGGTATAATGTAATGAAAAAGCAAGAGATAACATTACTATAGTCTCACTATATTTTTAAAGTAATGTATAGGAAAAAATACTGCAAAGAAACATATCAAAATTTTCACATATGTGTTAACATATATAATACACATTTGGAAGGTAAAACTATGGATTGTTTTTTCTTTTTTTCCTTTTTATATTTTCCTGGCTTCCTAACTTCTCTATAAAATTAAATTTAATGGGAAAAAGGTATTTGATTACTTTTATGATTTATTCCTAGGTCCTTTTTCATACTTGGATACCACCGTTGAATGAGGAAACAAATGTACCCTCAGTGTGGCTACAAAGCATCAGTCCTACCACTTCTTATTCTAGCCTGAGGACATTAATTAAACAAGCCTCCTGTGATTCTCACCCTGAATTCTAGTAATACCTGATGTTTACAATCCTTAAAACAATAGTCCAGCTCTTTCCTTCTAATCAATTGAAATAGCACAAACCAGTAAAGCCGATCTTTGGTCTCATGCATTATTCCTCCCTGGGATATTTATACATTAACTATTAACATATTTGATCACTAGATCAAAACTTCAGGCTAAAGACAAAAAAAGAAAAAAATCAAGGTGGAATTTTAGAAGGCCAATTTTTGGGAAAGATTTGGAAAGAAGGACCTTTCAACTGCAACACCTTCGTTTTCTTTTACCAAAAGACCATAGGCTTACCAGCAGAGTTTCATGTCTGTAAACCTCTGGCAGGATTCCTGGTTTTCCTAAGCAGTCCTACTATTGAATGTTCTACCACTTGTGCTGGTCAGGCACTGTACTCAAACCTTGGTTTTACCTCTAAGATCCTGTGAACTCATCCCTTTTATATTCCAGGCACGTGGCTCTTGGCAGATGTTAAATCAGTTGGTTGCCCAGTGATCAATTTCTTCTAGCAAAAAAAGCAAAGCCATAAATTTCCCATCCTAGCAAAGCCATAAATTTCCCCCTCATCGTAGCAAAGCCATAAATTTCCCCTCACTCTCAAATTTTGTGCCTCACCTCTTCAGACCTCTTCTACCAGGATGGCACAGCCCACTCTGCCTGATGCGTGAACTAGACTAGTCCTCCCAGACGTGTCCTGGAGCCAGTTTCCCAGGAGATGAGAACAGGTGGTCAGAGCCATGCCATGCCCATGCTGTGGAAAGCCACTGGAAATGACTGGTAAGTGAGTCACATAGCTGTGTCACTGTTTGTTCACAGGGACCAGAGCTACATTTGTTCCAAGCTTGTAGATTCAGGGAAGAAAAAAAAATCTCAGGAAAAAACCGGAGGCTCATATTATTCCAAATTACCTGCAAAAAGCAGAGTGATAGGCGGCCTTCAGGTGGAGATAAGACAGCTCTTGAAATTCCACTGAAAGGCTGCAGGCACCTATCCCCAGGTGTCTTGGGTAGCTGGCAGAGAGATGTTTCCCTATGAAAAGACTGAAGAAGAGATATTGTCTTTGATGTGCTGAGAGAAGGGGTTCTTGGACGGCCTTTGGAATTGTTGGTTGGTATGGCAGAGAAAACTTGTGACTTGGTTTCAGAAAGCCTGCATTCAAGTTCCACTTCTCTCGCCTAATGACGGTATGATCTTGGGTGTGTCTCTTAGCTTCCCTGTCAGTTTTGTCATCTGTAAGCTGGTGGCAGTAATTCCAGGGTGTTGAGATAATTCAGAGAGTTCACACGAATCTCCTGGTGTATAGGAAGTTCTCAGTAAATGCTTCATTCCTTTTCCATTTTATTTCCAGTGTATTCAAGTATGGAAAGGCTAGGAGAGATTCTGTGGTTTGCCAAAGGTCTCTCACATGAATGGTGAATGAATGACAGACCTCCATTTTCTGTCTGGAAAATGGGAGAACTGGGACTCGAGTCTAGTTAGTTGCCTCTTTTAAAATCAAGGAATTTCCCTGGTGGTCTAGTGGTTGAAACTCTGTGTTTCTAGTGCAGGGGTTTGGGTTTGATCCCTAGCTGGGGAACTACGATCCCAGATGCCATGCAATATGGAAAATAATTAAAGTAAAAGAAAATTACTTACAAAAATAAAATCAAATGCATTTTTCTGAAAATTCTTTTGCTCTTGCCAATCAATGCCAACTGATGGAGGCCTAGTCAGAACCGAAGTTGAGGAGGGGAACACACATTCTTAGGGCTGAGAGAGGAGGAAATCCGACAGGCAGAGCTCACTGAAAAAGCCCTGAGCTCTGCGCTGCTGTCTTCCTTGGCAGCCAGGGAACCAGGCAGAGGCAGCACATGGGCGCATCCAGCCCAGCATCGTCACATGTGGGTGCTCCCTGCAGTCACCTGGCCCTGCTGACCCAGGACCCTCTCACTGCAACAGCAACAACCATACGGTGATAGCTCCCACTTACTGACTGCTTCCCGTGTAGCCAGTCACAGGCCAAACATGTCCCTTCGCAAGGTTGTTGTGAAGATGCAGTAAGGTACTGTCTACAACACTGGCCGGAGCAAGTAGTCCATAGTAAATGTTCAATTAATAGTAGCTTTGGGCACTTTATATACAGGCCCCTTTTATCTTTCCAATGACTTTACAAATTGCTTATTATCAAAGTCTCTGGGCTTTCCTGGTGGCTCAGACAGTAAAGAATCTGCTTGCAATGTGGGAGATTCAGGTATTATCCCTGGGGAAGATCCCCTGGAGAAGGGAATAGCAATCCACTCCAGCATTCTTGCCTGGAAAATTCCATGGACAGAGGAGCCTTGTGGGCTACAGTCTATGGGATTGCAAAGGGTCAGACACGACTGAGTGACTAACACTACCACTGAGGATATTGAGGCTCAGTGGATAAAGGAACTTGGTCACAGACAAAAAGCTGACCATCAGTAGAAATCAGGATTTCCAGTCGATACATGTGAGTCCAAAGCCTGTGCCTTAACCATTAGGACATAGTAGCTCATAGGTCAGCTAGTGAAAGTTGTGAGTCATGGGATAGTCTCAGGGTAATGTTGCCAGAGTGCCCTCTTTCCCAGGGGGAAACGGTGCTGAGCCCTAAACAGCACAGCAGGAGGGCAGCAAACGCCAGGCCGGCTGGCTCCCTCCTCTGCATTGCAGGGGCCTCTCTGAGACTGAAGACTGGTGGCTCAGGAGAGAGCTGAACTGGGTTTTTATAGGAGAAGCCTTAGAGGTTTCCTGATCTCAAGGTCAGTAGACTGGTTTGTCTATTCCAGTTTGATTTGGTTTGATTTGCTTTGGAACACTTTGCTCAAATGAAATTTTATAGGGAAGTCTGAAGTGTGAAGTCAACAAAAGTGAAACCTCTCTGTTGAAAATGAATGGAAGGGCCAGAGCCTCATCTCCTCCAAGGAACTCTGACATATGCACCTCTTAATGTGAGAAAGGAGGCCGTGCATCTGGGGAACAGAGGACCATGTGCTCTGTACATGGATGGAGACAACATGGGCAGTGCACTGTACATGGGGCTTTGAAATCAGATAGACCCAGGTTCTCATCACATCTCTCTTCTTTAACCTGTCTGATCTGAGCAAGGGAAATCATCTTTCTGAGCATGTTTTGTCCCACGGAAAACAGAGCCCTGATCCCAACCTGAGAAGGTTGTTGAGAGAAAATGGAATAATCGGTGAAAATGGCCTCAAACAGTAAAAGACACAGAAAATAAAGGAAACAACTGTTAGCTCTTGGATCACCAACCTGAGGTTTTGTTTCTTTTATTTTTCATGAAAGGAAGAAGACATTTTTATGGGTTAAAATGAATAAAGAAAATATACCTTTAAAAAAGCATATATAATCACAAAACCTGAAAAAATGCACATCCTGAGACTCCCCTAGTGCTCCAGTGGCCAAGACTTCCTGACACATTGTTTGTCAGGGAGCTAGATTCTGAGTGCTGCCCCAAGAGTTCGCATGCTGCTGCTGAGAAATCCAGATGCCTCAACTAAAAATCCAGCATGCCTCAACGGAGATCGAAGACCCAGTGTGCCACCACTAAGACCCAGTGCAGCCGAATAAAGAAATAAATAATATGTTTAAAATCCACATCCTTGCTTTCATTCAACATTTCCCACGTGCCCAGAACTGTGTGGTACCAAGATGGAACAAGGAATATGACTAGCATCTGCCCCAGAAGATCTTACAGTCCAGTGTACGTACAACTACACACACACAGAGGAAAAATTTCCACACTCGTCCCAGTGTGGCAAATGATGACAAAGCAGCAGCTTGAAGTCCTGAGTCCTGGGAATCCCTCCTCTAGTTCTTGCCAGAGCAGGAAAAACACCAAAGCAGTGAACCAGACCATCACCCTCCCAACTTAGATATGGTAGAATTCCAAGACTTTATGTACCAGAACAAAGGCATTTTTCTACTATTTTTTGTCCAGTGAGACCAGAAAGGTAAATATTATAGATAAAATATAGTGGCCATGCAACTCTTCATGGCATTTATTGGGTGCCCACTCTATGCAATGTGCAGACACTACATGGATTATCTTTGGGCTCCAAACTACTTGAAAGCAAGGAGTATTGTGTTCCCAGAGACAGAGCAAAGGACTAGACTTTTCAGCTCTTTCCAGACTGAAACAATTTTTTTTTGTCCCTGAAGAGTTCTTTTCAGTATTTGTCTTGGTGTAGCCAAAAATAACTAAAATTATAAAAATAATACAAAATAATTCCATCTATATAACCTATCTTTTTTTACTGAATAGCTCATCCATTAATAAATTTTATATGTAAGGTTTTACAGTGTGAAATCATGCTTTCACCAAAATCCTCCAGCCTCCCAAGTCCCAGTCCTTAATTCATCTATCTTTTTATTAGTCTAGAAGCCTGGAATGACATCCACCAAATGTGTACATGATTATTTGGAGTGGTAGGATTTGAGTTGGATTTTTTTTTCTTCATGTTTTTCCATACTTCTCTTTACAAATAGTGATCAGATACAATTTAAATCCCACTGTTCTATGAAGATTTTGCTGACTGTCAGGACCAGAAATTACATCTTTCTTCTTCATCATCCATATCCCTTACTCTGCAGCATGCACACGTCATATACATACTCTCTGAGGCCAGCGCTATTTGTAGACATGCAGTGCATTCCTGCTGTAGCAGCTTCCTGGAAGTCCAATCTGTGGTTCCACCATTAGTATTGAGGTCAGTTCAGTTTAGTCGCTCAGTTGTGTCCGACTCTTTGTGACCCCATGAACTGCAGCATACCAGGCCTCCCTGTCCATCACCAGCTCCTGGAGTTTACCCAAACTCATGTTCATTGAGTCAGTGATTCCATCTAACCATCTCATCCTCTGTCATCCCCTTCTCCTGCCCTCAATCTTTCCCAACATCAGGGTCTTTTCAAATGAGTCAGCTCTTCACATCAGGTGGCCAAAATATTGGAGGTTCAGCTTTAACATCAGTCCTTCCAATGAACACCCAGGACTGATCTCCTTTAGGATGGACTGGTTGGATCTCCTTGCAGTCCAAGGGACTCTCAAGAGTCTTCTCCAACACCACAGTTCAAAAGCATCTATTCTTCCACACTCAGCTTTCTTTATAGTCCAACTCTCACATCCATACATGACCACTGGAAAAACCATAGCCTTGACTAGACAGACCTTTGTTGGCAAAGTAACATCTCTGCTTTTCAATATGCTATCTAGGTTGGTCATAACTTTCCTTCCAAGGAGTAAGCGTCTTTTAATTTCATGGCTGCAATCACCATCTGCAGTGATTTTGGAGCCCCCCAAAATAAAGTCAGCCACTGTTTCTACTGTTTCCCCATCTATTTCCCATGAAGTGATGGGACCAGATGCCATGATCTTCGTTTTCTGAATGTTGAGGTTTAAGCCAACTTTTTCACTCTCCTCTTTCACTTTCATCAAGAGGCTCTTTAGTTCTTCTTCACTTTCTGCCATAAGGGTGGTATCATCTGCATATCTGAGGTTATTGATATTTCTCCCAGCAATCTTGATTCCAGCTTGTGCTTCATCCAGCCTGGCATTTCTCATAATGTACTCTGCATATAAGTTAAATAAGTAGGGTGACAATATACAGCCTTGACGTACTCCTTGTCCTATTTGGAACAAGTCTGTTGTTCCATGTCCAGTTCTAACTGTTGCTTCCTGACCTGCATACAGGTTTCTCAAGAGGCAGGTTAGGTGGTCTGGTATTCCCATCTCTTTCAGAATTTTCTACCATTAGCATTACATGGACCAATCAACCTCAAGAAAAGATGATATCTATCATGAGTTTCAAATTATACTCAGTGCCCCAGGAAGCTGTTTATTTTTGCCTTTTGGCATAATTTGACTTCCTGTTTCTAAGAAAGCCTACTCAACAAAAGAAGGGACTTTGCTCAGCTGTTTAAATTTTAGGACGTTCTTCCTCTAGCAGCTTAAGGGTTCATGCAATAGAAATGTCATTGCTTGGGAGCTGTGTTCAAGTCCCAATTCTGCTACCCGGGCAAATTGTTTAATCATACCAAGTCTCCATTTCCTCCTCCCAAGGGAAAGATGGTAACAATGCTATTTAGCTACTTCATAGAGTTAAATGAGATCATATAAGTAAAGTGCATGGTACTCTCCCTATCAGAGTAAGTACTCCATAAATATCAGCCCTCACTGTTACCTTTGAGTCATATTCCCAGGAGCTGCTTTCCCAGGTGGAGATACACTTCTTAGATCCTGAAGGGCAGCTTTCCCTGGAGTTGACCACATATGTCCAAGGATCCAGGCTCTGCGGCTTTTGTCTCAACTCCCCTCCCACTTCACAGTCTTACAAAACCATCAGAGATAATTTCACAGTTACCTTAGTTCACCAGTGCTGCCCAGGGCAGAATCATAAATACTTAAATATATGTCAGACTACATTCAAACTCACTTTCGTAAATTCTTGAAACTTTCTATTTGGGACAACCTCAGACATGATCTAGTCCAACTTGTTGACTTACAAATGAAGAAACCAAAGCAAGAGCTTTTAAGAAACTTGTCTAAAGGCCCATGGCCAGTTAGTAATGGAGCCATGCCTGGAACCCAGGTCCCATCTTCCTGCAAGTCCCTATTATGGATTGCTTTGCCACATAATATGCTGGTTAATTGGCTGTCTCTCCCAGAAATTATAAGCACCAGCTTAGAACACCTGCTTGTTCATGAGGAAGCTGAGGCTTAGAGGTTAAGTCATCGGTCACTGAGGTCACCCAGCTGGTCAGTGAAGGGATGAGATTTGGAACTTGGATTGTTCCCATTCAGAAGCCTGTACTTTTTATTCTACTAGCCTGTTTTCTAGTCTCAGTGACTTAAAGATATCTCCTTTCTCAAGAAAGAATGAACATCAATGGCGGATGCAGAACAGTGGTGTAGAACAGGAAGTCAAGTGGGCTCATACACTAAGCTGTTGTGTGAACTTGGACCAGTCCTTTGACCTTGCCTTGTACTGTGTCTTGAGCAGCAAGACTGTGGCAGCCTCTCGTGCAGCGCATGGCACCTGGGGCGCCATGGAGATCCATATGGAGCTGAAAATTGTTGACTGTGGGAAGCCCTTTTCCCCCAGTACTACATAGCCACATTCTTTACTTCTTGTTTTCCCTCTCACAGGTCCATCACAAGCCCAGAATCCTGTGCCTCCCTCCCTACTCAGGGTAGGCGTGGCCTCAGGTCAAAATGAAGAGATTGCCTCTGTTTTCACAGCTTCAGCAGGGATCACCGGCTCCATCAAGTGTGAATACCCTGTTTGTTTTCCTTTTTGTCTCTCTGTTTGCCATTGGAAAAGTCCATTAGTGCTGAATGGCAAGACTGAATAGTCAAGGGGAGAACAGGTGATGTGTTAGTAACTCTTAGGTAAATACCACTTGCTATTGTCACCACTGAGGCTTTCAGAGAGATGGCACCATTCCGGGCCCTGGACTGGAACTGTCGTCTTGTCAGCTCTCCGTCTTTCAGCAACCTGGAAAGACAGGTTTGGAGAGGGAAGGAGTCTGAAAAGGATTGGTGAGCAAGAGGAAGGGAAGGTATGGGAAAGAAACAGGGACTCTGAAAGCGATACAGAGAGTGAGGGAGAGGAGGGTAGGCTCATATACGTGCCCACACGTGCCTCAGCACACACACAGTGATGCCAAGGTGCGACGTCAGAGAGCTGGTGATTAATGGAATTTTTACCAGATTTCATAATCTCTTATATCCCTTCCTTCCCAGTGCTAAGGATCTCTGCAGTCATCACATTTCAGCAGCTCTGACTTGGTTCCTCTGGTTCCACATCTGCTCTTCTACTGACATCCAAGATGCGCAGTTTGTCCTACTGAACCATTTGGGACCCAGAGGGGAGGTGATGTTGAAGAACCAGTATAATATTCAAAGGGTCAGCATAAGAAGGTCACATGGCATCACCATGAAGGTCAGGAGAAAAACTTCGTAAAGGATATCTCCATGTTGCTGGGGATGGTGGGATCCACAGTCAGGAAAGCTCACATTTGCGTGAAAAGATCGTGAATAGGATGACAATGAAACATGTATATTTTCCTGTAAGAAACGAAGCACCAATCTATGTTCAATGTAGGATGCAGGATGCATGGGGCTGATGCACGGGATGATTCAAGTGGAGGATGTGGGGTGGGAGGTGGGAGGGGACTTCAGCATTGGGAGATTGTGTTCACCTATGGCTGATTCGTGTCAATGTATGGCAAAACAAATACAGTATTGTAATTTAAAAAAAAAATAATAAATAAATTTTAAAATTTTTTTTTTTTTAAAAAAAGGAAAACTGGAAAACTGGCTTCTGCTCTTAGTTGAGAGCATGGGCGACCACCTTGGGTCTGTATATTAAGTTCTCTGCACTTTTATTATGGTGTGTGTGCTTGCATGCTCAGTTGCTCTGTCATGTCCAATACTTTACAACCCCGTGGACTGTAGCCTACCACACTCCTTTTTCCATGGGATTTTCTAGGCAAGAATACTGCAGTGGGTTGCCATTTCCTCTTCTGGGGTTTCTGATGGCAGTTTGAACCAAATGATCTTCCAGCCCTAAGCATCTCTGGGACTGAGATATTAAGTCAGATCAGACACTGAATACTCTTTGAATCATCATCTCTGGCTAGGGATGATCAAGTATGACTTTAACACAAGGTAAACCGGCTTGAAAACAACTGTGTTGGTTAGAGATCATGGGGTTCCCAGACTAAAGACCTTAAATACCTCTCTTAGAGTTGTCACAAATTTAGTAATAATTCTTTTACATTGTTTAGTGGTGCATTCTTTCCATAGCACTCTCCAAGATAGACAATAGAGCATAAGGATTGAGACACCAACTCTGGACTCAGCCAGTGTGTGCGTGCAAGCTAAATGGCTTCAGCTGTGTCCCACTCTTCATGACCCTATGAACTGCAGCATGCCAGGTTCTTCTGTCCATGGGATTCTCCAGGCAAGAAAACTGGAGTGGATTGCCATTTCCTACTCCAGGGGATCTTTCTGACCTAGGGATCAAACTGGCATCTGTTACATCTGCCTGCATTAGCAGGTGGGTTCTTTACCACTCAGGCAGAGGTTCAAATCTCAGCTCTGCCACACACCAGCAGGGTAAAGTCAAGTAAGATTCTTTGCCTCTCTAAGTCTCGGTTTCCTCAACTACAAGATGGAAATAACAGTGAATCTATCTCCTGGACAAAGATTTAAAGAAACAAATAAACAAATGCAAAGTGTTTAGCACAGTGCCTATCTGTATAAACCCTCCATAAATATTAGATTCTGTCCACTCCATTCCCACAACACTGCTGGGAATTAAGTGTGTATTTCCATTTAGGAGACTAGGAAACTAAAGAATGGAGAAGTTAAATGACATGACCGCAGTCTCCAGCCAGTTAGAGTTGAAGCCAAGACCAGAAAGAAAATAGCCTGTTCATCCCTCATATCATCACAAAGTCTCTAAACTGAGCTTTCAAGAGCCTAAGCTTTGAGGGTGGGAATGTAAAGAGACGAGGGTAAGGGCTAAGGATTTTATCTTGGGGAACACATGTCATTAGAAGGATGGGAAGAGTAAGAACTTAAGATTGAGGAAAGCAGGAAAAGAAACCTGATGCAGGAAAGGAAAATCTTTTCCAAAGTAGAGAGGGGGTCAGCAATGTCAAAAATCATGCAGTCAAAAGAAAGGTCTTGGAATCTGAAAGCAAAAAAAAAGTCCTCCATTTACTCAACAGTCCTAAGGCTAGGCACATCCTAAGGCTAGGAATATGTTGGTGAACATGGTGGACAAGATACCTGCTCTCTTGAAGCTCCAAGTCTAGCAAGGAATATAAATACTGTAAGAGTAACCTAATGTCCTAAAAATGTAATTCCAAGCAGTGATAGTTCTAAAAAGAAGATAAAATGAAGATAGTACATAGCAAGTCATGGAGAAGGTGGGTGAGGAGCTGAAGCGCAAGTGATTAACAAAGGTGGCTTTAGGAATCTACCAACCACAAGGCCATCAAAAGTGTACTTTAGGTGAAGGAAACAACTGAAACCAAGTCCCAGAGGTATGGATGAGTTTGACTATGACCTTCAGGGGTCTTTTTCAGTGACTTGATATGAACAGAGGCCAGATTATGGGTTAACAGAAGAGAACTGAGACATAAGGAAATAGAGAGTCCATAGGTCAACTGGGCTTCCCTAGTGGTTCAACAGTTAAGAATCCGCCTGCTAAGGCAAGAAACACAGGTGCAGTCCCTAGATCAGGAAGATCCCCTGGAGAAGGAAATGGCAACCCACTCCAGTATTCTTGCCTGGGAAATCCTATGGACAGAGGAGCCTGGCGCACTACAGTCCATGGGGTCACAACTTAATGACTAAACCACCATCACCATTGGTGAACTACTCACTCAAGAAGCTGGTCTTGAAAAGTAGGAAGAAAGTGGTATTCATGGCATTTATAGCTGACAGTGGGCAACACCAGCTATTCCTATTTTGGACATTTCATTTCCCTTCCCATTTCAGTGATATCTCCTCAATATCAAAATTTTCAACCAGAGAACCACATTCTTGGGACATTCACATTATAGATGGGGAAACAGTGGGAACAGTGGCTGACTTTATTTTTCTGGGCTCCAAAATCACTGCAGATGGTGATTGCAGCCATGAAATTAAAAGATGCTTACTCCTTGGAAGGAAAGTTATGACCAATCCAGACAGCATATTAAAAGCAGAGACATTACTTTGCCAACAAAGGTCCATCTAGTCAAGGCTATGGTTTTTCCAGTGGTCATGTATGGATGTGAGAGTTGGACTATAAAAAAGCTGAACACCAAAGAATTGATGCTTTTGAACTATGGTGTTGGAGAAGACTCTTGAGAGTTCCTTGGACTGCAAGGGAGGTCCAACCAGTCCATCCTGGTTGGAGATGGGTGGAGATCAGTCCTGGGTTGGAGATCAGTCCTGGGTGTTCATTGGAAAGACTGATGTTGAAGCTGCAACTCCAATACTTTGGCCTCTTGATGCAAAGAGCTGACTCATTTGAAATGACCCTAATGCTGGGAAAGATTGAGGGCAGGAGGAGAAGGGGATGACAGAGGATGAGATGGTTGTATGGCATCACCGACTCGATGGACATGGGTTTGGGTGGACTCCGGGAGTTGGTGATGAACAGGGAGGCCTGGCGTGCTGCAATTCATGGGGTTGCAAAGAGTCAGACACAACTGAGCAACTGGACTGAACTGAACTGAACTATAAAGTATTTGTGGGATTTGGAGATAAGCATATTCAATTCCTCCCACTCCAACACTCCACTGACAGCATGGAACTTGTTTGCACTCGTAGATAACTGTCACCATTCCAGCAAACACAGAGATATTTGCTTTGGATCTTTATTAATTTTTTGTTCTCTAGAATTCAGGGTCACCTCTGGTTTCTAAGGCTTAGTGGATCTTATTTCACTGTTGATTATTTTTGCTCACTACCCTTTCCCTTTTCCACCCTTATCCCATCCTCCCAAGTCAGATTCTAGAGCAGTGCTGTCCACTGGGACTTTCTTTGATTATAGAAATGCTCTATATCTGTTTATCCAATAGAGAAACCTTTAACCATATGTGACTACACATATGGTAGTTCAATTAACAAGCTACATTTTCATTTATATAATTTTAATTAACTTAAATGTTAATCACCACATGTGCCTAGCACCTATGATTTTGGACAGACAGATATTTCTAAAGAGTTAAAATTCAGGAGAGTTCCTGTTTCCCAAAGAGGATACACTCTGCAAGCTCTTCATGATTACTGAGAAATGTGTCAGTGCGAATAATTCCTAAGGCATGAGGGAATTTCTCCTCCTTGGAAAAAAATAGAATTTATATAAAGTGGGCTGAGTTTGATGTGCTTGAATACTATCAGCATACTAATACAGCCTAAAAATGAAACTATTGCTTCTTATAGCTCAGAGAGGTAATCTCAAAAGATCATTTCCCTAACAGTGTTCCAAAGAGTGCTGATTTCATGAAGTCTTCTTTGATGAAAAAGGTCCATTGTCAAATAGGCTTGGAGAATCGGGAACGCTTTTTACCTCTCTTACAGATTCACAATGCACGTCTTAAAACGAAGACTCTGGAAAATCCTACAGTCAATAACTCTGTAATAATACATCATTTGACTCAGTACTATTTCTTCAATGTCTTTAACCATGAAACTCTGTGTGTGTGTATATGTATGTGTGTGTGTGTAAAACATTAGTGTTCTGATCCACTGGAGAAATGTTAGGGTTATAAATATGGACTTTGGGGGAATTCCTGGTGGTCCAGTGGTAAGGATTCAGTGCTTTCACTGCCACAGCCCCTGTTAAGTCCCTGGTCAGGGAACTAAGATCCTGCAAGTTGCCTGGTGCAGCCAAAAAAAAAAGAATGTGGGCTTTTGGAAAAAGAGAGCTGGGTGAACAGTGCCAGTTCTACCAATTACTACTAACTGTGTGACCTTCAGAAAGTCATTTAACCTTTCTGTCATTTCCTTCAGTTGAAAATTGGAGATAATATTTATAACAGGTTGCATGTAGGTTAAATGCAATCATGTATACAAAGAACACATCCCAGTTCATGGGATCAACTGGTTCTTCCCCAAGTTATTTTCAGTGTGACTTATAAACTTAAGTGACTGAAGGACTGAAGACTCCGCGGCCCCCTGGAGAAATATGCTATGAACTGGTAGAACGCATGTCCTGCCTGGAAATATTTTTAAGTGTGGTATTGGAAAGCTGGATGTAACAGTGGTCTTTTCTGCCTCCCTTTGTTCATCCTTCGCTAAGAATGTACACTCAGCATTGAATGGCTTCCTGCTATTTATTCTTAACAGAACAGTTAGAAGGATCCTTTCAAACCAGCAATGGAGCATGGCATTCCTCTCTGGCTCCCCATCTCACTCAAACTAGAGACTTCAGCCTGGTCTCCAAGCTCTCTAACATTATTTCCTACTATTGCTGAGTCTGTCTTGCAAACAGACTACCCTCCTTTTCTTTGGACATCTCAGGAACTTTGCATTTGCGGTGCCTCCAATAGGGTACCATCCCTCCCTCCCGCTAACTCCATGGTTCTTCCCTTCCATCTTTCTTAACCCTGCCAAAACTTGCAACCACCCCTACATACTCCAGCATACTCTACTCCTCTTCCTTGCTCTCCATCTCTTGACTACACATCTGATATGCCATGTTGGGTTTGTCAATATTTTGTGTCTTGTCTATTTCCATCCAACAGAACATAAATGTCACAAGAGCAGAATTTTTTGTCTCTTTCATTCTCTGCCATAATTCAGTGCCTAGGACAATGCCTGGCACATAGGCGCAGATGCTCAGTAAATGATTATTGAGTAAACGCATGCAGAAACTGCCTACATTGTGTTGCTACAGACTAAGAACATTCCTCTAAGCCCAGTTTTGGATGGCTTGAAGCATGAAACACACAGTTACAGGCTGGTCTCTGTAGTTTTTATTAGTGTTTTCTGGGACCCATCAAACAAACAAAAAAAAAAAACCTGTATTTTGAAAAAAATAATTCTTTCATAAAACAGAAATACTCAGTTTGAATTTAACACAGTTTCAAGGGCAAGGTTTCTGATTGTTAAAAAAAATAGCGGCAGTAGGGTTACTTCCCCCAAAAAATGTCAGCCCAGAAGTCAGATGGGAAGAAAAGCAAGAATTAGGCAGACAGTTACAGAAAGATTAATCCCAATTAAGCTAAACTCGTGAAGGCTTACACATTTCAGTGGTTTGTGACACCCAGTCTCAACACGTTTTTATTCAATGTTTTCTCTCTTATTCCAGAAATGGAATCCTGAGAAGCAATGCTGAGGCTAATTCAGCTCACGTACTTTCTTTCACACAGGAAGTAGCCATTCCATGGGCTCCTATGGAGTTTCTCTTACACCCCATATAGTTAGATAAACTCCTCCCAAATATGGTTCCATGCTGTGCACACAGGTAGGCACTCAACAAACTTTCTTTTTAAACTATAGAAGAATAATATAACTGCCTTTTTCTCTTACTATTTTAACTTCTCCTATATTTTATACATTTGAAAAACAACACACTTGCAAAGCTCAAATCTAATGTGCATGACTAACCTTATCAAAAGATCCCTCAATATTTTTCAAAAAGAAAAAAAAAAAAAAAACCAACCCCAAAATACTAAAACTTAGAACTGCTTTACACTTAAATAGAAATTTACATCATATAAACATTCATAATCTTCATCGTTTAAGACAGGTTCAAGGTTCATGACTGGCTGTTCATATACCAGGTAATTCTCACAGTTCCCAGTGAGGTGACAGAATTCTCACACAACATAGGTTGATTTGCAGAACCAAATAACCTGTTTTGGTTTTATTTCAGCGCAGGTAGGAAGGCAAAGTAAAGAACCTCACAGTAAAATGTTCATCTGACAGAAAGTCCTTGAAGTTTTGGCTGTTGTGCTCTTCATCCAGTAAAGAAACAATTTACATCACGATTATGGATATTGGCTCCCAATCTGAGGAGTCTTCCAGAAGACATTTATTCATTAACTCATCATATAGTTTACTAAGAACCTATCTCATGTAGGTATTGAAAAAACAGTCTTGCTAAGATATCATCCCTGCCCTCACATTGCTTATAGTCTCGCGAGAGAAGAATTTGAAAAAGAACAAGCACATTTCAAAGAAAAACTCACTGCCCTGGTCTGTGCTGCTCAGAAAGCAACTTCCAGAAGTTGTAGGCATGTCGCTGGGGGTCAGAGCTTTGCTCGTTTTATCAAGTCAATTATCCTGAGGCCCCAGATGATCTGAATCTAGTAAAGTCTTAGCAAGACATTTAAAGTCTCTAACTCCTTCCTGACCACAGCTCCCATGCAAAAATAAAATAAGTGCCCAGGTCTTTAGTGTAAGAGGGGTTTAAGGAGGCCATGTGTAGTGATCATAGGAGTGTTGGCTCAGGATGAGAGCTTCTCAAGTGAGAAGCTGTGAGTTGCCAAAAGAAGGGGGCTTCACCTGCTGCTGGCTTGTTGCTGAGATTTTGCTCTCCCTTGCAACACTGGGGTGGGAAAGATTCTGTTCACACCCCAAGTTGGCATGGCTCAATTACCTTGAGTTCTAGCACGAATAGCACATAGAAAATGCATCAAACTCAAGCCAAGACAATAGAGAGATACACTGAGAACTTAATACGCCAACCTATTTAAGTAGGAACCAGGTGCCAAGAAACCATCACTTTCAACAAGTAACACAATCTGCTAATTATCTGCAGTGTTCCAGTCAGTACAGCCCAGACTCACTACCTAGCAGGGGTTGCTCTTCAACAGAGAGGGTGAAGAAAGAGCCAAGACCAATTTGGAGGACCATGAGAAAGAAACTTACAGTTTTGAAGAAGGGAGAGCTCAGAGAATGATCCAGGCAGCTTAGATGATGAACAGGCCAAGCCAGAGGACTGCAGAGAGCAAATTAGCAGATGTCTCTTAATAACTACACACAGACATGCAAACATTCACATGTTTACATTAATTCAAATATCTGGAAGTTTAATCTCTTCTGTGGAAAGTATGGTCAACTGCTGGGAAAGCCTCAGTTCTATAGCCTTGCTTGGAGAGCAAGGTTTGTCTTTCTTGTGGGAATGTCTCAGATCTGTGCTGCTCATCATCCTTCTAATGAGAGCCACGATGCCCAGTGACCTTGGGGCACAGCTTAGTGAGATGAATGACCTTCTGAAGGTACAACTGAGTTGTTGTTTTTCTTTCTGCCTGGCTTGGTCACCTCCAGAGGTGCTACTCAGCATTGTCAAAGTACGGATACTGAGGAAAGTCTCTAACTCCTTCCTGACCACAGCTCCTGAACTGAGTTTTCTGTTTTTCTCTTCCATCCTTCCTTTCTTTAGTCTTTTTGTTTGTTTGTTTGTTTTAACATTCCTCTAGATCCAAATCTAGGCAAGACAGCATTCACTTTGGAATGAGTTAAAATGAGACAGGAAGGTTATCCAAAAGAGGAAAGATTTTAAGAAGCAGTATCTGCGAATGTATCTCCCTGGCACTAACCTCTCTCTGTCTGTCTTGTCTCCCTCTTTCTCTGTTTCCTTCCGCAATATCATTTTTTCTCTGTTTTGTCATTCTACTGAAAATGTGTTGTATTGTTAGCTCCTGTTTAAGTTATCTGATTCTAGCTCTCATCTGGGGTTCTGAAAAGAAGTCCCTCTAGCAATTTCAACCCATTGCCAAACATTTTAAAAATGAAAAATAGGTTGACTTTAAAGTCTTCACTCCAGGGATTTTTGCTGCTGTTGTTCTGAGAGTAAATCACCATCTTCATCTTGACTAGCTAAACCAGCAGTTCTCAGTCAAGGGCAATCCCCCACCTACCCAACCTGGGGGACATTTGGCAATGTCTAGAGACATTTTTGGTTGTAACAACTTTGACAATCACAGTGCTATTGGCATATAGTAGGTAGAGGTCATAGATATGCTAAACATCTCAAAACACACACTACAGCCAAAATAATACACAACGAAGAAGAATTCAGCCAAAAATGTCAATTGTGCCAATTTTGAAACCACAGACAATGGGAATACAAGAGAAAACTCATCATCTCCTTTTCCCACTTATTTTTAAGCAATTAATATAAAAATAACCAAGGACAGACCTTCTCTTAAACAACCAAAAGTAAGCAGAGGTGGCAATTGAAGTTTTTCACCAATGAGTTAAGAAGGAGGAGGGAAGATAGACTTCATACCAGGTAAATCATTCCTGAATGAGTATAAAGCCCCCTGCACCATTATTCTTCTCTGATTTAAACAGAAAATTTATGTGATTATGCAGTGATTACAGTCCACCCTGGACTGTGGAAGTCCTCAGTCTCCACTCACTCACTCCTGAAGGTCAAGGTAAACACCCCAAGCATCCTTCTGGTTCATCGCATCATTCTGAGACCCTGAAGTTCATCCTGGCGACCACATCCACCTCACTTAAGGAGGCCACGTGAATGCTTACGTGTGGAGGACATGTCACCTTTTCTTAAATCATTTTGCATATAAAAACATTTAATGCCCTCTGATTATTTTTCTTTCTCTTAACAAGAAGCACAAGACTCTGTCCTTCTTGCAGCAGAAAAGAACTTCACAATAGAGTCAAAATCACAACCAGACACAGTGTCATATTTCACAGAAAACTGTGTACGTTTGTTCCCCATATAGGACATACTTCAAAAGTAACAAAATAATTTTATCAACTGTCATGTTCCTTCTTCCTGTTAGAAGTAGATGTATTTTTTCCCCCTTGTGGTACATAAATATCAGAAAACAAGTAGTCTTTGAAATATTTACGTCCGGGAACTTCATGGTTGGTTATCATTTGGGGGATGTTTAGCTTTGTGTTCAAAGGCGTCAGCAGCTTCAGTTTTCATTTTCCCTCCATCCACGTGCATTCTTGCCAAATTTATATACCAGTCTTCGTCCATCCACACGTTCCAGAATTTCTCTTTTGTAGTAATATCTGTAACGGAAGACATTGCGTAAGGGGCCTGGTCTAATTAAGATGGCTGGGGGAATAAATGGTCACGTGGTCTTATCGTGTTTGGAGACATGACACTCCTAACCTCATGGCTCGGCTGAGTTTTTCGTAGGTCATGCTGCTGTTGTTTTTCTTTTTCCCCCATAGCTGAGCCACAGCCTCTGATTTCAAGAACCTGAAGATGCCTTCAGACCGGTCTTCCCACTTGATTAACCCTGGATTCTTGTCTGGGTTTAGCAGGATGTCGCGGATGAATTCCCATAAGTGAGTCCCTCGCGGATCTGAGGCCAAGTGGAAAAGAAGAGTTTATTCACAGCTTAAGTCACAGCAAAGAACAGCTCGAGGAAGCCTAGAGTTGAAACATCTGACGTCAAATAAGAAATACTCAGTACCTTGCTACCCACCTATGATACCACATCACAGCATCTCCAGTATTGAGTATTTAAGAATGAACTAGCACAATTTTTTAATTTTACAAATCAGAAAGCTGAAGCATGGAGAACTTAACTGACTTGACCAAAGTCACACAAGCAAATTCGTGGCAAAGCCAAGACAAAAGAATAGGTCTTACCTAGAGAGCAGATTTGTGGTTGTCAAGGGAAAGGGTTGGGGAAGGATGGAGTGGGAGGTTGGGGTTAGCAGATGTAAGCTGTTATAGATAAAATGAATAAAAAACAAGGTCCTACTGTATGGCACAGGGAACTATATTAGATATCCTATTTAAAAAAAAACCACAATGGAAAAAATATTTTTAAAAGGGATGCAGAGGGAGGGGATATATAGATATAGATATGACTGATTCCTGTTGATGTACAGCAGAGACAACCACAATATTATAAAGCAATATCCTCCAGTAAAAAATTAATAAAATAATGAAAAAGAATGTGTGTATACATATATATATGTGTATATATATAACTGAATCACCTGGCTGTACAGCAGAAATTAATACAACATTGTAAATAAATTTCAATTAAAAAACAAATTTAAAAAATCAGTCCTAGATCACCTAGGCTAGTGGGAATATCTTCAAAATATGGTTGACAGATTGCTGGGGACTCATTTCAACTTGTTACTTCCCAGGAGAACAATGTTCAACCACTTTTATTTATTAATAGGATCTCAACCAATTTGACAGCTGCAACCCAACAATTGTGTGTCAGCCAAATGCACAGGGTTCTAGAACGCTTCTGCCTAGAATATATTGCGGTGGGGTCTCACGGGGGTTGAGGAAGTCAGTCTGAAAATACAACAGCAACTGTAATGACATTAGCAACCAAATTCAATTCTATCCCCATTGGACCTGTGACACACAACTCCCCCACCTAGCCCCAATTAGCAAGGCTGTGTTCCTTCAGTCCTTCAGGATGACATGGAGTAGCAGATAGCAAAGATGTCCAACCACTACAATTTCCAGATTATACCACCTCGATCTCTTTTCCCTACCAACTCCACATCTCTGATATTTCATACACTTTCATAAGATTTTATTATGGGGGAAATATAGCTCCACAAAAGCACTGCTGATGCTTAAGAAAAACAGTATTTCTTGGAACAGTAACTCAACAAAAGAAAGAAGCCAACATTCAGCAAAAGAAAAAAAGAATATACCTCAGCCGTTTCTTCCCACATTTCTCCTCACCTCACCCACCATTTTTCCCCTGGAGAAAGGGAGATAGCCCACCACAGGCCTGTAAGAAGTTCCCATTCACAGAGGTCTCAGCGTTAGAACAAATAGAACAGAGTGAGGAGGAAATATCCATTGAAACTCTACTTTGAGAAACCACTGCAGAGGGGTTGCTTGGCCAGCAAGTGATGCCTCTCTTTTCACACCCCACCCAGTCTGAGGTGAAGAAATGCAGGCAGCAGGAAGAGGCAGGGTTTGCCTTAAAACTGGTAGCCTCCAGCAACCCTCCATTTGAACGAAAAGAATGACCAGGAGGCAACGAAAGCTCGCCAACTTACTGTGCTTTTGGTGTGGGGCTTTGTTGGGTGGTCTTGCTCCTTTTCATATCAAGTGACTCTGCTAAAGAGAAAAAAATGAGAACTGCTTCATTTCCTGTTTCCTACAATTGTCATCTTCATTCATCCATTCATTTCACCAGGATTTATTGCACACCTGCTACTTGCCTGGCACTGTTCATGTAGTTGGTCATGACCAAAACAGAGCAGAGATGATAAGTGCTCCAGAGAAAACATTTCAGGATAAGGGAAAAAATGGTAGACATGTGGGAATGGGAATAACAAGCTGGAGTCAAGATTGCTGGGAGAAATATCAATAACCTCAGATATGCAGATGACACCACCCTTATGGAAGAAAGTGAAGAAGAACTAAAGAGCCTCCTGATGAAAGTGAAAGAGGAAAGCAAAAAGTTGGCTTAAAGCTCAACATTCAGAAAACAAAGATCATGGCATCCGGTCCCATCACTTCATGGGGAATAGATGGGGAAACAGTGGAAACAGTGTCAGACTTTATTTTGGGGGCTCCAAAATCACTGCAGATGGTGACTGCAGCCATGAAATTAAGACGCTTAGTCCTTGGAAGAAAAGTTATGATCAACCTAGATAGCATATTCAAAAGCGGAGACATTACTTTGCCGACTAAGGTCTGTCTAGTCAAGGCTATGGTTTTTCCTGTGGTCACGTATGGATGTGAGAGTTGGACTGTGAAGAAGGCTGAGCGCTGAAGAATTGATGCTTTTGAACTGTGGTGTTGGAGAAGACTCTTGAGAGTCCCTCGGACTGCAAGGAGATCCAACCAGTCGATTCTGAAGGAGAACAGCCCTGGGATTTCTTTGGAAGGAATGATGCTAAAGCTGAAACTCCAGTACTTTGGCCACCTCATGCGAAGAGTTGACTCATTGGAAAAGTCTCTGATTCTGGGAAGGATTGGGGGCAGGAGGAGAAGGGGACGACAGAGGATGAGATGGCTGGATGGCATCACGGACTCAATGGACGTGAGTCTGAGTGAACTCCGGGATATGGTGATGGACAGGGAGGCCTGGTGCTGCGATTCATGGGGTTGCAAAGAGTCGGACACCACTGAGCGACTGAACTGACTGACTGAACTGATAAGGTGGTCACAGAAGAACTGATAAGGGGACCAGAAGGGTGTGAAGGAGACAGTCACACAGAGAGCTGTGGAAGAACCCGCTGTGCCTGAGAATACTAAGTGCAAAGACCTTGAGGTTGATGTGCACGGAACAGAAGGAAGCCAGTGTGGCTGTGGGCAAGGGGCAGAGGGCAAACAGTGCCATCCAGATCACTAAGGCCTGGAAGGGTATTTTGAGGATTTTAGTTTTTATTCTGGGAGAGATAAGAAGCCATTGAAGGATTTATGTCATCAAACAGTTTTTTTTTTTTTTTAATGAAATACCAAAATGTAAACATTTAAAACAAAGAAAGATGACTTTTAAGCCAAAGGAGTGCCTTTTTTGGCATGCAAAGTTACATTTTAATCAGCCAGACAAAGGTGCCATTGACTGGCCTGAGCGCAGCACAGAGGGCCACAGGGGACTGTGGAAACACAAATTAGTTTAACAAATGACTCATGATGGTGACCCTTGAGATTACCAACAAAAGAAGATGACAGAGGCAAATTTGTGAAATAAAACTTGTTAAAAAGAAAACCAAATGACTAAGCAGTGTGTGTGTGTCTGTGTGTATGCCTGTGTTTGTGTGTGCCTCTGTGTGTGTTTATTAATATCAGTGAGCATGTCCAGTATCAGGAGAACTAAAGCAGATCTTACCAAAAAAGCCCACCATCAAAAAGCTGCCAACTTGAATACAGAGCTCCTCGTAAGTGGTAGCCAATTCTGATAAGAAATTGGGCCAGTATATCACATCTCTTCTGTGGGCATTACATCAGAGTTCCCTCACTTAGGGTTTGCTGACCCATGTGTGGCTTTCAAGAGCATTTTAATCAGACCAACACTGCTGGCAAAGGAAGAGGATCCAAGCATTCGAGACTGTCAAGAGTGGTCCATTATTCAATAAGGTTTGAATATCATTAGATTCTAATGAAAATGGTAAAGACTAACTCTTGTTTCTTTAGCACTTACTATGTACCAGGCACTGTGGTCAGTACTTTACATGAAGCACCTTATATGATTCACACAATAACCCTATGAGGAAAGTACTAGCAGGATCCAGAGGTTTTACTCATAACCACTATTCTATGCCATTTACAAAGATGGTGCCACATAACAGATTTCATAAATGCCTTCTCTGCCAAGAATCAGGTTCTGTTCTGCAACACTCTAGTCAGTGGGGAGAAGTCATTCCAATTTGATGATTCTGTATTTCCCAACATGCATAGACACATTCACCTATCTGAGCACCCAGACTGTCACAACTCAGAGCTCCCAGCAGCTTGAAAGTTGTGGTGGGATGGATGAAAGAGTTTTAATAAGATCTGGTTTAGAGGAGAAACCTCTCTTTCTGGTGGTTAAACGCACCACCACCCTCCACTGCCCCTCCCACTTCCTCCCCATACAATAATGTCAGCAGGAGGGTTTGCACCTGACTCAGATTTCTCTAAAACCTGGAAAAACAAATTCACAGAAAATGCAAGGAGACTCCACTCTCTCTCTCTCTGTAGATTTCGCAGTGAGGTTGCGACATCCCATCAGGATGTGACAATATTGCGACAGGTTGGCACCCACCCCGGTTTCCAAGTGATGCATCACGCTGACAGGGCCACGTTGTTCTGCAGACAAAGAGTGGCATTTACCCAGCAGGCCACAAGCAAAGATTATTTTCAAATGGCATCCAGGAGTGGTGCAGGGCCATTATTTCAGAGCCAGGGTTGAAGTCAGAAAAACCCAAGTGTAAGTGTCTCTCAGCTTATTGGCCTCAATCCTTATTTAGGGTTGCAAGCACGTGTAATGCAAGAATCAATTACTTTGGGAGATTAAAGTATCTTTATGAATAAACTGGAAACCTTGGACCTTCTCCCCAGAAAAAGGCACATATGGGTGTACACTCATGAAATTCTGTAAAAATTTCAGGAGTCTGTGGGTCATTTAGCTGTCCATGGATTCCAGATTAAGAACCCCCAGACCAGCTACACTAAGAGGAAATGTTCTCTTTAAGATGTCAACCATTTACCCAAGCTAGACTTCCATCCATCTTAAGGAAGAACCTCAGCCAAAGAGAAGCCCTCAATAAAAATGTGACCATCATCGTATGGAAGAATATGCTGCCACAGGCAAAAGAAAAACCTCGAATTTCCTCCAGCCTCTTCTAGTCCCCAGTGCGTGGGGGGCAAGCTGTAGAATCTCCCATCTGCCTCAGCACTAAAACCTTTGATCTGAAACTTCACCTTAATATGACGGCCTCTCCCCTGGCTCTTCCCCTGGCCCTCAAATAAAAGTCAGAACCTTTGAAGTTAGTCGTGTGGTTAGGTGACTCATCCTTATAAAATAATAGCTTGCTCTGAGGAAGCTGTCCAGCTTGGTTTTCTCCCGCTCTGCTTCCAGACACCTCGGGCCAAGGTCCATTCCGGACCGGGGCAGCAGCAAGGCACACGTTTATGAAAAGCTCCGGAGCATGACTTCAGCTAAGTTGCTTCGCAAGAAGCAAAGATTAGACGCATTTGCATATGATTCAGCTTTGAGCCATTTCTTTACGGGATATACAAATTTCAGTGTTATAATAGACCATGCCACCCTCGCTCTAGGCTCAGCGAGTCGGTGAATAAACACATCAAGCCTGCGTTGGCATGACTGGCTTGAGGACTATCGGGCAGATCAGGAACACTGGCGGCAGCCATTTTATGAAATGAGCAGATGACAGAGAAATCAAAACACGGCCCGCTTCCCCACCTGCGTTTATCAGCGAGGGCATCAGTTTATGTGTGGCCTCGCCTCACTGTGGCTTGTAACCTGCATTAAAACACATAAAGGTACCTAACTGCCCTCCATGTCATGGGAGCTGGAAATCTGAAGACTCAGACAAATGACAGGTCTTTGGGGCAGGGTTGGGGGGTTGTGGCAGGGTGAGAGGTGGAGGTTCGGGGATCCTGGTCCCATCCAGTAGAGACTAAACTATTCTGAAAGGGATTGATCCTTACAAGGCTATAATTAACTATTCTACCTGGAGGACTTGTTACCCCAAAGAGTTTACCAACCCAGACACTGAATTGATTAAGTGATCATTCTGATAGAGCTTCTGAATGGCTTATCTCTTTTTTCAGCCTGTGTTACAATTTAAGGATAGGAATCCAGGATAAAGAGACTAGGAATCAATGAAGGGACTTCCTTGGCGGTTCAGTGGTTATGACTCTGTGCTTCCAATGCAGGGGACGTGGGTTCAATCCCTGGTCAAGAAAGTAAGATCCCCACATGCCCAATACCAGAAAAAAAAGAAAGGAAATTTCTTGAACTGAATAAAAATGAAAATACAACATATCAACTTAAAAAAAAAATTTTTTTTTAAAGAATCAAGGGGTGTGAAGGAGAGTAGATTTATAAAGCTCATTTTAAGAAGGACTGTTCAAAAGTCGAGTAAGTGAACTCAGAAAGCAGTGAGTTCCTCATTACCTCCACGGGATCTTCCCTACCCAGGGCTCAAACTCATGTCTCCTCCACCTCCTGCATTGCAGGTGAATTCTTTATCCCCGAGCCACCAGGGACGCCCACAAACATGAAAACAGACATTGGTCCCTATTGATTCTGAGATTCTAGCAGGTAAGTCAGGATGCAAAAGAGAACAGGGGTGCCTGGCGGGAGGGGCAGCAGAGCTGTGATGACTGCTTTTGGTTTCCCAGGTGCCTTGAGATCTAACCACCCCTGAGGCTCGGGAAGTGATTGGTTTAACTTCATTCTTAGCTGCAATCTTCTGCCCTAAGCCAAAGACTCAGGACATGGGATGCAATACCTTAGGAAGTGTGGCAGGAAGTCAGAGGGTGATGAGGGTGGTCTCTTCAGCTCTGAAAACCTTAGTCTTAATTGAGTGGCAACAAAATTTTACCCTGACTGGCTCAATTCCCCCAGAATGGCAAATCTACCACAGAATGTTTCCAGTGTTTGATCTAGTTCCCTAATTTCAGCAAATATTTAGAGTGACACACACTGGGATGGGCCGCCGGGGCTCTGGAGGGGGAAATCAAAATGAATTGGCCTTCACTCTTCACCTCGATTCCAGAAGCATTTACCCTGGCTCCCAGCCCTGTCTCATTCAAGGGGCTTGAACGGAACAAAGCCTCAAACCGAAAGCTTTCGTTTTTCAGTTCTCAAAAACACACTCAACAAAAGCCAAAAAATAGAGAGAGAGAGAGAGAGAGAGAGAGAGAGAGAGAGAGAGAGAGAGAGAGGGGTTGTTGTTTGACTCTTGCCTTTCACAAACACACTTTTAAAATCCCATTTCTGAAGCTGCCCCAAATTAAGTTCCAGCTCTATTTTACAGAGCCATAAGTTCATAATGAGATCAAGAGTTGGCATGAAACCATCTCTTCACCTTCCTTGCGTGCTCATTCCTACCAATGGATCTATTTGTAAGTGGATGAAGAGGAATAATCTGAAAGCCCCTCTCCCAGACTCCCAATAGACCAACCCTCTCACTCAGTTTGACTTTGACTGAGTCATGGATAGCCTCCAGACAAATCCAATCTTGAACACAACTAATATGAACATAACTCATAATGTGCAGGTGGTCTGACTAATTAGAGAGTCCTGATGAGCCTTCAAGCACAGACTTTAAGACTAACCCATGATTCCCAAGGTTCTAGAAGTTTTCAGCAGCTATACCTTCAACCCAGAGACCATCTTCCCAAGTTCACTGACTTCTGTCGTGAGACATTCTTTTCTAAAGTCAAAGACAGCTTGTTGAAAACTAAATAGAGCCTTCTCCCCTAATATACCTACTTATTAATAACTTTATCAGATAATTTCACAAAAGCAAGTTTTTACTGAAAAGAATTTTTCTTGTCACAAGAGAGTGATTTGGATTTACAGGAGGAAAACACTTTTTCTAGAGGCATCTTCGCTGATCATTTTCCATAGATAAATATGGACTCAAAAGCAATTCTTTTATAAACCTTTCCCAAGCTTTCACTGGGAAAGTGAAAGTGAAAGTGAAGTCACTCAGTCATGTCCAACTCTTTGTGATCCCAGGAACTGTAGCCTACCAGGCTCCTCTGTCCATAGGATTTTCCAGGCAAGAGTACTGGAGTGGGTTGCCATTTCCTTCTCCAGGAGATCTTCCTGACCCAGGGATTGAACCCAGGTCTCCCACATTGCAGGCAGACCCTTTACTGTCTGAGCCACTAGGGAAGTCCTTCATTAGGAAAGACTCCAGCAAAGCTGGAAATGTAGAACATTGGTAATTCTCATTAATTCTCAAGCACTTGTATGTGGTACACTCAGCCTTGGGTGTCAGGACAACTTACCAATGGGAAGGTGACCAGTGGTTGTCATGGAGATCTGGGCCCGGCAGAAAGTTTTGCTGTCCAGCAAATCTGTGGCAGTGAAAACGTAAGGGACATTAAGATCCCCCTCCTTACAACATAAAGTTTTGGCTTTTAGAAAAACAGAATCAGAATGTAAAGGGGGGTCTTAAGTGTTGGGGAGTTAGTTACCTACTGTGCTACCATAGTTGGTGTCATATAAATAGTTTTCTTCTTTCCAGGTGTTCATGATGGAAGGGTCTACAAAGGACAGAAAATGGAAATGTCAGCAGTCACCTTCCCCAGGTGGGGAGTTGGCCTTTTCTTACTGTTCATTATCAAAAAGGTGTGGGACAAGAGAGAAGAGATCAGATTCCACTTCAGTCACATGTTGATTTACAATATTGTTAGCCCAGTTTTTCTTCCAGCGCCTTGGGGGAGATGGACTTTGTTACAGCCTCATCCAGGTGTTCTATGCCTGTTGCATTTCGAGGGCCGTGAGAGCAGTTGCAGCGGTGGGATCCTATCCTAGACCAGCGCTTTCCTGGGGATGTGCCATCTGCACTTGGAGTGGGGAGTTCAGGGGCCTGGCATTGGCATCCATGCTACTGTACCGTCCCCAGAATACTTTGATACTAGTTTTAAAAAAATGGTAAGGACAAACAATTTCATGGTGAATGAGCATCTTTTCCTAGTAATATCTTCCTGGGAGAATTAATTATGTTTTTTTCATAAAAAGTCTGCTCAGTCTTATCATAGAATCTTTATTGCTAAAATCCAGGGTGAAACTCTTCTTAAGCTGGGTGACAGCTCTCTCCTCCAGGACCTCTCCAATAGTCTTAAGGGGTGGACCTAAAATGTTCAAAATAAAACTAAAGAGAAGAAGAGGAGATTGTATCTGAATCAAATAAACAGCTTTTAAGAGTAGAACCTCATTAGAATGGATAAAGAAGACGCAGTACATAGATACAATGGAATATTACTCAGCCATTAAAAAGAATGAAATAGAGCCACTCACAGCAACACAGATGGTCCTAGAGAGAGTCATACTGAGTGAAGTAAGTCAGACAGAGAAGCAGAAATATCGTACGACATCCCTTATATGTGGAATCTGAAGTGAACTTACAAAATAGAAAGAGACTCTTAGAAACTTAGAAAATGAACTTATGGTTGCCAGGAGTGGATGGGATAGTTAAGAGAGTTTGGGATGGTCATGTACACATTGCTGTATTTAAAATGGATAGTTAACAAGGGCTTATTGTATAGCGCATGGGACTCTGCCCAATGTTGCCTTGCAGCCTGGATGGGAATAGGGTCTGGGAGAGAAGGGACACGTGTATATGTGTGGCCGAGTCCCTTCGCTGCCCTTCTGAAACTATCACATTGCTCATTGGTTCTGCCCCAATACCAAATAAAAAGTTAAAAAAAAAAAAAAAGAGTAGGGCTTCATTGCCTCATCTTGGAAAAGAAGTTCTTTCTTCAGAGTGCTGGGTAAGCACATCTCTTGACTCTTTAGATTTCAGACTCAAAGGAAACTCCCTCCACCTACCCCAAAAGCAGCCCAACTCCTACACATCCCCCCACATCTGGGCTGATCTCCAACAGAAGATCTCTTTTTTTTCCTGGCTGGGCAAGAGCTGAGCGATCTGGCAGGAGTTGCCGCCTCATCCCCACCAGGAGCTTACTGCACGGCCCTCCGCACGGCTGGAAATGCCCTCCGCTCCCTCCTGCCCAGCATCTGAATCTCAGGGCTGGGGTGGTAAGCCACTGGCCGAGTTTCATTTTGTTTTTATAGCAAAAACGGTATAAAACCTGACTCACTGGCTAAGTCCTCTTGTTTACGACATAGGGATTTAGCTGGTATTTGAACTAATAGCTACGTGCTTGGGCACCCCAAGCCCAGTCTCTTGGGGTTACACCCTCTCTCCTCGTTGAGTTGCCTCGTACACCTGTTGTTGTCTCTGAAAACAAACTGAACCAAAAGAGGTTTGGGAGTGTTGGCCCCTGCCTGAGCCTCCTCCTCCCCTCCTCCCAGGGTGCACCTTCCTCCCCACCCTTCAGCTCAGCTTTCTTGAACTGGCACCACAAGAATGTCTGGATGGTGAAGGAGGGATTGTCAAGTACTTGGGACCTCTCTGGTACCACCTTCTGGCTCTTCCACTGGGGCTATCTGTCTGGTCAATAGTGGGGGTTAGAGGTGAGGGGGTACCATCCTCTTGGCCAAGTTCTATTCCTGCCTCTAAGGCAGTCAGGCCCATAAAGCACAAACCATCTGGGTAATTCAACCCCTGGTCTCTGGGGTGGGGGGAAGGGCAGGGCTGGAAAACCTAATTAACATGCTTAGCAGCTATTGTTTTTCTTTAATAATGGTAGACCAGCCCCCTTATACAAGAGTAAATAACTGCATGGAGCCAGTTTCTGCCCCTAGTGACTCACAAATCACCCCAGGTCAAATTTTGTCCTTGGTGACTGGCACGCAAGCCTCAGGGAGGCCTGTGGCAGACTCTGTGGTTGGCCCATGAGGCCCGCATTCTCGCTGATGTGGGCATGGGGAGAGACCCTGGGCGGGAGCAGTTCCTGTGGGCTTGGGGCAACCTGCAGAGTTCTCCCTAGACTAAGAGGCCATAAAAGGGCAATATGCCAGGAAACTCTGATTGATACCAGGCTCTGGGGCACAACTTCTGGAGGCAGTTACTGCTCTCTGAAGATCCCCTGGGTGGTGGTGGGGGAGGTGGGGAGACAGAAAATCCCCAGGAGAGAGAGTTCAGGACAGAGAAAGGAGGGATGGTTGGGCAGAAGGAGGATACAAAATGAATGTAATGGCTCTGGGCCTGCAGACTCGACTCGGAGCTCAGAGCAGCAGCTTTTGTCTGAAAGGGCTCTTAAGGCAGGAGTTGTTTCCATAGCTGCTTTGGGTGTCCTTACAGAAACTCCAAGGTCCCCAGGCCCAGTCTCTTGGGGTGACACCTTTTCTCCTCATTGGGTCGCCTCGTATACCTGTTGTTGTCTGTCATGGAGTAACTACGACACCCAGGCCGGTGCTTCCTCCTCTTAATGAAACACACTCCCTCCAAGGGAGAAGGGGGAGAGGAGACACTGACGCTTCCTCTTCTCTCCTCTTGCTTCTCCTGACTAAATCCAAACCCCTGACTCTCTGCAATGAGGAGGATGCGCGCTAGACTCCGCATTTTTCTGGGCTCCTGGATCAGAGCCTGGATGCGCCCCTGGCCAACCACGGGAAGCAGAGACGTGTGGGAGGAATTAGGCTCACCACCAGTCTAGAAGTCAGAAACAGTTGGCAGGCATGGTCCCAAGAACAAGGAATGAGATTCGTGGCAGGGTGGGTGGCCCATTGGAGACAGCCAGGAAAGAGGCATCCCTGGATTTCCTGCCCAAACACCGGCTCCATCCTGCTCCCACACTCTCCCTCACACTCCCTCCCAACTTGTGTTCCCCAGGCCTTTGCTTTCCAAGTTGGCTCCCTTCATCTACCACGACTCACCGGTTTGTTCAGTTTTGACAATGACATTGTGCGTGGACTGAACGGGTCACTGCTGCACTGGCCTGTGAAGGGCAGATTGGGAAAGTCAGAGTGGGCCCACACGCAGCCAAAATGTGTTGCTTGGCTAAGGACAAAGCTGGCTTCACGGAAGAGTTTCTGCTAAGCCCACTGCCTGATCATTATCCTTTGCGTCTGAGAAGGGGCTTCCCTCTCTGCATCTGTAATCTCAAGCCTGGGGTCCTTGGCCCAGAAAATCAGTAGCTGGTGCACCCACCTCAAATGGAATTATTTGGCTTTTCAAAGAGAAGATATCCAGTATAAGGGAACTAGAAGTTTAGATGTTAGAAGACCAGTTTCTCTACTAATATTAGCTGCAAGTCACTTCAGCTTCCTCTGTCTTGGTTTTCTCAACTGTAAATTTAGGAGATTAAACTAGATAAAGTCATTAGATAACCTCTAAGGTGCTTTCCCATACTAAGATCTGACACAAAATGCAAACAAAAACACAAAGCCATCTTAATCCTTTTTTGATCTTAAATATAACCCTTTTTGGTTAGATCCAATCTGTGAGACAAGTCTAAGTATGTGCAGTGATTCTTCTCTTACTTATCCCTTACAACTTCTCTTCAGATGTATCATATATAAAAGCACATGCATGCGTGTGTGCAAAGTAGCTTCAGATGTGTCCAGCCCTATGGATTGTAGCCCGCCAGGCTCCTCTGTCCATGGGATTCTCCAGGCAAGAATACTGGAGTGGATTGCCATTCCCTTCTCCAGGGGATCTTCCTGATACAGGTATCAAACCTGTGCCTCTAATGTCTCCTTCATTGGCAGGCGGGTTCTTTACCACTAGCGCCGCTTGGAAAGCCCCATTAGAGCACATATATACGTGTAAATTCATTTTGTATGTTTGTCCTCCCCAGCCAGATTACAAATATCTCAGGAGCAGAGGTCACGCTTTAACGTCTCTGACCTTCACTTTTCCCAGATGAAAACTTCCCCTATCAAATGGGCGCGATGTTTATTTTCTCATAAGGTCACCAAATGAATCTATTCACTTGGAGTCCTCGTATAAATAAATACTCAATAAATGTAAGTTAGTAGGACGTTTACAAAAGGCAAATGACAAAAACAAGGTGAGAAACCTGGCCAGAAGGCAGTCAGAGGCACTGGCCGTACGCAGGGACCAGACAAGTCATGGAAGGCCAAAGGTGGAAGGCCAGAGCTAGGAAGTCAAGGGTGGCCACATCCCATCCTGCGCCTCCCTGTCTTAAGCTTCAATCAGAGCAAAGCTTTAAAGGAGTGGATTTAATTGGAGGTGGGGAGGTAAATATTTTTAATTCTTCAAGTATAAGTCTGCTCTTTCTGAAGACTCCTGGGCATTATTTTTAGAGCCTTGTTTGGTTTGGTTCTAGTAAAAGAAAATGAGCAACCACCTCTGAGGTGGGCGGGAAGCAGGGAGTGCCCTGGAGCTGAATGAGGTCATCTCAAACGGCCACCATGCTGCCAGCTCAGTGGCCAGACACTGGGTCTCTTCAGTGCTGACGGCAGCTGTCGGGATCTGAATCTGGTCCATAGCCCTGTAGCTCATGCTTCCCACAGCCCCAGCTCCACGTCCAAACACAGGTTCTGCTTGGATAGACGTGCCCGTTCCAAAGTAGACAGGCCAGCCCCCTATTCATACATATCACTGCTTCCCCAAAAGTGTTCTCAGAGAAGCTAGTTTTTAATTAACCATTATCAGAAGAACTTCAGGCTAGTGTCAAGGGCATTCTGCAAGATAGCTATCTCCCCTACCAAGTCTTCCAAGCCAGTGTAACATGCATGCATGTGTGAACCAACTATCACTGATGGATAGCCTTTGAATGCTTCCTGTCTATGTGCTGGGTGAGGCATCAGAAGAGACATCTGGGGCTCTAGGATAGCCCCAATCCTAGAAGTCACTGCAGAAACATACCAAACCTGTCCAGACCATTTGTTCTAACCCTTTTTCATTTGGGACCTTTTAAGAATCTGTTGTAATAACATAAGCTTTCTCTCCTCCCCCAAAACAAACTAGATGTAATTTTACCTTTTTTTTTTAACCATACTTATGTCCCATTAAAGAACCTAAGTATAGAAATATTTTTTAAAATAGCCATGGTGATCTTAAGCAGCAAGTGATTAAGAATGAAACAATCAAACCCCATTTGTAAGAGAAAGAAGTGGTTTTCTGACAGCACCAAGTATTCTGTGACTACCCAGCTAACCCTTGTCTCCTTGGAAATTAACCATAAGGAGAGAATTACATTACCCTAGATTTGTATGGGATTTGGCACATCTTGTACCCTAGGCTTCAAGCCTGTCCCCTCTCACCTCCCTTCTACTTCTCTGTCTTGGGAAATAGTCATTTGGAGGTAAGACCATCCTCAGATGTCCCTAAACAGGAACCCTGCCAGTCGTGGAGTCTCTGCCCTTCCCAGCTGGCTCCCAACAGGGAGTAGAGAGTGAAAGAGAGTCACCATTCCACTTGAGATGCTGCAGGTTGCTGTAAAGAAGCTGCCCCGCTGTCCCCGCCGCCCGGGTGAACTCCTGCAGACTCATGCTGCATAGGTGCTCGCCGTTGATGTCAAACTCCTGGAAAGGGATGCAGCTGGCGTCCAGCTGGTTGGTGTCCAGGAGATGCTGGAGCCACTCCCATACCTGGTACTTGGTCCAGTACTGAGGATGGATTTCATGCCACTGGCCTCCAAAAAACCCACTGGAAACTGCAAAAGAGAAGGCCGCCCTGTGAGTGAGCTGTGTTTGTTTCTGAGCATGATCCCAGACAGGGAGGTGCACCGCCAGAAGTCACAGGGATCGCAGCCAAGGTGTGCACGCATCAGCAGAGGTTGGATTTGGAGAGGAGGCTCTGGGGAATGCAATTCCTTCCCTAGTTGAGGTAGGAGCCAGTCATTCAGCCTCCCTACATCTTCCTGTTGTTCCTCGTATACTCACCCCTGGGCTCTGGATAAGGACACAAGACTTGAAACGCTCTGAGATCATGAGCTTCTTCCCCCATCTCCCGCAGAGCACCATGAAAGCTACAGTTTCAGCAACGTATTGGCTTCCTGGCCACACCCACATAGTTTGCATGTTCCCCCCCACCCCACCTCACACACACCTATATACACACATATACCTCCAATTCAAACCATTTTCAATCAGGAGCCTGAGACTCAGGCTCTCCTCTTTACGATGCCTTTGTTTCTCCCCAGAGTGGTCCAGATGATTCATCTGCTCTCTGTGCTGATGTCCCCCTGCCCAGTACTGGTTATTACAACCACTATGATGTCGCTTCCCTACCCAGTCACCTTCAGCAGCTTCCTTTTATCCACTGAAATTAGGTCCCAAACTTCCAAGCCAGGTGCTGACGCTCTTCACTATTCCTCAAGTGACCTTTTGCCTTTTTTCTATATTGTCCTTTAGGCCAGTTTGAGGCCTACCTATGGCTCTCTGTTGAATTCCTGCCCAACTCACTGACTCTGACCACCCATAAAGCCATCAGAGACCCCTCGACCGACTGCTGAGGGCTGCTGTCTCTAAATCTCCAGGAAGCATACTTCCTGTTTCTCCTCATGACTTCTGTCCTGGTTTGCCTTTTTGAGGGGTCTTTACAGTCCTATTCTTCTCTGTAAACTGTATGCTCAATTTACCCATCCTTATATCCGTTTTACCCATCCTCGTATCTCCCATAAAAACTACTTAGAGATTTTGCCATTATAGGTACTTTCTCTCCATTTCTTCAGTAAATTTATTGCTGAAGAAGAAATAATACTGGAACCTGGAAGAGCTTGTGAGATCTATTCACAGGATGGCTAATTCAAGTATCAGTGAAGAAGAGGAGTTCCTCCAAGTCAATAAATATTATTGAGCTCACTATGGACTAACTATCTATGTATGTGACTCTCATACTTACTTAAGAGAGCATCACTAAATCAACCCAGAGTCCTGGAGGGATGGAGAAGAAAGAGCCAGCTTCTGTTGGCATGTGACGAGGCTGAGAGCTCTTACAATCCCTTCTAAAGCAGGGACCAAGGGAGGGAGCACTCTCTTGGAAGAGGTGAGGGGTAAGAACAAGGGGGAGACCCTATTATAGCCCACCAAGCTGAAGAAAGGGGAATCTAACTGAGCACGACACATGGATATTCCCACCAACTCAAGGATGGACCAATAAAGGAAAATGTAGCACAAGAAAATGGTCCCTAACTTTTTCTTCAAGGTCCTGCTAAATCAGTACTTCTCAACTCTAAAGCGATTATGAATCACCAGGGAATGTTGTTCAGATGCAGATTCTGATTCCATAGACTTGGGACGAGGCCTGAGATTCTGCATTCCTGGTGAGTGTCCCAGGAATGGGGATGATGATGATGTTTGTCAGTGGACACAGTTTGCGTGGCAAGGAGACACAGAGCTTCAAAAGGTCTGATCCCCACAATACCCACAGCCTGGCCCTCAACACTCCCAGAGGGGAAGCTGAAGGGGGAATGCTTCCAACCCACTCCCGTTTTTGCTCACCCTCTTGGACTTCATCCGCTGCTCCCAGACTTAAGGATTGCTAAGAGCAGGGGGTCAAGATCACGTGGGCACGAAGGTACTGTCCTGGGTCATACCTGCTGCTCACATTAGGTGCCTTACTCCTCATACCTCATAACCACACAAAAGTAGGCCTGAACCCTCAGCTGGGGTCCTGAAGGCGAAGCCAGCAGTGAAGGGGGAAGGGATAAGGATTGACAGACTCTAGTCCCCAGATTTAGTTGCATAGAGATATTCCCAAATATACTAACACACTGAGCCTAAACAGGATATCTCTCGCTCCTCCCACTTTTTTTGGTGTCTCACCAACCAATACAGCTGTTGAAGGGTGGGCTATAGTTTTTGCAGCTCCCCCAAGTCTCTGTTCTTTTATTTTGAAATTAATTGTTTTGCTAATTGTGCAACTCTGAGTTTGCAAACAAGAGACAACAACTCTCAAGAACCCCACACCAGGCCTACAGTACATTCTTCTTTCAATGTCACATGATTCAGATGAGAGGAGGGTTCCTGATAGTGCAGCCTATTAGAACTTGGCAGAACCAGAGAATTTTGTCTGAAGTTGAACAGGGCAGACTCCCCACTAGCCTCCAGAAGTTTGGGGAAAAGCATTGAAAAGCCTATGAGTTCAGCTTCTCTCTGGCATTCAACTGGTCTCCCCAGTCCCATCAATCAAGACCAGGAGTTTCTGGAAGTGAGAATGTAACAGTGATGAGTGGATTCTACTCCTGCACAGCAAACAAGAGGAATGGAGGGTCTAAGGGCTTGGGATGCAAAAGACTTTCCAGCCTGAAGAGCTTTTCCCTGTTTAGGATCATTCTTGAAGGTCCCCACAGGGAAGCTCATGCCCAGAAAAGACAGCAGTTCAGGAGGACAGGTGATCAAATAAGAGAAGGTCTCCCTTTCCTGTTTTCCATGCTGTGCGGCTGGGGATTCCAAATTGAAAGATGGAGCTGCCCAGGAATCAGCTGCTTCTTGGAGAAGGCAACCTTCCATTAGCATCCCACTTCTGCCTCCCAGACATTGTTCACCAGGAGCCACTTCCCTGTTGTTCAAGGGAAGCAAGAGCAGCAGTCTCTGGGGAGGAAATTAGTAGCAGGCAGAGGGTGGGGAAGGCCCAGACCTCCTTACACCTGCTGCAGTCCGGTGCATAGGAGTCTGCCCCAGCTGACTGCCTTCACAACGAGGTGCATGATGCTGATGAGCAACCACTGTATTCAGCCTGGCTTCTACAGTAAGCCAGGGCTGGATCCAGCCTCTGTAGGCCCCAGACTAAGCCCTCCCTCTTCTAATCCACTAATCTTAGATTAAAGCACCACAGGCAGGCACATGGTCTCCTAACAAATCTATCCACCCTTTATAGAGGGAAGTCACTGGAGGATGAAACAGAAGGATGAAGCTGCTCTCTCTTCTCCTTAACATCCACGCTTCCACATCACACACACACACACATACACAGTTTTCTCTCCTATCCCATCTTCATATCCCAGCCAACACTATTAAAATGGCCTTACTTTGGGGTACCTCTTCTCTCACCCTCTCTGTCAGCTTGCCAACCTGGAACCTAAGAAGAAACCACAGAATATCTCGAGTGGGCTTCTGGCTGGGGCTCCGGGGACCTGTGGGGATCTCCTGCTTAAAGAGTTTTCTCCAGTCCCCCTAGCTCCCACATCCCCTGTATTTCCCACAGGCCTCCTGGCTCCCACACCCCCTGTAAGCTTCATGAAGTTGGGGAATGAAGTCTAACCAGAGCAAAAGAAGAAGCTGGAAGAAGCTGCATGGGGAGGGACATACGCAGCCCCCTTACCATTGCACGTGGGGTAGCTGTCTGTCCAGGCTGGCTGCTGGTGGAGAAGATTGTTGCTGGGGTTGAGATTCATTACACCACTTCCTTCCAGAATCATGATCTGTAAGGGGATCAAAAAGGCCGTTCCGTCAGTGCCTCCGGGACAAACCTCATTTCAGAGTATGGATCATAGAGCAAATTTAGGAAGGAAGAAAGAACGTGTCCTCCCGAACACTGCCTGCAAAGCATGTTGCCACAGCCCTTTCAGTAAAAGCAAAACTGACTGGCAATTAAAAATTTCCAGGTTCAATTTTCATATGCATGAGGCAAGTTTTTACAGCCACCCATTCATAAATGAATAATCTCTGATCAGGAGTGAAACAGGAGGAAAATGTAATACCTGCTCACCGGGTGAGTATGGCTAGCAGCCAACTTTTTCTTTTTTTCTACAAAAGTGAAAATATCAGAGAGATTTTGTTTAAAGTGGAATTGCCATTTGGTAAAATCCCAAATGGGTAGCAGAACAGACCCAGCACCTGTGTGGGAACCCTGACTTGAAATCAGACATGTACGAATTCTGACACACCTGAGCAGCCCGCCCCTCAGCATCCAGTAAATTTCCTCAGTAAGGATATCTGCCAAGAGATGGGCTGGTCTCAGGGGACCTCAGCCATATTTGACCTCGAGCTTTTCAAGCACTTAGCTCTGTGACAACATTATAAATCAATTGGTTTCTCCAACAAGACACTGACCCTTCCTTCTTGGTAAAAAGTTCATCCTCACATTCCCTTTCCTTTTAGTTGTCACCATTCAGTCACTCAGTCAATGTCTGACTTTTTGCAATGCCATGGACTGCAGCACGCCAGGCCTCCCTGTCCTTCACCATCTCCCGGAGTTTGCTCAAACTCATGTCCATTGAGTCAATGACGCCATCCACCTGGAGGATACTGCAAGCTTCACAGCTGACCTGAATGGGACTTTCTCAGTATGAGGCTCATTTTCTCAGTAAAGGATCAAGGAGAACAGCCTTTCTTCCATGAGCCTGTTTGGTTTTGGATTTTTTTGAACTGTATGAAAATTTTTTGCTTTAGAAATATTCACCTCAGTCCTCCAGCACTTACAGTGTTCTTACCCTCATGCCAGACTCAAAGCCTCAGAAGTACATTCAATCATTCAAAGGATGAACAGTCTGTTTCCAGAAGGTGACTGAGCCTTACCCGGGACAAATGTTGGAGTGGGGAGAAGCTAGAATTACAGTAGAAGATCATGGAAAATTCTCTGCCTGTTTGGGTGAAAATTTGCATCTTCATGTGTCACCAACATCCCCAGGATGGAAATTGCCCAACCAGAGCCATTCCACTCCCTCAAAACCCCTTCCTCTAATTTAACTACTGCTCCTTTGGGTCAATGTAGGGCTTAAGAGGGGAGAAAAGGGGTCTGGAAAACACATAAAAATTCATTCATGTATTCAGTCTTTCAACAGATATTTATTAGCCTTGCAATGGGTTGGGCACAGTTCTAGGAACAGGGAGTAGAACAGTGATTAAGAGTTGAATTAGGCTAAACAGAAACATTTATGATGATCATTAACATCATCATCCTGGTTGTTTGGCAAATAATTAGGCCTGAATCCAGCCTGAGTAGAAGGTAGGAGAAGGCAAGATGGAGTGGCAATGATGAGCTCTGTAACAGCCCACAAGGAGGGGAGGTAGCAGAGCTGAGTTGTATGCGATGGTGCCATAGAGATGAGTTTCGTCGTCAGAAAGAGCTGGAGTTTATCCCAAGTTCCACCAGTTAATACCAGCAAAGTTCTTAGCTGGTTTGTACTAAGTCAAACAAGTTATTAGCCTCTTTGAACCCCAGTTTCCTTTTATGTAAAATACAGACCATTGTAGCCACCGTTTGTATTGGTGGGGCTTAAGTGAGTCTCCATACCTTGAGCACTTGGCACCAAATAGGGACGTAACTGCATAGCAGGTATGTTACGATGAGGAGGAGCACTATGCCTATGGACAACCTGAACCAGTGGGCCTCAGTTTCCCGGGCAGAAATTAAAGGGCTAGTAAATTGCTTTTGAAGTTCATTTCCAGAAATGTCTTGGATTCTCACTCTCAGAGAAAACCAACCCAAGTCAAACTTTCTTTTTTTTCCCATTGAGCTTTCTAGAGCAATAGCCCTAAGCTAAGAAATCAGATGGGGGACTTGAAGGCAAAAGAAAGCTTCCAGGTCCCCAGAGGGGTGGCTGGGAGAGGGAGAGGGAGATGGCACGGCACCAGCTCCTGTTTGCTCAAGGCTAGGCTTGTTCCTTGCCAGCATTTGCTCAACTACAAGCAGTAGAAAGGTTACTGTTTAACCCTGAAAGGGCTGAAGCTCAGAGCCCAGTCCATGTGCCCTCCAGGCTGGGGGTGGGGGTGGGGTGTGCAGGGGAGGCTTCCCTGAAATTCTTTCACAAGGGTTTGCCTGCAGGGCTGTTTCAAAGTGGCTATTTCAGTAGAAGTCAGATCTGCTGGGGCCAACTATGACCCACTTCCTCAGCCGGCTGGCTCAGGGCTTCTCTTCACCAATTCCCCAAAATCTAGAAGGCAGAATGGGGTGAGGACCGAGCACCCAGCTTTGGAGTTGGGGAGAGGTGGGCTCAGATCCTAGTTCGCCTGCTCCCAGTGGGTGACCTTGAAACAAGTTCAAGTCTATCGGACCTAAATCTTTCTGATCCTCACTTTCCCCACTTGTAAAATGGGAACAACCCAAACTCAAAGGACTGTGGGCATCAGATGAGCTTGTGCGCACAGAGAGCTCAACGGGTACTAAGAATTCAATAAATTTCACAGGAACACATGGGCCAGACTTCCTCTTATGACTAAATGCCCCACAAGCCCCTCTCCTCCAGGTGGACATCATTTCTCACCATGAGGCATCCAGAACTACTCTCAGCCAGAGAGAAGTCCTAAGGATTATAAGGTCACAGCTGCCCCATTGCCATCTGGGCCCCCAGGAGGCTGAGTGCACTCCCTGCTGGCACCCCCTTTCCAAGGGAAAGCAGCCAGCACAATGAGGGGCCCTTTTTACAGGGCCCAGTAAATGGTTAGCACCCATAAAAGAGTTTATGTGGCTTATTCCTTAGTGAGTCAGAGTTCACTGAGCTCACCCAGGCTGCTGAGGAGAGGTCAGTGTTCTCAACCCAGCTTGGGGCGGCAGGGACCGTGCCCTCAGGGTGGGCACAGAAGGCCCCTGGGGCCAGCATGGCTGAAGGCCTTTTACCAAGTTCTAATCCCTTGGAGACTCAGCTTTTCAAGTGTGAAATAAGGACATTTGCCCCCCAACAGCCTCACAAGATTGTTGAGAAGATCAAATGAGATAATAGATAATAAATGTGCCTTGAGAATGGTAAAAAAAAAAAAAAAAAAGAAAGAAAGAAAAAAAGCATTATTATTATAACCAACTCACCCACACTCCCGTATAAAAACATAGACTTTCCATGGTACATGGTGATTACCTTATGCTGTGCTTAGTCGCTCAGTCGTGTGTCCAACCTTTTGTGACCCGTGGACTGTAGTCCACCAGGCTCCTCTGTCCATGGGATCCAGGTAAGAATACTGGAGTAGGTTGTCATGCCCTCCTCCAGGGGATCTTCCTGACCCAGGGACCAAACCCAGGTCTCCCACAGTTCAGGTGGATCCTTTACTGTCTGAGCCACCAGGAAACCTGAGAATACTGAAGTGGGTAGCCTATCCCTTCTCCAGGGGAACTTCCTGACTGACTTAGGAATTGAACTGGGTTCTCGTGAATCACAGGCAGATTCTTTACCAGCTGAGCTACCAAGGAAGACCCTTTGAATACGATGGAGTATGAAAAGCAATCCTTTAACTTAGTAATATTTAATGCTTCTCATTAATCTTTGTACTTTACCTTCAGCATAACTTCTATTATTTTCTTTAAAAAAAAAGTATCAATTATGGGAGGTTGAGACTTTGGAGACTTTGAAGGCTGGGTTGGAACCCAGACTCCCCATCTTTGTCTTTGAGCTATGTGACCTTGAGTGTGTTACTCCTTCCGAGCTCAACATCTTTATTGATTCCAAAGAGGGAGTCAGGGGACCATGGATGTCCTCAAGCTTAAGGGCTATTTGGAAGGATAAGTAATGCTATGAAGTTAAAGTTCCCTGGGCTTCCCTGGTGGCTCAGATGGTATAGAATCTACCTGCAATGCAGGAGACCCGGGTTCAGTCCCTGGGTTGGGAAGATCCAAGATTGGAAGCAGTAAATTCAGAGCCTAAGGAAAAATAGTTCCACCCTTTGAGCTAAAAGCAAGCTGGAGAAGGATCCGCTTCACCTCATTTCCAGCTAGAGAGAATTCTAGGGTGAAAAGCAGGGTTTCTCAGCCTTGGCATGACTGGCATTTGGTCCAGGATGGTTCTTGTTGGGAGGGCTATCTTGTACACTACAGGATGCCTAGCTGTATCTCTAGCCTCTTCCCACTAGATTCTAGCAGCACTCCTGCACCAACCCTGGAAAAAAGCCCCGGAGCCAGATCACACCTAGTCATGAGCACCAGTCAAATCAGAGCCCATGGAAACAACAGCTCAGATTTTGATTTTGTTCTTGTTGATGTGGCGACTTTGGACTAGCCTTTCTGAGCTGCTATATCCTCTCCTAGGAAACTGCCACCTAGGCTTGCTGCCTCCAGCAAGCCTAGGAGATTCAGGACCTCCTCCTGAAGGAGATTCAGGACCATGAGGCCCCTGGCACAATGCCTCATCATACCCATACCTGGTAAGTGCCTCCTATGTGGAAGTTTATGAAAACGCACTGAGTATTGGACACCCCTGCCCCCTTTGTCTATTCTCACATAGTATGTATTCTGGGAACACAGCATAAATTGTTACTTGAGGTATTGAAAAATGCACATCAAAAAAAGAAAAAAGTAAATTTTCATTCAAACGGAAAGACTGAAATGCACTGAGATATACAAGGTTTTCCCATCTACTTTCTCTTTACTGATGCCTCCACATTCGCCCAAGATGTCACCCTCTGCACCACAATTCTAAGACTGACACTTTGGATGACAGAAGTCTGCTCTTTATTTCAAGAAGAGGAACCATGGGTGGGATCCAGCCAATTACAGCAGATCCCTCATGCCAGCCTTCCAGTCGAACACTCTTCAGTCCTAGGCAGCAACTCCCCTGGGCCACTACGGTTTGGCCAATCTGAACTCAGTTTGGCAGAGAGGCAGCACTGTGCTCTGCTGGGGTGGCCAGAATCACTCTTTATTCCCCACTTGGTTAAGGGGCCCCTTGGGATTAAACATAAGCACCCACAGTGCCCCAAGTTGCTACAGACTCAGACTACTTCTGAGCCACCCACATATAGAGACAACCTACCACGTCTGTACCCACCCTACCAGACCTTCATCAAAAGTGGATTTTCTTCCAGCACCAGCTTGACCACCATGCACAGGGAAGACCAATGGGTCGGGGAGGGGGCCAGCAGAACGCCTAGCCTGATCCTGAAGTTTAAGAGTCTCACGTTTTAACCATTGCTCAGCAGCTCAATTGGGAGTGGGTGAGACTAGCAGCAGAGACAGAATCTTACTAACATCTGGGTTGAAAGGACATACTCAAGGTGTGTGGAGCTTCAAACCCAGCCCAGTGTTACTATGCTTCTGGAGGGCAGTTCTCATGGTGACTCAGATGGTGAGGATTGAAGTCTTGATTCTGCTCCTTGGCAGGCTGTGTTGACCCTGGGGAAGTACCATCCTGTTTAAAGATTCACTTTCCCCCATGGTAAAAAGTGGGAGAAATGGAGTTGACGTGTGGATCAAATGAGAACATTTGTAAAATTCTCACACAGTATGTCAGGAGATGTTAGCTGTCACCGTGGGGTCTGCCCAGAAGCTTCTCTCTGAACTGCGTTGGCTGGATTGGGCAATATTCTTAGGGTTGAGGTAGACTCTTCAGAGGCAGGATGGTGCAATGGTGGGCAGCACCAGGCTGTGCAGCCAAATGGCCATGGTTCAATGCCTGGTTTTGCCAACTGATTAATCACTTGGACAAGTGATTCAACCTTTGGGTCCCAGTTTCCTCGTTGATAGAATGGGGATGATATGAAAACGGTTGTTGAAAGACAAAATGAAGTGATACCAGTAGAATGCTTGGTACATATTACACATATCACAATATACGTATTAAGTACTTGGTGAATACAAGCTAATAAGTGTTAGTCACTCAGTCGTGTCTGACTCTTTGCAACCCCGTGGACTGTAGTCCGCCAGGCTCCTCAGTCCATGGAATTCTCTAGGCAAGAATACTGGAGTGGATTGCCGTTCCCTTCTCCAGGGGATCTCCCGACCCAGGGATTGAACCCAGGTCTCCTGAATTGCAGGCAGATTCTTGACCACTGAGCCACCAGGGAAGTCCTTAATTATTATCTTTTATTTGTTGTGTTGTGACTTATTATTTCATTGAGTCTCCAAGTTGGAAACTGAGGGTTAAGTTCATTTCAAGCAAGGTTTCTAACTTCTACCATCTACATCATGTTCAGCAGTCCCAGTGAGCTGGCATACTCTAGCCTAGGGTTGAACTCCAGGCTCCCCAGCCCCATCCTGCTCTGCTGGGTGACACACCATTAGGCTGGGCTATGGACAGCATCTCTGAGCCCCTGCTCACAGAAGCCATGCTCTGCCCCTCCGCCCGCTTCCTGCTCGCCTTCGTGCCACCAGACACACACTGCCTGAGGCTGCCAGCAGCAGTGGGAGGGCACACCTCTGCAGGCCCTGGGTTACCGCCCCAGCATTTTACTCCCACACTCCATGGCTGGTTTGCAGGTGCACAGGCAAGCAGCTCGTCTAAGATGGAAGCTCCTGGCGGAAGACGGCCTGCGGATCTCTATCCTACAGGGTTCCTTAGCACATGAATTGCTCAGTTACTAGAAGAAAGGGGTCTGGGATTTGACCTCTAAAGGACAGAAAAAAGTGAGCAGAAGGAGGTTCCCTTGGAACTTTGGCAAAGGACCAAACCCAGGTCTTCTGGAGCCCAGGAGGCTCTGCCCAGCCTCGGGACTCCTAACAAGGCCAAGCCCTGCTCCACTGGTCTCTCTTAAACACACAGAGAGGGCCTGCCAGCAGAGACAAACACAGCCCAGCTTGGGCTCGCCCATCTAGAGCAAGGTGTGTCTTCTGCTCTGTGGTGGGGCTGATGAGACCTAAGACCAAGGGCTGTACTGCCACTGCTAATAGTAGCTATATGCTAGAGTGGCTAGGGCTCATTGAACATTTAAATGTGCTGCCTCTTTTCTCATAGTTTTAAATCCATTATCTCAGTCAATACCGACAATTGCTCTGTAAGGCATTATGTCATTTAGCAGATGGTTCATCTGTGGCTCAAGAGGTTGTATCACTTGTTCAAGCTCACACAGTTTTGAAGGAACAGAAACTAGCAGAGAATTCAAACTCCGAGTGTCTAGCAACAAACCCTGGGCACTTTCTGCTGAGATGGGGGTACTTTGCCAAAGAAGAAAGATGCCCTCAGCTCATCCTCAGCCCCAGCCCCATCCTACACACTGTCACAGCATTCTCCTTGTGCCACCTGGGGTCTCACACCTTTACCAGGTTTCTCCTGGATTTCAAAGCTCTCTGTGTCCATTCAATCATGCAGGGACCCTGATTGAAACATGTTTCTTTTGCCAGAGCAACCTGAAGTCATCTCTCTTCTCAATATATTCAAGAGTTCTTTTTAGAATGAAAGGGGAGAATTCCGTTATCATTTTTCCATACCTACAGCATACTCAGGTAGGAATATTTAGGGCCACTTTTATCTATGGTACTCTTTTAGCCATTAAAATAGATTTATGTGTGCTAAGTTGCTTCAGTTGTGTCCAACTCTTTGTGATCCTATGAAGTATAGCCTGTCAGGCTCCTCTGTCCCTAGGATTCTTCAGGCAAGTATACTGGAGTGGGTTGCTGTGCCCTCCTCCAGGGGATCTTCCCCGATCGAGGGATCAAACCCAGGTATCATAAAAGGAGTATTTATATATTCATGCAAATATATTAATCTATACATGTAAATACATGAATATATTTGCATACACATATGAATGTTCCTTGTATGATTCAATAAAATGATTTTTAGTTTATATTTTAGAAATAAACCAATCCACAATGCTTTGTGTTTCATCTGGATTAGAACTGAATTAGTTCAAAAAGAAGTGTTTTCTTCTGTTAGAAGGGGGAAGATACACTGGAAGCCTCCAGGGCCACAGAGCAGATCATAAGCAGGGCTTCGATTGCATCCCCTGCTCCCAGCCCTAGGGGACCGAGAGTCAAAGCCACAGTCTGCCTTCTTCCCAGATCCTTGATTCATTCAACCACATCATCCCCAAACTGCCTCAGAATACTGTCTCATGTGGGTATTTTTACTCCTCAAGCCCAAGGAGCAATTAGGCACTTTAAATAATTTCTTTTGCAATGACAGCACTATCCAGACCATTCTCAGTCCTTAATCAAAGTTACCAGCAGGTGAATTCACAGCATTTGCCCGAAGAATGTTGCAACAGCTTACTGACTTCCTGTTTCAATATGACTGTCATTTCAAGAGAACTACTCCCAGTGAGGAGAAAAGAAAATTCAAGTACATGTGAAATCTAATTGAATGTAACAAAGATGATAATTCATGTTTTCCAAATGAATCAAAATATGAATCAAACTTGGGGAATGTATTTGATCCTCTCAGGATTACATCACAGGTAATTTCATACCCTCATAATGTGTTTCAAGACAGACATTTCGTGTTCCCAGGGGCAACATCGGAAGCATTATTCCTGGGCTTTCAAGCGTTTACATGAGCAATGATGCCATCGTGGGAGCCCGAGAGTCGATTCATTAATAGATACACTTTACTAACTATAAGCCAGCTGAAAGTACACATCTTATGCTGATTTTTATCAGTCTCAGTGACAGTTCAGACAAGAAACAGACACTGACCGGAGACAGGAACCAAAACTGATTAAAAAACAAGATTCCCTTACATGACCTCAGGGGCCTTTATCAATCGTGTTCAGCTATGACAAACTAAAAATAGGGCAAGCTTTGAAACATGAATGTCACGGAGTCTTTTCAGACCTCAAGGGAAACTATGATTCTCTCTTCCCCAGACTGCACACTCACACCAAGTTTTGCACATATTTTGTGCAAAAGGCCCTCCAAAGACCATCCACTGATGCCTACAAATCTATTGACACCTGGATCTTTAAATCAAAATCTCTGTTGCACTCATGTAAGATTGAAATGAAAAGAAAACTTGTAGTAGAAAGTCTACCCTGACCTCTGAGAGAAGCCCTGAGAGTTTTTATTCTTGCTCTTTCTTGACATGAGTGTTGCACAGTTTTCCTACAATGGCAGCAGGAAGGGCCTCCCCTTTCCTTCTCCATCAGCAGCTGAAGGAGGAGCCATGCTGCACCCAGGACGTCATTCTGGACCTCTGTTCGGCGATGTAGTAAAAATTCACCGTATACCCCACCACCCTGAACCTCAGTATTTCTTTCCTGACCAATCCTTGATCTCTCTTCTAAAACACAGTAGCCATAAGCAACACATAGCAAAAAATAAAAGCAAAAACAAACCAAAAAAAAAAAACCCCAGCCTACTTTTACAACCGAGGTCTCCATAGGTGTTGGAAAGGCATAGGTATGGAAACTGGGAGGTTACTTTTATAATGCTTATTTTCCTACTTGGCTGAAGAGGCCACACGATTGGTCTACGGGCCACTTGTATCATCAGCACCTAAGAAGAAGTTAAACTTGGAGTTTCCTGAGGTCCCACCTAGACCTGTGAATCAGAATCTATGCTTTTAAGATCCCACCTTCACCAATCCTTAAGCACCCTTGCCATTAAGAGCTTCTGGTTAAAGACTCATCTACTTGAGTTCTCTCAAGTTCCCAAAACAAGATAACGAACTCCAGTAGATATTGGCCCTAAAATAAACATCCATAAACACCAGGAAGTTCTCGTAAAGTCAGAGGCAATACATTTCAATCCGAAGAACTCAAGCTTCAGTTCATCTGCAGAGATTCTCTCCCTGTCTTATTGCCTAACTTGAAGTAAAGCAATTCCTAACATCCAGTACCACCTTGTTCAATGCAACAGTACTCAGCAACTTAACAAGTATGAGTCTGTGAAGGCCAAACAAAGTCCTCAGAACACAGCATTTGTGGAGGATTTTTGTAATGATTATTTTCATCAAGGGGATTTCATAGCTGGCTGAGTCACCCCTTATTCCATCCCACCCCACCACAGCTCTTCCAAAGATTAACCACCCTGGCTTTTAGACCTCATACCAAAGAAACTTGGTATCTTAGCCTTCAATGGAGAGAAACAATCATCAAAAAATGTTTGCCCTGCTAGTAATTAATTGCCCTTCCAATTAATAGATATTCATTGACGAGCTACTAGATGTTGGCACTGTACTAGGTGCTGGGGGCATAAGAGTGAACAAAACATAGAAGCTGCCCTGCTCAACTGGACTGTCCAGCAAGGGTGCCGCTTCTGAAAGTGTTGTAATAGTTTTTCCAAGGTCATCTGGCCTCATTGGCCATCTCCTGCTGGAGTTACAGTGGAACAAAAGCAGAGAGAGCCAGGTGACCTGCTTTGGCCTTTGGAAATGACCAAGCTTGGAAAGAACTTCACCTCTCTTAAAAAACAGGGTTAGGGTAGGAATAGAGATGCAGATGTAGAGAAGAGACTTGTGGACACAGTGGAGGAAGGAGAGGATAGGACAAATTGAGAGAGTAGCGTTGACATATACATATACTACTGTGTGTAAAATAAACAGCTTTGGTGCTCTGTGATGACCTAGATGGGAGGGACGGGGGACTGGGAGGGAGGCTCAAGAGGGTGGGAATATATGTCTGCATATAACTGGTTCACTTCATTGTACAGCAGAAACCAACACAACATTATAAAGCAATTATCCTCCAATTGAAAATAAATAAATAAATAAAGAAAAACCAGGACTGGTCCTCCTTTCTCCAACAACCCCAAGCCCTTGCCTTCACAGGAAACCCTCACCAAGACCTGGAGTTGGCAGCCATGAGTTTCGCAAAGCAGCCTTAGCCAAAACCAGTCTCCCGGAGGACAGAATAAAGCAGCTGGTTGTCTGGATGGCTGCATGTCTCTCCCTGAGACAATGGTGTGTTTATGTGTCAGAGGGTTAGGGGCAGGTTAACATAAAACCCACCGTAAACAGAGCTGTTAATTCAGTTGCTGGCAGGGGCTTCTGTTATCTTCTAAATACCTCCCAGAGGGTATAAGCCCTACCTTTTCATTTGAGTTGGCAGCAGAGTTATTTTTTTGCACCTGTTGCTCTGCTCCAATAACAACGCAGTTAAGCATTGATTTGTTGGAAAATGAACAGAAAAAAAAAAGAAAGGCATCTGCCCAAACAGCCAGAGCTGGTTTGACAGAGCGTTCATGCCAATTTGTTTTTCCTATAAAAACCAAAGAAAAACCTGCGCTTTCAGTTTGAATGCTATCCTCCCACTCCCTAAGAAGAAAAGGTGGTATCGAAGAGACCAGCCAGAGCTGGCAGGGCCCAGGAGCCAGAAGACACTGTACTTTTCCATTGGCTGGCTCTACGACGGCGCTGAGGGGTATCTGAGATCTGTAGAATGACATGGCCAGCCTCCAGCCAGCCCAGGTTAAGATCCTGAATGAGATTAACAAGGCCAGAGAAGGGGCTGCCAGGGTATGATCATAACCCAAACCACACTCTTCCAAATGGTTGATTTCCGAAAGTCAGTAAGTTCGGGGAGTAGGTGTGGTCTCTGGGTTACCTCCCCAAGCAGAGACTCAGCGTGGCTCTCCCAAAGGCTTCTTTCATCCAGCCCTGGGCGATGAGCACAATTTGAAAACCCCCAGTCCCTGGACCATAGCTTTCCCAATGGGGAAAGGAGGTTAGCTATACCTACCTCCAACGCAAGCTGTGTAGACTCACTCATGTCCTGCCAAGTGACTTGAGATCCCGGGTGTCCTGTTGAAAGGACCTAAGATGTTCACTGTATGATGCCCGCATTAATTCAAGCATCACTGCGCTCTCATTTCCCAACTGTTTGTCAATATCACATGACGTGCTCAAGCCAGAAAGGGCTACAAAGAGCTAAACAAATCACTCAAATGGAGATCGTGACAGCACTAATTAGGCGGCGGCATCATCACCAGCCTTCAACACACACTGTCAGGCGAAGCCTCTTAATATCTCTTTTTAAGCCTTGAGCGGAAAACCTGGGACTTGCAGGCAATGCGTGATGTTCCCCGAGATTACCACCTCCCTGCAGCTTTCTCTCAGCCATTGGGCTTTCATCATCACCAGACCACTGGTTTAATGGGGAGGGGAGGTCACAGCAGTGGGGAAAGCCTCCGAAACGCCTCTTCTCAAGGAGCGTTAAGAACAGGGTGTTCTGACAGAGGAGGGATATGGCTGGCTGAGCATTCCCAAGCATTCTTGTCATGAGCAGGACAGGGAGTGGACTGCCTCAGAACCAAATTGGGCAGCCAGAGAAATAAAAGATTTAACAACACCCTCAGTTGACTGAAAAATAAATAAGACCCAGGACGCAGGAATGCGGGAAGGGTGGAGGGAGGTTAAGAGGCTGGAATCGGAGCCAGGAAGGGTTGGGATGGACTGGGACAATGGATTTGACCAGGTCGAGATTAAAGTTTCTTCCCAGAGAAAGACTGAGATGCCCCAGTCAGGGAAAGATCAACAGCCACCGATCTGGGATCTCACAGATGGTATAATTACAAAACAGCAGTCAAAATTATGACCAGGATGACAGTTTATATTAATTGAGTGTTTATGATGTGTTAGGCATTGAGCTGGGCTTTACAGGAATTGTCTCATTCACTCCTTGCAATAACCCCAGACGTGGATACTAATATTATCTCCATTTTTACAGAAAAGGAGGCACAGAGAACTTGAGTGACTTACTCAAAGACACAAAGCTAGTAAATGGTTGGATGTATTATAATAAATGTATTGGGGTCTGGGAGGAAAGTGCCATATAACTCTTCGTAGCTTTGAAACTGGACTCTAGTATTTCCAAAGACAAGGTGACTGTCTTTTAGGATTGCACACTTTTATTTTTGAAACTGAGCTCCTTTAAGTACAGCTGTATAATTTTTTCCCCACATGGGAACATGAAGCGTACTAAGCACCCTGTGCTCTTAGGTGAAAGTTATTTTAGTGTCCATCTGTGTGTATGCTACCGAAATACCCGTTCATGTCCACCCAAACCCATCTGTCAAAACTTCAGCCTGGCTTCCAGTTGAAAGGCCCAGATTGACTCAGCGATCGGGTTTGGCTGCTTGAAGTCACCTCAGACTTATTAGCCATGATAAAAGAGTGGTAATAATCACAAGGAAATTGAAAAATTAAGGGGAAATTATGCCTCCTTTGGAAAAACATCTGACGACTAAGCCAACACACACAGGTCCCGATACCCACTGTGTCGTGGACGTCACGCCAGTGAGGGGAGGGCTCTGGGAGCCTGCATTCCATCCCTCTGAGAAGTCTAGAAAAGTTCTCCCCGACCTCCGTCACACCCATGACCCTGCAACTGTTTGTAAAAACGTAGCCATAAAACAGACAGGACTTCACTAGACTCATTCCAGCATCATCTTTGCAACTTAAGAAACAAATAATACATGAATTTTCTCATGCGTTAGAGCATCTCCTCTTTATAAGAAGTAGGGTTTTCTCTTTGTACAGACAATCATTAAACAACCATAGACAAAGAAAGTCGTATTCCTTTCTAGAGCCTTGTTGCAAGACCTATAGACTCTAGGCATACCAGGTCTCATTTTCCCTTCCAGAACACACTTCATTCTGCTTCCCCTAGCTCCCTGACCTGTAGAGTAAGCCCTCTGGAAAATAACACATGAAAATATTTCTTAGCAAGGCAAGCGACTTCCAATCAGAAAGGTTTTCCCAGGGATCAAACCCCTTCCAGCTGATTGTTCAGGTATTCCTCCCCCTTGCTTCAGTGGACATCTTTGACACTCAAAATGATCAAATCAAAATAGCTAAGGTCAGCTAGATGAGCATGATAAGAAGGAGCCGGGGTTCTCCCTGCAGCTTCCCAGCATCAGGAGTTGTCACACATTTGAATAATTTCATCATATCCAAGGGAGCCCAGCTACGTGACTGGCAGGACTCAGTGCAAAAGGAAAATCCAGAGCCCCTTGTCCCAGATGTGTTAAGAACTTCAAGACAGCAACAACAGAGTGTTAAACCAAGCACAGGTGCTTTCTAAGTGTTGGACCCTGCATGACTGAGGTGGCTGTATTCTGCTGACCCCAGCCCTGTCCCAAGGCGTCAGTCCCAACTCTTGCCTTTACCCACGCCCTTGCTCTATCATCGTGGAAGGCAGGGAGACACTTTGCTGTCTAAAGCTCCTAAAGGAGTTAGGAGAGTCCAACAAACTATGACATGGAACATGCCTGTAATAGCACCTGGCTTATGGCAGCACTCAACAAAGGTTAGCTATCATTAGCATGATCATTATTGTTATTATCTTCATGATGCCAAGGTCCTTTGACAACTCCAAAGCTACCCATAGACAAGAATGATGGGTGGGAAGAACACACATCCCACTCTGATAGAAACCATTTATTAGCCACTGCTGTTCATCAGTCGTGTATGAGAGAATGCTGTAAGTTAGGGGCTCTTAGCCTTCTCTTTATACTGTGAACCCACCTTGCAGTCCACTGAGGATTATGGGCTTCTCAAAATAACACTTTTGAAATGACAAAGTAAAATACTAAGATTAGAAAGGAAGTCTATATTGAAATACAATTTTCAAAATACTTTTAGAAATAAATGTGTGATAACATAAAAATATATGTGCTTCTTTGTTGTTCTTCAGTCAGTTGTGTCTGACTCTTTGCAGCCCGATGGACTGCAGCATTCCAGGCTTCCCTGTCCTTCACCATCTCCCGGAGTTTGCTGAAACTCATGCCCACTGAGTCAATGATGCCGTCTGCTTCTTTATTAGTACATTAAACAAGAATAGCTAGTGCAGGTTCAATAACTTCCATGATATCCAAGTAGTGATGAATATCGATATTTTAAGACATCTGTAACAAGTGCAATGTGATATAAAAATATCTGTTATTTCTCTGCATGATAATCAGTTACAGTTATTGCTACTGAGGAGTTTAGTATGCCACACTCGTACTGAAATTGAATTGAATTCACATTGAATATTGAATTTTAAATTACTGAAAGTAAAAATTTTATTTGTTTTCACTTCCAAGTCCACAGAGCCTCTGATTTTCTCCCCATGGACACTAAGAGATCCTTGGATCCCAGGTTAGTAACCTTTCCTGGTTTTGTAGCAAGGATTGCTTGTTTAATTCAAAGAGCCTCTAGCTACCACTTCTACATGGCCAGAAGCCTCATTTGAACAATTTACAGGAGGTAGACCCCATAGTGCCTTGCCAAAATAAGTAGGAATTTTTTTCAAAGCCTCTAGAATAGCCAGAGCAATTAATGCCTTAGCTGCCGTGGCCAGTAAGTATCTGGAGACTCTCAAGAATTTAAGGGGTGGGCAACATTATATAAAGTTGCGATTAGTCATGTGGACTGCCGGGAAGGAGATCAGTTTCTTCTGGAAGCCTCTACATGCCAGGCATCAAGACAGGATAAAAAAATGTGCTATGTACCTATCCCAGGTCTTCCTTGAGGCTCCCATGGGTGGTGGTTTGCAGCCAGCTCAACACAAGGCTCCACTAAGAGATCCCCCTTCACATGGCTCATCCTACCTCCCTGCTGCCCACCTTCCCCACTGAAAACCCCGCTGCCTTTCTTCCCCAAGGTCACAGTGCAGAGCCAACGCGGATCATTTTGACAAACAAAATCCCAGAATTATCCAGCCACTCCTTCTCAAGAGAGACTCACTGAAAACACCCAGGTTGAGGACTGATCCTCCGATTCCATTCCACAATTACTAATTGTTTACTCACAAGCATGGGTCCGGATGCTTTCAGATTCTTTGTCTAATTTAATCCTTATAACAGCCTGTGCAGATGTTATTACCCCCATTTTCCAGATGAGGAAACTTATATTCTAGAGCTTAGATAATTCACCCAATGTCACTCGGCTGCTTGGTGACAGAGTCAAATGTGAACCCAGGTGTTCTGACTTTAACCTCGTGTTCTTTCTACTACATTCCAACTGCTTCCAGGCAACAAAAACCCACAGCCTCCTGCCTTTTGAGATACACAGGCAGCCAAAGTCTATACTTCACCCATGTTCCTCAAGCCACAGCCTCTGGTCAAGGGAGTTAGAAAGGTAAGCTAGGTGTCCTCTGATTTTCTCAGTGGACATAATTGGAGACAGAGGCTGAACTGAGGCCAAATCTAAAGTCCAGTTGTGAAGAAAACAAGTCTTGTCAGTAGTTACCATGGAGACAGGCCGAAATCTTCACTTTTCAGGCCCCACTTACCTCCTCCAATAGAATATGTCAGTAGTCCTTTTGAGAGAATTTTTTTAATGTTTCCTCAAAGGGACCCCCACAAAAATCTCTTTGAGACAGTCATATGCTCCAAGCCCCATTGTCATATTTAAAAACAGAAGACCTCTTTCATATTCCAACAGAGACTTGAGAGACTTTTGGAAGAAGTCTGCATCGGGTCAAGAAAGGGATGGCAGGTGAGCTAAAATTTCTCAAATCCACAATTGGACCAATAAAGGTCTAGCCCCAAAGGCCCTTTATGTGGTGTCTGTGACATAGAGTGAGGGGGTATGTGGCTGAATAGGAACTTTTAAATTTGCCACAATCACGCCCATAAAGCCCTAGCCCCCAAAGCCATTTGTGTGGTGACTATGATGCAGAGTGAGGGTACGTGGCTAAATAGGAACTTTTAAATTCACCACAATCACAACATCAAAAAAAAAAAAAAAAAGTGTGCATCTGGACAAGGACCTACAAAAGTAAAAATAAGTAGTTATTATAACAGTGGGGTTCATGAGGTAGTCTAATAGTCCAGTAATCAAAATATTATAGTAGGCCTTTTGGCTCCTTTTGATTTGGGACTTGGTTTTCATCAGAGACACATTTGGAATGTATGAAGCATGTTTAAAATGCTGGTCATATTTAAAATAAATAAACAGATACCCTTAATAATAACAAAGACACTATTGAAAATGGACAGGAAGGAAACTCTCAGGGCCAAGGTGTTGGGGAAAATTGGGAGAGAAGACATAATATGAATCCAATGAACCAGAACAAGAGGCTTAGCCCCGTAAAACGGCCCAAAGACAGAGTGTGGTTAGGTGCTAGTGAAATCAATTTTCAAAGGGGTATTTTACAGGGTATCTCTTTTAAAACAAGGCCAATTAAAGCCCTGGGAGCCTCTTTAAATGGGCCATCCTGCTTGACTCTATTACAAGCTCTGATTTTTCCAGACTCAGGCCGAGGGCCTCTGTAAAGACTGGAGTTTCTAGGTGGGCCAGCCATGTTCCTCTTCTGATGACCCCTCAGGTCTTCCTCTATAGGAGGTGAGCCCAGACCCATCCAGTCTACCCATTAATTCATGGGCAATCAGTCAAGTGAGCTGACCAGCAACACAAAATCTGAGTGGCCTCCATGGGGGCCTGAATATCCACTCGTCAGCCAGCTGCTTTGGGGTTTTACAGAAGCGGGCATTAGAGTGCCTACCCAGGGCGCCAGCGGCTTCCAGTGGCCACAAAACAGGCAGCTGCATCTGCTTCTGTACTCACACTGACTTTGAATAAATGAGACAATTGATAAAGACGGGATATTGTCATGGGAACTGACTCCAGCACCCTTAGGAAAGTCTCCCAGCATCCAGTCTGCAGTACCTCAGCCAGGTATATCCCTGGGCCAAAGTTCTGAAGACCCCAAGGAAGCCATTTAAGAGTTCCAACTGGTCTTCTTTCCTGTCTCATCCTTAGGAGGGTATCTCTCATCCCACTCTCAGCTTTCACAGCCTCAAGTTAAACCTGCTGACCTCTAGACGTAGCTAGCTTCTCCCCAGTCACCAGATTCTGAGGACCGAAGTGTATCTTCAGGATGATCAGGTTTCAAAATGAGGGATAAAAAGCCCAGAGAGGTGGAGCATGCTGCTGTGGGCACATAGTTTTGCTGGGACTACAAAACCAGGTCTCCTGACTGCCAGTCTGGGACTGCCCTGCACCCTGCTTTGTCTACACCGTGCTCCCATCACCAAAACATGAATCTGGGATTCTTCAAGGAGAATTCGTAAAGACTTTTTTTAAATTTGTAAAGACATTTTTTTTCCTTCTGAAGTCCAACAATTCTTTAATCAAATAACTCTGAGGGATCCATGAAAACTTCTACTCCTGCACATCTTAGCTTCCTGACGTCAAAGCCACTTGGCTTGAATATATGTTCCATCTGAACATGACCCATTCTCCCTCACTGCATTCTATTTCCTGCACAGCTTAATAGCCTGGGCCTCTAAAGCCCTGTCTGATTTAAATAAACATAATAGCCGCATATATCTAATAAGAGCACAATTGCTGCTCCTCAAAACAAATCATATGATTTAAAATCCTATTATGAAAAATTAGATAAGAAAATATTAAATAAAGTTTATTATCTTTGCTGTCGCTTCAGTGATTGTGCAACAGATTTAAGAGAACCCACCATGGCAGGGCTGCCGTCCTGCCTCAGTCTTCAGACGACCATCCCCCGCGCATTGCCGGCGAGCCTCACCCCAGCTAAGAGCTCAGCACAGTTGGTTACCCAGTAACGCAACCAGGGTGAGAAGCCAGGTCTCCAACACCAAAGCTGCATGGAGCCGAAGCCTCCCAACTGGGGCCTCTCCCACAACAGAAATGATTGTCACTTCAATTCTACCAGAGAGGGATCTTAACAAGAGAAATGGTCTGAAACGGCAGAAAAAGGCATCACCGAAAATCACGTTCCGACTTTGTATTTGATTCCTCCAAACCGTGGCATTGCTTCTCAAGTGTGTTAGCAGTTTCTACCATGGCGTTCTCGGTATCCACCCCCACCCCATCTCCCAGAGATCTTTGAAAATCCCATCTGTTCCAAAGGACTTAGGGAGGACTTTAACTGGAGGAAGCAAGGCAAAGACTGAATCACTTTTGAATGATTTGTGTAAACCTCTACGACTGGGCTTGATACTTGAACATTAAACAGGGTTCCTACACTGAGTTTTCAAAAAGCAAGATGGTCTAAAGAACACAATTCAGGGCTAACCTTAATTTAGGGGCGGGGAGTAGGTGGGGATGAAGAAGAACTATAACATTACAAGAATCCACAATGCTAAATTCTACTTCCTAGAAGTGAACTTTGACCCACAGCACTCCCCATTCTGGCCTAGGACCTGATATGAGTTCCTTCCAGCTTCTGGTTAGCTCACTGAATGCAGTGGAGTAAATATTTTAACCTCTCAGTTTCCATTTTGTCTCGGCCTTTGAAATCATCAAAAAGGTACTGAAAGAGGATCTGCATAAAGTTAGTAAATTAAAGGGAGCACACATGTGGAATCATGAGTGTGAACATAAGACTTCTCAGAGGTCCAGAAAGATCCAAGGCATTTCCATATGAGGGCACTCATAGTATATTTGTATTTAAAAGGAAAAAAATTTATCAAAAGGGCATTGTTTGAATTTAACAAATAGATGCTTTTTAACTCAAAAGAAAAAATATAATTGAATTTGAGATTTTTCATATGTACCAGGCCTGGATCTAAGGCATCACACTCCCCCACAATCACCCTAAAAAGTTTCCAACTAATGCCGCCATTTTGAACTGTAACGCAAGAGAACTGAAAGCACAGTTGCTCCTTCAACTTTACTTTCTTCTAGGGTGCCTCTCTAAAATAGTTTGGAAATATGGAGGATTATCTCCATTATATTTATTATTTTTTCAAATGTGATCACGCATTTTCAAATGACCTTCATTTCACGTTCCACTGTCTTTTAAAGTCTATCCACATAAGCCATTAGTGATGGTGCAGAAATAATGTAATCCTACACGATTTCAGGTTATAAAAAGGTGAATTTGATGAGTTATTTCATAGTCTCTATACTCAAGTTCTCAAAAGAAGTTTAAATGGAGCCTTCTACAAAATCCAAATGCAGCTATTAAAGTCATTCTCCTTTTTTAGAATTAAAGATTATTCACTTTTATAGGGCTACATAAAATCATTCTTAAAATCTCTTAAGAGCCTTTCCTGGTAGCATCCCTTACCCTAAAATTCTTCCTAATAACGCAACTTCATCTCTCCTGTTGGAAATCAACTCTTCCCTTGACTTCAGTGGAATTAGCGCATAGCCACTCATGAGCCCCAACTATACTTTTATGCAGTGAAAAGCTCTATCTAAACACATCCTCACAAGCACGCCTACAGAACAAACTCCTGAATTAGACCTTCCATTGAAAAGTCCTCCAGTCCAAACACTCACTCACTCTCTCCCTGTAACTAAGGTCAGGGTGGCGAGACACCTGTGAACTTAGGGCCCAGTAGCTTACGCTTCATCTTAACAAGGTCATGCTCCCACAGTCCCAGCAGTACGCTAAATCTTGGCAAAGACAGATGGTGAAAATGTCAGTTTCCTGACTCGGCATTGTCATTACCAACAAAAAGATGATCTCCCCACTGTTTCCAGTTCTATCCACAAGGAGGCCAATACTTCTCCATTGTGACCAAAACAAAATCAAAAGAACCCCTGTCTTAGAAGACATTTGGTGCTGCTGACTCACGTCTGCCTGTCTGGCCACAGTATCCCGTCATGGAACAAAGGGCTGGTCTGTCTCCTTATGATATGGCAAAACTCTTTGCCAAAATCGCTTTGTTTTCTGGACAGAGGTGTGCAGCGCTCCCCCATACCCTTGCCTACCCACGCTGCCTGAACACTTTTTCTGATTTGAATGCATACACCTTTGCCTGTTTCCAGCCATTTTCCAACACCAGAATATACTGAAGATGAATCTGCCTTTCCCTACAAATAATGGAATAAGTCAGGAAAATCACCAACAGAAGACATCTCTAGAAAATGAGAATGTGTGTTCTGAGCCCCAACAGCAATTTAGCCAACCAGTTCGTCACTGAGAAGAACCTGTCCTAGCTTTCAGAATTTTACAATTCAATCCAGGGAAATGGCTTTGTCACAGAAAGAGAGGGAAACCAGGGGACTTTAAATTCAGTGATTGGAAGCCCAGACTCCACGCAGGGAGTTCAGATAGCACTCAAAGTCAGCCTGACTCCCTCCAAAATCAAATCCTAAGACGACCCACTGAGATGAACACAGCTGAGGCGTGTTCACTTCCTGCTAGCTGCCTCCGGGAGTCTCTTTTATTTTCCTCTGATTCAAGGCAGGTTTCTCTTCCACTCAGGTATTTGAATTCCAGACTCCAAAGAATGTTTAAAAATAAGGACTTACCTCATCTACCTAAAGATTCTGGGTGGGAAATCCAATAGCTGTGGCGAATGGAGGGAAGACTGCTAGAAGCACTCACGCCAGCTTGTACAGGGACAGAGAACCAGGAGTGTTATCACGTCTGAGCCCTCATCAGAGTGAAGATCAATGCACATGACAATAATTTTAAATCATTTTGTAGGATGTTAAGCAATAAGCCACCAACCGGGAATTCCCTAAGTCACTTCCCCCTCTTCTGATTGGCTGCCGGGCCCTTTAAAAAAAATAAAATAAAGGATTACAAACATTTGCTCATTTGCATTTGGCCAACTCACACGTTAGTGTTCAAACAAAACAGGTCTAACCAGGTTATGCCTGTGTCTCGAGAACAGAGAGACAACCTGTTAATGGATGAGGAATTGATTTGGTGGAGACTGTTCTTTTCAGCTTAGAGGCTGTTTCAGGTGAAAAACACCAGGCTTGCTCCCCCAAAGACACCACCAGGGAGGAGAATGTAAATGTGATGTGAGCAGAAGCTCAAATCTGGAGGAGATGGTGGTATAGGGGATTCAGAGGCTCTCTTAAACCTCTGTCTTCATGTACTAATTTATGTTCCGTCCACTCTGCTTCAACATCAAGATCTTTTTCCTGCCACACAGACACCAGGTTTTTATGGGGCTCCCGGCCAGGTTGCTGGAAGCATAAATTCTCTCTCCAGGCACCATGATTACCTCTTTGTCATGGACCCTTGGTAATTTCAGTGGACTTTGAAAAGCCAATCCCCCGGTCCCAGTAACGAGCTTTGGAGAATTTGAAGGAAGGGTCCTGGGGAGGGAGAGTCTACCCTGAGTTGACCAAGTAGAAGAGTCAGCTGTCAACAACGCAAAGCCTGACTATCTGGTTGTGTGCTTAGCCAGATTCTTCCTCTTGACACTTGCATGGTCTTTTGTTTTTAACTGTAAATCAACCCTCCCTATAGGAGCTTGAGAGAGAAAAACCAAGATGCTGAAACTAGAAATACAACACACTTTGGGCAAGAAGATGAAATTTGAGGGAGGATCCATGGATTTCAAATACCCATCCAATTCCCACCCCCTGGCCAGGGGCCTGCTGCACTGGCTCACAGACGCCCTTCCTCCAATTCAGGTGAATGTCAGCTCCTGGCAAGGAAAAATACTATGAACTTTCTTTCTTGGGTCTCCTTAGACACTGGCCTAGTATGAGCTAAGTGTTTAAGCGGATTTCTTGAACTCACCAGGCCTCCCCTCCATGGGAGGGGAAAGAGAATTTGAGTTGCGGCAAAGAGACAAAGATTTTGTGATCAAAACCAAGAAGTTCCTTGTGCAAAAAAGGAAAGTCTGAAGAAAAAAAAAAAAAGGAAAGTCTGTATATGGGCAACGACTTAATAAAGTAAGCCATTGCCCAACGGGAGGTGGACTAGTAAGTGGACGGTAGCCCTCTTTTTTTGCTGGTTGTCCTAGTGTGGGCACCGTGTTTGCTGAGGTTCTGGAAGGTGTAAAAGACTTGGTGGGAGGGTAGGTCCAGGAGGGTCTCAGAACTCAGGCAGGTCCTGAAGGTTTTAAAGGTTTTGTAAGTACAATTTAAGGGGGCTCTGAAAAAATGCTTCTATCTCCCTGGCTTTCACTACACATTCCCACCATTCCCCACCTTCAACCTGCATGTTTTCCAAAGGCCTTGTTAAAACACAAATATCTGATTAACACAGTAAATGTCATTATTGCCCATTATCACATTAGCCCTAATTAGTCTATCAGCTCCAGATCTGAGAGCAGGGCCCTCAGGGAACAGACTGGGTTTTGCTTAAAGGATGAATCAGGAGCAATCTGAATTAGCAGCCCCACCCACTTCAGGGGGCTGCTGTGTGTGTGTGTGTGTGTGCAGGTGTGTGTGTGTGTGTGTGTGTGTGTGTGTGTGTGTGTGTGTTCGTGGGAAGGGGTGGTGGGGTACCCCTTCCACTGGTATGAGTACCATTGTAACTCTAGGAAGCAAACTTGATTTTCTTTACAGTTTTGCCTGAAATTAACCAGGGGCATATGTGGGAGGTAGGGGGTGTGATCAGGAAGTGGTTAACTTCAAAAACAACTCCAAAAGTGATGTGATTCTCAGGTCCAGTCCCAGCCACCTTTAATTGCAGGCTCTTTTATTAATATTTCTAGTTGAAGAGTTCCAGTTACATCTCCAGTGTCTTCATCCACTCTTACCCTGCTCATTTTCTATCAGAGGACTACTCCATTAAGGCACTCCTGAGAAGTCATTTGAGGATGGAAACGATGAAAGGGGAAGGAAAGATGTCACCCCATTCTCATAAACCACTTTACTTGTGGAGTCTTTATGTATATATATGTTACGGAGAAGGCAATGGCATCCCACTCCAGTCCTCTTGCCTGGAGAACCCTATGGACGGAGGAGCCTGGTAGGCTGCAGTCCATGGGGTTGCAAAGAGTCGGACACGACTGTACGACTTCACTTTCACTTTTACTTCCATGCATTGGAGAAGGAAATGGCAACCCACTCCAGTGTTCTTGCCTAGAGAATCCCAGGGACGGGGGAGCCTGGTAGGCTGCCGTCTGTGGGGTCACAGAGTCTGACACAACTGAAGAGACTTAGCAGTATGTATATATACAAAGTACCTAACAATGTGTCTGGTCCTTAATGGGTTCTTATTAAGTATTGTTTCTTTTCTTTACTTGAAACTTAGCTAAGCCTCCCTTAAAAGTAAAAAGATCTTCCTCCTCCATCAAAAAAAAAGATTTTTAGGCCTGCTACATCCATAGAGAAATCCCTTCAGAGTATGAGGTGTTTTACCCTATGATTAGCTTCAATATGACACTACTTATATCAAATTAGACAGATATATGTTTACAAAGATAGATAGATGAATCAACGGATATCACATCCATAGAGATATTCCTTTAAAGTATGAGGTCTTTTACTCTATGGTAAAAGAGACAGCACGCATATCATATTAGATTGATGGATAGATAGATAGAGATGATAGAATGGATGGCAGTCTTGATTTTTACAGTCAAGACAAGCTTGATTTTTACAATCAAGCTACAAAGGCTTTCCGTGTAGCTCACTCAGTAAAGAATCTGCTTGCAGTGCAAGAGACCTGGGTTCAATCCCTGGGTTGGGAAGACCCCCTGGAGAGGGAAATGGCAACCCACTCCAGTATCCTTGCCTGGAAAATCTCATGGACAGAGGATCCTGGTGGGCTGCCGTCCATGGGGTTGCAAAGAGTCGGGCATGACTGAATGACTAACACTCACTTACTTATTTGATTTTTAACTGAAAATGCCAGAAGTTGGATTTGATGATGAGACCTTCAACTGCAAGAGCATTAAACATATCAAGCATGTTGTTCATGGGTAAGTTTAAAAGTTTAACCACAAAACCATTAAACATACCAGAGTCTGTTTATGAACACATTGTTAATTTCTTGAAAGCCATAACCTTCTGGAGGAGAAATCAGGCAAGAGTCTCATTATTCCATCAGAGTTCTAACCCCAGTATAGGTTCCATTTGCTCTATGCTCCCAGGATCTCCTGGAGACTGATAAAGACCAAGGGAGGCAATGAGGTGATGAGACAAAGCTGACTGCCTAGGTTTTAAGGATGTGAAGACATAGAGAGGCAAAGCAGCCTGCCCTCAGGTTAAGATCGAGAAAATACCGAGAACTGGAACCAACTCTGCAAACTCAATTACTCTGAAGAGAAACCTTCCTGGTTTCAAGGCTGAAACACTGTCTTAGACCTGTGCAAAGACACAGAGGCCTTGGGTCAAGTTGTAATGCTAGTTCCCATAAAAGAAAGAGTGGGGCAGAGCAAACCAAGCTGGATTGTGTGCAGTGACCTGGGGACCCTGAGTTCAGTTGAAATGTCTACCAGGAGATCACATCTCAGAATCAGTGAACCCCAGGGACCTTAATTCTTACACCAAGGCCAAGACAAAGAATCTCTCTGAGCCAAGTATCAAGCCCTAAGGGGTCGAGTCTTAATACCAACACAGGCTGTGGTTACAAGGTTAATGAGAGCACTGTGCTTGCTGTGAAGAAAAAGGATGCTGGCTTACTTTACACAGCACCTTTTAACTAGAGGCCCTATATTTATTTTTGAAAGCAAATGTGTGTTTATATATGTTTCTGTCTATCATCCCCTCTTGATGACATGGAATTACCTCCAGGGCAGAATGTGGCAATTTAGTGAGAGCCACACAAGAATATTACTCTAGAATTGACAGGAACAAGAAACTCTGGTGAGAGGAGGGGCTGATGTAAAGAATTATCTGACTAGGGGGCTGGCTAGAATTAAATAAGGAACTAGGGTTAATAAATATCATCTGGCCTTACACCCTACTCCCTCCTAAGGGCTGTGCTTCCAAAATCTTTCCATCTTTCTTAGATCTAATTCCCAAGGGTCTACAGCTCCTCTGGAGAGCAGCCTCCTGGGCTCTGAAGGTCGCACTTGAGTTCCATTTGGAAGGTCTGACGCTGACAGCTCTTAACAACTTGTAAGCGCTTTGTGACCGCGTCGTTTGCTGTGACATTTGTGCCTACACACTGAGAATATTCTCTGCCAATGGAACGTCCTGCTTGCCTGCTGAGGTGGGGATAAACTTGGTGCTGGAGTAGGGGTGGGTAGTTCACCATTTCTGGAAAAAAAATGACCCAGTGCATGTATACATATGTGCACACATACTCACAAATACACCTCAGGCATCTGGATGCATCACCAGTGCACCAAAAGTAAGTGTTCTGAACTCTCCTCTCATATTTTAATTATTCTCCAAGACATCACGATTCTTGCCTTTTTAAATGGATTCCTGACCCATTCCTTCTGTTTGACCTATATCTTATTACTCTCTTTCTGGCCTTATCTCTCTTCCCAGAGAACTTTACATGGTGCCCTGACTTAACGCCACCTCCACTGTTGGCATAAGCACTTTGCTTCTTGAATCAAACTGCTTTGAGAGTCTAAACGACATTTCCATCAGGGTCTTCAGGAAGGCTCATTTCTCCGTCTCACAATAGGAGACGAGACAAGTCAACAGTTCTCCACTTCCAGGCCACCTTCTTGCAGCCTATATTTTCTTCTTTTTGTGTAGGGCAAGAGCTTCTTACAATTATAGAGGTTATTTTAATGTATTACTTAACTGTGAGAACTTTTTCCACTATCATGGAACTCCCAACTTTAAAACAGAGTAAGGAGATGCTGCTGAAGATACATCAGAGGTAAGGCATGGCAGCCTGCCCAGATTGGTCACCCATCCCTGCCCCCCGCAGGCACTCAGCCTTTCTGACCCATGTATCCTTGCTCTGCCCTAATGCATCATCAGGATCGCCCATACAACTCAGGAGCTCCTGCCTACACCGACCAAATTGACACCTCCAAAGGTGAGTGACCCCAGAGACAATAATTAATATTGCGTTCATCACCATCTATGTATATTTTGTGGGCTCCTGTATTATTCCACTAATGATAAATCAGAAGACTAGGTTCCTACTGTCCAAGAGGTTCATTATAATGGGGCTGAACTTGAGTGAAGTTCTCAGTCCCTAATCTCTTTCAGCCAGGGGTCATGAGAGACAGCAGACTCTCAGATCCAAGTAGAAAACATGTAAAATCACAATCTAAATGTCTAATGACTGGGGAGAACCTGTGGTATTGCAACATGAGGGTGCTTGGAACCTACTCCCTCATCCTCAAATTAAAAAAAAAAAGACGACTCAGCTTTCTCAGAAGCAGCCGGTCCAGTGAAAATGACAGAGATGTTGGAGTCAGACTGACCAGGATGACCTTGTTGCAGTTACTTACGCATTAGCTCTCAACTTTCCCATCTGTTTATTGGGTATATAAATACTTTCAGTGAGCTATTTAGATATTTAAATTAGAAATGTATGGAGTACTAGCAGAGTGTCTGGCATTTGGTGGGCTCTCAGGAAATGCTTACTCTCTCCTCGGAGTATGGAGCTTAAATCTCAAGAGATCCCCTTAGGAATGTATGAAGTTACACAAGGATGCTGTTGTTCAGTTGCTAAGTTGTGTCTGACTGTCTGGACTGCAACACACCAGTCCTCTCTGTCCCTCACCATCTGCTGTTATCTCCTGGAATTTGCCCAAGTTCATGTCCATTGAATTGGTGACGCTATCCAACCATCTCATCTTTTGCTACCCTTCATGGATCACTGCCTTGTTGTGGCAAAGGGATGTGTGTAACTCAATGAAGCTAAATGCCATGCCATGCAGGGCCACCCAAGACAGACGGGTCATAGTGAAGAGTTCTGACAAGACGCAGTCCACTGGAGGAAAGAATGGCAAACCACTCCTGTATGCTCACCGCAAGAACTCCGTCAACAGTGTTAAATGACAGAAAGACGTGACACCAAAGGATGAACCCCCAGGCTGAAAGGTGTCCAAGATGCTACTGGGAAAGAACAGAAGGCAATTACTAATAGCTCCAGAAAGAACGAAGCTGCTGGGCCAAAGCAGAAACAACGCTCTGTTGTGGATGTGTCTGTGTAAAAACCATACTGCATAGGAACCTGGAATGTTAGGCTCATGAATCAAGGTAAACTGGATGTGGTCAAGCAGGAAATGGCAAGAGTGAACACAAGGGTGATGAGAGAACTAATTCCCCACATTTCAAAAGACAAAGTAGGCAAGGGGAAGAGTGATGCTGGACACGTTATAGGAAAATGGAAGCATAATAATGACTCTTCACATTTATTCATTTTTAACCATGTCCCAGTCACTAGAATTTAACTTGCATCACCTCATTTAATCCTCACAAAACTCCATCAGAAAGGTACTAACTCTCTTCTTACTTTGCAGAGAAGGGAGCTGAGCCTCCTAAGCCTGAGAAGTAACTTGGCCAAGGCCATACAGTAAAGCAAGTTGCTGGAGCTCAGACAAAGCCAGTGTCATTCCAAAACAAGTCAACCACAACCATCTTCAAAAAGAGAAGCTCAACGGTGTGTTGGATTTTGGATTACAGAAAGTCGCTCAGTGGTGTCCAACTCTTTGCGACCCCATGGATTATACGGTCCATGGAATTCTCTAAGCCAGAATACTGGAGTGGGTAGCCATTCCCTTCTCCAAAGGATCTTCCCAACCCAGGGATCAAACCCAGGTCTCCTGCATTGCAGGGGGATTCTTTACCATCTGAGCTCCTAGGGAAGCCCATAATATCTTACAGGGACAGGAAAAGCCAAGCTCAATTCTTGAAGGCAATTGGAGATGTGAATGTTTCTTGTAAGAGCGAGATTGTAAAGTTGAAATGAAAACAAAGTATAAGACAGGCAAACAGATCTGGATCTTCTTGGACAGTCTTCAGCCCCTGTCCTTCCATACCAAATATTTAAAAAGCCAAATGCCCAGAATAATAATTGAGGGGAAACCCACTGGAAAAAGCTGTGACTTGGTCTTGCCTGGGAATTCATGAGTCTCTTGACACAAAGGTCACCCTGCCACCCACCCAGCCTAATAGCCCTAGGCAGGCTAAATCCCACAGCCTCTAGATGCAGAAATGGCAGAAGAATAGTCAAGAGTTGGAGTGATGATCAAAGTATTACTAATGACAGTTGAGGGAAGCAATGGTACTTCATTAGAGGTGGGAGTTGTCATCAGTTTCTCAATCCCATTCTTCATAAGCAACTGAGAATGTCTCAAGAAAATGTAAAATACTAATCAATCAGATTCTGCTCCTAAATGCCTTCCAGATAGAAACTAGAAATTCTAGACTTGCTCATGCCTTTGGAAAGAATGCACCTAGAAACCTCCTGGAAATGATATCTGATCGTTGACAAGCACAACCGCTGGGACTATACAAATAGCCTCATTTGCATAAATAAATTACTCATTTAATCCATTCAAAACATATGCACCTGCACGTTGGTGGAATGTCAAGAAAGAAGCCCTTGGAATTATTTATGAATAATTCCATATTTGGGGGAAATCCAAATGAAATCTCCCCACATGTATCATGGCAGGTCTATAATTTTTCTCCCCTTTCTCACCCCACCCCAACTCCATTCTTAGCAACCACATGTTGAGTACAGGGTTTGGAATTAGTCAATTTGTCTTCCTGGAGAAGGACAGTATACCAAATACCTATTTTGAGACCTAGTTTCTTTTATGACTGTGAGCCAGGAAAGTTTTATGAGAATCCTGATTTAAGGTTGGAGGTTAATAGCTCTGAAATTCTGAGAACCAAAAGATAATTGTGTAGGTGGGTATACAGTAAAAGTGAAATAAGGAACTCCTCTGTAAACTGAACCAAAAATCTGCAGTCGGTTCATCTGAAAACTTCTCTCAGGAGGACAGCCCCAAGTGAAAGAGACTGGGCACAGTCTGCCCGCTTCCTTACAGTGGAAAGTGTGGAGGCCCTCAAACTCTGTTCTGCTGGAAAGAACGAGAGATGGAAGGCGGAGGACAGAGAAACCTGACCAGGTGAGCATCCAAAAGCGCATGGTCAGCTTGCCATAGACATTCTCCATCAACCCCCAAACCAGATGGCTCAGGGGCTTTCTCCATCAGCACCAAAAGACTTCAAAGTCTCACCAAGGTTTATCATCCTCAAGGTCACCTGTCTGTGGTTCTCCAGGAATTGCCAGACTCACTAAAGCAGAAAACCTCAGGGAGTCCAACCTTAGCTCTCACAATCATATGTGGCTGTGTTGGAGGAAGGGAGCCCCTGGCAAATTTCTGATTTTTGCCAACTCATTTTCTTTTCAGTTGGCAGGTCACCTTAACTTGGACGCTAAAGGCACAGCTGGGAAAAATAGGCTTGTTAGGGGATGGGTCAAGGCTCTGTGAACATGAGCCTTGGCTGGGGGTAACATTCTTTGAACAACCAGGTAAGACGAGCCTAGGAAGCCTTGGCACTGTACTGCCATGGACTTAATTGTTGGGCATCAAGACCCACCGTGGATCACGCCCAGCCCATGGCCTGACCCCTAGTAGACAGCTCTTTGATCTAACCCCGTCTCCACTCCTCAGACCTGCTGGCAGCAAGCAGCAGGTGGTAGGGCAGAGTTGCTGGGGAAGAGGGTAAACTGAGACCAAAAAGGCAAGAGACAGAGAGCAGTTACTGTGGGCTTCATTCTGAAGCCCTTAGGGAAACTGACTTGCCCCCCCAAAACTCACCTTGGTAGTTTTCCTTACCATTCTAGTCACAATGAACCAGAATTGTAGTTACACACCACCATTCTTCATGTTTGCCGCCTTCTCAAAAAGCAACTAGATCATTCTCCTGCTCAGAAATCTTTACCAGGATTTCCCTGGTGATCCAGTTGTTAAGAATCTGCCTGCCAACACAGGGAACGTGGGTTCAATCCTGGGAAGATCCCATATTCTACCGAGCAACTAAACCTGGACATCCCACCTACTGAGTTCACCCACCTGGATCCCATGCTCCACAGTGAGAAGCCCAGGCACCCCAACTAGAGGACAGACCCTGCTCACCACAGCTAGAGAAAGCCCACGTACAGCAGTGAAGACCCAGGGCAGACAAAAAGGTCTTTACCAGTTTCCTCATTCCCTGGAGCTGTGGCCCTCAAAGGATGATAAGATGATTTTTAAGCACAAATAATAATTTCTGTTTTAACAGTTACATGTTGTCACATGAAAACTAACTTAGTAAAGTAATAGAGAGTCAGTGCAGGTCAAAATGAAAGTTATTAAGCAAATAATATAAACAGGTACATAGACATAGCGAAAAATAGAGTTAACACAATTGGAGTGATTAAAGTTTGGAAAATAAAGGCTCAAAGGCAGACAGTCCCAACTCTCTGAGGGCACACCATTTCTGGTCCCCATCACTTGGTCTCCACCTGTCTCCTCAGGTCCACAGTCTCCAGCTGCACCTGTGATATACACCCCAGACACGATGGACCCACAGGGCTTCTGCACATGCGCCACGTGCTTCTCTGCTTCTTGCCAACCCACCACGTGGACCTTTCTGCATCTTTGCCCAACGGAACCCAACCCATTTCCTCCACTCAGTCTTCCCCAATTGCTTCATTAGAATCTGCGCTCCCAAATGGTTTGTTTGTACTTGGAACCATTCAGTAGTCAACAAATGTTTACCAAGTTTCTGCCATGGGCCAGGCACTGTACCAGGAAATGGGGATTTAGCCACAGGAGGAAAAAAATAAAAATAAAAATTCCTGCTATCATGGAACACAGATGCTAATGAAGCAAGACTTCAGTACATTTCCTAGTCTGCCATGTAGGGTCATTTGGGGTTCTGCATTTGCCCAGCCAGCCTGGGTAACTCAGGCAGACAGGGTCTACATTGCCTATCCCTAGAAAGGCTTAACATACTTCTCTCAAGTATCAAGGTGCCGAGTCAGTGAAACTCCAAAGCTGGGGCTTGGGTGTCTAGAAGCAGTGGCATAACCCACACACCCTGTGTGTCTATGGTGCTTTAGAACCTGTTTCTTCTGTGTGTCTCCTTAGATGCTCCCAATATCCCGGGGAAGTGTGATGCATATAAGATGGTTGAAATGATACACCTCCCCGCTTGGTTTGGCATCTATCTGGAGGTCATTCAGTGACTGCATGGTGCACAGGGGTCTGAGATCACATGCATGGTTCCCAACGGGTCCTCTGGGTCCTGCACACTCTCCTCCAGCCTCAGGGGAGGCACCTCCAGGCACAGACAGCTCTAATTCCCTATGGGAATCAGACCCACAGAAGGAGCACCTTCCCGCCTCAAGACTCTGTAGTGACCTCAGGAAAGAGGAGGGTGCCCGAGAACACTGCCAAGAGGGGAAGTAGCTGCAGCCGTCTTCCCAGAAAGAAGCAGTGCTAAATTATTCCTGCTGCTCTCTCTGCATCCTCCTCCTCTCCTCTTTCTCAGTCCGACAGTTTTTCAGAATCACTGCCCAATCTTGTCAGGGAGGCACCATATAGAGAACCCAGCTCATGCCAGACTTCCCTGGTTTTAGCAATGAATGCCCCACCTTCCAGGAAATGCCATGGTCCAGGAAATTTCTGGTAAACCAAGAAGGTTGGCCAATCCACCAGTCTGATCTTCTCTAACAGCTGTGGGTCCTTGGGCACTTACCTACCACCTCTGAGTCCCCATGCTCTCATTGGCAAATGGAGATAAACCATCTCCCAGCACTGGAGAGGATTAAAGAGGCATTATATGTTTAGGGAGCACGCCAGTGCACCATAAATTGTGGCTGGTATTAATACATTTGGAGGCTGGACTGAGACCTGGAGTTGAACTCAAGGTCCTATGAGCTGGTCTCTTGGACGAAAAGGAGATCCAACCAGTCCATCCTAAAGGAAATCAGTCCTGAATGTTCATTGGAAGGACTGATGTTGAAGCTGAAACTCCAATACTTTGGCCACCTGATGTGAAGAAGTGACTCATTTGAAAAGACTCTGGTGTTGGGAAAGATTGAAGGCGGGAAAAGAAGGGGACGACAGAGGATGAGACGGTTAGATGGAATCACCGACTCAATAGACATGAGTCTGAGTAGGCTCTGGGAGTGGGTGATGGACAGGGAGGCCTGGAGAACTGCAGTCCATGGGGTTTGCAAAGAGTGGGACACGACTGAGTGACTGAACTGAACTGAACTGATGAACTGGTTAATGCTTGCCGAGTGACTCTTTTAGAGGTGGCCGTGCAAAGGATCTGGAGAAGGTGATGGCACCCCACTCCAGTACCCTTCCCTGGAAAATCCCATGGATGGAGGAGCCTGGTAGGCTGCAGTCCACGGGGTCGCTAAGAGTCAGAGACGACTGAGTGACTTCACTTTCACTTTTCACTTTCATGCATTGGAGAAGGAAATGGCAACCCACTCCAGTGTTCTTGTCTGGAGAATCCCGGGACGGGGGAGCCTGGTGGGAGGTCGTCTATGGGGTCTCACAGAGTCAGACACAACTGAAGCGACTCAGCAGCAGCAGCAGCAGCAGTGCAAAGGATCATGTGGCCACAAGCACATAGTCTCACCAGGGCCTCCGACTGGCAAGAAACAAGAGATTTGCTAGCAAAGTGCTGTAAACCAATGCCCTACTCCACCCATTTCTGGCCTTATTATTTTTATTAAGTACATATTGTATGCCAGAAACTAAGTATTTTATTTACATACAATTTTTTTCTTTAATCCTCACAACAGCCCCTCAAGGTAGTACTATAATCCCCCATTTTAATGATGAGGGACCTGAGGCTGAGGGGGATTTAGTAATTTGCCTGAGGTCACACTGCTGGGAAGGACAGAGAGAAACTGTCTGACCTCAGAGCCTCCATCCCTAACCGCCTCTAACCTTATATGAAAAACATCCTCTCAGGTGGGAGCTGATCACTTTCCTCCCCTACAACAGAAGAAACTGGGCAATCCAATGAGCCTTATAGAGAAGGGGAATTAGCAGGCGAGCCCTTGCTTGCTGGGAGGTGATGGTTTATCCTGCAACCCTGCTGGGTTTCCTAGACCCTGAGTAAATATTTACATAATCTTGTTACATTGATCCCCAGCTTGAGACTGCAGAAAACATAGAACCAACCCATGTTGGCAGACCTTTGTTGTTTGGATATATTATTTTTCAGGCCATGACAGTCTTATAGGCAGACTGATTCCTGTAGACTGTTCATTACAGAGGAAAGGACTCTTGACTTGGAGACAAGTTTTCATCCCAACTTCACCGCTGATGAGCTATGCCACTTTGGACAACTTGAGGCTCAGTGTTCCCATCTGTAAAATGGGCATAAAGTTTGTCCCAGTATCCTCATCATCACCCCTCATGGAGAACTTACAGGTATGCTAAACATTTACTTCTATCTTTGCATTAAATCCTCTCAAAAGCTCTTTGATGCAGTTAGTATTTTTATCTGTTTTACAGTTGAGGAAATAGAGACTCAGAAAAGTTAGGAAATTTGACCAAAGTCATAAATCTAGTAAGAGGCAGAGCAGCGTCTGAAACCCAGATGGCTCAACACAAGATTTTTGCCCTCTACCCCTCTGGCTCATCCCCTCCATATACTGCCTTTTGTAAGAAGTACTGTAAAGATTTCAGTTAGATGGGACATGTGAATATGCCCACCTCAAAGGTCATCCTGTGGTAGCATCCTCTGGTCCATAAATCTCAGCCCGCACTCCTTACCAGTACCTGGAAAGTCAAGAGAGGGGCTCAAGGTAAAAGTACCCTCTTTACCGGGCGCCCCTTCCTTCCTAACTGGACTGCCCTCCAAGGTGGTAGTGAGCAATGGGCCAGCTGAATCGGCACCTGTGGCCGTGACAGTGACTCAGGAATGGAGAGAACCAAGGAAAGAGCCTCCCGCTGCAGAACAAAGCCAGGCGGCAACCTGGGCTGAGGCTAATTACAGGCTGGAGAGGTGGCTCGTTGACCGAGGACTGGCTGATTTACACACTGATGAATCATAGCCTCAGAGCCTTTGAGGTCTAAAAGCTCCACCAGGCCACTGGGGACCCAACTAGAATTTCTAAAACAGAAGCCCAGAAGTCCTACCCCTCATCCCAACTACTGCACCTCATACCCTCATGCCTTGCCGGCCTTCCCAAGCCCATGTCTAAGCCTCTCTGGATGGCTCCATCCAGCCCAAAACTCTCAAAGTGTGAGAGGAGAGTGTACTGTACCATCGGAGTGTGGTAGAATTGTCAAATATACAAAAATTGGCCACCTGGTTAAAAAATGGAAGCCAGGCAGGCTCTTCATACGGTCCTACAAAAGGGTAAAAACCATGCCAGGTCATGATAGACGTGCTCCTCAGCGCTGGGGTTTCGGGTCAGAGAGATGCCAGTTTCTGTTCCAGATCCGTCAGTTGTGGCTTTGTGACCTTGGCCAAGTGACCTGACCTCTCTGAGCCTCTGTGTCCTCTGTATTAGAGGTGCACCACCGCAGCGCTAACTCTGTAGGATAACTGAAGGAATTCAACTGGGGCTACTTCAGCCAGTTACTTGATTCATCGTTCCTGTCCTTCTGAATTCTGCCTCTTCTTCCTCCAGCCCTCACGCTCTGTCTCTCACAGTTTTCACTGACCACCTCCCCGTAGCGGGACCACTGGACTTGACTCCCTGCCCCTGCTTAAAGGAATTTTAGAATGAGGCCAGTTGGATTGGTAACCCAGCCCAAGCTGGCTGTGTTTAGTTGACACAAGTGGGCCCCATGTTGTCAGTAATTGGGTCTGGTGAACTTTCCAACGGCTCCTTGCTTCGGTTTAAAAGGCTGGCAAGGCCACCGTCTACCCCTCCCCACTCTCATCCTTCTCTTCTTTCCATAGCACTGTGTCACCTGCACACAGCGCCAGGAGGTCATGGGCTCTTTCCATGGAAATGTTCTTTGGTTACCTGGTGATTTGCATCTTGTAACACCAAAAGCCTGGAATGCAACCAGGACATGTGCACCCAGTCACAGCCTGACAACGACAAAGTCACACTTTTCTTTTTAAACTCACACCGCAACCTGTCCACACCTTCCTGCTCTCTCTCACTACCATCTCTCCAAACACAACAAAGATCTATGTGTCAGAACTTTCTAGAATAATGAAACCAATAAAAAATAATACTATTTTGTGTCAAGCACAGTGCTTAAAGTAGATGACTCTGTTACTTTACGATTTTATGTTTGGAAATGTTAAGACTCCACTGAACCCTCAAAGCTTTCCAGTCAGTCCTGGGCCTGGTTCCTACCATTTCCTCGGGTAACCATTTCTCAGATGGCCCCTGCCCAGTACTGTCACGTGGCACTCAGCTTGTCAGGCAGAGGAGCAGCGGAATAAACCTGGTCAGTGGCCCACACGGCCAGTGCAGGGTGTGTGTGTGGGGGAGGGGGTGGGGTCTGGGAGTTTTAAAGCGCCAGCCGAACTGTTACTGTTAACACCCACTGTTGGTTCAAGCATGTGGAGGAGGAACACTGTGGGAGGGTATGTTTGTACAGTCTTTATAGAGGGCAATTTGGTGTTATCTACCAAAATGTGAACGCTCAGATCCCCATTCCTCAGAATTGCTTGCCTTGGGATATGCACAAAAGACCACAGAAATACATGATGAAAATTTGGAAATGATATTAACGTTCACCAACAAGAGAAAGCTAAAACAAACTATGGAGACTTCCAGATGGTCTAGTGGCCAAGGCTTGGTGCTCCCCGTGCAAGGGGCCCAGGTTTGATCCCTGGTCAGGGAACGAGATCCCGCATTTGGCAGCTGAGACCCAATACAGCCAAATAAATGAATAAATAAAATACTGTAAAAACAAACTGTGGTCCGTCAATACTATGAAGTATTATTAGGAAGATGGTGTTAGGCCTGTATGTTGCTGTTGTTTAGTCACTAGGTCATGTCCGACTCTTTGTGACCCCATGGACTGTATACTATGACATTAAAAATGTCCACATCCAGTGAAAAAAGCTAAAAAACAAGACTTACAAACCTGTTGTGTTTTTGGTTTAAATATTTGTACTTTGCGTATGACTGAGAGAGAATACAATGACCGTGTTAATAGTTGCTGCTGGGGGGCGGGAGTGGGACTGGGAGGAAATTTCCCATTCTTCTTTGTTTACATTTCATGACAGGTATATATTTATCTATTTATAGCTATATGATGGAAATATCCCAAAGCAGTAGATCCCTCCATTTTCTCCCTGACATCTTTATTGCCGAATCCCCCAGCAGTGCATAATAACCCCCAAAAAACATTCATCCAGAGCTTTGCTGTTTACAAAGCACTTTCACAGATAAAATAACATCAAAATCTCACACCATCCCTGTGAGACTGTCCCCATTTTACAGATGAGAACACAGAAACTCAGAGAGGAAAAGTGGTTCTGCCCCATGTCTAAGGGCTGCTGGTTGGCACAGCAGGATGGGAAGCCTCAGTTTTCCTGCTCCAGTGCCAGGTGCCCTCCAAGCCCTCCCAGCCAAGGCCTGCAGTGGTCCTTCAGGGCCAGGATCAAGTGATGCTGCCTCAGATCTTCTCTGGCCCAAGGTAAAAACTAGGATACCCGGGCATGGCTAAGAAAGCTAAGGGGAGAGGGAAGAAGAGCAGAGTGGGGGAAAGGTGAGGAGCTTGGTGGAGAACAGAGATTCAAAAGGGGTTGAGAAGGACAAGAGCATGTCAGAATGTTTAGTAATTAAATGCGTAGGCCATCAGAGCTTCCCAGATAGTGCTAGTGGTAAAGAATCCGCCTGCCAAAGCAAGAGACATAAGAGACATGGGTTTGATCCCTGGGTCAGGAAGATCCCCTGGAGGGGGCATGGTAACCCACTCCAGTATTCTTATCTGGAGAATCCCCATGGATAGGGGAGCCTGGTGGGCTACAGTCCATAGGGTTGCAAAGAGTCAAACATAACTGAAGCGACTCAGCACATAAGCACGCACGCATCAGGAAGCCAGCAAGACCCTAACATGTGCCTCCTTCCCATAGCGGCTTCACTGTCTGGGGGCTGAGTCATTTGTCACCATCTTGCTCTCAGCTGTATGAGAGCAGAGCCTCAACCTCCGCATGGTAGTGAGATGGCTCCCATCTAAGGTATGTCACAGGAACTTCTGCCCAGAAGGCCCTTAGGGATCTGTCCTCAGAGCCTCCAGTGGAAGAAGCCATCTCAGAGGCCTTTCTAAAATGCTCATCTGCTGGTTTAACACGCTGCTGTGGCTCTCATGCCCTTTGGAGTAAGCGTAACCTCCATCACCTGATTCACCAGGCCTTTTGTGATCTGGCTCCTACTTCTTCAAGCTCATCTGCAGTTATTTCCCACTGGACATTCTTATGACCAACCTCGACAGCATATTAAAAGTAGAGACTTTTGCCAGCAAAGGTCCGTCTAGTCAAAGCTATGGTTTTTCCAGTAGTCATGTATGGATGTGAGAGTTGGACTATAAAGAAAGCTGAGTGCCAAAGAATTGATGCTTTTGAACTGTGGTGTTGGAGAAGACTCTTGAGAATCCCTTGGACTGCAAGGAGATCCAATCAGTTCATCCTAAAGGTGATCAACCCTGAATATTCACTGGAAGGACTGATGCTGAAGCTGAAGCTCCAATACTTTGGTCACCTCATGCGAAGAACTGCTGGGAAAGATTGAAGGCAGGAGGAGAAGGGGACAACAGAGGATGAGATGGTTGAATGGCTGACTTGATGGACATCAATTTGAGTAAGCTCTGGGGGTTGGTGATGGACAGGGAAGCCTGGTGTGCTGCAGTCCATGGGGTTGCAAAGCGTAGGGCATGACTGAGTGACTGAACTGAATTAATTCTACATACTGGCTCCAGTCAGCCACACGCCTCTCCTTTCTCTGTTTCTGTCTTCTCCGATCTAGTTCATATGCTGAACCATCTGCCCAGGAATGCTCACTGCCCCTGTTTCTCCAGGCCAACTGCTACCCAAGCTTCAAATCTCAGCCCAGAGAGTCGTCTAGGGAAATTTGCTGATAGATGGCCCTGACATCATCCCCTCCCCCATCACCGCCGAGTAGTTGCCTCTCTTTCCTTGGGTCTTCCTCCCTCTGGCGCTACACTGCTTTGCAACGGCTTCATCGCTTGTCTCTCTCCTTGGCTAGACTAGCTCAGAGGCAGGTGTGCAATAGGAATCCCTGCTGCTGCTGCTAAGTCGCTTCAGTCGTGTCTGACTCTGTGTGACCCCATAGCTGGCAGCCCACCAGGCTCTGCCATCCCTGGGATTCTCCAGGCAAGAACGCTGGAGTGGGTTGCCATTTCCTTCTCCAGTGCATGAAGGTGAAAAGCGAAAGTGAATTCGCTCAGTCGTGTCCGACTCTTAGTGACCCCATGGACTGCAGCCCTCCAGGCTCCTCCGTCCATGGGATTTTCCAGGGAAGAGTACTGGAGTGGGGTGCCGTTGCCTTCTCCGATAGCAATCCCTGAGAACATAGTTAATGAATGAGGGATATCATGGTGTGGTGGTTGCCAGTCTGATACCCACCATAGGTGACAGATATCAGACCTCAGCGATGGAACTTTGCCTTGCAGCCCCGGCAGGTGTCACAGGAATCTTGCTGCCGTCATCCACAGGACCAGTTTTCTCTCTGCCTTTGTCTGGCAAATCTAAAGCTTTGAATAAGGTATGTTACAAAGGGCAGTAACTACTGGAAGATGTGCTGTGAGAATTTTCTGGCAGGTTCTAACCACCATTACTTAGGGTGGAAAACAGTTCACCCTCAGGTGTGCAAAGTGCTAATAGAAGCAGAGGGCTGTGGCCAGGCTCATGAGGTCCGCTCCCACCTCCTGGCCAGACTGGCTCAGTGGCAGACAAGAAGGTGCCTCCGTGGATTATCAGTAGAAGGGTATTTTATTAATATTCTTAGCTGTGTAGTAATGGCTCCATGAAAGATAAGCACTCACAGGGAGGATGGCATCACAACCTCCCAGCGCTCAGGACATGGAAGCAGATCTCCGCATCGTGAGGTCTGGGTGCATCCCTCAGGTCAGCCTGAGTGCCCAGGGCGAGGAGACGGAAAGCGAGCAGGGTCTCTCAAGAGAGGGCAAAGAAAACACTGTAGGATCAGACCCTGGGCGCACAGAATCATCAGGGTCACAATCGGGCACCTGCCGTTTACAATCCAACCTAGCCCTGCCCTGGGCACACAAGGTCCTAGCCGCCCAGCTCCTCACAACCCCTCATTGGCTTGGGAAGGAGCTGAGCTGAGCAGGCTTTGGCTCTGGCTCCCAGAGGTCTCAGTCCTAAGCACTGGGAATTAAGGAACCAAGATGTTTGCTTGCCAGTCTGAAGCCCTCTGCTTTTGACATTATGCTTCTCAGGCCCCAAAGAAGAGAGAGATGGAACAGCCCAGGCCATTTGCCCCACTGTGCACAGGCCCCACGGCCCACACTTTCAGTAACTCTCTGGGCACCCACTATGCTCCAGGCACTGTTCCACGCTGCCAGAAAACTAGGAATAGAAAAACAACTAAAACAGATTTTAAAAACATAAAATGCCCTCATGGAGCTTACATTCTCATACTGTAGCATTTGTTAGCGGCTATGAGTGACATGATTTTATTTTCTATTGGCATATAATTGCCTTACAGTGTCATGTTAGTTTCTGCTGTACAGGAAGTAAATCAGCTCTGTGTATACATATATCTCCTCCCTCCCAGCCTACACCACTCCACCCCACCAGGCCATCATAAAGCACCAAGCTGAGCTTCCTGTGCTTTATAGCGGGTTTCTGCTACCTATCTACGTCACATACGGTAGTGTATAAATGCCAATCCATGATTTGAAAGGACACATGTACCCCAGTGTTCATTGCAGCACTATTTACAGCCAGGACATGGAAGCAATGTAAATGTCCATGGATGGATAATAGATAAAGAAGAAGTGGTATGTGTATACAGTGGAATATTACTCAACAACTAAATGGAATGAAGCAGAGGCATTTGTAGAGACATGGGTGGTCCAAGAATCTGTTACACAGATTGAAGTATGTCAGAAAGAGAAAAACAAATGTATATTAATGCACATATGTAGAACCTAAAAATAAATGGTACTAATGAACCTATTTCCAGGGCAGGAATAGAGATGCAGACATAGCAAATGGACATATGACATGATCTTAGATGATACGAGGGTCTGGAATTCAACAGTACTGGGTCACATCATGAGAAAAGTGTACCTTTCAAATTCTTTTTTCTTTTCACACACTTTAAAGGTGGTCTCATTCCATGGGATCGCTAAGAGTCGGACACGACTGAGCGACTTCACTTTCACTTTTCACTCTCATGCATTGGAGAAGGAAATGGCAACCCACTCCACTGTTCTTACCTGGAGAATCCCAGGGACGGGGGAACCTGGTGGGCTGCCGTCTATGGGGTCGCACAGAATCGGTCACAACTGAAGTGACTTAGCAGCAGCAGCAGCAGCAGTCTCCTGATAGCCCCTTTAACAAAAGGGCATGGTGGCAGGAGCCAGTGAGAAGTTTATCCCATTGCTGGATTTTCACCCTATTTAGTAAAGGGCTTCCTGATGGCTCAGAAGGTAAAGAATTTGCCTGCAATGTAGGAAATTCAGGTTCAATCCCTGGGTCAGGAAGATCCCCTGGAGAAGGCAATGGCAGCCCACTCCAGTATTCTTGCCTGAAGAATTCATGAACAGAGGAGCCTGGTGGGCCACAGTCCATGGGGTCGCAAAAGTCGGACACAACTGAGGGGCTAACACTTCAGTAACAGTTAACGTGTCTCTGTGGCCAGTGATGTTAATTTTCTATCAAAGGTAGATAGAGTCGCTTTCTAAATAAACATAAATTCTCTGATCAGGGAGTCATTTTAAAGGAGGCTGTAAGAGGCTAGCCACAGGACAGCTGACCAGTGGCTAGAGCAAAGTACTGGGTTTGGGGAGCCTTGAACTAGGGCGGTGTGACTGAAACCACTTCTGCATCTCGAGACAGACAGCTCATGTTGCCTTTGGGGGCGTTTCAAAGAACCAGGCGGGGAAGCTTCACTGCTTCAAGTTCAAATGAATCCCACGCTCGTCTCCCTCACTCCTGCACCCTCCGATCTCCACTGGGCTGGCCCCATGCTGTCTCCAGCAGAGGCCACAGCAGCTGAGTCTGGAGCCAGACAGCAAACACCCTGCCTGCCCGCCCTCTGCCGCCAGTAATCTCTCTGCCTTATCTCAATCCCCACACTTTCACTGAGGGCAAAGGTCATTCTCAGGAAGCTCCCTCCACATCAATGGCCCTTCGTCCCAGAAGCTAGGCTCCTCCTGCTCTGAATGAGAGAGAACTAACTGCCTGCAGCCCCTACCGAATCCCATTTATCTCTAGACCCACGGCTTCGCGCTGGCTCGGTGTCAGAGGCACCAAAGGAGACTTACCAGAAGGTAAGTACCTTGGGCCCTGCGCAGACTCGCTGAGTCAGAGTCATTGCAAGATGGGGCCTGGAAGACTTCATTCTGTGACTCTGCCAACTGTGTTTGTGAAACCATGTAACTCAGATTGGGACTTGAGCCCACATGCTTTTAACTGAGTTCACACACCTTGTTTCAGGACTCAAGGAAGCTCAGGTTCTTAATGTCCCATCACAGAAAGAGTTCATTGAGAGACAAAGTGATAGGTAAGAAAAGGATTTATTTAGGGAGAAACAGACTCCCCAGACAGAGTAAGGGTGATTCTCAGAAGGATAGAGGCCTTGGGAGAAACACATTCCACAGACAGAGTATGGCCCATGCCAGAAGGCAAGAGTGGCCTTGAAATACGGTGTGGTTAGTTTTTATAGGCTGGGTAATTTCATAGGCTAATCTGTGGGAGGAGTTTTTCAACTATTTGGGGGAGGGGCTGGGGTTTCCAGGAATTGGGCCACTGCCCACGTTTTGGTCTTTATGGTTGGCCTTGGAACTGTCTCGGCACTAATGGGTGTGTCATTTCGCTTGCTGATGTGTCACCATGAGCATATACTGAGGGCCCAAAGTCTAGTGGAAGTCGACTCGTCTGCCATCTTGGACCCATTTGGACCCATCTGGGACCCAGTTTCTGTCGTGTCCTATGGCCATGCCATTCTTTCAGAGCTGTGCCCTGCCCCCTTTCCTCCTGTTTCGTTTGGATCTGCAGGTCAGGAAGTTCTTGGTCTGAAAGGCCTGTTCAGTGGGCTTCCTGTGTGGCCAAAGAATGACCCACAGTTGCATTATCAAGGCAGCGAGTGCGGGTGCTTGGGCTCTGGAGTTGAGCAAACCTGGATTCAAATCTCCACAAGGAAGTGGCTGAGCTGCCTCAGGCAAGTGGCTTAACCATTCTGAGCCTCAGTCACCTTGGCTAGAAAAGGGGGTAACAGTGCTCCTATGCGTCCGCTGGTTGTTGGAGGATTCTGTGACCTGATGCATGTAAAGTGCACAACACAGGGACTGACTGAGGGCAGGAGGTAATGGAGTCCTGGCCAACACTGTTAGGATTATCTTCAACCTTGGCCACCTAAAGGGGCTCAGAGTGGTCGGCAAGAGGGGAGAAGGAAGGAAAGGAGTGAGAGGAGAAAGCAGAGCCCAAGCAATCCACACCATCCAGGTATTATCTGTCCCTTTCCCTTCATATCCCTGGCATCCCTGAAGCCAGAGGCCAGGATTCTCAGTCATCCCTCTGGACATGGGGCTGAAGTTACCAAGAGATCTGCAGACACGAGGCAGAACTTCCCCAGGAGCAATCAACTGTGTGGATGGTGGACAACCAAAAAGGGCAACCTAGGACCCCATATTATGGATGAGGGGGTTCAGGAAGGCCCTGCCTCTTCACCAACAGAGTGGGTGCTCCTGTTGCCTCTCCTTTTCTTCACTTGTTTGAGGTTACAAACAGGAAATCCACATGGAGATCAGCACTCTCATTCATTCCTTCCTCCCCTCTTTCAGCAGATCCTCACTGAAGGTCTGTGGGGTGTCCACGCTTGGCATAGAGAATCCACCACAGGACAGATGTCCTCTGCTTCACCTGCCTTGTTTTGCAGATGAGAAACCTGGAACCCTGGCTTGAACCATTTCTTCCCACTCCGCTCCCTGCCCGCATGAAGCGCAGGCCAACAGTGTCCTGAGGGTGCTTTTCTCTCAGTCTCCATCTCTGGCATAATGTCCAGAGCATGGGAATTCTACGCAAGTGGAATGAATGAACAGTTTGAAAGCTAATCTCCTACTGGGAGTAGAGAGTATAACACAGCGAGGGCAGCGCTTCTCAAACTCCAGTGTACATGTGAATCACCTGGGGATCACGTTCAAATGCGGATGCCAGATGCTGATCCAGGGAGTCTGGGATGAGCTGGGGGTTCTGTGTTCCTCACAGGCTGCCCGCCCCAGACTGTAACTTGAACTGTATAGAGCACCCTCTGGAGCCAGACTGCCTGGATGTGAAGCCCAACTCTGCCACTTACCACCTGCACAGCCTTGAGCCAGTTACTGTGCCTGGATTTTCTCACCTGCCAAGGCGGACAGGTGGCAATAAGAGGACTTGCTTTATAGAGTCAGTGGCAAGGTTAATGAGTTAATATGTGTTAAGCACTTTGCCCAGTGCCTAGCACATATTAAGTGCTCAAAAACATTGGTTGTTATCACAAGGTACAAGGAGAACTTTCTTTATAGTATGGCAAACCCCCTCCCTACTGTCCTGGCCGCACCCCCAGGGGACTCAGTATATTCCTCTGCAGCGTCCAACCAGCCTTGGTCCAAACCACTCTTGAACAGCCCCGATTCCAAAAGGCTGAATCCATCTCACCGAGATGATGGTCCGAGCAGCACAGAGCTATTCCTCACCCCACCTGCCACCTCCAACCTGGATGTCACACAGCTGTGTGAGTGGGATGGATTAGAAGGTGCCACAGGCAGAAAGAACAGAATTCTGCTTTGCAGAACTCGAGTTCCAGCTGGCAGGCATTTAGGTCTGTTTTCTCCAAAAGCCTCTCAGATCTTTCAGGAGGCAAAGAGCTTTTATCTGCAAGATCCTGAAGAGCCAGGAGATGATAAAGATCCATGCAGTAACTGCTGAATCCCACTGATATCATCAGAAAGAAGGCAGGCATGCCTATCAGGGAGTTTTCAGAAGACATAAATTAACAGTGCTTTGGGGCTGGCAGGTCAGCAAGGTCTTAAGAAAAACTAGAAAAACTCAGAACCAGGTGCCCAAAGTTTGGCTTCTCTTCTTTTTCCTGGTTGGAAGATTGTTTTTCTCTATTCTCAGCAACCCGCTCCCCACCCTGCAAACTGCAACATTCCTGCCCCCCAGTAACGTGTGCCTCCCACCGTATTGTTTATACTGATGCATGGACGACTGCCAGCAGCTCGAATGAAGTCTGAAACTTTTGTTTTCCTCAAGATCCATATCTTTAACTAAGGGAGAAACATCCCAGTAAGAAACATCTTAGACATCAGTCATGGGGAAAGGGCAGCTGGGTAGAAACTGATGTGGTTTCAAGGTCAGGAAACCCTAAGTTAGAATCCGGGTCCTAACATTTACCAGCTTGGGCGAGTCATTGAGTTCCTCATCTGTAAAACAGGGCCAGGACCTCTTGTGCAAAGCAACCTGGGATTAGAGATAATGTATAGGACGCACCAAGGATAATCCCAAACACTGGCAACTCCTCAATTAGTGGCTGTGCTTATGACCGCCTTGGAGTAGCCTGCCTGACCTCCCCAGGCTGGACTCAGCCTACCCCCTCGGTCCCAGCCTGTCTCCTCCCTCCACTTGAACTCAGCAGCTAGACCACCGGAGGCATTCATTCTTTTGTGTGTATCCTTGCCCTGCTCTCCACGGTGAGCTCATTGAGGGCAGGGACCTCGTCTGATTTATCTCGGATCTTTGTGTTCCACACAAGGCTGGCATCATAAAGGGGCCCATCTGAATTCCAGACCCTGACCTTAGAGATAAAGGGAGCCCTCCTGGGTGCCTGCCCTCATTCGTCCTTGGGGCTGAAGCTTGACTGAAGGAACAGGGTCTGGTGGGGAGCGCTGTGGCCACCCCCCAGACCCTCAGTCTCTGGACTCTACAGCACCTCCAGAACTGGTGTGTGATTTCTCTCTGGTGAACAACCTCAGTCTGATCCCAGCTCCCCGGCATGGGTGAGGTCCTGGCGTGTGCAGGCAGGGAAGCTCTGAGCTCTGGGTTGGGCATCAGCTCCATTGTTTCGTTCTCTCTCTCTTATCTCGTTAGTTAGTGATTAACTGCTCTTGAAGGTTTCCCAGCCTCCAAAGCTCCCCCAGGAGCACAGGTGGCCACTGGGTTGGAGCAGGAAAGCCTGACTCAGGCCCCAGTTCTCTCTGCTAGACAGAGAGAACCCAGAGGCACAGCCTTGTGGGGGTGCTGCGGCTGGCGCTGTGCTAACTGTCAGGGTTTGCTGGGAAGGGCACTGGAGGCGTGTCCTCAAGTGCTGGTTCCTTGGAAGAGAGACAGAGAGAAGAGTGGGGGGTGGGGGCGGGGGGGAGGGGGAGGTGTGCACGGGGGAGGTGTCTGGAGGAGAAAACCAGGACCTGGGAGAGAGAGGCTTCACTCTCACTACTCCAGCCTCCGCCCATCCCCAGGACCTTTCTGTACAAACCCTGATCCATGCAGCTTCATCTGATAAAAGCTACATTGACAGCCTCCAGCTTAGGAGCCAGAGGGGGCTGGAGGGCTTCCCTAGTGTCTCAGACAGTAAAGAATCCGCCTGCAATGCAGGAGACCTGGATTCGATCCCTGGGTTGGGAAGATCCCCTGGAGAAGGGCACAGCAAACCACTCCAGTATTCTTGCCTGGAAAATTCCAGGGACAGAAGAGCCTGGCAGGCTACAGTCCACGGGGCCACAAAGAGTCAGACACGACTGAGCGACTAACACTCTCACTTCCCCATAAGCTGGAACAAGCACCTCCCACCTTTCTCCAGCAACTCCTCCCTGAGGTGGGCCACCAAGGAGACCAGATGGAAGCAGGTGGCTTGAAGGAGTGTCATCTAGAACTCTCCAGGAGACACAAAGAACTTTACATTCAGAATGTCAGTCTCTCCTCCATCTTTTCTTTTCTTTAACACCACGATTTTTGATTTGAGGTTTGGACTTCCATAGAGAGACTTTCAGGAGACCTATGAATGCCAACCCCCAATACACACAATCAGCAAACAATTGGGAATAGGCATCAAAGTACAGTTTTCTGTGAATGGACTAATACATTCAGCCAACATGATATAACTACGTTTCACCCTAAAACGCTTGAGTGACTTTCTGTTTATTCCATTGCTTTTACAGGGGAGGAGAGGGTAGCAAACCCTTGTGACATGGATGGCCCTTTCTGCCTCTGTTGCCCTCTTCTTTGGCTCCGGGGCAGGGATGGTGGCATTTGGGCCCTCTAGCACCTTCGTTGCCTGGGCCCCTGGCCTTTGCCATTGCTGTTCCCTTTCTCTGCCTTGAGATTTCCTCCAGCACTCCTACAGCTGCCCCTTCTCATAGTTCAAGTTCAGCTCCAGCATTTTGCCCTCAGGGCTGAATCAGCATCACCCCCAATGCTCCCCAGTTCCCCCACAGCACCCTGTTTATGTTTTCACTGCACGTGCTAGGTCTTGCTTTGCTTATTTATCTAGTCTTAATTTACTATCTAGAATGTAAGCTCCCCAAGGGCAGAATTTTGTGGGGCTCCTGCCTTAGCTCCAGTGGCTGGCAGAGCAGTTAGGATTCAAAACACTTATAGGAAGAATGAACGTGTGTGGAGCTCTCTTTGGGTTCTCAGAGGGGTTAGTTTTAAACTCTCAAGTTTAAAAACTAAGACGCAGATCCAGAGAAACGAACTTGTGGAACAAGGGGTAGGGTGTAGGGTGAAAGAGAAGAGTATGGATTAGGAGATTGGGATTGACATATATATACTACCATGTATGAAAATAGATAGCTAGTGGGAAGCTGCTGTATAACACAGGGAGCTCAACTCTGTGCTCTGTGATAACCTGGAGGGATAGGATGGGGGAGGGATGGGAGGGACATCCAAAAGGAGGGGATATATGTGTCAGTTCGGTTCAGCTGCTCAGTCATATCCAACTCTTTGTGACCCTATGGACTGCAGCATGCCAGGCTTCCCTGTCCATCACCAACTCCCGGAGCTTGCTCAAATTCAGGTCCTTCAAGTCGGTGATGCCAATCGACCATCTCGTCCTCTGTTGTCCCCTTCTCCTCCTGCCTTCAGTCTTTCGCAGCATCAGGGTCTTTTCCAATAAGTCAGTTCTTCACATCAGGTGGCCAAAGTATTGGCGCTTCAGCTTCAGCATCAGTCTTTCCAATAAACATTCAGGGTTGATTTCCTTTAGGGTTGGCTGGTTTGATTGACTGTATATATGTATACATACAGCTGATTCACTTCGTTGTACAGCAGAAAATAGCACAATGCTATAAAGCAACAATATCCCAATAAAAAAAAATAATATAAAACCAGGGCTCTAAATTAGAACTCAACAGATTATAACCCATGAGCCACATCCCATCCACTGTCTTTGTACTGTCTTCAAGATAAAATGTTCTTTACATTTTTAAATGATCAAAAAAAAAAAAATCAAAAGGAGAATAAGATTCAATAGCACATGAAAAACATATACAGTTCAAATTTCAGTGCCCATCACTGAAATTATACTGGGGCACAGCCACAGTTATCCATTTATATATTCTTTGAGGCTGCCCTCACATTATGACAGCAAAGCTGAGTAATTGTAACAGAGAGGGTCTGGCCGGCTAAGTCCAAAATATTTACTTTCTGGGCCTCTACAGAAAAAATTTGCCAACCGTTAGACGTAGAGGGAGAATCCAGTTACATATGGGAAAGGGTGAAAGAAGGGAAAAAAATAAAAATAAAAGAGTAGAGAGAAAGGAAAATAGAAACAAGGAGAAAAGCAAAGCATTTTATTGAGCACCTACTGCATACCATGCAGTGTGTTTAGTGCTTTACTTGCTTTATTTCTTGCATGAAAATGAAAGTGAAATTGCTCAGTCGTGTCTGACTCTTTGTGACACCATGGACTATAAAATCCATGAAATTCTCCAGGCCAGAATACTGGAGCAGGTAGCCGTTCCCTTCTCCAGGAGATCTTCTCAACCCAGGGATCAAACCCAGGTCTCCCGCATTGCAGGCAGATTCTTTACCAGCTGAACCACCAGGAAGCCCAAGAATACTGGAGTGGGTAGCCTCTCCTTTCTCCAGCGGATCTTCCTGTCCCAGGGATTGAACCTGGGTCTCTTGCATTGCAGGCGGATTCTTTACCAACTGAGCTACATGCATGTGTGCTAAGCCACTCTTTGCGACCCCATGGACTGTAGCCCGCCAGACTCCACGGTCCTTTGGACTCTCCAAGCAAGAATACTGGAGTGGATTGCCAGCCCTCCTCCAGGGAATCTTTCCAACTCAGGGATCAAACCCCTGTCTCTTATGTCTCCTGCACTGGCAGGTGGGTTCTTTACCACTAGCACCACCTGGGAAGCCCTACTTTATTTCTTAGCTCCAAACAAAACTTCAGGTAGAGGCATAATATTTGGTCAAAAAGCTTCCATCTTCAAATTTTATGCTTCTTCTGAGCACCTATTGCCTGACCACCCAGTCCTCTGTCTGTCATGAAGACACCCAGTCCTGCCCCTTCCTCATAACATTTCCTGTTCCAGACATTTCTCTCTGAAGAGATCAAACTTGCTTGCCCTCTTGTTCTCTTTAAGTCCTTCTGTCTGCTAAGCGATAGCAGAAGCTAAATTTTTCTCTGTATTACTTCTACCCTCATCCATGCTGTCTAACATGGTAGATGGCACATGGTAGGAATTCAGTAAATGTTTGCTAAGTGACTAAGTTACACAATCAACCACACAGAGCCTGAGTTCAATTAACCACCATGCCCTAGAGCAGAGGACCCCAATGTGGGGCTCTTCTGAGAGGAAGATGGTTGGCAATAGACAGATCCTTCCTGACAACGTTGTTGTGTTACAACCCAGCAAAGACCACACCATAGACACCTGAGGGCTTGCAGCCTGCTCCCCCTCCTTCCTGCCCTACTGTTCATCCTGTGCAGCTGCCCATCTCTGGTCCTCAAAGGCCCTCCCTGCCCATTCTGCTTGTCCTGTCACTGTTCTAGGCTCTTGGCTGATCCAGGAGAAAACAGGTCACAGGATGAGAGTTGGCTAGAATGGACAAGCAACAGAAGTGGGAGTGGATTATATCTGGAAATTGCCCTTCCTCTGTGTTTGCGTCAAGACAGGAATAGAAGGAACCAGCCAGGAGGTTCCATCAGAAACCAATCCCAGGCGACCTCCCCTTGTGATAAGAGATGACAACGCATCCATCTGGTATTTCCTGTGAGAGGTGATGACTCTCGCTTTGGTGGCTGGTTTGTGAAAGAGGCCAAGTCCCCTTGTGAAAGAGAAGAAAGTTCATGAGCACTAGCTCTGGGAATTCAAAGAGAGAAGAGGGAGTGTCAGGGGATGGGGAGAGAATAATTTCAGAAGAAGTATGACTGATACATTAGTGGTGCCAGCTGGGAGAAATGTGTGCACTCACATATTCCATGTATTTTGATGACACCATCAGCCGAAGGCTCTCCATTTCCTTGTGTCTCCTCCATGTTTGGCTTCTGGGGGCAGCTACCAATAATTCCTGGGGGAATCCCAAGATTGGAAGTAGGGCAAAGACCCTGGGTCACAAAGTCCCTCTTCTCAGGCCACAGCAAGAACTGGAGAAAGAAAACCAGACGGCAACAAAAGAAAAGAACAAGGCAGATCAATCCTGGAAACTCACAGTAGAAAAAAGCTGGACTGAGCGGATTGCTCTGCTTTCAATGTGACCCACCATTTCTAAGGTAGAGCAGGAACCTCTCGAAGAATTTCCCTACCTGCACCTTCAGTTTGCCAAATGCCATTGTCTTTTCCAGGGGGTGGCCATTTTTGCACCAGCAAAATACAGCTTACTATCTTTTTCATTCAGATAAAAATGACTTTATTGAAGGGAGTCCAGGGTTGAAAGAAATGTATATTCATACAACTTAATTCACTTCTAAAAACATAGTAAGTGAAAATAAAAGTCACTCAGTCATGTCCAACTCTTTGCAACCCCATGGACTATACAGTCCATGGAATACTCCTGGCCAGAATACTTGAGTGGGTAGAATTTCCTTTCTCCAGGGGATCTTCCCAATCCAGGGACTGAACCCAGGTCTCCTGCATTGCATCTTTACACATGGGAAGCCCGCAAAAACATATAAGAAAGCCAATTTAAAAATGAGCATCATTAGGGAATTCCCTGGTGGTCCGTGGTTACCACTCCATGCTGTCACTGCTAAAGGCCCAGGTTCAATCTCTGGTCAAGGAACTAAGAGCTTACAAGCTGTGCAGTGCAGCCTAAATAAATAAATAAAAATTGTGTGTGTCCTTGACCAGAAATGTAAAGTCGAAAGCTTAACTTAAAAAAAAAAGAGAGAGGGAGCATCCTTAAAGGCAGGAAAGGAGGTTCAGCCTCACTGATCATCAGAGAAGCATAAACCAACACAGAAAAGGCCACTCACATCCTTTGAACTACCAAACCTGTCTGATGATAAAAAAAAAGTCTGATGATAATAAATGTTGGCCAGGGGGTAACAAGGAAAGCGTTCTAAGCCACTGCTAGTTCAGGACTGGGGATTGTTGTAAACACTTCAGAGAGCTATTTCCCAATTCTAGTCAAAAGAAGATACACCTGCCCGTGACCTGGTAAATCCAGGTCCAGACATGACTGCTGGGAAACTTTAGCACATAGTCACAAGATGCTAGGACAAAGAGACTCATTGCTTCACTATTTGTAAAATGAATGATTGGAAAACCCTAGATGTGCTTCACTGGGAAAATGGATGAATAAACTGCGACAGCATCCACTTTCATTGTTTCATTTATTCTTTCATCCTTTTGCATTTCACAAACTTGCAAGAGTTTTTATTAATATGAGTAAAAATCACCTGGGAAGCTTGTTTAAAAGGCAAAATTCCTGGCCTCATCCTCAGTCTGAGTCTTAGATATGGGAGAGGTTCAAGGAGGAGAGATTTTTGCAGTTACTATGTGTGATGCCAATGCATGTGGTCTTTGAGTCAGTGTATATCTGATCATTCATCCTGAGGTTATAGTTAAAGCTGAATTACAAAACTAGGTGGGCTATATGTGGACCCTGGTTGTTCATCACATACTAGGTAAAGAGTCCTGCATTGCCTGGGTTGGGAGGATCAGAAGGAAAGGGTTTAGGTGAAATTTTTCCTCTATAGAATTCAGTCCTCTCATGTGAAATAAGGAAGCCAAACCAGAGGATGGCTCCATTCCCCCTTCCATTCTTCACTTCAGTGATTCTGTCTCTAGAGGGGTGCATTGCTGAGTAACCAAGCACAGTTTTCCAAAGGAGCCCACAGCACTACCTCTACATTCAACAGCATTTCTTTAACCAGAATTCTGTTATTGCCACTTCTGGCTCCTTAAATCCCCATGTGGTCCCCATGCACTCCCAAAGCATTCTCCTCAAAGAAGCATTAAGTTATGTTTAGAGACTATCACCCCATTGAAACGCAGACAATTGGATTCTAGCGGCTTGAAAAGTCAATACGTACATGGCAGATATCAAAACTGTAAAATCCAGAATATCTGATTAATTATTTGACAGTTGTTAAACTGGATAGGGTTCAGGCAAAGGTTGGCCAAATTTCCTACACGTACTTCCCTGCCTCTGTGGACAAGGAAAAATAATATTGACTAAAGGTTCAAATAAAACCTTGATTCCGTGCCATCTCTTTTCTCATGAATTTTGGCCATTGTAGAGCCCCCGATCTGACCTAAAATCTTTGCCTTTGGGTCTTTTCTAACTTTTGAATTGTATTATTAAGTGCTGATGAGGTACAGGATAGGGCTTCCCAGCTGGTTCAGTGGTAAAGAATCTGCCTGCAATGCAGAAGACCTGGGTTCGATCTCTGGGTTGGAAAGATCCCCAGGAGGAGGAAATGGCAATCTACTCCAGTATTCCTGCCAGGGAAATCCCATGGACAGAGGAGCCTGGGGGCTATAGTCCATGATGTTGCAGAGTCAGACACAACTGAAGCAACTGAGCAGACAAGGTACAGGCTGGGGCAAGGTGGCTTTTGTAGCTCCAAGACACGTTCAGTTAACACATATCTGTGGGTAGACCTGGGCCCAGGTGGAAGATCAGAGGCGCTTGTTCTGGCCTGATGGCCCTCAGATCCATCCCCTATTCCTTTGTCTTCTCAGCATCCCTGCCTTTCTGCTCTCTTCCCTGTGTCTGGTACCTGAGGGTGCAAGAGTTTCTCAGGCTCCTGTGTCAGCCAGCTTTGCTTGGGTCAGCCAGAAGGGGCACCAGCAGGAGAAAGGAGGAAAGAAGTGAGAAGCCAGGCTATTTCTCCCCTACCCTCTGTCCTGGGCGTGTTTCCAGAGGCCACCTCATTTCCTCCATGGCTCCAGCTCCCTGCAGACCAGCCCATGAAAGGTTCTTTTTTTTTTTTTCAGCCTCCCTTTCTTTTTCAGCCTATAGGTACCAGTGAACTATTTGACTTCAAAGATCTTCCAACATTGGGGTGACCCACTCCCTACATTAAATTCTCTCTATTGAAAACACCTGAGTTTCTATTTTCCTGTTTAGATCCTAACTGATAGAGAAGATAACTAGTCTCTCCTTTCCACCCAGTCAATTTTATAATTCTTTGTCTTCCACGTGCATCAAGGAGTTTGTCCTTTTCACAACCTGTTCGTCTCACTTCTGCCCACAGAATCCCTGAGACGTGGACAGGGCAGGAACTCATTTTGCAGACAAGAGAACAGACCAAGAGATGCTAAGGTGATATGCCAAAGTTGCACAGCTAGTGAACTACAGAGCAGAAGTGAGAATCCAGGTATCTTATGAGCTGCTGTGAATTTCCCTATGGCTCTCAGGCCCTTGTCTCTCCCTCCAACTCTTACCACCAGAAGAATTCTTTAGGGGTCAAAATAAGGATTCATTTGGGTCTCATTTGCACTTGATGAAAAGGTGCTGTAACTATGCAAACTGCACACCCAAAGGAGTTCAAGGGAGTATTCGTTTCTATTTTGGTCTTTATAAGAATATTTTGCATTTATGTCATCCAGGCTTTGTCAGTTCAGTTCAGTTCAGTCTCTCAGTCGTGTCCGACTCTTTGCGACCCCATGAATCGCAACACGCCAGGCCTTCCTGTCCATCACAAACTCCCAGAGTTCACTCAAACTCACATCCATCGAGTCGGTGATGCCATCCAGCCATCTCATCCTCTGTCATCCCCTTCTCCTCCTGCCCCCAATCCCTCCCAGCATCAGAGTCTTTTCCAATGAGTCAGCTCTTCACATGAGGTGGCCAAAGTACTGGAGTTTCAGCTTTAGCATCATTCCTTCCAAAGAAATCCCAGGGCTGATCTCCTTTAGAATGGACTGTTTGGATCTCCTTACAGTCCAAGGGGCTCTCAAGAGGGGCTGCTGTTCCATGAGACAGAAAAAAATTGTCATTGTCCACAGAGAAGAAGGAGGAATCAGTAAGGAGAGGACAAGACTGCTTTGTGGCTGGTCTAATAAAGACCCAGCCCCTCAAGCTTCCATCCTGGCTAAGAGACACCACTCATGACACCCTCTGTTGTGTCCAACTCAGTCTCAGACACTGCCTGAGTATGGTTCCATTACTCTTCACAGCAACCCTATGAAGTAGCTGTCATGGTTCCTATTTCCCACATGAGAAATCTGAACATAGATTAAATAACTGCCACTGGGTCACCCAACTATGACACAAATTCCGATTAAGTTCTGCACAACTCCCAAGTCAGACACTTGTCTGTCCATGTCACCCTTCCCAGAATGGAGCCCGCTTCGTCTCCAAATGATCATGGCAACAATTTTACAATGAACTTGCTCTGTAGGGGGCCTAGGATACTCTCCATGGGGTCTGGGTTTCTTACTGCTTATTCCTGAAAGAGGCATCAGTGTAGCTGCGAAGAAGGCAGATGGATGGCATCCAACCCCCTTCACACCTGCCCTTCTAAACCACCAGGTTATAGGAAGGGATTCTGGCAGGTGACATGCCCAGTGATATCTTGATTTTTCTGCTCAAATTTTCCCAGAGGCTCTTCTACCCCTGAACTTGGCTCAGAAGCTTCTGGTTCTGCCCCAAACCAGTAGGAAACCAAGCAGAAAGCCTAAAGCAGCAGATGTCTGCATTAATCTATCCACAGAGGCCCCTGGGGAAGCAGCCCGACTGTTGTTCTTATCACAAATGTTTAAAAAATTAATAACATGAATGGGCAAGTGTACAAGCACAGGATGCTTGACATCTGGATAATCTTACATCATCTGAGCTGCTTTTTTTTTTTTTTTCTTTCCTAATACATTGCTTTACATGTCTGGTCACCATTCTGTTGACACAACTCTTTGGATCAGACAGGCTAACAAAACTGCCAGATGGAGACTGAGTGAGGCAGAGCAGGGCTGGGGGATTCTCAGATCAGGATGATCATGCAAAGAGTGCAAAGAGGGCTTCTGACCCACAAGAAAATGCCTGATTCTTCCCCACAGCTTCAGTGTTTTCTTTTTATCCTTGCAAGAGCTTCTGTACCCCAGCCTACCTGCTCAATTTTATATTTACATCTCAGTAGACATTTTTTATGTATGTGAGGCGGTCCTGGAAACAGGACAGCTTCGCTTTGGAAAGCAAAGGTGTGAGTTCAAATCCAAGACCAATCACTTGCTAACCGTATCCTGTTGGACATGTTCAATAAATTCTCTGAGCCTCAGGTTACTCATCAGTAAAATGAACACAATTAAAGCATATTAAACTTTTTAAACTGCTGCAGGAAAAAACATTTTTAAATTGTTTATGAAGCAGTTATCATAGCACCTAATTCAACAAATATTTCTTGAGTGCCTTCTACATGTCAGACACTGTTCAAGGCCCTAGAAAAACTGTAGTAAAGAAAAAAAGCCCCTGACCTCATAGAGCTTATAAACTAGTGGCAGAGGCAGAAAATAAACAAGCAGATATATTTACAATATACATAGCTTGACAATGGGCTTCCCTGGTAGCTCAACTGGTAAAGAATCTGCCTGCAATATGGGAGACCCCGGTTTGATTCCTGGGTCAGAAAGATCCCCTGGAGGAGGGCATGGCAATCCACTCCAGTATTCTTGCCTGGAGAATCCTATGAACAGAGGAGCCTGGCAGGCTACAGTCCACGGAGTCACAAAGAGTCAGATATGACTGAGTGACTAAGCACAGCACATAGCTTGGCAGTTAGTACTGTGAAGGAAAATAAAGCAGGAGGAAGTGGTAAGAGAGTGGCAGATGAGAGAGCCAATGCTGTTATTGATGAGATGGTCAGAGATGATCTCTCTGCAGAAGTGACGTCTGATAAGAAGTATGAATGAGATGACAGAATAGACAAATGGATATCTGGGGCAAGAGCATTCCAGACAGACTGGAGAGCAAGTGCAAAAATCCTGAAGCTGGAGCATGTTTCCTTATTTAGGACCAGCCCAGAGGCAAATGTGGCTTGGGGAAGTTTAGAAGAAGCCAAAAAGCGAAAAATAACTGATACATAGGTAGTTAAGCAGGTAGGTAGGTAGATAAGACTAAATTCATTCACTTTCATAATATCGTCCAACCTTGGGTAGAATAATGCTAGGTACTAAGATAGACATGAAGTTGAACAAGATAGAGAATTTATCTCTGATGATCCTTGAACCATTCATTAGTCTAGCAGGGGATAAAATATCTAAATAATGAGAAAAGAAAATAATAGATGTCAGAAAAGAAGTGTGGTAAAAAGTATAGGAGCCTGAAAGAGAGAGTCTTTGTCTGTCATAGTCACTCTCACCACCAGAAACTTGAAGCAGTTAATGAAAGAACTGACAGTTACGTAAAGACGTAAAACAATGCTGCTTACTGTCCTCAAAGAGACCAAAAAGAACTTAAGACATTTCAGCATTAACTAGAATAATACCATTGTAAATTTGAGAAAAGAATCAAACAGAAATCCCAGAATGCTAATATTAAAAACTAAATAACAAAGGGAAAAAAACTCAACAGATGTGATTAATAACAAATTCGATGCCGGTAGATATAGAGAGAATTCGTGAACTGAAAGATAGATCAGAAGAAATTACCCAGAAGAAAGCAGAAAGAGACAAAATGATAGAAAGTACAGAGATGAGAAGAATATAGTGAGCAGAAAACATTTTTTCAGGAGTACTAGGAGAAGTTAAAAAGAATAGCAGCATGATGGCCTAAAAATATGGAAGGAAGGGGAAAAAAGAGTAAAAATTAATGAAATGGAAAAATGAGAATAAATTGAAAGAAAAAGGTCAAAAGTTGGTTCTTTGAAATGACCGATAAAATTGATAAAATTTTGCTGGGACAGATCAAGACGAAAAAGGGGGGAAAAAGGCACAAATCAATAGCATCCGTATTGAAAAAGAGAATATCATTATCTATGCTGGAGATATTAGCAAGACATTAAGAGGAGATTATGAACAACTCTATATGAGTAAATTTGAAATGAGCTAGACAAAATCCTAGGAAAACACTACTTACCAAAACTAATGAAAGAAGAAATTTAAAAATCTGAATAATTGTAGAAATATTAAATTAATTGATTTTTAATTAAAAACAAACCTATAAATAAAATGTTTCTGATGGCTTCAAACAAACTTGATGAACTATTTAAAGAAGGTATAGTGCAAACTATATACAAACTCTTCCAGAAAATAAAAAAAGTGAGAACATTTTCCATTTTACTTTGTGAGGTTCAGTTTAGTTCAGTTCAGTAGCTCAGTCATGTCCGACTCTTTGCGACCCCATGAATCACAGCACGCAGGCCTCCCTGTCCATTACCAACTCCGGGAGTTCTCTCAAACTCACGTCCATCAAGTCGGTGATGCCATCCAGCCATCTCATCCTCTGTCATCCCCTTCTCCTCCTGCCCCCAATCCCTCCCAGCATCAGAGTCTTTTCCAGTGAGTCAACTCTGCATGAGGTGGCCAAAGTATTGGAGTTTCAGCTTCAGCATCAGTCCTTTCAATGATTACCCAGGACTGATCTCCTTTAGGATGAACTGGTTGGATCTCCTTGCAGTCCAAGGGACTTTCAAGAGTCTTCTCCAACACCACAGTTCAAAAGCATCAATTCTTCGGTGCTCAGCTTTCTTCACAGTCCAACTCTCATATCCATACATGACCACTGGAAAAACCATAGCCTTGACTAGACAGACCTTTGTTGGCAAAGTAACATCTCTGCTTTTCAATATGCTATCTAGGTTGGTCATAACTTTTCTTCCAAGGAGTAAGTGTATTTTAATTTCATGACTGCAATCACTATCTGCAGTGATTTTGGAGCCCCCAAAATAAAATCTGACACTGTTTCTACTGTTTCCCCATCTATTTTCCATGAAGTGGTGGGACCAGATGTCATGATCTTTGTTTTCTGAATGTTGAGCTTTAAGCCAACTTTTTCACTCTCCTCTTTCACTTTCATCAAGAGGCTTTTGAGTTCCTCTTCACCTTCTGCCATAAGGGTGGTGTTATCTGCATATCTGAGTTTCTTGATATTTCTCCCGGCAATCTTGATTCCAGCTTGTGCTTCTTCCAGCCCAGCATTTCTCATGATGTACTCTGCACAGAAGTTAAATAAGCAGGGTGACAATATACAGCCTTGACATACTCCTTGTCCTATTTGGAACCAGTCTGTTGTTCCATGTCCAGTTCTAACTGTTGCTTCCTGACCTGCATATAGGATTCTCAAGAGGCAGATCAGGTTAATCTTGATTAAAAAAAAAAAAAAAAAAAACAAGAATAATATGAGAAAGAAAATTACTGGCCAGTTTTACTCATGAGCATGTAAAACAATCCTAAATGAAATATTAACAACCTGAAGCCAACAATGTATATGTAAAAAGGAATCAAATCCTGTCCACCTTTTGCTTATTCTTGGGTGCTAGAATCCCAGGGATGGGGGAGCCTGGTGGGCTTCCGTCTATGGGGTCACAGAGTCAGCACAAATGAAGCAACTTAGCAGTAGCAGCAGCAGCAGCAGAGTAAATGCTGCTTTAATATCAGAAAACCAATATAATTTGCCACCTTAATAGATGAAAGAGGAATGGAAACAACCCAAGTGCTGGTCAGCAGCAGATGTGGCACATATATACAATGGGATTCTACTTAGCCATTAAAAGGAGTGAAATATTGCCATTTGCAGCAGCGTGGATGGGCCTAGAGAATATTACACTTAGTGAAGTAAGTCAGAGAAAGACAAACACTTTATGCTATCGTTTATATGTAGAATCTTAAAATAACAATAATAATACAAATAAATCAATATGCAAAACAGAAACAGACTCAGACATAGAAAAGAAACTCATGGTCACTGAAGGGGGAAGGGAGGGAAGGAGAAACGAGTTAGGAGTACAAGATTAACAGATACAAACTGCTAAATATGAAATACATACACAACAAGGATTTACAGTATGACATAAGAAACTCTATTCAGTATCTTGGAATAATCTATAATGAAATATAATCTGAAATATATATAACTGAATCACTTTTCTGTATACCTGAAACTAGTACAATATTATAAATCAACTATACTTCAATTTTAAAAAAGGAAGAGGGGAATCATAGTCCTCTCAATATATGCAGACAAAGGCATTCACTAAAATTCAGCATCCATTTATTATTTAAAATCTTAGAAACTAGAAAAAGGGGGCCACTGAGCTAATCTGGCAAAGAGTATCTACAAAACTCTTTGATATGAAAACTATATCAACTAATATATTTTAAAATGAAAAAGTAATGGAACTTGGAAAATAATCTTCTGAAGGTTATGAAGAAGCAAGGATGCTTATTATCATGACTGCAGTCTTACCCAGCAAAGCAAGAAAAAAATTAAAAGACATAAGGAAGAAATAAAATTGTTATTATTTGTGGATTACATTATCTATATTGAAAATTCATGGGAATCTGCACATCAGTTTTGGACTTTAAGAAATTTAGTTCCTCAAGGTCACTGGATATAAAGTCAACCCAGAAAAACGAATTATTCTATTCACTGACCACAATTTTTTGTAAATTGAAAAAAAATGTTTAATGTAACATTTACATTAGCATTTAAAAATATCAAAAATCTAAAATTGCAAGACCTCCGTGCAAAACATCCATTATTGAAAGACGGTAAAGAAGACCTGGGTTAAAGGAGAGAAATTTTGTTACTGAATTGGAACACTCAAAATTTTAAATGTCAGTTCTTCTAAATTGAGCTGTGGCTTCAATAAAAAAATCCCAACAGGATTTTAAAGAATTTAACAAACACTTCCTCAACTTATATGGAATTGCTAAAGTCCAAGACTAGTCAAGACCTCCTGGAAGAGGAAGCCCAGGGTTGAAGGGCTTGCTCTACCAGGTGCTGAGTCTTACTACCACAGCAGAGTAATTCAGACTGTCATTTTCACTCTAGGATATGGAGGGAGGAAGACGTCACTAGTGTTTTTTAATATCTGGGTGTTCCCCCTTTCCAGGCACCAGGCAGACAGCTCTTCAGGGTCCCTTACAGGTAAAACTCTCTGGTTCTGGCAAATGAGCTGCAAGAGGAAGTAAATGATGGATGATGTTTTTATGCTGAGTCAGTGAAAAACTCAACAGGAAACCTCAGTGTCTCTTCTCTGTATGGAGAGTGCTCTCGGTGAAGCAACCACTTCACATCATGCAGATGGCTGCCCTGATGCATCTCTGGCATCACCTGTGGCCTGCTAGTGAAGGAGTCACAACCTCAGTATGTTAAGCCCTGAGAAGTTGGGCTTGTCTGTTACCAAAACAGAGCACAGCCCTTCTTATCTTATTGCAACATACAGATAGACCAGTGGAACACAAGAGCACCTGAAACTGTCTACATGTAGACGACTGATTTTTCAACACAAAGTCAAATTGCAAAGTAGTAAAGAAAGATTGGTCTTGGAACAACTGGATACCCATTTGCGAACTTATCCTTACCTCACACTACACACAGAAATCAATTCCAGGTGAATTTCCAACCTTACTTGAAAGGCTATACTGTATAAAGCTTTTAGAAGAAAATATGGGTGGATTTTTCATAACTCAGTAATCGATTTTCTAAGTAAGAAGCAACAGATAGTTAAAAGATATGAATGATTAAATGAATGAAAAGATAGTTAAATTGTGTTCTACTCACTTTCACAAGAAAAAAAAAGTTTTGTATAGCCAAATGGAATGCTTAAATGTTAATAAGAGCATGACTACATTACTGGCTGAATTTATTTTCCTATTTTCCTTATCTCTCTTTTTCAAATATTCTAGATCTCTTCTGTAATAAGAGAGTAAAAAAACCCGTAAGAAGTTATTAGGGGTTTGTGTATGTTTAAAATCAGGAAGAGGCAATCCAAAATTTGAGGATATAAAATAAGAAATTTCCAGACCTTATTCTCACTTGTTTGTTAACCAAAAGGGAAGACATCCTAATGATGGCATATCATGCAATGTGGCAGGTGGGTTATATGGCCTTTATTATGGCTCTATTTAGCTACTAGAACATTATCAAGGCACCTGATACCACATTTTTTAGTTTATGTTTTCATTTTATATTGGAGTATAGTTGATATACAGTGTTCTGTTCGGTTCAGGTGTACAGCAAAGTGATTAGGTTATACATATACATATTATCTATTCGTTTTCAGCTTCTTTTCCCATTTATGGTTACCAAAGGAGAATGTGGGAGGGAAGGATAAATTAGGAGTCTAGATTAATGTATATACACTTTGCTGTTGTTGTTGCTTAGTCACTAAGTCGTGTCCGAGTCTTCTGAGACCCCATGGACAGTAGCCTTCCAGGCTCCTCTGTCCATGGGATTTCCCAGAGTGGGTTTTCATTTCTTTCTCCAGGGGATCTTCCTGACCCAAGGATCAAACCTGGGTGTCCTGCATCTCTGCACTCGCAGACGGATTCTTTACCACTGAGCCTCCTGGGAAACCCATATAAATATATATATGCTGCTGCTGCTGCTGCTAAGTTGCTTCAGTCGTGTCTGACTCTGTGTGACCCCATAGACTGCCTCCTACCAGGCTCCCCCCCGTCCCTGGGATTCTCCAGGCAAGAACACTGGAGTGGGTTGCCATTTCCTTCTCCAGTGCATGAAAGTGAAACGTGAAAGTGAAGTTGCTCAGTCGTGTCCGACTCTTAGCGACCTCATGAACTGCAGCCTACCAGGCTCCTCCGTCCATGGATTTTCCAGGCAAGAGTACTGGAGTGGGGTGCCATTATAGCCAACAAGGGTCTTATGTAGAGCACAGGGAATTCTACTCAGTATTCTGATATCACTGTTTAAAAGCCTTTCTGTTGCAGATTCACAATCTCTATTCCTGGAGGGAGCTCCCTTGTGAAGCCTCCTTCTTTCTTATGCTTCCATTTTGGTTCTCCTTTCTCTGGTAGGAAATAGGTTTTGACCTGAGCATTCTTCATGGACTTTATCAGCCCTGAGGCTGCAAGGTCTCCGGCCTCACCCCAGGTGGCTGTCCATCTGGTCTCTAGGACCAGGCATTGGAACCTCTCTCTCCTTTCGGTCATGCTACTCCAGGCTCTTTGTAAAATCTTTATTAGACACACATTTCACTCTGACCAGCCTGAACATAAAGGCCTTTTAAGATCTAAAACATATGTAAGGATATTTATTTTTACTCTTGGTTTTCATAGTTTTATTGACCCTCATTTATTCATTGAACATTTATTGGGCATGGGCAGTAATATCATCACAGACCACAGCCCCTGAAGCCCTGGGATTTCACTTCGTAAATTCCGAGGCCTGGAAAAACATGAAATGGGGATGTGGAGGATGAAGGGCATTCCAGAGACAAAGAGCCATCGACATGCAGAAATGTTGGGATAAACGGGCTTTACCTGGATTCAGAGATTCTAAAAGTGTCTCACAATGATCATGAAGAAGTTTCTGGAATAAGGGTGGCAGCTCGTTGGAAGGGCATTAATAGCAACCACCTTTATCAGCATCATTGGTATTTACGAAACACCCACTATGCTGCAGAAATTATGCCACACACTTTACATACGTCATGTCATTCAAAACTCATGGCAACCCTGGGATATATGGGGCTTCCCTGGTGGCTCAGCAGTAAAGGATGTGCCTGCCAATGCAGGAGACACAGGTTCAACCCCTGAGTCGGGAAAATCCCCTGGAGAAGGAAATTGCTACCCACTCCAGTATTCTTCTTGCCTGGGAAACACTATGGACAAAGGAGCTTGGAGGGCTACAGGCCACGGGGTCACAAAGCGACTAAACAACAACAACAATTGGGATGTATATTATGTTATCTTCTTTTTGAAGATGAGGAAGTTGAGACTCAGAAGAGGTTAGGTCATTGCCCACAGCCCCATAGTTCCAAGGCGGTGGCACTGAGCCAGGAATCCCATCTGTCAAACGGGAAAGTCTTCCCTCTTTTTCTGACAGTAACTCTAGCTCTGGGCACTGTTATTCATCTGCGTTTTAATAAGAAGTTTTCACTTCACACTCATTGAGGGAAAACAAGAAACCTGGACTTCTGAAGGCCTTTTGTATCTAGCATCAGTTTCTCTAGGCAAGCTTCCTGTATTTGAGACATTGTCCCCAGGAGGGTGGGGACAGAGCAGTCTTGGTGTCAACAGGCTGTCAAGAGACCCAAATGAGACCACGCGTGCAACATGCTTGGCTCAGAGCACGCACAGAAGAGGCCCTTGGTGGCCTTCATCATTATGTTGATTCCTCAGGCCCAAGGAATGCCGGCTATCCTTGCCTTTGCAGGTAGTGGAAAAAACTTCCAAACACACAGATTCTAATGATTTCTTGGATTCTGGTCCAACAACTATCTTCAGGAGCATCCCTCATCAACCCAGGCATCCACATTCTGAGTGTCCAATAGGTGTGACATTTCATCACCAAGTCCCTAAGCCCTGAGCCGACTCACTATCACCGAGCCTTCATGTCACAACGGGAAAATGGTGAAGATACTGACTAGTGCTCAGGTAAGAAACTCCACTAGTTTCTGTATCCAGATCCTATAAAATACAATATCATGAAGCAAAACATGGAGGCTTAGAGGTCAAACCCAGAGACAAGCAGAGTGGGAACATTGGTTTGCTCCTTCCAGGTGTCTTACCTGGGGCAGTTTACTCAACTTCTCCTTTGAGCCTCTGTAACAAGTAGATAGTAATAACTACCCCACAGCTTTGTTAAGGGGATCATTATACAATACAATGACGTCAAGTGCTTAACACAGAGCCTGGTGCATAGGAAGGAATGAACAAATAAGTGCTCATTATTATTTTATTATTATTAAATGGAAAAAAATCTTACTATGAGATTTGTTTTTCAGGTTCATAAATAACCATCTTAAATGACTTATCTCCCCTCCTGGATCAGTCAGTCTGCTCTTTGATGTCTTTGAACAAGTCAGTCTGTGGCTGGAATCCTGTTCAGTGCCGTGTGCCTGGCACGCAGAGGTGCAGGGGCTTGGCAGGTGGGAGGACAGCAGATTTAAGCAGTAATTTTAGCTGAGTGTACCAGAAGGGACATTTGAAAAGTCTATTTGAAATGCTAAAATAAAAGGTAATTTGGCAAGCAGGTAGAACAGGAGAACTTCGTGGCCTGTTTCCCTAGTGGCACGAGAAGGAGTCTGGACTGTATGCTGCTGTCTTGCATCTCTGACATTCCTAAATAAAGCAGCCTGATTCTGCAAGGATCATCCTAGCTGCTACTGTGAGCATTTGGCAACTTCTAGTCCCTCATGGCACAGGGAAAATCTGATGCTCTTCTCTGGGCGAAGGGCTCACACAAGCCCAGCCTACTGCTAGGGTGTATCTTCACTTCCCACTAAGCCTGGAGGCTTGCATTTGATCCCTGGGCTGGGAAGATCCCCTGGAGAAGGGAAAGGCTACCCACTCCAGTATTCTGGCCTGGAGAATTCCATGGACTGTATAGCCCATGGAGTTGCAAAGAGTCAGACACGACTGAGTGACTTTCAAAAAAAAAAAAAAAAGCCTCCTAGGAGCCACCCAGTTCCAACATCTCCCAGTTCCCACCGTATGCATCCTCAGAAGACAAAATTCCAACCAGAATCCCCAGAACTTGCAAAGAGGGGAAATTTCTGAACAAAGGGCTGGTCTGTTTTCAGCATAAACTGCCAAGGTGTTCAAAAGAAAATGTCCTTCTTTCCACCACGGCTCTAGAGAATCATTCTTTTTTAATATGTTCTGGGCAGAAAAAGCTAGCAACGAATTTGCTGCTTCTCGAGTGAAAATTTGCTTTGGGATTAAGGAAACGTCGCCACCTGGTGGAATGATATTAAAATAACCAGACAAAGACTGATCAGCTGCTGTATGCTGTGCTTAGTCGTGTCTGACTCTTTGTGACCCCATGGGCTGTAGCCCCTCAGGCTCCTCTGTCCATGGGGATTCTCCAGACAAGAATACTGGAGTGGGTTGCCATGCCCTCCTCCAGGGGATCTTCCCAATCCAGGGATCAAACCCAGGTACGTCTCCTCCATTACAGGCAGATTCTTTACCGCTAGCGCCACCTGGGAAGCCACGTGTCGTGCTGGTCGCTCAGCCTTATCCGACTCTTTGTGATCACATGGGCTGTAGCCCACCCAAAATGACTTCTAACTAACACAGTCAGGAGCATTTTCATCCTTCTTGTCCCCTCTTACTTCTTATCAACTTTATGGAGGCAGAAGAGGAAGACCAGAGGAGTTGCACCTGGCATGCAGAGAAGGCATCTCAGGCATCACAGGGAAGTTTGGGATCTGAGAACTCTGTTTTATGTTTCTGACTCAGAAGTTGTTGGTTGTAATGGGGCTCGATTAATCAGCTCATTCTCTTAACTGGGCCAGGAACAGATATAGGCTATAACAGTGGGGAATGTTTTCATGTCTGCTTAGAATATTTGCTTCCTGAAGACAGCATGTTCAGTGAGATGAGTATAGAAAACCTCATTATTTATACAGTGTGAAAACCCATCACTGTGTGAACTGAAGCATCTTATTACAGGCAAGAGACTCCCCTGATGGCTCAGTAGTTAAAGGAATTCATCTGCCAGTGCCAGAGATGGGGGTTTGATCCCTGGGTTGGGAAGATCCCCTGGAGTCGGAAGAGCAACCCACTCCAGTATTCTTGCCTGGGAAATCCCATGGACAGAGGAGCCTGGCGGGCTACAGTCCATGGGGTCACAAGAGAGCTGGACACAACTTAAGGACTGAGCATCACAACATTATAGGCACAGCTATTTCCTTCTCTTATACTTCCCCACCACTCTGCAGTTCACTACATGCGCATACACACCATTCAATCTGTTTAAATGATTTAATCTTCACAAGCAGCCTATGGTTGGCAGAATAAGTCATTACTGAGGAGAAAATAGAGGTTCAGAGAAGTTAAGTGATTTTCCAGTGGTCACACAGCTACCAATGGCAGCACTGGGACCTGAAAGAAAGGAGGAAACAGTATCTAACCTACAGTGGGGCAGGAGAGGCATGCACGCTTCCACCTCTGCGGCCCGTGGCTCCTCCGCTTGGTGAGTAGCAAGACGGCATTCATCTGGCCTGAGCACCGCAGGAGCACCCGGCCTTCCTATGGCTACCACCACAACCTATTGTTATTTACTTGACTGTGGAGCACACTGCAAAATCCTAGGACATATGCTCTCATTTAAAACTGGCTTTGAGGGGCTTCCCTGGGGGCTAAGACTCCACAGTCCCAATACAGGGTTCAAGCCCTGGTCATGCAACTAGATCCCACACGCCGCTACTAAGAGTTCACATGCCACAGTAAAAGATCCTGCGTGCCACAACAGGGACCCAGTGTAGCTAAATAAACAAACATTTAAATGAACTTTGAGAAATTTTGCCAACTGTCACAGTCTCTCCTCCGAATGAGCAGCATAGCAGAACCACTCACCATCCCTTAGGCTGCCAACTGGGGTCCATGGGACTGTCAGGAGGGCTTTTTATGCATTCACCACCTAAACCATTTCAAGGAACCCCACTGTAAATCCCTGTCAATGAGGGTTCTTTGTGCCTTATAAATACAGTCTCTCCTCTACTGTGTTGCCTCCTCTGAACATTGGGATCCAAAGCCCAGTCCTCGAACCACGTGTGTTCTGTGTCTAGTCTCCCTCTCTAAGTGGGATAATCTCATCACATGCCTTTAAATGCCACCTATACGCTCATGATCTCCACATTTATACCCACAAGCCTAGCCTCTCCCGCTATATTCCAGCCTCATGTATGCAGCTGTCTACTCAACACTGCAACGTCTAACGCATCGAAACCAGCATGTCCACATCCAAACTTTCAGTTGCCTTCAGCCCCTCCACTCTCCTTTCACAATCTTTTCCATTGCAGCAAATGGGAATCCTACGTTTCTCAGTCCGAAACCTTTGGAGTCTTCCCTGGATTCCTCTCTGCCTCTCAGAACCCATGGCTCATCTGTCTTCACAGAACATCGAAAATCTGCTACTTCTCACCACCTTTGTTGTTATGCAGCCACCTTCACCAGTTCTATTCTGATGGCTTTGTACCTGGTCTCCTTACACAGCAACCAGAGTTGTCCTTTTAAAATGTACATCAGAACTATCATTGCTCCAAACCTTCCAACGTGTTTCCACCTTTCTCTCATGGTTGCTACGTAATATCGTTCCACTCACCTCTCTAACCTGCCCTCCAACCATCACTCCCTTGCTGCCACCATCTGCTAGAAATGTAGGGAAATAGGAACAGGGGCTTCATTTTATCCCATGAAGCATGGAGCCCAGTGCCTAGACAAAATCTAGAACATACAAGATACTGAGTAAATCGAGGTAGAAATACAAATGCCTTTTTCCCTCTGTCTGGTTCATTCATTAACGCCATCAGTCCAGAGCCTGACCACAGCAAAGGGTACCCCCTGCTCACTGCAGCTAGAGAAAGCCCACACACAGCAAAAAGAGCCCGCATGCCACAAAAAAGACCTGGAGCAACCATAGTAAATAAATAAATAAATTTCAACTAAAAAAATAGGTTAGGGGGCCAGATGTGGCCCACAGACCATGGTTTACTGATCCTTGATCAAGGAAATAGAATGGAATATTACTCAGCTCCTAAAAAGAATGAAATAATGCCATTTGAAACAACATGGATGAACCTAGAGATGGTCATGCCAAATGAACTAAGCCAAACAGAGGGAGAAATACCGTACAATATCCTTTATATGCAGAATCTAGAAAGAAGTGATACAAACGCACTTACAAAGCAGAAACAGATTCACAGAGGGGAAGAATGGGGGAAAGGATAGGGAGTTTGGGATCAACACGTACACACTATTGCATTGAAATGAATAACCAATAAGATTCCACTGTACAGCATAGGGAACTCTGCTCAATGTTATGTGGCAATCTGGATGGGAGAGGCGTTTGGGGGAAATGGATACATGTATATGTATGGCTGAGTCCCTTTGCTCTCCTCTTGAAACTATCACGATATTGTCAATTGTCTGTTATTTATAAAGTAAAAAGATTTTTTAAAGACTCTAAAAAGGGATGGAGACCTCGTCTGGGGAAAGAATCTAAAGAACTTGTTTGGAAATCAGTGATTTTTAGAAGATGGCTGCTCACGTCTACAGATTCTGTCGACTTCAGCTGCAGTATTACCCAGTCTCCAGCCACCCCCTCCCTGCTCACTTCAGACTGTCCCCCACAATCTGAATCAGCTCTGGCCAGTCTATCCTGTCGGGCTTCCCTGGTGGCTCAGATGGCAAAGAATCTGCCTGCCATTCAAGAGACCCAGGTTCGATCCCTGGGTCAGGAAGATCCCCTGGAAAAGGGAATGGCAACCCACTCCAGTAATCTTGCCTGGAAAAGCCCAAGTACAGAGGAGCCTGGCAGGCTTCAGTTGATGGGGTCACAAAAGAGTCGGACCCAACTGAGTGACTAACACACATTCATAAGAAACTTATAATAAAGAGTATTATATCATTTGCAGTTTGTAAATTGTGTTTGCTCTTTGTTTATGTCAATAAGTATTTATCAACACACCACTGAACACCAGTTCTTCCTGTACTTTAAACTATTTTGTTAAAGCCTGGGCCTGGTAACACTCAGTTTTACAACTTTTGAGAATAAGTCATGAACCATACGGCAGCTCAGAGAAGGTCCCTGAAGTACACAGCCCATCTGCCTAAGGCATCCATAAGGACCTGGCTAATCTAGAAGCCATGAGCTCTGCAGGGTCCTGTACTCTCCTAGCTGAACCCCAAACATTCCAATGGAAACAAACATTCTCAAGTTCCTACACACTCCTGGGAAAACCCTATTTTCAAACCAAAATTGAATACGTGTTCTGAAAATGTCTGTTACACATGAAAACTAAAAATATTATAGGAAAGTGAGGTCTTATAGTCGTATTTTTGGACTGCATCGCTTCTAGCCTTATGACCAAGGCGTTCACTAAAACCTTGACCAATCAATCCATGCAGATCAGTTATTTAAGAGAATACTTGGACTTCAAAAAAATAAATAAACACTTTCAAATGTACTACTGTTGTTCCGGAAGAAGACAATTTCTGGCCAGGACAGAGAATCAAGCCAGTCTAAAAGAAGTGGTAAATCTATTTAGAAAAAGTGCATCCCAGTTCCAGGATCACTAAAGCTATTTCTGGGTATAGTGTAGTCAGACAGTCAAGAGTTATAGCTCTGGAATTATGACCCTAAGAACTGTGGGAGATTCTAGGGCTTCTATAACTCCCTCATAATTTTGTTTGGGGACTCTGTTTACATTCCTATGGCCTGTCTCAGGATGTCTGTGCTCTTAGAGGCAGCGACCATGCTTTCCTCTTAATCCCCCAAATGACAGATTGCACAGCAGAGTGGAGGGGCTCTAACACTGCACGAGAGAGAAAGGGACTCCGTGCAACGACTGGTGGTAATTCAGCCTCCTCAGCCACTGCACTGGGACAGGAGGGTGCGCGGTCCTAGCTCACACTTGCACGGAGGGAAAAATAGCTTTCATGCATCAGAAAGAACACGGGCCTTGTTCACAGAAGAGCTGGATTCAGAGCCTGGCTCTGCTCTGTGTGACTTTGGAAAACCTTCTTCCCAAATACGTCCTCTCCTCTCCGCCAGCACCCTTTAATACAAGCAACCGTCCCCTAGGCTGGGATGTCTGATTCAGCCTTCTCTTGGCTCTCCCCAAGTCCACTCCCACCCCTTCCAATGCAGTGTTCTCACAATAACCAGAAGGAGTTTTTGACAAAACAAATCTCATTTCATTCCATGGCTCTTCATTGGCCCCGTGTCCTCAAAGATGATGTGCAGGTTTCAGAACACATGCACTCTTCACCATCTGTTCCCTGCGCTGGTCCCCGGGTGCTTTTGGCCATACCATTCACACCATTCCGTTCTTTGCTCTGGGCGTACTGGCCTCTCAGTAGCCTATCCCTTCTCCATGGATCTTCTCGACCCAGGAATCGAACTGGGGTCTCCTGCATGGCAGGTGGACTCTTTACCAGCTGAGCTGCCAGGGTAGCCCCTGCCCCTCACTTACTCAAGCCCATTCTAGTCTCCAAGTCTTGCCTGGGCTCTTCCCTCCTGGTCTCGCATCCTCACACCTCATTTCATCCAGTTCACTCTTACCAGTTTATAGAACTAATGCACTGCCTTTGGAAAACCAGCTCTGGTTCTCCGGACACACCGTCTCACATGTCTTCTTCATGCCCTTATCTCAAATACATTGAATGAACTACTTGTGAAAGTATTTGTTTGTTGTCTGTCTTCCTCAGACAAACTAGAAGCTTGAAGCAGTCAGGGACATGTGTGTGCCTCCCACATCACCACTCCCCAGTATCCTCATCAGCTAGCCAACGGTAGGTTCTCAGTAAATGTCTTGAACGAACAGCTGGAGGAGCTTTATTCTTTGAAATTGTTTCTTCGTTTACAAATGGCAATAAGGCCCACTTCATAGGACTGTCACGAGCATGAAGTTAGATAACTCATGACAAAGCTCTCCCATGGTGTCCTGTATATAGGAGACATAAATATTTGCTGAGTGACTATAAGAACTACAGCTTCTAAAAGAGCACTTCTTTAAGTGGGCCCAGGAAGCAGACTAGGCTAGTAATTAGCACTTGTGAAGATTTCTTTATTAGGTGATTAATACAACTTAAACCTTGGTTATTGAGGCTAAGCTATTATTAAGGCAAGTGCTGTTGATTGGCACTTGCTGGGCATGGGCTGTAGCTCCATGCCAGACCAGGACACTTGTAATATTGTCCTGGGTGATGGGTTCACCAAGACCTAGGAGATACAGACAGAAAGGGGGCTGTTTAATGGTTGGGAAGTGCAAGGAAATTCCTGGTGTATACATAGAGGCACGAGGATGTTTCCAGGCTGGTGACTTCAAAATTCAGCCCAGAACTTGGCAATCCACTCTAGTATCTTGCCTAGAAAATCGCATGGACAGAGGAGCCTGGTGGGCTACAGTCCATGGGGTCGCAAAGAGTCAGATATGACTTAGCAATTAAACAACAGCAACAAATACCAAAAAAAAAAAAAGAAAAAAAGGTTAATTTGTTAAATTCAGCCCCGGACTCAAAAAAAGGTATCTTTCATTCTTTCTTGGGAAATTTATAGGTTGAGAGTTCACACAAAGCAAATGAGTAAACCCAAGAAACAGAAATTCAGGAAGTTCAGGACACAGGTGATCCTACACTGGAAAGGGAAGATTGTTGTACCCCGGAAGATGGAAGGAGGGGAGGCTGGGAGAGCCAGCAGGAGTGGCCTCCAGAGCTGGGTGGAGGGGGCTGCGAGAAGGCTCTGCAGAGGGAAAGGTAGAGCTGACACACTCTCTGGTGGGAGGATCTTGTTGAGAGACGAGTAGGAGAAAAGAACTGGGGGAAAGTTGGTGGTTAGAAAGGCAATCAAAGGAAAACGAGGTAATTGTGAACTCCAGGGTGAGGGTGGTGGATGAGGTCAGTAAAAGAAAGAATATGTGCTCTTAACAGATGATGTAGCTCAACTGTGGAAAAAGGAGGCAATGTGGAAAACAGCGCTTGATGGATTTATTTCTATTTTTCTGTCTTTCCCAACTAAAAAAAAAGTCCATCTTTGCACTTTATATTGCAGGAAAATAAAATCAACTTTTTAAAATTTTTATTGGAGTAGAGTTGATTTAGAATGTTGTCTTAGTTTCTGCTGTACAACAAAGTGGATCAGTTACACACAGACATATATCCATTCTTTTTAGACTCTTTTCCTAGATAGTCCCTTACAGAGCATTGAGTAGAGTTCCCTGTGCTATACAGAAGGTTATTAGTTATTTATGTTATATATAGTAGTATATATATGTTAGTCCCAATCTCATGATTAAAATCAACTTTCCAAAACCTAAAACAGAACATCAGACTTGAACAAGAAGAGGAACTGGAAAGCATGGCCTGGAGAGAATCTGTAGAAGAGAAAGGAGATTGCCCTTTGGTGATGAATTTCACGTGGTGATGTGTTAGTGCATGCGGATATGTTTGTTCTAGAACAGCCTCTTCCTTTCTCCCACATTCCCATCCACCAGCATCCCAACCTGGCATTGTTCTAGCATTCAGGTCCCCCAAATTACAGGGCCTAGAGTCCTCTCCATGTCACCCCCTCACCATCCCAGCACTGAGTCAGTGGGTGGTGTGTGTGTGTGGTTCATTTCTGACATGTTGCCATCAATAGGAGTCACAAAGCACTTGGTGCCTGTGTAATTCTCCTTTATAGCACCCGGTACAGGCACGGGGAATTAGGTACTAAAAATACCTAATGAAGATGCAGAGGAAAGGTAATAAACCTGCAAAGTTAAATCTGCGAACTGCCGAGTCTCCCAGACCTGGGTTGAATTCCTAGTTCCACACCTACAAGCTGCAGGACCCTGGGCAAGGATTGCCTTCTCTGGGTTAACTCATCTATAAAGAGGAGAGTAAAAGAGCCTCCATCACAGGGATGTTGTGTAGATTAATTGAGATGATGCTGAGTGACTGATGTTGTAGATGTCCAATAAAAGCCACCAATTTTAACTATCTGCACTATCTGTGGTATGAATATACGGAAGTCCCCACAACCGATCAGTCTTGTCATGCATGCCACTGATACACTCCACATTGGCAAATGTTTCTAACTAATAATTATTTTTTTATTTCCAGCGTGTTAGTTAATGGGACTGGCATAACAGGCTTACAAACACAGCAACAACAAAACCAGCAAGCTCCTTCCTGTTCATCTCCCAAGTCCTGTTCCCAGAAGCAAACACTTTTGCCTCTATTAGTTTTTCTTTTGATATTTGTGTCCATTTTCCTAAATAATGTCCTTATGCTGGTATTCTTTGACATGTTAATTTTAATATAATAGTCAATAAACAGTTAGCTCTCTTATACCTTATTGTCCCTGCCCCTTCCTCCACACTTCAGGTTAAACCAACAACCATCATCTGCATTTTAATGACTACACATGTATTTATTTTTCACACTTCAGTAAAGTAACACATCATGATTGCATTTCCTCTCTTGAAAGGTTTTTTGTTGTTGTTTTCCAGGAATTAAGCGTTGCCTTCTTTACTCTTCATTTGCTTGATTTTCCTTGTACTTTTCATTCTTTTCGCAAATGTTCCAGTATCTTTGTTACACACTTTAAACCTGATCAGATATTCCTTTCATTCCCTCCCCTGGTGCCGTCCTTCTGGAGCCGTCCATCCTTGCCAGCCTCACGTATAATCAGGACCCTTTGGCTGTTCCCTGTACCATGTGCTGTGAATACAGGGAAGTCCTGTTTCTCAGAATCCATTTCTTTCTCTTTTTGACTCATGTCCTTGTTCTGATGGAGTATGTCTTCTAATACTTTGTGAGACTGTGTGCATAGGAGGCAAAATTTTCATCTTTATTTGTCTGATAGTATTCTAATTCCTCCCTCACATCAGGCTGTTGGTTGAACTGGATTTAGAATTCCAGGTAAAAATAATTTTTCTCTTAGAAATTTAAGGAATTGCTCCCTCCCAGTGTCGGATTTCTACAGAGAAAGCTGATGCCATTCTAAGTTTATTGTATGTGATCCTTTTCTCACACTGGAAGTCTTTAGGACCCTCTTGTCCTAAAATTTCCTAAGGATGGGTTTCAGTGTGGTTTTTTCCAAAATTTTTATCCATTCTCCTGGGTACAGGGTGAGTCTTTTCAATCTGGAAACCCACAGCTTTTAGTTCTAGACTCTTTTCTTAAAATGTTTCTCCTTTCTTTTTCTCTGTTCTCCTTCTGAGACTTTTTTGGTCATTTACAACCTTCTGGGTTGATTCTCCATTGTTGTTTTTGAAATCTAAAGTTTTATTGCTTAAACATAATCTTCTAACCTGTTTAAGTTGTTGTTTTTATTTTGTCATTTATGTTTTAGATTTCTAGGAATTCTTTCCTTTTCTCGGATTGATGTTTCCATGGCAACCTGTACTTCTTTCAGAGATATTTGGGTTGGTCAAAAGTTCATTTGAGTTTTTCTGTATGATGATGGTACAGAAAAATACAAACTAACTTTTGGCCAACCCAATATATCTTTCCAAAGGACAATAATTATATGAAGGCTTTTATTTTAAAACTTATTTTCTTTTCCTTGGTGTTTCTCTGCTCTTTACCTTACCAGGTTGTTTTTTCTCTTTTAGTTATTTTGTTCTGTCACTGATGTTGAAAGTTTCATCAAAAGTAATCCTCTCTTTCCATAATTAAAACCAAGTTACTGTGACAATTGATTAGAAGTTCTGTATTGAAGGTCAGGCCTAACTGGTGGCTACCCTGGAAACTGATCCAATAGTGAGCTGCTCTTTTACTGGGGTGCTCTCAGAAATAAGGATCTGAGTGTTCTCTTAGATGACCCAGTTTCTTCGGAAAGAAATCTCCCAGTCTTCTACCTGGGGGCAGGCTGCAAGTGCTGATCTAAGCCTGGCTGCAAGCATCCTAGAGAAAGCCAAGATCTCAAGAACAGTCTTTCCTTCCTTCCTCATTTTCAGGATGGGATTTCACCCTGAACTCCACCATCTCTAGGTCTCCCAGGGCAGAGCAAGGGGACAGGCTGTAAAGTCTCCTGACTGTTTGGCATGGGGAGAAAAAAAGACCTTGACATCCAAATTCTCTATATTCTGAATTTCAACCAGCATTTATTTATTGATTGCTACTTATCATAGCACCTGTTATCTCTAAGCCTCAGCCTTTCTATAGTGTCTGACCAGTAAACTAGCTTCTTTCTCCATTGGTTACCCCACCCGCATTCCTCATTCCCTAGAAACCACTTAGGTTTTTGCTTCCTCTGGTCTGGTAAGTCAATTTCCATTTCTCCAAATGTTTTCCATTTTCTAAAATTTGTTGAATCGTCTTGTCCAATGATATTTCCTCTTCCCCCTTTCTCTTTGTTTTACACTATCCCTTTTTTAAGTTGAAGTAAAATTCATATAATAAAGAATTCATTTTAAACCACTGTAAAGTGTACAGTCCAATGGCAGCTAGTACATTCACAAGGGTGTGCAGCCATCAGCTCTCTCTAGTTCCAAAACATTTCATCACTGTTAGAGGAAAGCCTGTGCCCATTAAGTAGTCACTCCCTACTCCTCCTTCCTCCTAGCCACGACCAACCTGCTTTCCATCTCTATGGATTCACTTGTTTGGAATTTTTTTAAACAAACAGAATCAGACAGTATGTGGCATTTTGTGACTGGTCTTTTTCATTCAGCATAACATTTTCAAGGCTCCATGTTGTAGCTTACAAGAGCATTATATTCCTTTTTATTCCTTCATTCCTTTAGTCCTTTATATATTTCTTTAAATAATATCCCATTGTACATATTCAACAATTGATGGATATCTGCTGTTTTATTTATTTCCCATCAGAGGAGGATGAGAATTGGGAGAGGTAGATGATAAATGTGAGTGGTGCCGTGTTTAGACAAAAGAATGGTCCTAAGCATGATGCAAGTTCCATTCTATCAACCAGACATAAGCTTGGCTTTCATTTTCACCTCTTGTTTAAAAACTAAGCTCTGTGACCAGTCCTTGTAGGAACGACCATCAAAATGTTGTAGTCCATCCCATCAGAGTCACAGGTAGAAACGCTTTCCTCTTCCCTGGCCTAGGATCTCTCAGCCAGCTGAGGAAATTCCCCAAAAGGTGTTTGGGAAGGCAGTCCCAAATTGTTTGGGGTTGCATGGCTGTTTGATGATTAGATAAGTGTGTCTTAACTTCAAGAATTTTAGAAGGAAGTATAAAACTGATAAAGTATTTCAAATACATAGAATAATATTTCTGCATAAGAATGCATAGATAGGCAACATTTTGTTTGTTGTTTAGTCACTAAGTCATGTCTGACTCTTTTGAGACTCCATGGACTGTAGCCCACCAATCTCCTCTGTCCATGGGATTTGCCAGGCAAGAAGACTGGAGTGGGTTGCCATCTCTTTCTCCAAAGGATCACATAAGAACATATACTCTCATTCTACCAAATCATATATTCCATTCCCTAGAACTGGAGCCAACTCCAACTGGCAACACCCAGTAGGAGAATTAATGCAAAGTGATAAATGTATATTCTTAGGTGTCACGGCTCATTTTCAGAATATCTTAGGTGGATATAAAATAGCCTATAGAGAAAGAAAATTGAAATAAAAGGTTATGCGGTGCTACTGTAATGTAATTTGCCAAAGAGGTTAATTCCCAAGTCAATATCTAGAACAATAGCATTCAGTGCGCTTATATTGAAGTGTCAAACTCAGACTCTTGAATTTCTTAAAACTATAAAGTCAGAACCACTCCTGGAAAAGGTGAGGCATACTTCCCTAATGCCCAGTTGATCAGGTTAAAAAAAAAAAAAAAAAAAAAGCCATGAGCACCTAGAAAAAAGAGTTCAAGGCAAATTCTTAGTTCAACTTGGCCTTATACTTTGGCACTACCGGACATAACACTGACCTTCCTTTGTTCTGATTTCCTCTGCTAGCTTTCTCAGGATTCTGAGCTAGGGAGGTTTCAGCCCTTCCTGGGAGACCTCTCGGATCACATGAGAAGCAGAGGCCGCAGGACTGGAGGCAGATTCCCTGGGCAAGCGGATTCCCCCACGCCCCTGCCTGACCAGGTGAGGGCACTGGACCCAGATTTGCACCAGTACACGAGTTTGCTTCCTATCACATCTGCCCTCTCTCAGGACAGGAAAGTCACGGGCACATCCGAATCGAGTCCAGAAAGGGCCACACTGGAGGTTTCCAATTCTCTGATCACCCTCTTCACAGGTTGAGAGGCAGAGTCCATGAGATGAGTACCAAGTAGCCACTGGAGGAGGTACAGCAGAGCGCTGGTCCATCTCCCATGCAGGCAAGCACAGCAAGGCTTGACAGAAACATCGACAGGTACACAGGAGTAGGACACAGCAGCAGAATATCAACAAGGCAGAGAGGCTGGGAAGGGAGACACAGCAAAACCAGTTAGTCAGCATATTTGTCAGGTGGATAAGGGGAAGGGCAAATGCAAGTATTGATGATGTTATTCCAGAAAAGACTGCAAGAAAGGCTTCCTCTCTGGCCCAGTTCATCACCCCCAATGTGACTATCCCTGTAACCATCATCATCCCATCACCATTATCCCATCATCACCATCATCGTTAATACAAATAAACAATGAATGGGGCTTCCTGGTGGCTTAGTGGTAAAGAACTCACCTGCCAATGCAGGAGACATGGGTTCGGTCCCCAACTCTAGGAAGATCCCAAGTGCTCTGGAGCAACTAAGCCCATGGACCACAGCTACAAAGTTTCCATACGGCAATTGCTAAAGCCTACACACCCTAGAGCCTGTACTCCACAACAAGACAAGCCATCACAATGAGCATGCTGCAGCTGAAGAGTAGCCCCCACTCGCCACAACTACAGAAAAATCTGAACAACGAAAACCCAGCACAGCCAAAAACAAATAAATAAAAAATGACTGGATGAGTGGCGGCTTGTGCTCTGTGCTGATCACACCCGACGTGATCATCCGTGTCAGGATTATCACAGCATCCCCACTGGCACCATCAGCAGCACCACAACCCTTGGATAAAAAGTATTAATGTACCCACTGTGCTGTGGTACTCTGCAAAAAGAGGAAGAAAACACTAGGCCCAGGTCAGTCCTCTGGGACTATACTGTCGCTATGGTTACTATTAGCTAAAATGAATCTGATGTTTACCATGTCTCAGACACTGTGTAAGGATTAAACCTTACAAAACCCTATGTGGTATTAATGCCTCATCCTACTGAGAAGATAGATTTAGAGAGGTTAAGTGATGTGTCCAAGATCCCTTGTCTAAGCAGTGGTGGAGCCACGGATTTGGCCCTGAATTTGAACCCAGGGTTTCCAGCTTTACCACTCTTTGCTGTATATTGCCTCCCACAGACTTCCCAGTGGTCTTCAAATTGGGGTACCCACAAAAAGACCCATTGAGAGTGGCAGAAAAACATTAGATCTGCTATTCATTTTCAGTTGTCATTTCATCATTTAGTTTCTATTTTATATGTGCTCCATAACATACTTAACTTACCACCATGATAGAGTATGTGTACAACTTATAAATAAATAATTCATCTCTGGATACATGCTGAATTTTTTACTGATAGAAGTATGTAGTCAAAAAGCTTAGAGATCACCTATTTGAAGAAAACTGTCATGGGCTAATTAGCCACATAGCTAGGTAAACAGAAAATTAAATCAACTGGACCTGAGTGTACCTCTGAGGAAATGCATCCAGTGTGTACAATTCTGAATCACGATAATAATTGTATCCTGCAGAATTAAAGTTTGATTTCAACAAGTGACTAAAAATGAGGATATATCCTCTTTAATGGTGCCTCTTTGTTTATCGTACAAACTGAGCTTCTATTACTAATGTACCTGTTTTAGAAACAATAAACATGGGTTAGTTGTCTAATAAATGCTTTAATTAAAGAGATATAGGATTGGTTGTCTAATAAATATTTTAATTAAAGAGCTATCATTTAATACCTTTCTAAGTCTTCTTTGAAAATGTCCCAAATTTTTCTTCACTTAAAAAGTAAATATATACTTTTAAAAGAAATGTTTATCTTTCAGAGATAGATAATACAATTCTTAGGTGTAAAATGACACAGGCTTCAAAATAATCTGGAGTCAGGGAATGAATGGGGTTCAGAAGAGACAGAATTGGCTGAGAGCTGATCACTATTGAAGCTTGGAGACAGATATCTAGAGTATATGAGATCCGCCAACCTCTGTTTTAGTTTTAGTTTCATAATAAATAGTTTAAATGGTGTGGTTTTTTTTTTAAGAAATTACAACTTGACTTTTTTTTTTCTACTGAGCGCTGTCAAATTTAACATCTTTATACAGTCTCTGAAATTCTCCAGGCCAGAATACTGGAGTGGGTAGCCTTTCCCTTGTCCAGGGGAATCTTTCCAACCCAGGGATGGAACCCAGGTCTCCCACATTGCAGGTAGATTCTTTACCAACTGAGCTATCAGGGAAGCCCACTTCAAAAAGAGTTACAACTTGATTTTTTCTATTGAGCGCTGTCAGATTCAACATCTCAGTTGAGAAAGGAGAAGAATGATCAAGTGTTGGATTTCACAGAAATTATTATATGCCCTTTCCTATCTTCATAAAACCATGATTTTTTCTAGTAAATATGCATTCATTGTTTGCTATTGTGCTAGAATCAACCTCACATGAGGATACAATTAAGAGGGGAAAAAGAGGCTTAAAAAAAAACTACATTAGCTGTATGGGGAAAAATTCAGAAAAGAAACAAACTTCATTATCAGTGAAAGGAGTCCTTGGAAATGGAAAGAGACTCACAGACTTAGTATAATGAATTTATGATTGCCAGGGGGATGGGATAGTTAGGGAGTTTGGGAAGGTCATATACATACTGCTATATTCAAAATGGATAACCAACAGGACATATTGTATAGCACATGGAACTCTGCTCAGAGTTATGTGCCAGCCTGGATGGGAGGGGAGTTTGAGGGAGAATGGATACATGCGTATGAATTCCATGGACAGAGAAACCTGGAGGGCTACAGTCCATGGGGTCGCAAACAGTCGTACACAACTGAGTGGCTCACACAGTCCACATATGGCTGAGTCCCTTTACTGTTCACTCTGAAACTACCACAATATTGTTAATCAGCTATATCCCAAAACAACACAAAAAGTTTGAAGTTTGAAAAAAAAAAGAAAGAAATGAGTCCTTGCAAAACACTTTTCAGCTGATGCTGTTGGTGTGGGTGACAATGTTAGGACATTTCACACACAAACGGTTGACACAGAATCTGGTTGGAATCTGGAAATCATCACTCAGAGGCAGAGCAAACAGTTTGAAGGATCCCAGATGACATCTCAAGGGACAAGCCGTGAGATGCAAGCCACAGTTCCCAGAGTTCCCAGAGGGACAAGAAGAACCAACAAATGGAGACCACTCTGCCGTTGATATTAAGCCACAGAGCACCTCGCCCACGTGTTCATCAAATAATGCAGAGAAGGCAGCAAACGGCAGTGTTCACCATGGCGCATAGCTTCTGAAAGAGCGGGAAGTCACTCCGGAAGGGAACACCCACTTGTTGGCCTCCCCAGTGCTCCAGGAAACCAGAGCCATCCCTGCCAAGAGGCCTCAGGCAAGAGTCCTTCCAGAGTTCAGACTCTAAGCCCTCTTCGATCCTTCGTGTTCTGAGTAAGAGTTTCCACACTGAGGGCTCATTCCAATTACACCCCAAGATAAGTATCAAAATGATAGGTAAAGATAGGCTTGGCTTTCTGGCCCAGCAGCCAGAGCACAGAGTGCTGGAGGGAGAGAAGGGGCTGATTGGGATCTCTTGCAGCTGTGACGTCTTGTTGGAGAGCTGCTGAGGGCAGCTGGGGCCCTGTCTTCAGACTGTGCTACCGAGAAAACTGTGGGGGACAAGCACAGACATGCTTGTTGTGACTCGGGCTTTCCTGGGAAGAGAGAGGAGGTGGACCCATCCGGTCCACCTCCCCAGGACATTTGAGACAGAACCAAAGAGGCTATGGAGGAGCCAAGATGACATGAGAAAGGTGAGGCTGTTGCGCCCAAATGGTGCACTCTGCAGTGGCCGAGCCCCGGAGTCACACAAATTCAGAGATGGGAGAGGATGAAAATGTCCCTAGTGTCACCTCCGTCCAGGCGAAGGAGCCCAGGGATGATATGGGGTGGAGGGGAGCTTTAGACGCTCCATGATCTCCATCAACAGGCCTTCAGGTTGCCCGGCAGTAAATACACAATCCAAAGAGAAAACAGGGCTTGCTCTGCACATTCTGCTTCAGGGAACCATCTGTCACCCCTTCTGAAGAGATCAACGTCCCGAAGCACCTCCCATCGAGGAATTTTGAAAGCACCCTTGCCCATCCCACCCTCCCAGACAGTTAATGCTTGAATGGACCCTACAAATGGTCAACATCTTTAGAGAACAGGACCTCACAGTCCCCAGAGAAAGCCTACCTTGGGTCCGAATGGCACCATCCGAAACGATTTCCTGGCCATTTGGTAATAGATATTAAGAACCTAAAACTTTTCTCGTTCCTCTTAACCCAGTCATTAATTTCTTGGATCTGCACAAAGGAAGTGACCTTCAATATGATAAAAGTTCTGCATAACATTCTTTAAGACAACAAATGACTGGAAACTATGGAGGGATAATAATAGACACTACATCCACTCAATTGGATAATATTCAGCCATTAAAATATGTTCAGACAATGGAGCAATATGAAAAGATGCTTACAAGGTACAAGTGTTAAGAAATCAGGATGCTGAATTCCGTACTCATTAGGGTCAATCTATTTATTTTTAAGAAGACTTATTCACAAAAATGACTAGAAATGATCCCACTTATATAAGGCACCCTGCTGCTGCTGCTCCTAAGTCGCTTCAGTCGTGTCCGACTCTGTGCAACCCCATAGACGGCAGCCCACCAGGCTCCCCCGTCCCTGGGATTCTCCAGGCAAGAACACTGGAGTGGGTTGCCATTTCCTTCTCCATAAGGCACCTGGAATAGTCCGATTCATAGATACAGAACTAGTGGTTATCAGGGGCTGAGGAAGGGGATAATGGGGAGTTGTGGGTTAGGGGGTACAAAGTTTCAATTTAGGTTAAAGAAAAGTTCTGAAAATGGATGGGGTGGTAGTTGCATAATAATGTGAATATACTTAATGCCACTGAACTGTACACTTAAAAATGGTTCAGTTCAGTTCAGTCGCTCAGTCGTGTCCAACTCTTTGCGACCCCATGAATCGCAGCACGCCAGGACTCCCTGTCCATCACCAACTCCCGGAGTTCACTCAGACTCACATCCATCGAGTCGGTGATGCCATCCAGCCATCTCACCCTCTGTTGTCCCCTTCTCCTCCTGCCCCCAATCCCTCCCAGCATCAAAGTCTTTTCCAATGAGTCAACTCTTCGCATGATCGAAAGGTAAATTTGATATGTGTATTTTACCACAATTTTTAAAGACACAAAAATATGCCTAGAAGGAAATAAACAAAAAATTAAGAGAAACTGTATTTGAGTGGGACAATTTTACATGGTTTTTTTTTTCCCCTCATTTAGGATTTTTTGTATTCTTTAAATGCATATGAGGAATATATCTAGTTGACCATGGAAAAATCCAAAATACCTTATTAAAAAAATAAATTTCAACATAAGATTGCATAAAGTGTACCTAATATCTTTCTACAGAGCTTTTCAAGGCAATAATAATAATACACTTTCCTCAGGTTAAATGTCTTGCCTTGACTAAGTGCCCATTTTACAGAGGAGGAAACTGAGGCTTGCCCAGGTGGGTAACTTCTCAGATCACAGAATGTGTTGGTGGAAATGGTTTTGACAGTAATGACCTTTGCAACCTCAAGCCATTGACAGCGAATGTGACCAACACTAGGTCTAGACACTCGTTTTGTCCTCAGATCTAAGCTCCTCTAAGCCATAGAGAAAAAACCCATCCATTGTTTTGAAATTCCAGCTAGCCTCCACCTACCTTAACTTTTCAGCTTTCATGAGAAAGAAACAATTGGTTTGAAAAAAAACTCCTGGATTTAATCCAAAAAAGACAACCTCTTGATGGATCCCATAGCTAGCCAACAAATTTCAGTAAACTTCCTCCACCCTCTGCTGCTCAGGATTAGGACCCTGAGGCCTTGAAACTGAATCATTAAGGACTTAGTTATACTCAGGAGGAGGGACACCCTGAGGTAGGAAATTTAGACTCATCTATGTTGGAACCGTTTTTTACAACAAGGGCTATCAGCTGTTTCATATTATAATTTCAATCATTTTCACTTAGAATATTGAGTTACCTGGAGTGGCTATTCCTCCCATATTCTGGTTGTGTTTTGCTTTAAAAAGGTAATAGAGTATCCAGTGGACTTACATCAAAGGGTCTGAAAAGCTTCAGCAGAGAAGGCGAATTTCATTATATGTTCTAGGCATCTCTTTACTTAGTCTCACTTCACATTGATTCCCATTCACTCCAATTCGCAGCTAACTTTAATTTCCTCTGATAGCCAGCTCCATGACCTTTGCAGTCCTGGAAACGAAAAATCTGGCAGTTTGTCTCAAGCACAAGAAATATTCATGAGTGCTTTGCTAAATCCACTGAAACAAAGGAAAACAATTCTGGTATCCAGCAACCAGTAATTAAGGAACAACGCCTCATTAGTAATAGCGAGAATATGGGGCAATGAGAGGTCTCAGCCAGAACTCCTGCTGAGCCTAGAGAACCAGCTTGGTTGGTGGAGGAGACAAACAGATACCAGTGAGTCAGTCAAGTTTAGTGTACACTGAACACCATTGATCCAGACGGTATTCTGTGAATCAACACCAAATTGTCCTCTGAATCTCCAAGTGCTGTGGAAGTCACAACAATATAATAGGATGCCTGGAAGACAAGTCACGATAAAGAATCCATAGCCAAAGTTTGGAACGGGCATAGGGAGTGGGCTTCATCTCAAATGTCAGCTTTGATTGACAGAGGCTGCATAGAACCCTGCACCAAGTAGGATCTGGGGCTCCTGTCCCAGTGAGCCGGTAAATGGTGTCTGTGCTAAGGTGTGGGGAGGAGGCAACGTCAGCGACTGTGCCAGGCATTTGCCAGCTGTAGCCCCAACTCTCATGAGAATTACTTTTCTGAAGGAAGGAAAAAAAAAAGAAGTTGCCCAGGCAATACCAGCCACAGGCAAAATCAAGAGGAAGATGAAATTTGCTTTTAACAAACCAAGCTTCCCTCTGACATTTCCCTTCTCCCAGTCTCCAACCACCCAGATAACTTTCTTTTCTTTCACTAATATGTCAGATCCTCCATTTTCTTCTGAGAGCTCATGACAAACAGTTAAAAGGATTCACATTTCAAAAGAAATAAAAATGTCCTTCAGAGGAGCTGATAAGAGGGAACTGGGACACTAGTCAGCAGGAGGAGCTGGGAAGAAGAATTCTGCTTACTCCTGTCGGTGGTGATGGCTCCTCCAATAGAAGGAAATCCCTGAATCTGAAGAAAGGAGGAATTCATGTTTCCACTGCCTAATTCTACCAGCCCTAACTCTGACTTTCTTCCTCTGTTACAACCAAAAACACAAAGATCTCTCTCACAAAATCTGGAGGCACTGAGTGAAAAACCCCATGATCCAGAGAAGCCTAAGTGGAAGCATCACACTGGACCAGAGAGAAGTCAGTCATTCTGACTCTCTGCAACCCTATGGGCTGTAGCCCATCAGGCTCCTCTGTCCATGGGATTCTCCAGGCAAGAATAATTGTTGCCTTGCCATGCCCTCCTCCAGAGGATCTTACCAACCCAGGGGTCAAACCCACATCTATTATGTATCCTGCATTGGCAGGAGGGTTCTTTAACACTCGCGCTATCTGGGAAGCTAGATAGCCATCAGTTCAGTTCAGTTCAGTTCAGTTGCTCAGTCATGTCCAACCCTTTGCACCTCCATGGACTGCAGCTCGCCAGGCCTCCCCTGTCCATCACCAACTCCCAGAGTTTACTCAAACTCTTGTCCATTGAGTTGGTAATGCCATCCAACCAATCTCATCCTCTGTTGTTCCCTTCTCCTGCCCTCAGTTTTTCCCAGCCTCAAGGTCTTTTCAAATGAGTCAGCTTTTTGCATCAGGTGGCTAAAGATTTGGAGTTTCAGCTTCAGCATCAGTCCTTCCAATGAATATTCAGGACTGATTTCCTTTAGGATGGACTGGTTGGATCTCCTTGCAGTCCAAGGGACTCTCAAGAGCCTTCTCCAACACTACAGTTCAAAAGCATCAATTCTTTGGTGCTCAGCTTTCCTTATAGTCCAACTCTCACAAGTGGTCTTTTTTCTGGGTTTATTGCCTTCCTCCTAGAAGTTACAGCTAATTCATCTAAACAGTCCTTTCTCTCCCCTCTACCGGACCTGGGTTCCTGGTGTCAATAAAGATGGAAGGACAGAAGAGACTCAAAGAATGGAACAAGAATAAATTCTGTAGCCAAAACAAAGAGAGCAGCCATCCAAACACAAGTCAAACTTGTTTTTCAATTGACTTCGTCCCACATAGAGAGATACACTTCAAAACCTCTCTTCTTCCTCAAAGTGCCAATATTGTTATTTCAGAGCAGCTGGCACTGGGTCTCCAGCAGCCCCGTTCAGGCCCCAGAAGCCACTGGGGATGGGAGAAGGGCACAGCAGGAGAGGTGGGGGCCATCTTTCTTCCTTCATCAGGGTAAAAGCTTGGACATAAGGCAGAAGAACTTAGACAAGGCGTTCTCCTTTTCATGTCCAGAGTAGCACCAAGTCAGGTCCCAAGGTGAGACTCAAGCTCATAGCTATGAAAACTAAATCCAGGTAGCAGAGTAAACTCATGGGGAGAGAGCACCATCTCTGGTCTTGCCACGCATGCTCATTTTACTCAGGAAACTGAGCCAAGGGTCCTGGATGGTACTTTACCTTCCCCCATTCTGAATCAAAGGAGTTTAGAGGGTGCCCTTACAAACCTCTAGGTCCCTGGACCTACCTCTCTGCTCTCCAAGATAAGCTAAGACATCTAGTAAATGATGAGTAAATGGATGACTCAATAGTTGACTCTGGGTCTTTCAGGCTGCGTGGTCCACCCAGAGTTAGACCTTTCTGAGTAAGTCCCCAGCTGGTGAGCATAAAAGGCGGTTCCCTCAACCATTCCATGGAGGCAGCTGATCTTATCAAGCCTTATAGCTAAATAAGCCTCATCTAGGGACACTCTGTAACCCCTGAGCCGATCCTAGTCCACCCAAGTCAGGACATGTTTCCTCTACTGGGCCATCCAACCTAGCCCTGCCCTTCCCAGCCTGGTTACCCCTTCATCCCTATACCCGCTGGCACATACCCAGCATGGGTGAATTGCAAGGGCTTTAGGTCAGGTCAACTCTGGTATAAATCATAGCTCAGTCATTTTTGGCTGAAAAACTCAGCAGGTTACTTAACTTGTCTGTGTCTCAAACTGAAATGGAAGGATAATAACAACTGAAATAGAAGGATACCTCCACTAATGGCAGGACTGTACACATGCTCAATGCCAGGGCACTCTGTGTGCAAAGTGGCCTATGCATATGGCATCCCCTGAAGTTGTGCTTGGCTAACTGCATGTAGTAGCCCTGCAGCGGAGACAGCCGTCTCACCTATCCTGTCCCTTGATCTGCCATAAGTGCCCAGCATAGCTCCTGACTCAGAGTAGGAACTCAGTAAGTGTATGAATAGGACCTTTGTAAGGACTCCATCACTGATTCAATGGACTTGTGTTTGAGCAAACTCTGGGAGATGGTGAAGGACAGGGAAGCCTGGCGTTCTGCAGCCCATGGGGTCTCAAAGAGTCGGACATGACTGAGCGACTAAACAACAGCAAAGGACTCCAATAAATGATTTGTGTGAAGAGCCTAGTTTTGGAATAGATGCTCAGTAAAGGGAAGTAGTGATTACTGTTCTTGATGATGTTACTGAGTATAAAAAAAAAGTAAAAGCTTCCAGGCCTGGCTTTTACAAATTCATGGGGTGCTGGGTGTAAATGTGGAGGGCCATTCTCCATCAAGCCCTCAGCTCCTGATGAAAGTTGCTTTTCTTACATCCTTCCGAATGGTTGCTGGAGACTGCCCTGCTCTCCTGCTTGGCCTGGTCTGTCCTCTTCCTACCCGCAGCCCAGCTCTGGCCTGAGCCTGACCCCTAAACCACAAAGGACAGCAGAGCTGCCATCTGGCTGCCATGAGGATTGCTATCTCACCTTCAGGTAAAAGCCAGGACTTTCCTCTCCTTTGGCTCTTCTTGGCTCCTTCATTTGGCATCAGGACCACTATTCAGTAGCCAGTCCTACTCAAAAGCCACGACTCCTTCTTGGAAACAGCACAGAGCTGAAAACAAGGGGCCCAAACATCTCTGCCAAGAGGGACATTGCACAACACTAGCACCATGTTCCGGGTGAAGGGAACCCAGGTTTAGAGAGGAGGGCATGCATTCTCCCTGATCTTGAAGGAGGTGGAGGGGTGGGGGTGGTGATGGATGTTTAAGTGCCTCTCATTCAAAGGGCCAGTTTGGTTTTGTAAGTCAGATGACTCTGGCTTCACCCTAGATGTGTCTCTCCATATTCACTATCACCACACCCACGGGGATAATCTTTTTCAAGGGACAATAGGTGGCTGCCACCTTCGTATAATATGAACAACGTCAGGAAGGAATCCACCCCAGAAATATGATCTCCCTGGATGACTGGAATTCCACCATTAATGATTCACTCCATTGGGGTGAGCACACCCACTGTCTGGCTGTGCTGGAAAACACAAATTCTCCTGGGAGAGGTAACACATTAAGTTCCTAACAGCTGGAGCGAATAACTTCATCACGCTCCTATCAGGACTAATATCCTCCTGATAGGAGAGATAGGGAGGTGCTGGGCCCATGGCGTTGGGATGGGTCTGGTAAGAATCAGAGAAGAGGGAAGGTATTACAGTCAAACTTTGTTCTCATCACCAGGTATCCTGGAGCAGGCCTGCCTGCTCCACCAAGCCAGCTGGCTCTGGAGCTGTTGATTTTCATAAGTTGTTCAACAAAGGATTCAAACAGACAACATATACAAAGGACTAACTCTGTACCCCTACATGTAATTGGTATTCAACACATGTTGGTCTATCCTGTCCATTCCATGGATGGAAAGATGTATTTGCCTTGAGAGGAGAGGGTTGGTCCACATCTGCCCCTCATCTTCTGGGAAAGACATGTCAAAGAAATCAGGTCTACTCCTTATTTGAGCAAGGGCCTTCCTCTGTCCCACCAACCCATCTGACTCATGGATATTTCACTGCTGTTGTGGGAGAAAGAGGGGGTTGAATATACATGTTTGTCAGTTCAGTTCAGTCGCTGAGTTGTGTCCAATTCTCTGCAGCCCCATGGACTGCAGCACGCCAGGCCTCTCCTGTCCATCACCAACTCCCGGAGCTTACTCAGACTCATGTCCCTTGAGTCAGTGAACTGCTCAATGGGGACCTGGTTTCTTGGTCCCAAGGCTGTGAGAGTTGGAAGAGCCTCTTGCTTGGTATTGATTCTGCTTCCTTCCCAGCTCTGTGAATTCTCTCCTGTAGACCAGGCCCTGCTGGGCCTAAAGAAGCCGAGCTCCATGGACTGCATTGCCAGCCTCCTTTGTCCTCTGCCTTCAAGTTACAGTTGGCCAATGGGAGATGCCAGAGGAGATTGGGAAGCATGAGGAGAGAAACACAAGCCATTAATTTCCTCCGCTCCCTCCCTGCTGGCCAGGGTTGTGGCAATAGCTGAACCCCCAAGCTATGGTCACAGATCCCATGAGGCAGCCCCTCTCATGTGGTCACAATGCCCACGGCGAACATCTACCCAAGAGTGGAAAAGGTTGCTTGCTTTTGTTGGTCCCTGGGTGCACTGCCATCTCTTACTGGCCATCATTCCTTTATTTCCCATTCACCAGGACTGCTGGAAGGACCACATGGGATTTTAAACGCGGTTTCTTCACCAGTACTTGCTGAAAGATGACATGCCCGAGAGAAGAAGCTCCCCTTTGGAAGAGGCCATGTAGACATGTAGATTAAGATAAAAACTAACCTATTACTCAGCCAGTCCATTCCCAAGACCCCTGGGCTCACCCTGGATTCCCAGATTCACTTGCTCCATCAGCAGAAAGACTTTCTCCATTTGGGGCAGGGATTTTAAGGAAGATTTCTTTCCTTTTGGTTTCTCACAGTCATTTTCATCACTTCTTTAGTTAGTGGCGATTTTTCCTAAAAGTCTCCACCTTGGCTGAACAAGGAGTTGTCAGTCAAAGATGTCACACTTTCTTGAAGAAAAACAAAATGTTACACAGATGCAGGGTGTCCTTTTTGACCTCTTTATTGAAATTGTCCAATTCATACTTTAAACCAGAATGTTGGTTATTCCTCAGTTCTAAAATCGCCACATGACCCCGAAAAAAAAAAAAAAGTTTTGTACGTGCTATAGGGCCCATAAAGTTCATCTCATTTCCAAAAGCTGGAAGGGATCTGCCCAAGGGTACGTCAGTGGCAGAGCCTGGGCCAAAACCCTAAGATTCCCGATGCCCAGGATCAGTAGACTTGCTACTAGTCCGTATGTGTGGGCAGCCCACCTACTGAATCAGAGCTCTTAGACTATTGAATTGACTTAATTGTTTCCCCTACAAGACTGTGAGCTCAGAGACCTCACCCAACTGAATTTACATACCTGTTCTACTTAAAAGACTGAAAGCTCAATAAGGAGGGAGCCAAGCCATGTTCACTATCTTACCCACAGTCCCTACTTCTGTGTCTAGAACCTTAATTCCAACTTGAATGCATGACATTCTGTGTGCAGATCTCTGCGGTTCCAGGTATCAGATGTTCTCAGACACACTCACTCCCCCAGCGCTCATGAGTGAGCACTGATGAAGAGACCACTGAGAGTCACCAGCCCCTAACAGCAGCCCCTCAAGGCCATCTGGTGCAAATTCCATGACTGGGGCCCTCACTCTCAATATTGGGCACAGGAGAAATCTAGGCCAAACGAACATCCAGAGAAGACTTAGAAATAAATGGAAAGAGATAGCTTCAAAGAGCATGGTGGGTCTGTTTTCACAGAAGGCAGCCCACTGTTCAGTGACTACTAGCTATTAGCAGCTCCTACTATTGAGTGGTTAGTCCCAACCAGGCCCAGTTTGCACCTCCATGTGTATGTGTGTGTACGTACACTTGCTCAGTTGCTCAGTCGTGTCTGACTCTTTCCGACCCCATGGACTGCAGCCCACCATGTTCCTCTGTCCATGGGATTCTCCAGGCAAGAGTACTGGAGGGGATTGCCATTTTGCATCTCCATACATGTTCTCAATTGATCCTTATAATTGTCCTACAAGCAAAGTATTATGTTCCTTGGTTTTTAGCTGAGGAAACAGATTCAGAGAGGTTAAGCCACTTACCAAAAATCACATCACTTCCATGTCTGCATCCATCCCTCTTGACTATGATGCTTCTTCCAAGAGAACCTTGGATTTTCTTAAAACACCAGTTCATAACATCACCTGACTACCCCTTTCCCTTGTTCATTACAATCCAGTTCCAAAATTGAAATTCAGGGAAAGGTGTTATGCATGCATGCTTAGCTGCATCTGACTCTGCGACTGTCTGAACTATAGCTTGACAGGCTCCTCTGTCCATGGGATTTTTCGAGCAAGAATACTGCAATGGCTTGCCATTTTCTCCTCCAGGGGAGACGTGAGTATATTGACAAAGTGGAGGGTTCAAGACAATCCATCTGGTTCGCTCTGAAAAATGGCTCTGAGCCAACGGAGGAGCTGGTGTCCAGAGGGCTGTTAGCAAAGTCTAGCCCTCAGTATGCTCCTTTTCCCACTTCTACTTCCCATTATAGAATACTATCTGGACTCATCAGAGCAAAGCATATTAGAGGTTTTCAATTCATTATATCATTTGTGCTGCTCAACAACCCTGAGGTAAGAAAAGATTACTATCACCCTCTTGAGATGAGGAAATATCAGCTTAGGGAGGTTGTTACTTGTCCAAATTTCTGCAGCTAGTAAGAGGAGGAGACAAGCTCCAGGCCAAGCCTTCTCTTACCAGGATTGGTTCACCTCTCCCTGCCCCTGTCCTTGTAGAGAGGAATGTGAGGGATGTGAATTAGATGAAGTCAAAGTAGCCTTAGCATTGACCCAGCCTGCTCCGAACCACAACCTCAGCCTCCACCACTGGATGGAGGAATTAAGTCATTCTGTGGATGACTTAATTACTCTTTAACACCAGCCAAGATGGCTGCCAAGCTCAAGACACAGCAGGTTGTTCTCTGCCTCTGGTGCCCAGGGACATCCTGGGAATGGCAGGCAGGCTTTGGTGGCAGGGCCTGGGAGGAGAGCAGGGCTCCCTTCTGACAACAGAAAGCTGCAAGGCACATGGACTGGCCACAGGACAGAGTTGGAGCAACTATGCTAACTCAAGGAGCCTACAGTGTGATGACCAGTACTGTGGAGTCCCATTTGTGCTATATGTCCAGAGGACACAGGGAGAGAAAAAGATAGGGAAACAGGAGGCGAGAAACAGAAGTGACAGGTAAATTCCACTTTACAACTCCTTTAGCACTCAGACTGGTTAATATGAAGGGTGGTGTTTGGGTTCAAACCCCAGCAACATCATTTTCCAGTTCTGACTTAAGTCTGTTTCCACATCTTCATAGGGTTGCTGGGCAGACCTGAGATGCTGTATGTGGACATAGCTCTGAGCACTTACTATATTCCAGGCACTCAGTACTAGATATTGATCGCACCTTTCGTCTGAAGGGCTCTGTGAGGTGGAAGCTCTTCTATCGCTATTTTATGATGAGGCAGTGTCTCAGAGAAGGTGAATGATTTATACAAGACACATAGGCACAAAGTGCTGGGGCTGGGGTGGTGAATGTGAGCTAGTGGCAACAATTCTAATTCTAACTAACCTATGAGCTCTTTGAAAGCAGACATCAGAACCTGGATTAAGTTTTCTTAACTATGAAATATTTCCAACAGAGAGAAGTAGTGTAATATTACAAATGCTTGGGTAACAAAAACTCAGGCTAAGACATAAAATGTTAGAACTGAAGTCTCTGCACACATCCCTAATCCTTTACTCCTCACCCCCCGCCCCCCAGAGAGAATGAATCATTCATTCATCCAGCATTGCTTGTTAACTACTTGCTCCATGCCATGACTGGCTTCTAGCTGTTGAATTGTTTTCAGCATTTTCCTGAATTGAGAATTCATCATTTCCATCCCTGTTCTATACTTTTACCATAATTCAGGTATACGTGTGCGTGTGTGTTAGTTACTCAGTTGTGTCTGACTCTTTGCGACCCCATGGACTATAGCCTGCCAAGCTCTTCTGTCCATGTAATTTTCCAGGCAAGAATACTGCAGTGGGTTGGCATGCCCTTCTCCAAAGGATCTTCCCAAACCAGGGATCGAACCCAGGTCTCCTGCATAGCAGACAGATTCTTTACTGTTTGAGCTACCTGGGAACTTCAATTCAGTTATCCATTAACAATATTTGATATTTGTTTCACGGTTTGAAACTTTGTATAAATATTAAATCATTCTAAATCGTTCAGAAATATCAGTTCAGTTCAGTCACTCAGTCGTGTCCAACTCTTTGCAACCCCATGGACCGCAGCATGCCAGGCCTCCCTGTCCATCATTAACTCCTGGATGCTTATTCAAACTCACGTCCATTTAGTCGGTGATGCCATCCAACTTTCTGAGATAAAAAGAGAGAGACAGAAACAGAGAGGGAGCATCCAATATATTAACCATATATATCATAGCAGTAACAATAAATACATTAAGTTGAACTGAAAAAATATACTCCTTCTTAAGAAAAGAAAAATAGGAGCATCTCACTTTATCTTGAGCAATCTCACTTCAAATGACTCAAGACCACCTCCAACAAAAAGAAATGCAAAAAGGCAAAATGGTTGCCTGAGGAGGCCTTACAAATAGCTGAGAAAAGAAGAGAAGCTAAAGGCAAAAGAGAAAAGGAAAGATAAACCTATTTGAAAGCAGAGTTCCAAAGAATGGTGAGGAGAGATAAAAAAAAAAAAAACCTTCCTCAGTGATCAGTGCAAAGAAATAGAGGAAAATAATAGAATGGGAAAGACTAGAGATCTCTTCAAGAAAATCAGAGATACCAAGCGAACATTTCATGAAAAGATGGGCACAATAAAGGACAGAAATCGTATGGAACTAACAGAAGCAGAAGATATTAAGAAGAGGTGGCAAGAATACACAGAAGAACTATATAAAAACATCTTCATGACCCAGATAATCACGATGGTGCGATCACTCACCTAGAGCCAGACATCCTGGAATGCAAAGTCAAGTGGGCCTTAGGAAGCATCACTACAAACAAAGCTAGTGGAGGTGATAGAATTCCAGTTGAGCTATTTCAAATCCTAAAAGATGATATTGTGAAAGTGCCACACTCAATATGCCAGAAAATTTGGAAAACTCAGCAGTGGTCACAGGACTGGAAAAGGTCAGTTTTCATTCCAATTCCAAAGAAAGGCAATGCCAAAGAATGCTCAAACTACCACACAACTGCACTCATCTCACATGCTAGCAAAGTAATGCTCAAGATCCTCCAAGTCAGGCTATAATAGTATGTGAACCATGAACTGGATTTAGAAACCAAGCTGGATTTAGAAAAGGCAGAGGAACCAGAGATCAAATTGCCAACATATGCTGGCTGGATCATCGAAAAAGCAAGTGAGTTCCAGAAAAACATCGATTTCTACTTTATTGATCACATCAAAGACCTTGACTGTGTGGATCACAACAAGCTATGGAAAATTCTTAAAGAGATGGGAATACCAGGCTATCTGACCTGCCTCCTGAGAAATCTGTATGCAAGTCAAGAAGCAATAGTTAGAACTTGACATGGAACAACAGACTGGTTTCAAATAGGAAAAGGAGTACGTCGAGGCTGTATATTGTCACCCTGCTTATTTAACTTATATGCGGAGTACTTCATGAGAAATGCTGGGCTGGATGAAGCACAAGTTGGAATCAAGATTTCTGGGAGAAATATCAATCACCTCAGATATGCAGATGATCCTTATGGCAGAAAGCAAAGAAGAACTAAAGAGCCTCTTGATGAAAGTGAAAGAGGAGAGTGAAAAAAATTGGCTTAAAGCTCAACATTCAGAAAACGAAGATCATGGCATGCAGTCCCATCACTTTATGACAAATAGATGGGGCAACGGTGGAAACTGTCAGACTTTATTTTGGGGGCTCCAAAATCACTGCAGATGATGACTGCAGCCATGAAATTAAAAGACACTTGCTCCTTGGAAGAAAAGTTACGACCAGTCTAGACAGCACATTAAAAAGAAGAGACATTACTTTGTCAACAAAGGTCCATCTAATCAAAGCTATGGTTTTTCTGGTAGTCACATATGGATATGAGAGTTGGACTGTAAGGAAAGCAGAACACCAAAGAATTGATGCTTTTGTACCATGGTGTTGGAGAAGATTCTTGAGAGTTCCTTGGACTGCAAGGAGATCCAACCAGTCCATCCTAAAGGAAATCAGTCCTGGATATTCATAGGAAGGACTGATGCTGAAGCTGAAACTCCAATACTTTGGCCATCTGATGCGAAGAACTGACTTATTGGAAAAGACCCTGATGCTGGGAAAGATTGAAGGCGGGAGGAGAAGGGGATGACAGAAGACGAGATGGTTGGATGGCATCACCGACTCAATGGACATGAGTTTGAGTAAAGCCTGGCTTGTTGCAGCCCATGGGATTGCAGAGTCAGACACAACTGAATGACTGAACTGACGGGGGGTTATGGAACCTGATACTGCAATCTATTCTAACCAAATTTCAAACTAAGATCAAATCGGAAAGAGACACTGATAATAATACAGCATTACGTTTGTATAGCATGTTGTCATTTTGTAAGGTATTTTCAGAAACATTACTCTCATGATTATAACATGTTAGAAGGAAGAGATTGCAGGAATCCCCAGTCCACAGAGTTTCAGAGTTCATTTTACCAGCAGAATGCATTTTTTCCAAACTAAATCTTACCTAGAATGGCTCTAGCTTAAAATAAGAGTGAATGAACTTTCCTGGTGGTTCAGTGGTTAAGACTTCTTTGCCTTCCAATGCAGGGGATAGGTGCAATCAGGGAGCTAAGATTTCACATGCCTCAGGGCAAAACCAAAACATAAAACAGAAGCAATATTGCAATAAATCAATACAGACTTTAAAAATGGCCCACATCAAAAATCAGTTCAGTTCAGTCTCTCAGTCATGTCCAGCTCTTCACGACCCCATGGACTTCAGTCTACCAGGCTCCTCCGTCCATGGGATTTGCCAGGCAAGACTACTGGAGTAGGGTGCCATTGCCTTCTCCGAGAAGCAAATTAGTTTCCCCCAATAATGCCTTTGTGTGAAGCAGCAGTATGACTGAAACACAAGTGATTAGAGGCATTTCAGCCACGGGACTCCTCATTCCAGTGTCCAATCACCAGCTGCATGAATGCCAGAACCACTTATGGTAAAAGCAGCTGGGGCATCAGCTTTCTAAGATCATAGCTATGGTAGGATGACTTTGAAATAATTTAGTGGTACCCACCAGACATCCACTCCTCTAGCCTTTACTACAGTTCTATAAGTTCTTAATCCCCTGAATTGAATCCATTTCTACTTAAAATTCTGTCTTAATTCCTTCACTGAACTCTGACTGAATGTATGTTGCTTTAAACAGTTTGAATCCCATCAAAAACAAAAAAGATAACAGAGCAGCAAGGAAAATGATGTAGAGCATCCCAAAGGCTCAGAGCAGGGAAAAAGTAAATTCTCCAAGATATCAGAAGTTCGGAGTTTGTGGTAGGGTGACTTTTCACAAAACCAAGACTTCATTTTAAAAACATTGCAGCAAATGACTTAATGCAAATCCTTCACATTATAATTGAAAATGCAAAGGATACAATCTACCAAAACTGAATGATGAAGAAATGGAAAATCTGAGTAAACCAATAGTGAGTAAGATTACATTAGTTATCAAAAAGTTCCATCAAATGAAAGCCAGAACCTGATGAATTTACTGGTGAATTCTACCAAACATTTAAAGAATTAATACCAGTCTTTCTCAAACCATTCCAGAAAACTAAAGAGGAAGAAACACTTTCATTTTTTTATTTGTTTTACAAGACCAGATTGTCCTGATGCCAAAGCCAGACACAGACTTTGTAAGAAATGAAAATTAAGAGTCTAATATCACTGATGAATATAAATGCAAAAATTATCAACAAAATACCAGCACACAGAAATCAAACAGCACTGTGGTAAAGTAGGATTTATCCGGGGATGCAAGAATGATTCAACAAATGCAAATCAATAAATATGATACCTCACACTAAAAGAATAAAGAACAAAATGATCATCTCAATAGATGCAGAAAAAGCATTTGACAAAATTCGAAATCTCATGATTAAAAAATTCCTAACAAATTAGATATAGAAGAAATGTACCTCAACATAATATAAGCCATATGTAGCAAGCCCACAGTTAACATCATACTAAACAGTGAAAAGCTGAAAGCTTTTCCCCTAAGATCTGGAACAAATTACAGATGCCCACTCTTGCCACTTCTATTCAACATAGCCCTGGAAGTCCTAACCAGAGCAATTAGGTAAGAAAAAGAAATAAAATGTATCCAAATCAGAAAGGAAGAAGTAAAATTGTCTCTGTAGATGGCATGATCTTATACATACAATATATGTATACCTGTGGCTGATTCATGTTGAAGTTTGACAGAAAACACAAAATTCTATAAAGCAATTATCCTTCAATTAAAAAATAAATAAATTTTAAAAAAGGAAAAACCTAAAGACTCCACCAAAAAAAAAAAACCTGTTAGAACTAATAGATTCAGGAAAATTTAAGTATACAAAAGCAATATACAGGGCGCCTGATGGTCTAGTGGTTAGGATTTGGCACTTCCACAGCCATAGTTCAGTTCATAGTCCAGGTTCAGTTCCTGGTCAGGGAACAGAGATACCACAAGCTACATGGCACATCTATCCCCCAAAAAGCAATTTTACAAAATCAGTTGCATTTCTGTACACCAAAAATCAGAAAGAGAAATTAAGGAAAGAATCCCATTTACAATAATGTCAAAAACAATGAATTTAACCAAGGAATAGGAATCGATTTAACCAAGGAGGTAAAACACCTGTACACTGGAAACCACAAGACACTGATGAAAGAAACTGAGAAAGACACAAGTGGGAATATTTTCTGTGTTCATGGACTGGAAGAATTGATAGTGCTGATAAGTCCATACTACCCAAAGCAATATACAAAGTCAATGCAATCCTTATGAAAATTCCATTGGTATTGTCCACAGAAAGAGAAGGACCAATTCTAAAATTTTCGTGGAACTACCAGAGACCAAAAGAGCCAAAGCAGTCTTGAGAAAGAACAAAACTTAAAGCATCGCACTTTCTGATTTCAAATTATATCATAAGCTGTAGTAATCAAAACAGGATGGTCCTGGCATAAAAACAGATACATATATCAGCAGAACGCAGTAGAGAGTCCAATATATACCCACACATATATAGTCAACTAATCTTTGACCAGGGCACCAAAAATACACAGTTGGAATAGGATGGACTCTTCAATAAATGGTATTGAGAAAACTATATACCCACATGAAGAAGAATGTAAATGAACTCCTATTAAATACCACTCACAAAAGTTAATTCAAAATAGATTAAAAGCTTGAATGTAAGACCTGAAACCATAAAACCCCTAGATGAAATCATAGAGGAAAACTCCCTAACATTGGCACTGGCAATGATTTCCTGGATAGGATACCAAATGTTCAGGCAACAAAAGCAAAAATAAACAAGTGAGACTACAACAAACTGAAAAGCTTCTGCACAGGAAAGAGAACAATCAGCAAAATGAAATGGCAACATATGGAATTGGAGGAAATATTTGCAAATCATATATCTAATAGTATTCATATCCAAAATATATAATAAACTCTTATCACTTAATAGGGGAAATGGGAACAGAACAAAACAACAAATCATACACATACACACACACACACACACACACATACATGCACACTCACATTTACACAGAATACACTGATTTTTAAAATGCACAAAGGACCTGAATAGACATTTTTCCAAAGAAGACATGGCCAACAGGTATATAAACCAATGCATGACATTGCTAATTATCAGGAGAATGCAAATCAAAACCACAATGATATATATCCACAACAGTTAGAATGGCTTTTATCAAGAAGACAAAAGATGTGTTGGAAAGGATGTGAGGAAAAGGAAACCCTTGTGCACTGTGGGTGGATATGTTAATTGCTATAGCAGTTATGAAAAAATATAAAGATTCCTCAAAAAGTTAACAATAGGACTATCATATGATCCAGCATTCCTACTTCTGGGGATATATCTACAGGAAATGAAATCAGAATCTCAAAAATATCTGCTCTCCCCTGTTCACTGCAGCATTACTTACAATAGCCAAGATAAGGAAACAATGTTAAGTGTTTAATCAATGGATGAATGGATAAAAAGGATATAATATGCATATACAATGGAATATTATTCAACCATGAGAAAGAAGGAAATCCTACCCATTTGCAGCAACATGGATTTACCTAGAGAACATTATGTTAAGTGAAATTAGTCATACAGAGAGAAAATAGTGTATGATCTCACTTTCAAAAAAAAAGAAATCAGACATAGAAACTTAGAAGAATGGTGGTTACCAGGGGCCTGGTTGCAGGATGTGGGGGGATGTGGCAGGGATGGGAAGAGGTTGATCAAAGGTTACAAGCCTTCAGTTGTACAATGAATAAGCCCTGGGGATCTAATATACTATGACTCTAATAACTATAGCAGGGTAACTATAGTTAGTAAGACTGTGCTGTGTGTTTGAAGTTGCTAAAAAGTAGATCTTAAGATCTTGTAGCTCACCACAAAAAAAGTACCTATGACATGATGGATCTATTACTTAATATTATGATAACTATTTCACAAAGTATACATGCATATGTCAAATTATCGCATTGTATACTTTAAATACATACAATTTTATTTGTCAATTATACTTCAATAAAGCTGAAAAAAATTTGAGGTCCTCTGAGACTCTGATCATAGTTCCTTCCATCACATAAGGCCACCTTTGAGTTCTGAACCACTGGGGACCCACCTGCGTGCTTTAGAGGACAGGTGTGCAATTAAGAACTGCTTGGAGTAGAGGAAGTTCTGCCACATGCTGAGAGCATTTAAGACTGTGAAAGACGTGCTGGAAATGAAATCTAATGAGTGGTATTCACTTTTATGGCAGGATTTATAAAGGTATACAGTCCTCATAAAGAGTAGCCATTGCCAACCAAGAGCTTGTTAAGTGCCTACAGATTTTATTTCAGACGTAACAACCAGAGTTCCTCATATGTCTCTAGTAACGATGCCCCGCGTGACCTCAGGCCTCTAACCTTAAATATCTTGTGCCTCATTTTCTCTCTGTAAAGGGAGATAATGACACCAGCTGCTGGATCATGTTGGCAACATGCTTGGAGATCTCCAGATCAAAGGGTCTCTGCCTGGACCAAGCAAGTTGATGACAGTGTTTACTATCATTAGTGTTGTTATTGTTATTGTTGGGAGTGGCCATGTTGCAGCCCTGGAAGCAGTCATGACTCTCAGGCTGATTCAGCACTAGGGCAGAATGAGGGTGCATTTTAGTTTTGCAGAAGCCATTGACAGAACAGCCCATTTCACTGACAACTCATGATAGCACATTCCAGAGCTGGTGATGGACAGGGAGGCCTGGCGTACTGCAGTTCATGGGGTGGCAAAGAGTCAGACATGACTGAGCAACTGAACTGAACTGAAGGCTCCCCAGACAGTAACCCCACGTGGCCCCTCAAAGTAGGACCATACCTACAGCATTTCCCAGAGGTAAATACTTGTCTTTGGCGAAGGAAACAAGTGAGGACGACCTCATCATTTCTTGGGTTATACGTTCCTGTCATTACAGAGTCAGCAAAGGAGCCCTATACCAGATCCCATGAGAAGTGGAACTTGGGCTAAATGTCAACTCCCAAGTGCCTTGGCCAACACTTTTGTGCAGTGTACACACTACACAACTGTACATGGCAATCCTGGATCTGTTGACTCCTCAGCCATTGAAACCTTTCAGTAATGGCAAAGAGTTAATGGAAAGCATCCTTCCCATCCCACCAACTGATACTTGCTTTATATGATATTGGCCATCCTTGAAACTTTTCACATTAACAAAATGGTACATTAAAAAGCTTGATAATCACTGTGTATATGTAACATAGAAATAAGTAAAGGGAGATATTTTTTGGAGATATCAGTCAGTTCAGTTCAGTTGCTCAGTCATGTCCGACTCTTTGCAACGCCATGGACTATAGCCCACCAGGCTTCCTGTTCATCACCAACTCCCAGAGCTTGCTCAATCTCAAGTCCATCGAGTTGGTGAGGCCATCCAATTAACTCATCCTCTATCGTCCCCTTCTCCTTTTGCCTTCAATCTTTCCCAGCATCAGGGTCTTTTCCAATGACTCAGTTCTTTGCATCAGGTAGCCAAAGTATTGGAGTTTCATCTTTAGCATCAGTCCTTCCAATGGATATTCAAGACTGATTTCCTTTAGAATTAACTGGTTGGATCTCCTTGCAGTCCAAGGGACTCTCAAAAGTCTTCTCCAACACCACAGTTCAAAAGCATCAATTCTTCAGCACTCAGCTTTCTTTATGGTTCAACTCTCATATCCACACATGACTACTGGAAAAACCATAGCTTTGACTAGATGGACCTTTGTGGGCAAAGTAATGTGCTGTCTAGCTTGGTCATAGCTTTTCTTCCACAGAACAAGCATCTTTTAATTTCATGCCTACAGGCACTATCTGCAGTGATTTTGGAGCCTAAGAAAATAGTCTGTCACTGTTTCCATTGTTTCCCCATCTATTTGCCATGAAGTGATGGGACCGGATGCCATGATCTTCATTTTTTGAATATTGAGTTTTAAGCCAGGCTTTTCACTCTCCTCTTTTACTTTCATCAAGAGGCTCTGCAGTTCCTCTTCATTTTTGGAGATCTGCAAAGGCTCATATCTGGAAAACATATTTTATTATGCCATGGTAGTTTAGGAAGTATGTATAGTTGGTAAGGAATTTTCAGTCAACATGAACTCGAAACTGCAGAAATTTCTTTCTTCCCCCTCTTTCTCTAATTGAATGCGCTTTCTGCCTGGGATCCATATTCTGATCAATGTAAAATTATTAGTCTAGTTACTTTAAAGTAAAGTAAGTCAAAATCAGTGATTTTAGCCACCTTTCAGCTCAGAGTGTGTGTGTGTGTGTGATAGGAACGCCACCCAGTGTGCAGTGTAAGAAGGCAGTGACCTCTGCTTAGTTAAGTCTGCTTCTGCTTGGTCTCATGCTGGCTTCTGGTTTCAAATGTAACTCATGTTATCTGGTCCTTACACCCAAGGCTTGCAAATTCTCTGAGATGCAACTATCTCCTCATTAGATATCTGAAGTATCAGATCAGCCTCCATCCTCAGTCCTGGGGTCCACACATATTCAGGTAAGGAGCTCTTACAGGCCTCCCAACTCTCATTTCTCATTTTCTCTGTCTTCCTCTCCCCTCTCTTTCTTTCTCCTCCCCTTCCCTCCGTATCCGTCCCTTCCCTCCCTTTCCACCTCTCTCTCTTCCTCCTCCTCTATACACCAATACACCTCCTCCTCTATACACCAGATTGGTGTCTCAGTGTCTCCCATTGAAACATTCAGATGCCCAACCTTCAGAACTCCAAGGCTTTGCGAAAATCAGAAGGTTATGTCTACACTTTTTCTCCCCACTAGATATACCATCACCATTTCTATTCTATGGCTGTCTTTCTGTGATGAACAGAAAACTTATCTGAAGCTTGAAGACTCTTTAGACTGCTTGTTGAGACACCAAAGTGAAGGCCATCTTCACAGGCCATCTTCACTTCAAGGCAGATCCTATTACATCCCCTGGCCAGGATTCACCTCTCAGAGTGGAGAGAGGCACAGGGTGGGCCACTCACACTCATGTCCAACCCTCTGACTTCACCTCTATCCCTCTTCTTCTCCAAATATCAGAGGTCAGTGGTGAGGGAAGGAACTGTGTGACCACATCCACTTCCAAAATCTTCCATCTGAACCCTCAGCACATGAACTTAAAAACTAAGTATGCACCACCTTAGTTTGGAAGTTCCACCATGGCTTGAGTGTAAGACAGCCTTCAGGATGGAATAAGTTGAGTATGGAAGGTGTCACAACACATACATTAATGTGTCAGATGTTATCCATCCTCAAGCTAGGTGGGGGGCTGGGGGAAGCTGAAGCTAGTTCACCGCTAGTGCTGTATAAATGAGAAAATTCTAGAGCAGAATGAGAGCCAAGCAATGGCACTGGGACAACAAGCAGGATGGGAAGGCAATGTAAAGATATTTATCAAAAGTTCTTTCAAGAAAAAAAAAATGTGTCCCTTACATCCCAGTAATTTCATTTCTCAGGGGTTATCTTAAGGTAACTAGGCAAGTACACAATGATTATCTACAAAGATGTTCCATGCAGAACCATTTATACTGAAAAGAAATTGGAAATCATCTACGTGTTCAACAGTAAGCAATAGATATGTAAATAACTATGTTCTTGCAAAGAAATATTACATAACTACTAAAAACTGATGTTGTTGTTCAGTTGCTAAGTCATGTCTGACTCTTTGTGACACCATGTATGCAAAGAATGATGATCTAACCTATATTTTTTGGAGTAGAAAGATATTAAGATACCTGGTTAAATAAAAAAAAAAGATTACCTAGCAAAATTGACAGCATAATCTCATTTTTAATATATGTATTCTGGTGGGAGATGCTCTGTTTTACTTATCTTTATTTTCTATGAAGAACAAGTATTACTGACTTAATAAAAGACAGTAATGGAGAAAAAATGGTTGTATTCAGAAGATAAGCTATGTGTTTGAAGGAAACAGGGAAAATTACTTGTGGGCAAAACAGAGTTGCCAATTCTGAAAAATTGTTGACAAATTCAGTGTGCTCCCTTCAGAGTACAGATCTTCTGTGGTCCTGCCCTTCTCTAAAGGCACCAATCTGGTTCTTCACGGGAAACAACAGAGCCCACTGGAGCCAGTTACAGCAAAAAGAGCATTTGTTAAGTGATATTGGGACTTCCACTTTTAGGAAGGTAGAGTTGATGTACTTCTTCTTATTCCTCCCACTAAGTACAAATAAAAATCATAGACATTATATATATAATAACCATAAAATTCTAAAAGTTGGGGAAAGGAAGGCAGATAGGCTGGGCACTAAGAAATGGCATGGTGGTAAGTTTTCTGAGTTTTCTTTTTGTCTCATATATCCGAGAATGGGAGCTGAAGAAACTTGTAACCACGAAATGTAAATAAGCAGGGACATATTAAGCCATAATAAAAACCTATTCTTTGTAGCCAAGAACCAGGAAAGGATGGCAAGATAGAAAACTTTTAGATAATAACTGCTCTATTCCAGTCAAACATAACCAAAAAAGAAAAACGGTGCCTACTCACACCCAGGCCAGCAAAGGCAAAAATGAGGAACCTACACTTACACCTTCACCAGGCTATGAGAGTCCCCAACACTTCTGCCCACATGTCGTCAGAGAAGCCCAAGTAAGGGTTTGGGGTCTTCATCCAACCAAATGGTGACAAGCACCTGACTCACCACGTAGGTGTCAGTGGGGCCGTCATGGCGAGCATGAACCTCCGCCTCCACCTCCAATTATCAACCCACCCTCTCCCCTCCCCACCAGGGTGGTATTAGAGGAGGCCTAGGGAAGAGTCAGGACTTTGTCACTGCTCAGAGATAATCAGGTCACCTCCCTTCACTATGACATCAGTGGACGATAGGTGGTAAGAAGTAACAAGGCATTCCTACCCCTCCCAGCCAGGGTGGTATCAGCGAAGGCCTAGTGGGGAACCAGAACTCCCACCTCCACCCTAATAATGAGAAATCCCTGCCCCACTCAGGCGTCAACAGAGGCTAAGCGGGGGGCTTGGATTTCTACTCCCCCACTCCTCCCCCGCCCCCGGCAGGAGCAGGGCAGCCTCCCTCTTCCTGTAACAGAGAAGAGTCCAAACATGTCAGTACAGCAGAAGATGTGAATAGGATCCAGAGTATCATAACATTATAACAAAAATGTCCAGTTTCAAAAGACTGTAACTCTTCATCTGAAGAACCAAGAAAATTTCAACTTGAATGTACAATCAATAAAGGCCAGCACCAAAATGATAGAGACATTAGAATTAGCTGACAAGGGTCTTCAAGCAGATATCTTACACACAATTCAATGTAAAATTGTGGACATGCCTGAAATAAGTGGGGAAAAAATGAAGTTTCAGCAAATAAATAGAAGATATTAAAAAGAACCAAATGGAATTTCAGAACTGAAAAATATAGTAACTGAAGTTAAAAACTCAGTGGACAAGCTCAACAGTGGAATGGAGGGAATAAAGAAAAGAACCAGTAAACTTGAAGATAGAACGATAGAAGTAACCTAGCATGAAAAACAGAAAGAAATAGATGAGAATGAGAAAATAAGTAGAGCCGCAGGGGCCTGTGGAACAGAAATCTAACATTCCTGTCTTCAGAGTCCCGGAAGTAGAGGAGAAAAGGGCAGGATTGGAAAAGCATTCAAAAAGATAATTGCTGAAAATCTCCCAAATTTGCAGAAGACATAAACCTCAGATTCAAGAAACTGAGCAGCAAGCCCCAACCAGAATAAACCCCCAAAATGACATTCCAGGCATATCCTATTTCAACTTCTGAACACTAAAGGCAAATTTAAAAATATTTGAAGCAGCTAAAGAGAAACAACACTCTGCCAATAAAAGGAAAAACAATTTATATCACAGTGGATTTCTCATCAGAAACTGTAGACACCAGAAGGGAGGGGCACCATATTATTCAAGTGTGGAAAGGAAAGATCTGTCCGGTCAGAATCCAGCAGAAATATCCTTTAGGACTGAATGAGAAATCAAGACATTCTCAGATGAAGGACACTGAGAGAATCTGTCACTGGCAGACCTATCCAAAATAATGGCTGAAAGAAGTTCTCTAAACAGAAAGAAAATGACAGAAGAAGGAATCCTAGACATTAGGAAGGAAGGGAGAACATAGAGCAAAATTGGGAGCTAAATACAACAGTCCTTCTGCCCTTCCGTTTTTTAAAATTATGTTGGCTGGTGGAAGCAAAAATTATAACACTATCTGATGTGGTCCTAAATGTATCTGGAGGAAATATACAAGGCAATTTTATTATAAGTAGGGGAGGGTAAAGGGAGCTACAGGGAGATAAGTTGCTGTGCTTCATTTGAACTGATGAATGTCAATACCAGTAGACTGTGATGTTATGTACATATAATATAATATCTAGAGCAGCCACTAAATAAGCTATCAAAGAGACATAGTTGAAAACATGACAGGCAAGTCAAAATGCAATTCTAAAAAAAAACATTCAGATAACCCTTCAGGAAGGCAAATCAAACAGAGAAATAAATAAAAAACAGAGAACAGAAAAGAAGAAACAATTTGGTATACTTAAAGATTATGACACCCAAAACTACACTAAGTATAAATGATCTAAATATACAGAATAAGCAAGAAAAATCATCAGTGGATTTTAAAACATGCCTCAACTATATGCTATGTTACTTCAAATACAATCATATAGGTAGGTTGAAAGTCAAAAAGATGGGAGAGGATATGTCAGGCAAACTTTAATCAAAAGAAAGCATTAAAGCATTATTAAAATCTGATAAAGTAAACTTCAGCAAGGAAAATTACCAGAGGCAGTGAAGAACATTACACAATGATTTTAAAAGTGTCAATTCACAAGAAAGGGTATAGGTGAAGCAAATTACCGATAAAACTTGAAAAGAGAACTAGACAAATCCAACAACTGTAATTGGAGACATCAGCACCACCCTCCTCAACAATTAATAGAACATGTGGACAGAATATCAAAAATATAGACAACCCAACAACACTATTAACCATGGAAATCTAACCAACATTTAGAGAACACTACACCCAGCAACAGCAGAATGCATATTCAAGCACTCACAGAACAAATACTAAGAGAGACCAAGTCCTGGGTCATTAGCAAATGTAAAGGACATTGAGGAGCTCACACATCTCCTGGAGGGAGGCTCAGAGGACCAGATATAGAAGCTCTGCCACCAAGAACAAGAACAGCACTCCAGGCCCTCCGTAGCCTGCCTCTGCAGAGATACCTCCACCACCACCACTTGACTGGGCCACACACCAAGCCACAGGTGACTCTGCCAGGACCCCAACCACTGCTGCCCCTGAAAATAGATCCCTGGCACTGCCATCTTCCTCACATGATCTCCTTCAAGATCAACGTCTACTGTGGGGGTGTCTTACTGAAGGTGCCTAAGTCATGACAACCCATCCAGTTGCAAAGGGGGAGCACAGGCAGATTAAGAAAGCCGGCATCTAGCCCTGCTTTGGGGAATTGAGACTCAGAAAGATGAGCCAGGCTAAGAAAGGAAGCCCAAAAAGCTAGATGCCAAACAAGGGATATGTCCCCCACAGAATGGATGGCACTCAGGCCTCTCCTAGCAGCTGCACCCTACCCTCTGCTTCTGGCCCAGAGTCTGGGCTCCTAGTGATGGGAAGACCTGGGCTCTCCCGAAGAACTTAGCTACTTTTCCAGCCTCCCTCATACACACCCCTAGATCCGGACTCCACTTCTCATACATGAGAACTCTTGGGTGGAATAAGTCACCAGTTGAAATGAACTCGTTGCAAACTTCACATTATCTCACTCTCCGATCTTGCTTGAGTGAATTCTTATCTTCATATCGGGGTTGTTTTTCACTAGAAATGAATCAAATTCAGGCACAGGACCAGCTATCTGTCAGGAGGAGCAGGTAAGGGCGGAACACACGTGTATACACACACATTCACTCACGACAGAGCTGTTCCTGTCAAGCTTCAAGAGACAAGTGACTCACTGATACTGCTTACACTCTGCCCCAGACTCGCTGCACCAGACCCCCAGTCTCAGACTGAAGAGATCACAGGCGCACAGTGGGCACAGAGAAAACGACAATTGGCTTCACTCCCCTTGTCACCCAAATCGTCCAAGTTCTCACCCATCCCGAAGTTTTCAGGCTTCAGGACGAACAAAGGAAAAGGTGGGGAAGGAGAGAAATGGGAGTTACATGGACAGTGTCTGAGAATTTCAGTGTCAGCGTGACCTGGGCTCAAATCCCAGCTTGGCCACTTCTGACTGTGTGCCTTTGAGCAGATTAATCTCTGCACACTCAGACTGTTCAACCGTAAAAACAGGATAATCACACCTTCCTCTCAAAATTGTTAAGAGGATTAAAATGAGATGCTTTGTGTAAAGTGTTTGGCACACAGTATGTGCTCAATAAATCACTGCTGCTCATATTATTATTAAGGCAGAGTTTTTGTAGTAGTCATTTTTTGAGCAGAGACTACTGAACACAGAAAGAATGCATAAAAGTGGATGGACCTAGAGGTTATCATACTAAGTGAAGTAAGCCAAACAGAGAAAAACAAATATATGATATATGAACTCTAAAAAATGATACAGATAAACTTTTTGCAGAACAAAAATAGACTCACAGACATAGAAAACACACTTCAAGCTGCCAACAAGGATGGCAGGAGATTGGGGGTGGGGACAAATTAGGAGCTTAGACTTAACATATATGCCCTACGTAGTATAAGACAGGCAAACAAGGGCTTACTGGATAGCACAGGGAACTACTCTCATTATTTTGTAATAACCTATGGGGTAATGAATCTTAAAAAAAAACACAGATATGTGTGTATGCATAGCTGAATTACTTTGCTATACAACTGAAACTAACACAAAATTGAAAATCAACTATACTTCAATAAAATTTTTTTAATTAAAAAAAAGTTTTTACATGAAAGAATTGAATTAAAGAAAAATCTAGAGTATCCCTTCCCTGAAATAGAAACCCCAGATTTGTAGTTGTACTATGACACAGCATGGAGCCCTGTGCCAGAATGCTGACCCCCTGTGGCTAACCTCTCCAAGGCCAGAGTGGGCTGGTGGTCTTGGTTGGCCGGAGACACCCAAGGGTTCATCAGCCACCTGAGACAGGATTTGGACCTGGATCCAAGGTCTGGGGACACAGGGGTGACCTGCAGAGAAGGGCGTTGCCTGAAACAAGGCAAGAAAGCACAGGAGACCCACTTTCTGTAAACAGAGCTCCCCCTCATTGAAGGAGGGCAGGACAGGGCTTGGTAGACCTGAGAGCCCAACTGAGTAAGCAAGTCCGGGCCACGTTAAATAAACATCAAGTCCATGGAAGGCTACCTGCAGCAAAAAGTAAGCGCTGTTTCAAATTCACTCTGAAACCCCACCCACCAGGAATGACTGTTTCCTCAAAATGAAGTAAAGAGAAAGCATTTCCCAGAGAACATAACCCCATTGGAACACTTCTCGAGGCAGCTGCCAATCAGAAGTCAAGTCATGAGGCACAAAGACCACAGCATCTGCTTCCAGAAAGTTCTGCCAAGTGGTATCTGGGCCCAAGTGCATGGTTCAAATCCCAGCTCCACCGTGACTAGCTGTGTGACCCTAGGCAAGTTGCTGAACTGATCTGAGCCAGTTTTCCATCTGCAAAAACAGGGAGCGTAATAAGTCAACCATATAGGAGTGTTGTGAGGATCAAATGAGATAAGGTCTGGTGAGTTCTTACAACAGTGTCCGGAACTTATTAAACCCTTGGAACATAATGTTAGTTGTAATTATTGTTAATATTGTGTCAGTGCCACTCTCCTCCCAACATGGTACCTAGGAAACCGCCCTTTCTGATTATTGCAGGACCTAGGAAATCAGGACGAAATCCACAAGGAAGTGAAAGAATGAACTGAAAACACACGGATGACCCCATTTCTCAGAGTCACCAGGACACATTCGGGAGGGTTCAAGCAAAAGCAAAACAGTGGTTGCCTCTGAAGCTGGGCTTCTCTGGTGGCTCAGCTGGTAAAGAATCTGCCTGAAACACAGGAGACTCAGGTTCGACCCCTGAGTTGGGAAGATCCCCTGGAGAAGGAAATGGCGACCCACTCCAGTATTAGTGCCTAGAGAATCCCATGGACAGAAGAGCCTGGCGGGCTACAGTCTATGGGGTCACAAAGAGTTGGACATGACTGAGAGACTAACACTTCCACACTCAAGCCCGACAGACCTTGGTTCCAAGTCCAGCTTCAACATCTAACTCTGTGACATTGGGAATGTTGCTTAACTTCTCTGAGCTTCTGAAGCCTCACTTCCAAAATAGGTATGAACCTCTGTAAGACCTCCCTTGCAAATTATTCCTGGGAACTAAATAATGCACAAATGTACCCAAAGAGGGTTTGCACAGTGCCTAGCACATAGCTGGTACCAGCAAAAATTGGTTCCTTTTTCCTTGTTCCCCGTAGAAAACTACAGCTTCCGGCTTGAATGGCATGGCTGTGAATTCAACCCCCAAAGTAATTTTTCTAAAAAAGCCTTCCCTATTCTCCAGGTCATCTTTTCTCTCCTCTCATCTGAATTACTAAGCAACATCTGGTAAACCAGCTAACTCGCTGTTGATGCCTTACCGTCTAGCTTCTTTGATAGCTGTGTGACGTGGACACGTTTCTTCATTTCTCTGGGCTTCAGTATCCTGATTATAAACTAGAGATTAAAATCTACAACAGCTAGTTTGCTGAGTTAATTCTATTTGGGTTCAAATACATATGTATAAAAGGGCCTCGGAGAAGGCGATGGCACCCCACTCCAGTACCCTTGCCTGGAAACTCCCATGGATGGAGGAGCCTGGTAGGCTGCAGTCCAGGGGGTCGCTATGAGTCGGACACGACTGAGCGACTTCCCTTTCACTTTTCACTTTCATACATTGGAAGAAGGAACTGGCAACCCACTCCAGTGTTCTTGCCTGGAGAATCCCAGGGATGGGGGAGCCTGGTGGGCTGCCGTCTATGGGGTCACACAGAGTCGGACACGACTGAAGTGACTTAGCAGCAGCAGCAGCATAAAGGGGCTTAACTTTTGCACAGAGAAGTGAAGTCCAGCACTTGGCACATCCATGCAGGTCCCCCACATTTTACATCTGCTATGTCATTTCATCCTCAAATAATCCTATATCCCTAGCATTTCAGCCTGAAACTAAGGCTCAGAGAGGTTATGCCACTAACCCAAAGTCACACAGCTGCTGCTGCTGCTGCTAACTCGCTTCAGTCATGTCCGACTCTGTGAGACCCCATAGACAGCAGCCCACCAGTCTCCCCCATCCCTGGGATTCTCCAGGCAAGAACACTGGAGTGGGTTGCCATTTCCTTCTCCCAATGCATGAAAGTGAAAAGTGAAAGTGAGCTACCTTTAAATGGTGGTCTTCAGACTCAGGCTTTTAGTCAGCCACATAGAGGGAAGGGCTTGGCTGCCCCTGTGGAGAGCAACTCCAGGAGACGCCAACGCAGGCTGGGAAGTTTGGTCACAGCTCTCTCCCTGCCATTGAGAGGGCGATCCCTTGGTCTCAGGGAGCCCCACACAAGGAGGGGTCCCTGTTTCTCCAGCAGTCAGTGAACATGGCTCATGTTCAGAAGCCAGGTGCCTGCCAGTTTCACAAGGAGATTGCTGGCAGGCCCCGCAGTCTCTGTTACTAGAGACTGAATTGCCGGTGAAAGAAACCCATTGTGTGTCCTCTGAATGAAGAATACCCCATTTAGAGAAAGAATTCAACTGGTTTTTCACAGAGAAAGAAGACAGACAGGCCTGGTGAACAGAGAGAACAATGTCCATCATTCACCAGATTTTTACTTAACATCAAAGCCAGGTGAACCAACCAGGTGAAAGGCCACACAGCATGGAGCCCACTGAGGCCACCTTGGTGTACGAGGAGAAAGATCAGTGGTTGAGAAGAATGAACACAGAGGCCCAGGCCTGGCTGCCTCACTGTGCATCTTGGCCAACTTAAATCCTGGCCATTCCTAGATGATTCGTGGGGAGAGTGTTGGTCCCAAGCTCTGCCATATTGGTTCAGTGGTAAGACCTGAGTGCCCCGGATGGTCTATGTGTAGCTGGTTCTCAGATGTGACCGCACATTGATGTCACCTGGAGAGGTTTTAAAACTGCTGATACTTGGTCCTGCTGCCAAGAGATTCTGATTGTATTGCTATGGGGCACTGCCCAGGTACTGGGAATTTTTCAAAGCTCCCTAGAGTGGTTTTAAAGTATAGCCAGAATTGAGAACCAGTGATCCCCAGGGGCAGAAACTGTTTTGTCCACAGCTGTATCTGGAGCTGAGGACAGGGCCTGCTGTACACTTGGTGCCCAATAAATATTTGTGGGATGAATGAGTGCATGGACTGCTCTAAGACATTTGAAAGAAGCCATCTAGTCCCAGCGTCAGTGATGGTAGCTCTGTGTTTATCACTCTGTCATCTACTGGAATTTGGCACAGGTTTTCTTTAACAAAAAAGAAAAAGTTTGTCTGCTAAAAAAAAAAGCCCACTGGACCATAAAATCGCTGAGATTCTTTCCAGCTCCAAAGCACACCGATTCTAAGACCATAAATCCCTTCTTGCCCTTTGAGAGCAGTCATGTTTTTCAGATAAATTATCAGGGTGAGCAAGTCCTGGGCAGGGTCCCTCTGAAGGCTGGTCTGCTGAAGCCGAAGACTTTTGTCTCCCATGCTGACCCCTTCCTCAGTGGGCCCCCCGGGGTCCATGTGCCCCAGCATTCCATTCTTATTCTTCTCTCACTTTAAGTTCCTTCTCGGAGTAAACTCAGCCACTCCCAAAGCTTTAACTCTCATTTATAAATTGGTGACTCCAAATCAGTACCTCGAGCCCTGCCCTGTCATTCTGAGCTCCAGACTCGGCCATCCAAGTGGCTACTGAGTATCACCACCTCGATCCCCTTAGGCACTTCAATTTCAAGCTGTCCCAGAAGTGAACTCATTACCTTCCCCACCCAAACCTGCTCCTCGTCCTGCCTCCCCTATCTTGATGAACAGCATCACCTCCACCCAGTTACCCAAACCAGGAAACTGGAATCATCTTCGACCTCTCCCTCTCTCTTGCCAGGATCACGCCCCACTCCGGGAATTTTATCTCTAAAACAGTCACTGACTTTACCTTTCTATTAGAAATGTAAATTAAAAATCCTTCTAATTTCTCTATTTTCCACAGCTCTTCCAGAGTATCTTTCTAAAATCCAGATCCAAAGATGTCACTAAGAATAAAGGTCTGGTTAGCAAGGAGGACAAGCTAGGAAGTCACGGAGACGGCCACATTTCAGTTTTTCCACGTCATGTCCCTCTCACCCATACATCCTGACCACGTTGGCTGACCTGAGACACTAATTAATAATAACACATTTACTGGGACTTCCTTGGTGGTCCAGTGGTTAAGATTTCATGCTTCCAAAGCCAGCAATGCAAGCTCAGTCCCTGGTCAGGGGGCTAAGATCCCACCTGCTGCACAGCATAGTCAAAAAGAAAGAAAGAAAGAATAATAACACATTTGCTGCTTATGCTGCCTCTCCTTTATATTAGGTCCAGACCAGGAGCCTGAATGTATAATATCTCTCCCTCCTTGCCTTACTCTCCACACTGAAATGCCCTGGCCCTCTCAAACACCAACTTATTCTTCAAGGCTTAGCTATAACGGGCTTTCCAAGCTTTGCTTCATCCCTCATTAGGCATGCCTGATCAAGGGGCTTCCTCTAGAGAAGACAGCAAATACTTGGATAGATTTGCTATATGCTAAGCAGTTTTCTAAGCACTTTACATGTTTAAAACTAATTTCATCCTCACAATGGCCACTGACACACGACTACAATTATCCCCATTTTGCCAATGAGTAAACTGAGGTACAGAGAGATGAAGTCCAGGAGCCGGGACTTGAACTCCCTCGGATGAGGCTCTCAGTCACTGCCTCCTAAGAATCTATATCCAGATACCCATTTTACTTGCCATAGGAAAACCCTCACATTTTTCAGAGGGCTCTTTTCTTCAAACAAAAGTCCACCCTGACAGCTAACCTGTTGCATAGAAAATAGGGGCTGATGGTGGTCAATGAAGATAATGTAGCTCTGACCTCCCCATCCTAGCATAAATATTTGAGAGAACACTGAAGAACCCCCAGAGCTCCAAAGAGAAGCGTCTGAAACACAGTATCCTAAGATATCTTTTATTCGCTGGTCTGTGGTTTATTGGCAAGATGCCCTTCATATCCAAAAGTAGTTATGAGGTTGCGGGACTGTCTCCAGATGAGCAATGAAGTTCTGTGATGAAACATTTAAGGAGCAGCTTCATGAACAGTCCCAGACCATTTCCAGGTGGCTAAAGCTTACCATTAGAAACCCAATCAATAGATTCCAACTTTGTATTTTGAGGTAGAATATGCAAAGCATAATATAACATTTATAAGTTATATATAACTTTTAGCTTTCAGTAACTTAGGGCGTTCCTTTTGAATGTTGGACAGTGTAAATATCCCGTGTGACATGTTCTGTGGCTAACTGCTTTCCCACATTCCAAACAAGGGCATCTATGAGCTCCGGGTTGTGTATTTTATACTTTTTCTGTTCCTATCACCATCAGAGGGTCACGTGTCATTTCTCCTTTCACATGTTTGTCTCCAACAGCTTCTTCCTCACCCCCTCCTAATGTGTTCTAACAACTATGGATTTTCTAAAACTCAAACTTGTTATAATCATGCCCAAAGTAGGAACCTATATCCAGAAAGAAATAAGAACATAGAAGTTTTCCTTGTAGTAAAATGATCTTTAGTACAGTAACTTTGCTACTTTTCTAGTGAGCTTTTGTGAGATCTTTTCTCATCCTCTTCATTCATTTAACATGCACTAAGCCTGTGTTAGGTACTGAAAAACTGCACTGGATGCTGAGGACAAAAATGGATGAAGCACAGTCCCTGGCATCAAGGACTTGCCCGTTTAGAAAGAGAGACAATTAAATAGAAATAATGATATTGGCATGGTATAAGCCCTGTGGCAATGATGTCTACAAAGCTTAAAAGCACTTCACTCTGCCTTGGGGAGTGGCAGCAGTCAGGGAAGTCTTTCCAGAGGAGGTGGCATGTGAACCAATTCCTGAAACGTTTATTATTAAGAGGTCAACCAGCAGCAAAGGCAAAGAAAATAGATTGAGGAGAGGGCATGGTAAACAAGTGCAAAGACAAGGAAGGATGAGAAAACCCAGCGAGTCTTGGAGCTCCAAAGAGTTCAGTCAGGCTGAAGCATGCATCTGTTTGTAGGAAGCAATGAAAATAGCAGCTGAATGGGGGAAAAAACTTGGCGAGTAAATTGCTCATATATTTTAAATGCTTGAAGGAAAGATAATGTGAACTTCTCAAGGCAGATTAATAATTGACTTTATCACACCCATATGTATTCAATGAGCCAAGTCAATTTGCTGCAGGGGAAAAAAAGAAATCCTAACACCAGGCAACTCCCACTGGCCAGACATTGCTGTAGTGTTTCACACATATAATCTCATCGAATTATCCCAACAATCCTCTGAGGTGGGAGCAAATATCACATATACCCATGAAGAAAGAAGTCAAGGAGAGGTTAAGTAACTTCCCAAGGACCCAGCATAAGAAAGCACGGTCTACTGCACCCATGGAAGCCTTAGCCATTTGGTTTCCTTGGAGTTGAAGCAGGTGAGCTGAGGGGGAAGAAAGGCTGAGAGTCTGAAGAAGGGAAGCAGATGGGAGGAGAGAGGAAGACTGAGGGAGTGAGAGTGGGGGAGGAGGGCAGGGGTGGACCTGGAGGAGGAAGGGCCTTATGGCCATAGTTCCATGTGGGAGACCCTCTGAGCTAAGGTCCAGGGCTGGTGGCCCAAGCACGGCAGAGTAGATGGATCCCAGGATTCCTGTGGGTGGGGTCCAGTCACACAGGTGAGGGAAGAGGTGGCCAGCAGCCCAGCAGTGGGCTGGAACAAACCTTCCACCCATGCCTGGAGATGTCAGAGCAGATGGGACTCAAGGACTCCGGGCTGGCAGGACAGCAGCCAAGGCAGAGCCCTCATCTGATAGTTGATGAAGCTGAGGGAGGCTAAGTGATACGTCCACAGATCCCCGATGCTCGTGTACGTGCCTTTTCTTTCTTTGCTTCCCATCTGGTAAGGAAAGAGACGGGACTAAAATCCGAGTCTCCTGATCTCCTGGAATCCGAACAGCCATTCACCATCCCTTCCTTCCCACCTGGTCATTTGCTAAGCCAACATCTGGGAACTAGAAATCAAGTGGGTTCACCTGAAGAAAAGGCTAGAGCTTCAACGGGAAGAGCAAAGGGGCTTAGAAGACATTGTTAGTTAGCGTAGTAAACCTTGGCCAGCTTCCTGAGAAACAGGCGTCTGTCTCAGTTACGCCCATGCCATGCGAGGTGAATCCCAGTGTTCTTTCTCATTCTTTTCTTGAACAATATAAACGTTCCCTGAGCAAAGGCAAGGGAGACTTCGGAGGAAAAACAGTAAATGGTGAAAGGCTGGAAGTCAGAGAAGAACCTTTTGTAAAGAAATTTCACAATATTTGGTCAATGAATGAATAGCTACCAGGGAATCCTGAAAATGTTCTTTATACTGCACTCTACACAATAGCCACTCTGATGCTTTACTAACGTGTATTCTAGTATTGCCTCGCTAGCTGTTAAAATTTGTTTGACAAAGAGACACTGTCCTCGACTGTTCCTGCTTCCCTGACTCATATTCCTGGCAGCCCCTGGACTGCCCCATGAACCCGGCAACTGAAGGGTGCTGTCCTAGCAAGGGGGGCCACCAGACTCTCCAGGGTACGTTCTGATTGGTTTGAACTTGTGCTAGTACTCTTGGTTAAGTAATTAAATATCCTCCTCACTTATAAAAAGGAAAAAAAACCAAAAAACTCTGCACTTCAGTTTGACTAAGTTACGTAAAATGAATGCTAATACTATGCAGTCTTTCCATCAACTGGGTGCATATAACTCTTGAGAATCCAGTAAGGGTCAAACCCTTTCTGTCATAGGCGCCAGAAAACAATAGAGACTAAAACCTACCATGGGTTTGTTTAGGTTTCATGGAGCTTTTAGCCTAGTAGGGAAAGTTCTATGTTCAACTTCACACCATCATCAAATAAGATGACCTACATGCTCCCTGATTCTGTGGTTCACAACAGAAGATGGTGCAGCATCCCTAGGAGGTTTTGGAAACTAGGATAGGTATTTTCCATAGTTGCAATAACTGGTATTTGTGACTGGCTTTTACTGGGAATGCAATGGACAACCCTGCAAAAGAATGGCTTTTCTAACCGCCCCTCCCCCCCCGCCCAAAGCCCTGAGATTTGAAAGAGAAAAAGTATATGCAATCAACCTTGAACCAGTTTCAGACAGAACTGTCTGCATGGTGAACCCCAGCCTACTAGAGTTTTACATGATATTTATCACTGGGGCCGAAAAGAATTTCAGGAGCAAAGTTCTGGTTACAGAATCCTGCTCTATGGTGGGGCAAAGTGTGGCATATAGCCAGCCAGTGACCCTTCACCCAGCGCCAGCCACCGAGCTCTGTATTCTGAACACAGTACCTGAAGGAGCACAAAAGAAGAAAAGTGTTTATTGAAAACTATGTTACCACTTGCCAAAGACTGTTTTAAATACTGAACTTCAGCTCAGAACATAAAGAGTTAAGTCCCTTGCTTGTTCCTTTAAAAAAAAAGGTGGAGGGAGGAGAGGGCAGTGTAGCCCCGTAATCCTTGTCGTTTCATTCCTTACCAGCCAGAATGCATTGTCTGAACCCACACACTTCTCTTTAAAGCTTTCTTTACAGCCCCTCTGTTGCAGAAACAGAGGTATTATTTTCACCCTTGGCATTCCCTTAAAGTAAAGCAAAGATCTCTTGTCCTCCACCACAGGGCTGGGAGCTGACAGGAAAAAAAAATGATAGTGAAGAAATCAATAGTCTAGAAGGCTAGTCCATCATTCAGTCAAAACTGCAAAGTATGTTCCTGACCTTACTCCTGATTACTGCAATGCAACTGTGGGGGCTGTACCTGAAAGAGAGTGGACACATAAGAGATGGATGAGAAATACCTGCTGAGTGAATGAATAAAATGACCAAAATAAAATACAGTGGGTCACAGTAAGACCTTGACTCTGCTTTAGGTCACCAAGAAGTCAATTCCATGTGAGGTTCAGAGGCTGGAATCTAAAACTCTGGCCTGTCTCCTATTAGATATTCAACAGAACTTTATTGAATAATAATAGTAACAACAGCTAACATGTGGCAGCTAAACACTGTACCTGGCTCACTTTATTTAATCTTCACATAAATGCTGACTAGTAGGACTAGTTGTTATTGCCCAAATAAGGAGAGTCAGGTCATGAGAAGTTCAGCTACAGGCCCAAGATCCCACAGCTAGAAAGGAAAAGAGCAGGTTACCAGTCTTGGCCTCTTGTCTCCTGAGTTTAGCTCCCTGGCTCTCCAGAGGGGAGAAGGTGAATCACTAACTTCCCATTTGTTGGAGCCCATAGGATTTTTTTTTTTAACGTGTTTTTCTTTTTTAATTAATTAATTTATTTTAATTGGAGGATAATTGCAATACTGTGGTGGTTTCTGCAGTACATATGAATCGGCCATAGGCATACATGTGCCTCTTCCATCCTGAGCCCGCTTCCCTCTTCCCTCCCCACCAGATCCCTCCAGGTTGTCACAGAGCACCAGCTTTGGGTGCCCTGCTTCATATATCAGACTCACACTGGATTCTAATATGCCCCACTGAGCAGTCTTGAGAAGCTGTCTTCAAGAAATAGGGGTTGAAGAAGCTGCTTCTGAAACCTGGAGCATCCCCACCAAATACTTAAGGAGCCCTGTGCCAGGCTCTGTGCTGAAAACTCATGACCTTAAATGTGTATGAAGAGTGTTCCAAAAGCTTTAAACCTGTAGAAATCACACCAGCCTGAGTGCGGAAGCAGGGTCAGAGATGGATTCACTGATGAGGTAGTGTTTGACAGCCTTGGGAGGAGATGGGGATTTGGACCACAATATCGCTTCCTACTAAAAGAAAGAAGAGTCATCTGTCTTGAAGTAAGAATTTGATCCTTCTGGCAACTCATTCCTGCTGTTCAGACCCGGGGACCAGGCCTAAACATACTAAAAGTAATCAACACAGCCCAGAACAAGATTTTGGGAGGAACCCTTTAAGAAGGCACTCCCAGGGTGATAGGAAAAAGCCTGGGGCTGGTCGTCATGATGAGAGGAGTTTCGCTCATGCCAAGAACCCAAGGGGCAAGAGTGAGGGTGCACAGGTGCTTGGATCAAAAGAGGCTACTCCTCTGCCCCTTTGAATTTAGAGGATTATACAATAGAAGCGTATACATCTCTCCAGAGGGTCAGCTTTCACAGGATCCTTTAATCGTTCCAAATTGGCACTGAGTCCCATCTTAGTTATTCATGTGTGTTCTAGAGTTTCTCACATAACAACTCCCTGAAGTTCCCAGGCAAAACTGGGGCTCTCTTCAAGATGAGTCACAGTCAGTCCTGCCCTCAGCAAGGGATGCTGAGAACAACTAGCTATAGGGTGTTTATCCTTGAGTCAGGATAGCCTGGGAAACTTTAGGGGTCATGAAGGGAAGAGGGCATAAATAATTGAAGAAGGTGCCTAGATCATCAAAGCATTGGCATTTTGGATGTGCTCCATTAATACTAATGTATGGATAAGATCCACCACCACCCCCACCCCCCTCCAAGGATATTCTTAGGGAAGTAGGATAACAAATATCCTTGGTTTTTGATAGTATCGATGAATTTTCAAAGACTAGGTCTGTAAACTCTGTGCTGTCATGCATATTGTCTAATATCAGTCTCTGATACAGACAACAGAAACCCAAAATGAACTAGCTTTTAAATAAAAGAAATTATTGGCTTGTCTAACTGAAATCTCTAAAGGGAGTTCAGGCATGGCTGGATACAGAGGCTCAAACAGTCATCAGGATTTGATTTCTCTCTGGGTCAGCTCTGCTTTCTTGTGTGAGGATTTCACTCTAAAGCAGTCTCCCACCACATGATGGACCCTTAGCCACTCCAGGTTTATACCTTTCTTGCTTCAAATCTAGGAGAAAGAAATTGTTTTCAATATCTTCATGAAAGATCCTGATGTTAAGTCTCTTCTCGGGCTATTGGCCAAGTTCCAAAAACAAAAAATTTTTTTAATTGCTTCCACTATAGTAACGGTCCCACCTAGACTCAACAGGAGAGAAATAGAGCTCACGTCTCTATGGGAGAATGTCAGTGTTGTATTATAAAAGAGAATGTGCACTGAGATTTCATGTTGAGCCATCTGAAAAAAATACAGTCTGCAGGGCAGGGAACTAGTATGCATGTCAAAATTTGAGAAGCCCAGCACAACACCAATGTTAGGCTCACTACTTATTTGATACTTATTTGTTTTCCAAAGCTCCAAGTGTATATCTCAATCAAAGAAATAATATGTCATTTTACCATATAAATGATTAGAAATATAGAATATTTTCTAAGTAACGTCCTATTTTCACCCATCTGGTCAACCAGTGAATAGTCAAAGAGTCTCTATTATGGTCAAGGCATGGTCAGAGATGCTAGGAATAGAGTGATAAACAGGATAAGACCGACCCCGATTTTGTAAGGCATCCTCCACTCTTTAAGGTGTCAAGGGTCCAGAACCTCTTCATGGGAGTCCCAAAGGGTCCTAGGAGTCTCCCAGATCAGCCCCCTGGAATTCTCCAATAAATTTGAGAAGGGTTCTGCCTTCCTAAACCCTTTGAAATTCTTTGCTGGGCTAGCCTTAGTCCCCAAAGAGGATTTTGGTCAAGAAAGGACCCAAATCATCACATGGTGTGGACATCTGAGAGAAAGTGGCCGGCAGAAGCCAATCCTGATGCAAGGTTACCCTGGAGTCTTTCATGTCCCCTGAGAGGACAGAAGCTGTGACAGACACCATCTCCCCACGACCACCACATCTCCACCCTCCTAAGTATTCTTTGCCCTTGGGCAAAGGCAGGCTCCTGAAAATAACGACTAGGTCAGGACTTGTCCTGATGCATATAATTCACCCCAATGCAAAATCTGTAAGAAACAAGATGTATCAGTTTTCATAACTTAAAAGTCCAAAGGCACCTGAATTATTCAGGAGCGCTAGATCTTGGAATTCAAACACTGTCTCTACCTTTAGATCGCTCTCTCTTTCTCTCCATCCATCCATCCAGCTCCATCACTTTCCACCTCTCGGGTTTATTCCTGTTCACACCTTAGCCTTCTTCCCCATCCCAGATGTGGCTTCTTCCATGTAGTCAGGAAAAGTGGCCCCAAGAAGCATGAAGTGTATTGTCTTTGCTGTTCCTCATCCCAGAGGAACAGAGACCCTCCCTTTCTCAGGATCCATACCTATGCCTAATGAAAACTCCGATTGGCCCTGATTGGGGCATATGCCCGCCACACACACCCCCAACTCCTGCAGCCTGGGGAAGGGCAGAGCCATGATTGGAGCAAGGGAGGGGTGACTTTACCAAAGGAAAACTGAGTAGCTGAAGAAGGAAGAGAAAAGAAACGCTGGCCAGGCAAAAATAATGAGAATCCCCACATTACCCAACAACCACTTGCACCTGGGCCAAAGGCAAAAATGTAAGGGCTGAGTGTATGTCCTTCTGGGACCAAGATTTCATTGCAAATGGCAGTTTCACGGACCCCTCCTCCTATACCTCTTCCCAATCTGCACATCCTATCCAGCTTGCCTGCCTTAATCAAAATGTCACCACCTCTAAAGGCCTCATGTCATTTCACCAGATCAAGAGAGATCACCCCACCCACAGTTATCAAGTTATCAAGCACTTCAGTTCAGTTCAGTCGCTCAGTCATGTCTGACTCTTTGCAACCCCATGGACTGCAGCACGCCAGGCTTCCCTGTCCATCACCAGCTCCCAGGGCTTGCTCAAACTCATGTCCATCAAGTCAGTGATGCCATCCAATTGTCTCATCCTCTGTCATCCCCTTCTCCTCCTGCCTTCAAGCTTTTCCAATATCAGGATCTTTTCTAAAGAGTCAGTTCTTCGTATCAAGTGGCCAAAGTAATAGAGCTTCAGCTTCGACATCAGTCCTTCCAATGAATAGTCAATACTAACTTCCTTTAGGATTAACTGGTTTGATCTTGCAGTCCAAGGGACTCTCAAGAGTCTTATCCCACACCACAATCTTCTCCAGCACCACACTATATACCAAGCACTATGCTAATCACTTTGCTTATTTTTCTCCCCCAATCCTCACATCTCCATGAGACAAACACTATGATTCCCTCTATATTAGTCTGCTAGGGCTGCCACAACAAAGTGCCCCAAACTGCGTGGCTTAAACAATAGAAATGTATTATCTCACAGTTCTGGAGACTAGAGATCTAAAATCAAAATGTTGGTTTCTTCTGAGGGCTATGAGGAAGAATCTGACCCATGTCTCTCCCCTAGGCTCTGGTAGCCCCAGTATTCCTTGGCATGTAGATAGCACTCTCCTTGTGTCTCCACATCATCTTCCCCCGACGTGTCTGTCTTTGTGCCCCAATTTCTCCTTTATATGAGAATATCAGTCATACTGGCTTAGGACTCACTATTATAACCTCATCTTAACTTGATCATCAGCAAAGTTTTTTTTGTTTTGTTTTCTTCAAATAAGGTCACATTCACAGGTACTGGGGGCTAGGACGTCAACATCCTTCTGGACATAATTCAACCCATAAAATAGCCTCCCCTTTTTTTACATGAGGAAACTGAGTCTCAGAGGATTATGTGCAGAGTTATATACCTGTGAAGGCAGCCCCTATGCAAAGGTTTGGGATCTAAACAACTCCACTCTGTCTCTTTTCTCATCCTTCTCCAGAAATCTCTTCCCTCTTCAACACTGTTTACCTTGTAACCACTATTCCCTGGAATTTCTGTGTAATTTTGCACCACCTTTCCAGACTCTAAGCTCCTTAACAATAGGAGTTTATCATATTTATTTCTGTTTGCCCATCCGACCTACTGAGACTTAATCCTTATTACTCAGATACACAGAGATGGACATCAAGATGAGGATCTAAACTGAGCACTGTCCTTCATAGATCATGTCATTGATGAACCAGATAAGTCTTGACAAGTTCATTTTTTAAAGCTTTTTCATTGGTCTGTCTGACTTCATTCTTTCAGCACATTTTTAATAAGCCCCTCCTATGAGTCAGGCACAGTGCTAGGCACTGAGGAAACAGATAAATCAGACTAAGTCCACACCCTCTGAGAGTTTAAAACCTGGTAGACAAGACAGATAAGTCAATAAATCATTGTAATACAACATCTCAAAATACAAGCTGTCTTGATGTCAGGAGTTCTTAGAAAAGCAATGAAGGCAGGCAGGCTTGGACTTGTACAACTTCTAAGAAGTTGGAAAAGAGACCCTACAAATCAGAGACCATCTTAAAACATTGAATTTTAGTATAAGAGAAAACCAACAAATAATCTCCACCCTCCTGTTGCTACAGACAGTCACACTGAATGAACAGTGTGTAAGAAACTGGCCAGAAGCTAGCTTTAGTCTAAGCCAGTAAACCAGAGAAAAACCTCACATGGGTTCCAAATCTAGGCAGACCTGGGTTTAAATCCAGGCTCTGCTACATCTGTTGTTCAGTCACTAAGTTGTGTCCGAATCTGCGTCTCCATGGACTCATGTCTGTTGAGTCCGTGATGCTATCTCACCATCTCATCCTCTGCCACCCCGTTCTCCTTTTGCCTTCAATCTTTCCCAGCATCAGGGCCCGCTCTTTTTAAACATACATAACATAAAATTTCCCATTTTGACCACTTTAGGGGTACAGTTCAGTGGCACTGAGTCTGCTCACATTGTTGTGCAACCATTATCACCATCCATCTCCAGACTTTTTATCTTTCCAATCTGAAAATCAGCACCCATTAAATAAGAATTCCTCCTTCACACCTCTCATTACCACCCCTGGCCACCGCTGTTCTACTTTCTGTTTCTATGAATTTGACAGTTTTAGATACCTCATATGAGTAGAATTCTACTGTTTTTGTCCTTTTGTGACTAGTTGATTTCACTTAGCATGATATCCTCAAGGTTCATCTTCACTTTTCATGGTCGTAGCACGTGTCTGAATTTCATTCCCTGGCCATTTTTTTTCAAGTTCAAGTCCATCTCTTGTTCTTTCCTTCAATTTCTGTCACCTTCTCCTCAAAATAGAAACATGGAAACACAATAATGTACAAGACAGTGACTACATTAAAATACACACACACACACACACACAAAAGTTTTTCTCCCGATTACAAATGTATTCTTTCTTATGCCGCATTTTGGTGATGGCTCCAATTTCTGAAGTCTTCATCATCACCCATTGCCCTTTTGAGGAAGGATGTGTTTCCCGCAGAAAATAGTTTTGTTTAGCTTTGTATCCCGTTGGGTGGGGCAGGGCTGAAGCAACAGGCCGCCTCTAAACAATGTTTACTCCAATCGACACTATTGCATAGCCATAAATCTACATTCATCTGATCACCTGTCTTTCTTTGAATCCAGAGTTGAAAACACTCTCCTGCTCTTCTCAGTCGGGTCATAAATTTTTCCTTAATCCTAGTCATTCAAAAGAGAAGTGTTATAGGTTTTGAAGTAGCTCCTTTGTGCTAATAAATTTGGCCTGTTCTGCCCCACCACCACCCTCCACCAAATCCCCAGCTCCAACCCCAAGCCCAGCCAGTGACCTCTCAGTCACCAGTTCCCAGGCTCGGCTCTGGGAGGCTCACTCAGGCTGTGGAGAGATGCCCTATACAAGTTGCTACCATCAAAAAGATCTGCAGTGGCATTTGTAGCAGTGGAAAACTAGAAATAACCAAAACATCAAACACGAGGATATTGGTTAAATAAATTATAGCACACACATTAGACAGACTAGGATGGAAGTCATTAATATAATGCTAAAAGAAAAAAAAGATATGCAAAAGCTTTTAAGTTTAATTAGCTACCATCTGTTTATTTCTGCTTTTGTTTCTTCGGCTTTAGGAGATCTAAAAAATCATTGCTACAATATATATCAGAGTGTTCTGCATATCTTCTCTTTTAGGAGTTTTATGGTTTAAGGTCTTATTTTGAGTTTATTTTTATATACAGTATGAGAAGATGTTCTGAGTTCATTCCTTTACATGTCGCTGTGCATTTTTCTAAGAACCACTTGTTGAAAGACTGTATTTTCTCCATTGCATATTCTTTCCTCCTTTGTCATAGACCAACTGACTATAAATGGGTGGGTTTATTTCTGGACTCTCTGTTCCATTGATTCCTGTGTCTGTTTTTGTGCCAGAGCTATGCTGTTTTAATTACTGTACTTTGTAGTATAGTCTGAAGTCAGAAAGTATGATTCCTTCAGTTTTGTTCTTTTATCTCAAGATTGCTTTGGCAAGTCCAGATCTTTTGTGGTTCCATATATATTTGGGGACTACTTGTCCTAATTCTGTGAAAACAGTCATGAGCATTTTGATAGGAATTACATTAAATCTGTAGATTGCTTTAGGTAGTATGGATATTTTAACAGTATTAATTCTTCTAATCCATGAACACAAATATTTTACCATTTCTTTGGATCATTGTCAATTTCCTTTACCAATGTTTTATACTTTTCAGAGTATAGGTCTTTCAATTACTTGGTTAAGTTTATTCTTAGGTAGTTTATTCTTTCTAATGTGATTTTAAATAGAATTGTCTTCTTGCTTTCTCTTTCTGATAATTCATTATTAGCACATAGGAAAGCAACAGATATTTATATAGTAATCTTATATACTGTTGGTGGCAATGTGAATTGGTACAGTCACTCTGGAAAACAGTATAGAGGTGTCTCAAAAACAAAAACTAGAACTACCATATGAGGCAGCAATGCCACTTCCAGAAATATTTCTGAAGAAAGTGAAAACACTAATTCATAAAGATATGTTCACTTTACTCTTCATAGCAGCATCATTTATAATAGCCAAGATATGGAAGCAACCTAAGTTTTCATCAACAGATGGATGGATAATAAGATGTGATATGTATACACAATGGAATATTAGTCATTAAAAAATGAAATTCTGCCATTTGCAACAATGTGGATGGACTTAGTATTATGCTTAGCAAAGTAAGTCAGGCCGAGAAAGATGAATACTCTGCTATCATTTATATGTAGAATCTAAACAATAAAATGATTGTATGTAACAAGACAGACTCACACAGAGAACAAACTAGTGGTTATTAGTGAGGAGAGGGATGGCAGAGGGCAAGTTAGGGATATGGGAGTAAGAGACACAAACTACTATGTATAAAATAAATAATCAATAAGGATACATTGAACAGTACAGAGAAATAGCTTATTAATGGGTTGGCCCAAAAGTTCATTTGGATTTTTCCATTATCTTACAGAAAACCCAAATGAACATTTTGACCTACCCAATATTTTTCAATAACTTTAAATGGAGTATAGTCTATAAAACTAATGAATCACTATGTTGTACACCTGAAACTGACATAATATTATAAACGATACTTCAACTTAAAAAGAACAATAAAACATGGAAAGATGTTCAGAATAATCCTCGCGTGTGTGTGTGTGTGTCCCTTAACTACAGAATAATTTAACTGTGAAATTACCATAACATTTCCTTTTTATGAATTTGCTTGCACTTTCTGCAAAGCATACATATTACTTTCTTTATTTAGTCCCTAGACCTGTCATGACAAATGACCACAAGCTTCCTGGCTTACCACAACAGAAATCTATTTTCTCACAGTTCCAGCGGTCAGAACGCTGAAATCAGCTGTTGGCAGAACCATGTTCCTTCTAAAGTCTCCCTGGAAAGTAGGCTTCTTCCAGCTTCAAGTGGTTGTTGATGTTTCTCAGCTTGAGTCCACATCTACCCACTCTCTGCCTCTACCTCCTCGCCTTCACCTCTTCTGTGTGTCTGGCCCTAAAAGCTTTTTCTGTTGTAAGGATACACGTGATCACACTCGGACAATCCAGGATAAACGCTTACTGTCAAGATACTGAACAGAATCATGTTTTAGTCACTCTTAACCATATAACGTAATAGTCACAGCTTCTAGGAATTACAATGTGGATGTATTTAGGAGGATCTACCTTCCAGTCCACTACACTTTATAATCAACAAAAAGAAATCTTATGTTTTCCTTTTAGATATGTAGTGTTGAGAAGACTCTTGAGAGTCCCTTGGACTGCAAGGAGATCAAACCAGTCAATTAACACAATTTTTAAAATTGCATTTAAAAATTTTTTAAAAAAACTCAGACTAAACACACAGGGTACAAACAAAGTTCAAGGTATGAGGCAGCATGAAGCAGTGACCAAATGCTTCTCCACACACATCCAGGAAATTACTGCCACAGCACCGAGACACTAGTGATGCCAGATCTGACTTTTAAAAAGAAATTGGTGATCTGGATTTGCCTATAAATTTCCTGATTTTCAAATAAGGCAACTAATTCACAGGAAGAAACAAAACACCGCCTCAAACACAAGCAACAAAAAATGTGTGTTTGTTTGCAAACCAAACAAAAACATACCTGTAGGCCACACTGGTCCATGCACTCCATCTTGTGAGAACTCTGTCTTCAGAAGGAAAGGTGGTGGGGTAGATCACTCCCCTATATCTCTTACATCTTTGGGGCTCTCTCCATCTCTTAAATAGTAGGAAATATTAATAGAAGGGCCATCAAAGTTCCATATAGTGAAACCTGTGGCTTTTCCAATAAACATGTACGGATATGAGAGATGAACTGTTAAACCATAAAAGCTGAGTGCCCAAGAATGGATGCTTTCAAATACTGGTGCTGAAGAAAAGACTTTTGAGAGTCCCTCAGACAGCAAAGAGATCAAAACAAGCAATCCAAATGGAAATCAATTCTGAATATTTATTGGAAGGACTGATGCTAAAGCTGAAGCTCTTAATACTCTGGCCATCTAATGTGAACAGCCCACTCATTAGAAAAGACCCCGATGCTGGGAAAGATTGAAGGCAGGAGGAGAAAGGGACAACAGAGGATGAGATGGTTGGATGGCATCACTGACTCAGTTGACATGAGTTTCAGCAAGCTCTAGGAGCTGGTGATAGACAGGGAAGTCTGGCATGCTGCAGTCCATGGGGGCAGAAAGAGTTGGACACAATTCAGCAGCTAAACTGAACTGAACGTACTCACGACTTTATGCATTGCTCTAGCCCAGAACCCAGTGCCTGATTCATGATGAACACAAAGTAAATATTGTTGGAGGGATGAATAAACAGCCCAGTCTAGAAATTACATTCAGGATGAGAAATCATAGATGATTTCTTTCCTTTTATTTTTTCCTTTGCTATTTTTTTCTTACTATAATTTTCAGATGCCATTAAGAGCTACTTCCTTCCTTCATTTTTTTTTTCAGTCGCTTAGTCATGTCTGACTCTTTGCGACCCCATGAATCACAGCATGCCAGGCCTCCCTGTCTATCACCAACTCCCAGAGTTTACCCAAACTCATGTCCATCAAGTCGGTGATGCCATCCAGCCATCTCATCCTCAGTCATCCCCTTCTCTTTCTGCCCCCAATCCCTCCCAGCATCAGGGTCTTTTCCAATGAGTCAACTCTTTGCATGAGGTGGCCAAAGTACTGGAGTTTCAGCTTTAGCATCATTCCTTCCAAAGAAATCCCAGGGTTGATCTCCTTCAGAATGGACTGGTTGGATCTACTTGAAGTCCAAGGGACTCTCAAGAGTCTTCTCCAACACCACAGTTCAAAAGTATCAATTCTTCGGCGCTCAGCCTTCTTCACAGTCCAACTCTCACATCCATACATGACTACTGGAAAAACCATAGCCTTGATTAGACGGACCTTAGTCAGCAAAGTAATGTCTCTGCTTTTGAATATGCTATCTACATTGGTCATAACTTTCCTTCCAAGGAGTAAGCATCTTTTAATTTCATGGCTGCAGTCACCAGCTGTAGTGACTTTGGAGCCCCCCAAAATAAAGTCTGACACTGTTTCTACTGTTTCCCCATCTGTTTCCGGTGAAGTGATGGGACCAGATGCCATGATCTTCGTTTTCCGAATGTTGAGCTTTAAGCCAACTTTTTCACTCTCCTCTTTCACTTTCATCAAGAGGGTTTTTAGGTCCTATTCACTTTCTGCCATAAAGGTGGTGTCATCTGCATATCTGAGGTTATTGATATTTCTCCTGGCAATCTTGATTCCAGCTTGTGTTTCTTCCAGTCCAGCATTTCTCATGATGTACTCTGCATATAAGTTAAATAAGTAGGGTGACAATATACAGCTTTGATGCACTCCCTTTCCTATTTGGAACCAGTCTGTTGTTCCATGTCCAGTTCTAACTGTTGCTTCCTGACCTGCATACAGATTTCTCAGGAGGCAGGTCAGGTGGTCTGGTATTCCCATCTCTTTCAGAATTTTCCACAGTCAAAGGCTTTGGCATAGTCAAGAAAGCAGATGTCTTTCTGGAACCCTCTTGCTTTTTCCATGATCCAGCGGATGTTGGCAATTTGATGTCTGGTTCCTCTGCCTTTTCTAAAACCAGCTTGAACATCAGGAAGTTCACGGTTCACATATTGTTGAAGCCTGGCTTGGAGAATTTTGAATATTACTTTACTAACTTGTGAGATGAGTGCAATTGTGCAGTAGTTGGAGCATTCTTTGGCATTGCCTTTCTTTAGGATTGAAATGAAAACTGACCTTTTCCAGCCTCAAAAATTACCCATATTCAAATAGTTGTTCCTCTAAATCTAGGATGCTAAGACCTTCTTAAAGCCCCATATTATAGTACAGAAGGAGAGGAGTCAAGTTTTCTTGGCTTGAGCTCCATCTTAAGAGACTGAACAAATGAAAACCTTGCACCCTTTCCATCCCCTCTTATAACAGTTTCTTTTCTGCAGTCACCGAAAGCAACATGGAGCCAGAGACTGACATGTTCAGAAAGGCTCTCTCCTATCATTTTGTCTTTCTCCCTCCTGGTACAAGGAACCCTGATGAGATCCACATCTAGAGACTGGGCACCTGAGAGTGTATATATTACCTAGACTTCTACCTGAGAACTCCTTTAGTCTTATGCACCACTTAATCCCATTTGAATTAATAACATTCAACCTCTGCAGAGTCTGGCTCAAGAACAGTAAATAGTTGTGCCTATGCTCTGCCCCACCACTCCAAGCACCCTCCCACCCCCCTCCCCTCCACACACACACAGAAAACATTGCTGATAGGTTGTGGCACTCTTTACACACTGCGTCAGGATCCTTCTAAATACAACTCTCCAGGCAGTCATAACCATCAGTCCAATTTGGCATGCAAGACAAAAGCCATTTCTCATCCCTCATCTAGTCCATGCTGGAGAATATATCTTTATCATCAACAAACGTTTATTGACTTCCTGATGTGCACAAAGGCTTACAATCTAAATATGAATTCAAGAAAGCCTCAAAGAAAAAGAGATACAAGACAATGCCAGGTAGCCCATGCTAAAGGCCAAACACGTGATGGATTGACTTGCTGGAGGAACTTAGATGTTGCTGGAGATGCATGAGAGCTTCAAGAAGTTTACTGTAGAAAATTAGACTGTAAGGAATCATCGAAGGAAAAATGGAATTTAGGTAAGTGAAAAAACATGGAGAGAAAAATTCCAGCTTCAAGAAGAAAGTGATCAAGAACTCAGGGACAGACAAGTATACATGGGGTACTTTTAGAAATGGAAAACAAACCCACTTAGCTAACACCAAGTCATACAGGTGACATTCAACTCAAATGCCACTTCCCGGGTGAGGTCTTTCCGGATCAGACCGGTGAAAACAGGGATCTGTTTTTCTTCATGGTCCTCCCGACCAAGAGTTCCGTAGGTCAGGGACCTTGCTTATTCACCTCAATGTTCCCAGTCACTAGAAGAGAGCCAGGCACACAGTAGGTGCTCAGAAAATATTTACTGGATAAATGAATAAACCACGGGTTCCTGTAGGGGAAGTTATAGGTGCTCCATATGGAGAAATATGTGGGTTTGATTGTTACTGCATTTGGATATCAAACTAAGGACTTGGGCCTATGGAAAAGTATTCCAAAGTGTTTCTCATCTAATCCCATCAAATATATTAAGTCAAAACAGGATTTTATTTTAGAATTTTTTGACCTGGACCATTTTTTAAAGTTTTTGTTGAACTTATTACAGTATTTCTTCTGTTTTATGTTTTGGCTTTTTGGCCCCAACACATGTGGGATTTTAGCTCCCCGACCAGGGATCGAACCTGCATGCGCTGCATTGAAAGGTGAAGTCTTAACCACTAGGCCACCAGAAAAGTCCCCAAAATGAGAATTCTAGGTTGAATGAATTTTTGGATCACTGGATAACTTCTTGAAGTTAAACAAAGTTGACCATGTTTATTTTCTGCAATTCTTTCTTTCACGTCTACCATATCTTTCCAGGTGGCGCTAGTGGTAAAGAATCAGCCTGCCAATACAAGTAGATAAGATGTGTATTCAATCCCTGGGTCAGGAAGATCCCCTGGAGGAGGATACGGCAACCCACTCCAGTATTCTTGGTTGGAGAATCCCATGGACAGAGGAGCCTGGCAAGCTACAGTCCATAGGATTGCATAGAGTTGGACAAGATTGAAGCAGCTTGGCATGCACACACTGTATCTTTGTGGATATTCAAATATTCTCCAAGCATTATCCCATAGCAGTCTTCTTTTATTTTCTCTTCTTTATTTTTTTCATTAAATGCAGCATACTGAATTTAGTGTTTACATTAACGTGAAGACAATTTGGAAAATGGAGCTGTGGAATCTTTAGAGATGCTGGAATGGGAGTTTCTGCATATGCAATGATATTTTAGGAGGATCAGTGTGGTAGAATGGATTAGAAAAGGAGAGAGGCTTAAAACAGGGAGCCCCACTTGGGGATGATAGCAGAAATCATCCTCTCAAACATATGCCACGAATAGGATGTGCCAGACATGAGATGGCAAGCATAAAGCAATAAACAAAGCAAAGTCTACCCCACCTGGAGAGGGTGCCCGTATGTTCTGGTTTGTCCAGGACAGTCCCAACTTTTGTCTGTTGTCCCCATACAATTAGTAAATAGTACCATGTTTATTCAGAGTTTCCCTGGTGGCTTCCCTGCAGGTAATGAATCTGCCTGCAATGCAGGAGACCAGGGTTTGATCCCTGGGTAAGGAAGACCCTCTGCAGAAGGAAAGGCCAACCCACTTCAGTATTATTGCCATGTTTATTCTTGAAATTGCCACGGTTTGGATAATAAACTAATGGCCACTCAATCCGTGGAGCTCATGTTATGGAAGAGACCAAGAGGTGAGCCCACGTGGCACCTTTGTATAAATCAGAATCCCTTTCTGGGTGGACACAACTTGAATAAAGGCAGTTTTGTGGGAAGATGCAGGCTCTCACAGGACACTCAGAAGGTAGAGCTGAGGCTGGGTGTTTATCTCCTCTCGCTTATTGCATGCAGGGGGTTTTGTAAGCTAGGTGTGGATTCAAGAATGTTTAAAAAAAAAAAAAAAGCACAAGATAACGCCTAGCCCTGCCTTCTTGGGCAGTGAGCCACCTGCACAACCACCAGCTGGCATCCTGGAGATAATCAGTAAACAAATTAATATATAAGTAAATGCACCATTAAGTACTGGAAAGCCCTGCGAATAAAACTAGCATGAAGCAAGGGGATCAGGATTGAAGGGCAGCCCCAGTGCACACTCCAGCAGGCACCGCTGGTGTCGTAATCTGTGGAGAGGGCGCCCCCTGGGGTTGAGCAGCTTGGCCACCCAGACATGAGGTGCTTTGTTAGAAAGGATGGTCAGGAAGTCCTCTCTGTGGAGGCGGTGGGTCATTTGTCACTGACTGTAAAGGAAGAGGGCTAGAAGGAGAGAAATGTCACAGTGGTGTGGAGTCAGTGTGACATGGTGCCAGCCTTGGGAAGGCCTTTGAGGAATGAGTGTTAGAGATGACTTCAGGCTTCCACGCGTGAGGAACTAGGAAAACGCTGCTGCTGCTAAGTGGCTTCAGTCGCGTCCGACTCTGCACGACCCCATAGATGGCAGCCCAGCAGGCTCTTCCGTCCCTGGGGTTCCCCAGGCAAGAACACTGGAGTGGGCTGCCATTGCCTTCTCCGTGGAGAATGCTCACACCGCTCAAATCCACCCACTTGAGCCTGCCGCAAGTGGGCGGTGCAGGGAACACCCGGGGAAAGAGGCGCAGTCCCTTTTCTTGGGGAGTTGACTGTCTCCTTCAGAATTTCCAAACCCGTCTGGAGGAACACGAGCTGGGTATGCTAATAGGTGTTACTAGAAAAAGTTGCTCAAGTTTGAGAAAGACTGGATTAAGCAAAATCAAAGAGGTTTCTTTACTAGATGAATTCTCAGAGATTTTACTATACCCTCGCGAGCTTCGTGAATCCGAAGCAGGGAATATAAAGGGTGACCCGTCCTGAGTTAGCTGCCCGGAGATATTTTTTTTTTTGCAAGGTGTTTCAGGATACCAGACCCCACATCTGTTGGGGCCCACGGTTGCCATGGTGCATTGAGTCAGCCCCCTCAGGGCCAAGATTAGCCTCTGACTGACTGGCTAAAAGCAGTTGTGTAACCTCCTTGGGCCTCCACTTACCCTTCTATAAAATGGGGATAAAGATATCGCCCTCCCTCTTCTGGGTGGCACGAGGTGCTGATAATTACTATTTGGCCAGGTGCTGAGGTGCTGATGAGCTCTGTCTGACACATTTCTTCATGCCTCCTCCAGACGCCGTGCCTCGCCTCCCCAGACACAGCCCTGCTGCTCACTCAGACCTCAGCCACGTCGGGCAAGGCAGCAGCTGTCTCTCTTCTTCGTAGCTCCTGTCAAAACAGGAGCCTCGTCTGACCTCCGGCCTCTACCTGGGCATTGTGGAGGTGGGAGGACCATCTGCCGGCTGCCATTCTGGGGCCCTGCTGCACGTGGGAGGCTGTTCGGGGCTGGGACACCCCGAGGGGGTGTCACAGGCCTGGAAGCAGCCATGCGGTATCCTTGTTGCTGAGGAGCCCAGCCAACTGGGGCCTTCTCAGGGCCAAGCAATGACCACGTCAGAGGACCAGAGCCCGGCCCAGCCTGGCGGGGACAAGCGAGCAGAGGTGGGTGCTGCATGTCTGAGGGTGCAGGGAGAGGAAGGGGCACCTGATGGGAGAGGAGACAGCCCATGGGCAGGGCTAGCCTTGCTCCAATCCTTCCACCAAGAGTGAGGAAAAGGGGGTGCTGAGAAAACTCGGAGGTTCCTATATATCCACTGAGCCTGCAAACCAGACTCCATTACCATGCCTCGGGGGTAGGACAAGCATCCTCCTGAAGCATGGTGGCCTTTTGGAGTTACTTTTCGCTCTTTAGTCTAAGACGTGAGATTCATTTTTACCCAATTTCATCCAGATAGGAAATGTTGGGGGAGTCAGAAAAGCAGCACGTGGCACCCCTAATTCGAGGCTGTAGGCACTTGGAACAGCTCTGCAGGTGACTAAAATAATGCCCGGCCCTTAGAAGGATGGAAAAGGAGTGGTTGTTGGATCTCCCTGGGTAATTTTGAAATGCCAGTGTGCATCTGCAGAATGGGATCATAATAATATGAAGTCCCTTCAGTTGGCTGGTGTCAGGACTCATTCTTGTGTGCTGGGCATTCTTCTGTGATCCAGTGGTTCGTTTTGATGCACATCTTGCTTATTTGTACTGACACGCCTTCTGCCCAGCAGAAAAGCATCCCATTGGACAGTAGGTTCTTACTTTCATCCTCAGCTAAATTCAGCTGCTCTAAAATGTGTAAGACAGAGCTGAGACCCAAGCGAATGGCAGTCCCCATCTCCAGGCCCATGGCATCAAATGCCAACTGAAAATCAAGATCTCTTAATTCTTGGAGATGGTGTGGGGGGCACACGGGGTTTAATTCCAGGGAGGGACTAAGTTAAGGAGTGACATCAGCGGCCTGTCTAGCTCAATTTCTAGCCCCCACCTTCTTTAAAAGCCACCAGTGTCTGCGTGTTACCAAATGACTTGTCAATGTTAGAGGAGCCATGCAAAGAATATTCAGCACGTCATTAACCTCATTCCAACATGTAATTAGCCTAAAAGGCCTCTTCGCTGCCTCCATTCAGCGTTACATCATAAAGAATCAGATATTTTCAGGACACCATGAAGACTTTAAAGAGTTAATTATGGCTCAGTAGAGCCCATCCCCGACAGCCTAAGATCCAGGAATTAAACTGTTTATTTTCAAGTGTCAGTCCTCCAGACAGCATTCACAGTCACTTCCTCCAAGGAACCTGAGACTGACATTGGTTTGGAAGTAGAGCCACCAGAGTATGCTGTGGTGACTTGGAGGAGGTAATTGAATTCAGGCCTTCCTCCTACTTTGGACCATGTGTTCTCAGAGATATCATCTGTGCAGTCTCAGAGAGAAAAGGGAACCAAGGCGAGCTGGAATTCTACTTACCCTCCTAGTTCCATGGGGGCGAATCCAGCTAAAGCCGTTTGTAATCTCTGAGCTGGAGAGACCAACAGTGTGTCCAGAGTTCAAAGGGAGTTCAGTCCTAATCTGGATGTTACCATCTGAGCTGATCTAACCAAGCAGGCTCTGAGGACATTATTATCAGTCAAGTGTAATTATAGATAAAATAGTTTTATTAATCAGCTTCCTAAGGAGACTGTGTTTATCTGATGGCTGTGCATGGCATGGGAGGATCTGTGCTGTGTGTGGTGGATTGCTGGGGAGGACAGGGTGTCTAGGGGAGAGCATGGAAGATATAAGAGGGGGTGTGGTTGGAAGTTATGTCTAAGACTGTACATGATGAATGGGAGTACAAGCGGTAGAATTTTGCCTGTTCTCCCCTCTATGTTGAATCTGTCATAACTCTTTTCCCCTCAGAAAATAGACCCCTCTATATTTCTATTTAGCTAAGACCTCTGGAGCTCCTGATAGCTATCCAATAGCTATCAGGTTTTCCTGATAGCTCAGTTTGTAAAGAATCTGACTGCAATGCAGGAGATGCCAGTGTGATTCTAGAATCAGGAAGATCTTCTGGAGAAGGAATAGGCTACCCACTCCAGTATTCTTGGGCTTCCCTTGTGTCTCAGTTGGTAAAGAATCCACCTGCAATGCAGGAGACCTGGGTTTGATCCCTGGGTTAGGAAGATCCCCCTGGAGAAGAGAAGGGCTACCCACTCCAGTATTCTGACCTGGAGAATTCCATTGACTGTATAGTCCATGGGGTTGCAAAGAGTCGGACACAACTGAGCGACTTTCACTTTCATGGGGTTCCTAATTGCCAACTCTACCAGCAAGTGCCCTCTTTAGCCACTGTCTGCCACATTTTCAAATCTTACGTCCAGGCCTATCATGGCTTATCTTCAATGTCTATCACCTTAAACTAGTTTGTAAGTTGCAAGGGCTTCTGAAACAGCACTGTTCCTTCTGAATATTGTGTGGCCTGACTGGAGTCAACTCTACTCACCTCTGGTCCAGATAAATGAACTCCTCAAGGCCCAATACTAAATGGGTCCTCCAGAAAGCCTCAATTCTGATTTAAACTTGATTAAACATCAGTGGTTTCCTAAAGGAAATCAACCCTGAATATTCATTGGAAGGGCTGTTGCTAAAACTGAAGGTCCAATACTTTGGCCACCTGATGGAAGAGCCAATTCATTGGAAAAGACACTGATGCTGGGAAAGATTGAAGGCAAAAGGAAAAGGAGGCTGTAGAGGATGAGATGGTAAGATAGCACCATTGACTCAATGGACTTGAATTTGAGCAAACTCTGGGAGATAGTAAAGGACAGAGGAGCTTGGCATGCTGCAGTCCATGGGGTTGCAAAGAGGCGGATATGACTTAGCAACTAAACAGCAATAACAAATATCAGTGATCAGATGGGTGTAAGGTAACACTTCAAGGCTAGGTTCCCTGCTACAGCAAGGGCTGAGCACCTATCCCCATGTGAGGCAGGCCCAGAGCCAGCCTGGTCATTTCCACCCTTTCCCCAAGTCTACTCACAGCCTTAAATACTTGGACGGCCTCTCTTAGCACAGCCACGGTCTGCTGGTCAATTGTGCAACTCACTGCTTGCTTTGGCTGGAACACTTGACCCCAGTTGGTTATTTCCTCCCTCAGATGGCCTTGTGCAGAATCTGCCATCTGCCTTAATGACACCTGAACTTTACTCAAAGTGACAGCTGCAGCCTGGGGTGAAGACAAACCCCTAATCAAAGAGACCCTGCGCCTGTTTCCCTCCCATAAAGGCAGGTGGCATCCATTCTCCCCTAGGTACAGCAGAAGGTGAACTTGCCAAAGCCCACCCACAGGGCTTGTGCAGAAAGATGGAGAGTGGGCCCTGGCCAGGTGGCAGAACTGTTGGCCACTCTATAAAGTGAGTTGTTGGGATTCTTGGAGCTTCTTTCTTCCCAGAAGGGCACATGGGAGGTCAGGACAAAAAGTTTGGGTCAGGGAATGAACATCTTATAAAAGTATAAGATGTATAAAAAAGTATAAGTATAAAAGTATATCTTATAACATCTTATAAAAATGTTACTCTATTTAAGATAATTAATAACTGTTGGCCAGATATACTGGCCTTCTCCTAACTTCCAAGGTTAGTACACTTTTGATAGACACTAGATCAGAGACGGAAAATGAACAAATGTATGGATGAAATCAACTAAGTGCCAGGGGCACACACCTGTATTATTTCAATTAATCTAGGGAATAGCTAACATTATTCTCATTTTGCTGATTAGAAAATTGAGGGCTGGATAAGTTTAATAACAACAGCAGCAGCAGCAAAATTAATAACATAGTAAGAAGTATAACCATCATTTATTGAGTATTTAATAAATGCCAGGCATTGAGCTAAGTACTTCTTGTTTTATATTATTTCATTTAATCCTTACCAAAACTCTATGGAGTAACAATTTATTTCTCCAGGTTTTTAGATGAGGAAGCTGTGTCTTAGGGAGATGATTATCACTGGCTACCGGGTGATAGTACCAAGCTTTGAACCTGCATCTATCAGATTCGAAACCTAGTGCCCTTTCTTGTTCTTGTTTTTCGTTTGCTACCTTCTTATCCGGTTTTTGCTTTTAGCAACACCACAGTTGTCTGTTTAGTTACTGTATCATTTAAAACTGTTCGGCCATTTTGCACAGCAAAGGAAACCATAAACAAAACAAAAAGACAACCCACAGATTGGGAGAAAATATTTGCAAATGATGCAGCCAACAAGGGCTTGATCTCCAAAATATACAAACGTCTCATGCAGCTCAATATCAAAAAAACAAACAACCCTATCAAGTAATGGGAAGAAGACCTAAACAGACATTTCTCCAGAGAAGACATACAGATGACCAAGAGGCACATGGAAAGATTCTCAACATCACTAATTACTAGAGAAAAGTAAATCAAAACTGCAATGAGATATCACCTCTCTCCAGTCAGAATGTTTGTTCTTAGTCACTCAGTCATGTCCAACTCTTTGTGACCCTGTGGACTATAGTCTGCCTGTCTCCTCTGTCCATGGGGATTCACCAAGCAAAAATAATGGTGTGGATTGCCATGCCCTCCTCCAAGGGATCTTCCCAACCCAGGGACTGAACCAGGTTTCTCTCATTGCAGGCAAATTCTTTACCGTCTGAGCCACCAGGGAAGCCCATGAATACTTGAGTGGGTAGACTATCCCTTCTCCAGAGGATCTTCCCAACCCAGGAATCGAACCGGGGTCTCAAGCATAGCAGGTGGATTCTTAATCAGCTACGAGGGAAACTCTCACACAGAATTGCCATCATCAAAATGTCCACAAACAATAAATGCTGGAGAGGTTGTGGTGAAAAGAGAACACTCTTACATTCTTGGTGGGAATGTAAATGGTACAGTCACTATGGAGAACAGTATGGAGGTTCCTTTAAAAGTCAAAATAGAGCTATGATATAATCCAGCAATTCCACACCTGGACATATATCTAGAGAAAAACATAATTTGAAAAGATACATGCACCTCCATGTTTACTGCAGCACTATTTACAATAGCCAAGACATGGAAGCAATCTAAATGGATAAAGAAGATGTGGTACATGTATGTAATGGAATATTGTCCTTGTTTAGTTACTAAGTCTTGTCTGACTCTGAGATGTGTGTCTGACTGTAGCCCACCAGGCTCCTCTGTCCATGGGATTTACCAGGTAAGAATACTAGAGTGGGTTGCCATTTTCTTCTCCAAAGGATCTTCCCAGCTCCAGGATCAAACCCATGTCTTCTGCATTGGCAGGCAGATTCTTTACTGCTGAGCCACCAGGGAAGCCCAATGGAATATTATTCAGCCATAAAAAAGAATGAAATAATGCCATTTGCAGCAACATGAATGGACCTAGAGATCATACTATGTGAAGTAAGTCAGACAGAGAATCACAGATGTCAGATGATATTGCTTGTATGGGGAATCTAAAAAGAATGATACAAATGAACTTATTTACAAAGCAGAAACAGACTTAGAAAACAAACTTATGGTTCACAAAGGAAAGGGAGCAGATAAATTAGGAGTTTGGGGTTAACCTATACACACTACTATATATAGAATAGATAACCAACAAGGACTATAGTATAGCAAAAGGAACTCTACTCAATATTCTGCAATAACCTGAAGGGGGGAAAGAATTGAAAAGGAATAGATATATCTGTATATATAACTGAATCACTTTTCTGTTCACCTGAAACTAACATAGCACTGTAAATCAACTATACTCCAATACAAAATAAAAACTAAAAAGGAAAAGAAAAAAATGTTCAGCCAAGTCCCATATTTCATATTGGTTATTTGAAACCAAAGGATAACCATTGACTCAGAATGAAACTGAATCCTACCTACCTGCTTTTATACTTTGAAAGGAATTAAAGCATCATTTCATGAAAAGAGATGAGGGCAAGTGATGTCCAAAACCAGAGGAGACACTTATCTTCTCGTTAACTCCAACAGCTCAGTGATAACATCCCCAAATGTGGACCCTAGACAAACACCTTTGAGAGTGAAAATGCCTCATTGGAACCTCCCCGGGTTTGCAAGTTCAAGGCACAAACCAGTCAACATTGATGTGAAACTCTCAGTGAGGCTAAGCAGCTTCCCAAATTTGAAGGCTCACGTCTCAGATTTATAAGTACTCGTAAGTACCAGAATTGTTGGATTTCAGTTATCATATGATGACACACTCTAGAAGAAGGTGATAAATCAGAAAAGTTCATAACTGAGTTCTTACACCATCCTGTGTTTACAACTGAGACTGTTTCTCTAAGTGAGTCTCCAACAAAACCAAACTCAGGAAATTTCAGTGTGCAGTCCAGACCTTTGTACTTTTTAATAGCATATCAAATTGTGGGAGATAGTAGAAGATTGCAAGGAAACAACCTAAGAAAGCAATATTAGTTTAAAATGAGTGGAAGAAGAAAACCCAGCAGTAACCGCCATAAGAAATACTGTGTAATCCTGGGAAAACTCATGAACATAGTAAGAGAAAAATCAAAGTTGTCGACCAAGCATCATTGCTGACCTGCAAAAATCTGACCCTGAAGAGCAGACAAGATCTGAGACCTCCTCAAACTCAAAACCCCTCATCAACTAGCCAGAGACCCCTGCTAGTTCTTAGGAGTTGATGTCCCAGGACTGCCATGTGGTGGCATGTGTTAGACATGAGCTCCTGAGCCATCGCATGCTCATTCTCTCTGCACACCTGCAAGTTTCCTCTTGTTTGAAAGGGCCATCTCAGACTCCACAGAGCATGGTGGGGCATGGCCCGAGCTCTCAATCAGGCAGTGGGACCCTGGATGGGCTGATTGTTAGTTGTGTGACCTTGGGCAAATTCCTGAAGCTCTTTGAGCCTCAGTTTCCCCTTCTGTAAAATGGGGATAATAACAGGCCCAATTCCTATAGGTGTTGTACTTGGCACATAATGAGCAACCATTTTTAGCAAGTCATTCCAATTTTTCATAACCCAACTCATATGCCATATCTCACAAGAAGCAGTTTCTGACTGTTTCAGCCCTTATTGACCTCCCTCTCCCTGAAATTCTATAGTCCCTAACTCAGAATTAGACTTGGACTTCTATACTCGCTCTAAATGTCTCTTTTCTAATTCTCTGCTAAAGTGTTTGTTACTTGAATGATGCAACTAGATCTTGCTTTTTTTTTAAATATTCCTGAAAATATTGGCCTATTACATATTTTTAAATTATTATATTTACCAAGTTCACATTTTAACATTTCTGAAATCAAGATAAGCTTTTACCATCTACCTATACATTTAATACAATGTTTTCTGCCTACAAAGTTTACCTAAATCAGTGTTGTCTGTTATAATCAACAGCATCTTAGAAATAAGATTTGCTTGACTAATAAGACTACTGCATGGATCCACACAGATTTCCCCTAGCATCCCCCCTCAAGCCAGCCTCCATCCTCATAGGCGCCATTGCCCCCAGTCCCTTGACCGAAAACATGCTTTTTGATGACAACTGACAGAAGAGTTCAGTGTGGAGACATGGATATCAGTGTGAAAACACACAATATCAAACAACACGTGTGGTTGTTCCTACTGACGGATGAGGAAACTGGAAGTTCAGATAAATTTAGCCAGCAAGTGTCAATTCACCTGCTGGACTAAGTCTTCAATGATTGACTGCTGGATCATCTAATGATAGCCTGTCATTAATGTGGTTCCTGAATTAACGAAGTGAATGAGCCATAGCTGAAGGGACTGGTCCGTTCAATACTAGTCAATGGCAGCACCGTCAGCACCACACCATCCTCCAACTAACATCATGAACTGGCGACAGGAGTCAAAGGCATCCATTCTTCGAATTGTCGCTCCCAGCAACACTCTCAGAAAGCAAGCTCATGCCCGCCAGTGTATTGATGTTTGGTAGGAAAACAGCTAAAGAAAATACTCTTTCAGAATGCTTCCTTTGAGAAAGCTTCCCTTAGCTGTCCTCTCAGATGCATTCAATGTATAGCCATTATGACTTCAGATTCAACTGGGCTCACCTAAAACATAGCACCCTGCTCGGTGGCACCACTGCTGCTGCTGCTAAGTCACTTTAGTCGTGTCGTGTCCTACTCTTTGCGACCCATGGACTGCAGCCTACCAGGCTCCTCTGTCCATGGGATTTTCCAGGCAAGAGTACTGGAGCGGGTTGCCATTGCCTTCTCCGTAGGTGGCACTTGCCTTCCAATGCAGGAGAGGTAAGAGATGCAGGATCAACCCCTGTGTCAGAAAGATCCCCGGAGGAAGGCATGGCAACCCTCTCCAGTATTCTTGCCTGTAGAATCCCATGGACAGAGGAGCCAGGCAGGCTACAGTCCATGGAGTCGCACAGTCAGACATGACTAAAGTGACTCAGCATGCTCCAGTATCTCTACAGAGAGAGAGGAAACCAAAACTACCATCATGCAATCATGTCTGCTGTTTTATAAACATTACCATAATTAAACCTTAAAATGACAAAATCAGTATACCTAACCTCATTTTCATTATGCATCGGCCAGCCATTGTCTTTGCTATCGTTTAACCTCCACATGTCTTCTGTGATGGAAATCACACAAAGATCCATTTCTTCCACGAAGCTCATAGCCATGGAAGGATTATCAAGGCAGCTGCCTCACTGCTGGTCTCTGCTGAGTTGGGGTTCTTGGCCAGGAGAATGGACAGCATGAATAGCTAAGGGATGAGCTGGATATAGGAGACTGGGGAAAGACCCAAAGAGGAAATAAAGCAAATACACAACCAGCAACAAGAGCTGCTTCAGCACTTATTTGTGCTTAACTCCATCCTGGGTGTTTCTGTGGATAATAGGTTTGTAATCCTTATCCTTGATTTTGATCCCCTGAGAAGCCTAAGAAATTGATATCAGGACTTCCCTGATAGTTCAGTGGTTAAGAATCCTCCTTCCAAATGCAGAGGATGCAGGTTCGATCACTGGTTTTGGAACTAAGATCCCACATGCTGCAGGGCAACTAAGCCTGTGTACTGCAACAAGAGAAACCACAACAAAGACCCAGCACAGCCAAAAACAAACAAACAAAAAAACCCAAAAAAAAAAAAATTGTGTCTCCACAACTTAGATTCTGCCTCCTCCAGAGGTACCAAATGATAGCCTAATGGGGAAGCGTGTGACTCTAGTGCCACCTGTGTGTGCATGCTAAGTCACTCAGTTGTGACCGACTCTTGTGACCCCATGGACTGTAGCCCACCAGGCTCCTCTTGGGATTCTCTCACATCGGTTCAGTTCAGTTCAGTCACTCAGTTGTGTTCGACTCTTTGCGACACCATGAATTGCAGCACGCCAGGCCTCCCTGTCCATCACCAACTCCCAGAGTTCACTCAAACTCATGTCCATCAAGTCGGTGATGCCATCCAGCCATCTCATCCTATCTTTCCCTTCTCCTCCTGCCCCCAATCCCTCCCAGCATCAGAGTCTTTTCCAATGAGTCAGTTCTTCACATGAGGTGGCCAAAGGAAGTTTCAGCTTCAGCATCAGTCCTTCCAAAGAACACCCAGGACTGATCTCCTTTAGGTTGGATTGGTTGGATCTCCTTGCAGTCCAAGGGACTCTCAAGAATCTTCTCCAACACCACAATTCAAAAGTATCAGTTCTTCGGCACTCGGCCTCCTTCATAGTCCAACTCTCACATCCATACAGGACCACTGGAAAACCATAGCCTTGACTAGACGGACCTTTGTTGGCAAAGTAATGTCTCTGCTTTTGAATATGCTATCTACATTGGTCATAACTTTCCTTCCAAGGAGTAAGCATCTTTTAATTTCATGGCTGCAATCACCATCTGCAGTGATTTTGGAGCCCCAAAAATAAAGTCTGACACTGTTTCTACTGTTTCCCCATCTATTTCCCATGAAGTGTTAGGACCAGATGCCATGATCTTAGTTTTCTGAAAATTGAGCTTTAAGCCAACTTTTTCACTCTCCTCTTTCACTTTCATCAAGAGGCTTTTGAGTTCCTCTTCATTTTCTGCCATAAGGGTGGTGTCATCTGCATATCTGAGGTTATTGATATTTCTCCCGGAAATCTTGATTCCAGCTTGTGCTTCCTCCAGCCCAGTGTTTCTCATGATGTACTCTGCATATAAGTTAAATAAGCAGGGTGACAATATACAGCCTTGACACACTCCTTTTCCTACTTGGAACTAGTCTGTTGTTTCACGTCAAGTTCTAACTATTGCTTCCTGACCTGCATACAGATTTCTCAGGAGGCAGGTCAGGTGGTCTGGTATTCCCATCTCTTTTAGAATATTCCACAGTTTATTGTGATCCACACAGTCAAAGGCTTTGGCATAGTCAGTAAAGCAAAAATAGATGTTTTTCTAGAAATCTCTTGCTTTTTCAATGATCCAGCGGATGTTGGCAATTTGATCTCTGGTTCCTCTGCCTTTTTAAAACCAGCTTGAACATCTTGAAGTTCATGGTTCATGCACTGCTGAAGCCTGGCTTGGAGAATTTTGATCATTACTTTACTAGCATGTGAGATGAGTGCAATTGTGCGGTAGTTTGAGCATTCTTTGGCATTGCCTTTCTTTGGGATTGGAATGAAAACTGACCTTTTTCAGTCTTGTGGCCACTGCTGAGTTTTCCAAATTTGCTGGCATATTGAGTGCAGCACTTTCACAGCATCATCTTTCAGGATTTGAAACAGCTCAACAGTTCTTCCATGTATTCTTGCCACCTCTTCTTAATATCTTCTGCTTCTGTTAGGTCCAGACCATTTCTGTCCTTTATCAAGCCCATCTGTGCATGAAATGGTCCTTTAAGTGTAAGTAAGTGTAGTCGCTCAGTCGTGTCTGCTCTTTGTGACCTCATGGACTGTAGCCCACCAGGCTCCTCTGTCCATGGGATTCTCCAGGCAAGAATACTGGAGTGGGTTGCCATTTCCTTCTCCAGGGGATCTTCCCAACCCAGGGATCAAACCTGGGTTTTCCACATCACAGGCAAATGCTTTACTTTACCCTCTGGAATGTTCCTTTGGTATCTCTAATTTTCTTGAAGAGATCTCTAGTCTATCCCATTCTGTTGTTTGCTTCTATTTCTTTGCATTGATCGCTGAGGAGGCTTTCTTATCTCTCCTTGCTATTCTTTGGAACTCTGCATTCAGATGCTTATATCTTTCCTTTTCTCCTTTGCTTTTCACTTCTCTTTTCACAGCTAATTATAAGGCCTCCTCAGACAGCCATTTTGCTTTTTTGCATTTCTTTTCCATGGGGATGGTCTTGATCCCTGTCTCCTGTACAATGTCACAAACCTCCGTCCATAGTTCATCAGGCACTCTGTCTATCACATCTAGTCCCTTAAATCTATTTCTCACTTCCACTGTATAATCATAAAGGATTTGATTTTTAAGTCATACCTGAATGGTCTAGTGGTTTTCCTCACTTTCTTCAATTTAAGTCTGAAATGATGCAATAAGGAATTCATGATCTGAGCCACAGTCAGCTCCCAGTCTTGTTTTTGTTGACTGTATAGAGCTTCTCCATCTTTGGCTGCAAAGAATATAATCAATCTGATTTTGGTGTTGACCATCTGGTGATGTCCATGTGTAGAGTCTTCTTTTGTGTTGTTGGAAGAGAGTGTTTGTTATGAGAGTGTTTGTTATGACCAGTGCGTTCTCTTGGCAAAATTCTATTAGCCTTTGCTAATTCCGTACTCCAAGGCCAAATTTGCCTGTTACTCCAGGTGTTTCTTGACTTTCTACTTTTGCATTCCAGTCCCCTATAATGAAAAGGACATCTTTTTGGGTGTTAGTTCTAAAAGGTCTTATAGGTCATCATAGAACCGCTAAATTTTAGCTTCTTCAGCTTTACTGGTTGGGGCATAGGCTTGGATTACTGTGATATTGAATGGTTTGCCTTGGAAACAAACAGAGATCACTGTGTCGTTTTTGAGACTGCATCCAAGTACTTGCATTTCAGACTCTTGTTGACCATGATGGCTACTCCATTACTTCTAAGGGATTCCTGCCCACAGTAGTTGATATAATGGTCATCTGAGTTCAATTCACCCATTCCAGTCCATTTTAGTTCGCTGATTCCTAGAATGTCGACGTTCACTCTTGCCATCTCCTGTCTGACCACTTCCAATTTGCCTTAATTCATGGACCTGACATTCCAGGTTCCTATGCAATATTGCTCTTTATAGCATCGGACCTTGCTTGTATCACCAGTCACATGCACAACTAGATATTGTTTTTGCTTTGGCTCCATCCATTCATTCTTCCTGGAGCTATTTCTCCACTGACCTCCAGGAGCATATTGGGCACCTACTGACCTGAGGAGTTCCTCTTTCAGTATCCTATCATTTTGCCTTTTCATGCTGTTCATGGGGTTCTCAAGGCAAGAATACTGGAAGTGGTTTGCCATTCCCTTCTCCAGTGGACCACATTCTGTCAGTCCTCTCCACCATGACCCTCCCGTCTTGGGTGGCCCCACACAGCATGGCTTAGTTTCATTGAGTTAGACAAGGCTGTGGTCCATGTGATCAGATTGGCTAGTTTTCTGTGATTATGGTTTCAGTGTGTCTGCCCTCTGATGCCTCCTGCTTCACGTTCTACCAGCTGTGTGATATTTGGCAAGTCCCTTGAATTTTCTATACCTGTTTCCTCATTAGTAAATTTTAGATAATAATAATAGTACCTTCCTCACAGGAGTGATGCAAAGATTAAATGATTTAATACATGGAGCATGCCTAGGCAATGTCTGGCAACTAGTAAATGCCAGACAAATCGTAGCGATTGTGATTATTCATTGCAGAAGGGCAACAGTATCCTATTTGGTGTGGTAATCCTCAAAGGTGGGTGATCTCAATCAACATTTACATTTCTCTCCATAGACCATAGTAGTCACCATTCATTGAGAACTTAATGTGTACCAGGAATCGGAGTAGGTATGTCCAGATGAGGAAAGTGAAGCCTTTCAGTCTGATGCCTCATCTATTGGCTCCCAGGTGGCAGGTGCCAGGAGCTTGTTTTCATACATATCCACAAACAGAAAACTTTTCATTCTTAAATATTTAAGCCAATGGAGCATAGAAAATGTAATTTCTCCAACAGACTCTTTTCCAAAAAAAAGGTTTTAAGTTAATGGAGACAGAGATCCTAATCCATAGCTCATATATTTTATCTTCACCCTGAAAGTCTGTTCCTGCTAATGGCCTTATCTCTGAATTTAGCTAAATGTATTTTTTAATTCACTTTTGTTTTCAGCCTGTGCTTCCCCCTTGGGTCATGAGGGTGATAGATTGAGGGAGAGAAAAATGACTAAAGAAATGCTGGCTTGGGTTAACCAGAGTCAGGGTCTAGGAGAAGAAGGGAACCCATTATATCTAGTGAAAGGAAGTGGGTAGGAACCTCCAGCCTTACGTCAGGAGGCTTGCCTTTTAATTCACTCCCATGATACATGCATGTAAAGAGCGTCTTCTTTGTCTCAAGAACTATACTAGACACCAGAGAATCAAGGAGGTAACAGAATTTCTATTCTACTCTGAGAGACAGACTGTGTGTACAACAGTCATGAGACTCAGGGATCTTAAACCGAGAGGGAAGGACCCTCTCTGAGACCAGACCCCTCTCTGAGACCAGCTTGAACTCTCATGTCTACACTGTGGTTTTAACAGTGGGCAGCCTTGAGTTCAACCCAGGCTTGGACACTGCCCAGCTTGGTGACACCCAACAAGCCTAGCAACTCTGATTCTTCATCCTTTAAAAGAAGGTAGCCATAGCTACTTTTCAGGATTACAGTGAAAAATAACCACAGGACAACAGGTAAGCTGTTCTAGAACATTTCTTGGCATGTGGTAGATTCCCTCCTCCTGTCCCCTCTCAACCACCCCAGGAGCACCCAGGGACCAGTTAGTAGAGTGGTTAGAAGGATGGGCTCTGGAGGCAGAAAATACTGCTCTGCCACTTACTAGATGTGTGACCATGAGCAAATTACTTCACCTCTCTATGCCTCAGTTCCTTTATCTATAAAGTGGGGATAATAAGTAGCATCCTCATCAGAGAGTTATGAGAATTTAAAGTCGTGAATGTATTAAAAGATAAGGCACATGAAAGTTATCAAGTGTCTATTTGAGCAAACATCAGTTCCAATCCGGCATCACCAAACTGCAAGTGATTAGGAGTTTAGGAGCACTCCACCAACAAGAGCCAGGGGAATGACTTTTTTTTTTCCTTCTATTTTCTGGTCACACCATGTGGCATGAGGGACCTGAGTTCCCTGACCAAGAATCCAACCTGTGCCTCCTGCAGTGGAAGCACCCTATCTTAACTATCGGACCCCAGGGAAGTCCCGGGACTGGCTTTTTATGGTGCAGACATGCAAGAAAGCAAGGAAATTATTTGATTGGCTTTTGCTTAAGCAGTTGCTTTATCTGGTAAATCCTAGTTGGCTGTCTGTGATTGGTGGTTTTGAATTTCTTTTTTTTGGACCTGAGTGCATTTACAATCAACTTTGGCTGAGGCGTCAGTTTGCTTGTATAGGGTAACTGGGCATTAAAGGCACCACAGTCAAACAGCCTCCTTGTTTAATTACTTTAACAAATTTAACAGGCCAGCACTGTGGTGGCTCAGAGGTAAAGAGTGCCTGCAATGCAGGAGACACAGGAGACATGAGTTCTATCCATGGGTCGTGAAGATCCCCTGGAGGAGAGCATGGCAGCCCACTCCAGTATTCCTGCCCGGAGAGTCTCTTGGACAGAGAGGAGCCTGGTAGACTACAGTCCTTAGGGTGGCAAAGAGTCAGACACGACTGAGCACACGCACCCACAGCACGCAGATAACAGAGTTCATTCTAGGGCTCTCACCTCTTCTCAGCTTTTAATTCATTTAATTCACCCAACACCCTACAAGGGAGGCATTCTTTCCACCCCCACCCCTGACTTTACACATGAGGGAACTAGGATGTAAGGAATTTAAGGAGGTTTCCCAGACTCACTCAGCCAGAAAATGGCAAAGTCAGGATTCAAACCTATAAAGTCTCTCTGCAGAATCCAGGCTTAGAAATTTCACTGGTGGTCCAGTGGTTAAGACTTCACCTTCCAATGCTGGGGGTATGGGTTCTAACCTTGGCTGGGGAACTGAGATCCCACATGCCTCATGGCCAAAAATCCAAAACATGAAACAGAAGCAATATTGTAACAATTTCAATTAAAGAAAAAAACTTTTAAATGATCCACATCAAAAAATCTTTAAAAAAAATAGAATCCAGGCTTAGTCACTCTGTGGCTCTTGTAAGCCTAATTCATGCTACCTGTATTGCTATGTGGTTGAGACAGCAGAGGGAGGATGGGCTGGAAAGTCTAGAATGCCTTATTCCTTCGGGTCCTCCTCTGACATTCAAATACAGGTTTTATGAGCTTAGTGTTTGATATCATTCAAGATCTCCACTCCAATCAAATTTAGGTTCAGTGTGATAGTTAGATTTAATTAGAGTCAAATTCCTCTTTTATTTCGGTTTTATCTTAATCACCCCTTTTATTCACTAGCCCAGAAGCCTATAATTTCCCACACGGGCACCCAGATATGCTGTATTACACACTCAGGACCAGGAGACCAACAGTTCGCTGTCATACATGTTTACAACCAGAAACTTTTCACTCTGAAATAGCTGAGCCAAGAGAGCACAGAAACAAATGTAATTTCTCCAAAGACTCTTTTCTAAAAACAATATCAGAATACAATGTTTTCCATGAAACTCTCTCTGCTAAGAAGAACATATGTGTGTAGATATAAACATAAGAAGACTTCCCAGGACTAGTGACAAGATGGGAAAGTACCCAACAGTGGGAAACAGTGTGTATGACCAACCAGATCCCCCAGACACAGAGGAGAAAGAGGCAAATCGCAGAATTTTAAAGCTCAAAGGAATCTCAATGACCACCTAATCCCATTCTCTGCAGACTCTTTTCAAGTTCGGATTCTTTTGTTTAAGAGAAATCTTATCCTGAAGATTGATATAAAAGCCGAGATGCTCTTACTGAATCAAGGAGGAGCTGCCTGGAGCCTAACCCACTCTGATCCCATTCTCTCACCCACCCACCCCCAGCAGCTCCTATGAGGGCTCCAGGGAACCAAGGGTTCCTCAGAGCACAGTTTGAAAATTGCATTTTTAAGCCAGCCTCCTCCTTTTACCATCAGGGGATGTGAAGCCCAGAGAAGCTACCTGACTTGCCTGAGGTTACACAGCAAGTCAGAATCCCCAGCAATCCTCTTATCTTCCTTCAACAATTTTTCTGTGATGACACTTGAGTCCGCTAATGAACTGCCTTTTGTTTCCCCAGACTGTATGTGTGTTTGTATTTGCACTTGTACCCATGCCTGCTGCTCCCAAGAAAACCTAACAGACCAGTCCCTGCTCTCACTCTGAAGCTTAGAGTCTGCAGTTTGGACATAGGTCTCAGCTGCCCGGGAGAGCTGGAAGCACAGGGCCAAAAGGCAGGGGGCCATCAGTGCCGTCCTGCAGGTGACCGGGGACTTCTGTTTTCAGCCTAAGTTGGGTCCAGTTTCTGCTCTTATAGGAATACAGGCAGTTCTCACAAAGACACCTGAGAGCTGGCATCCAAGTCAGACCCCAGCCTCGTAGCTGTGGTCACCTGACCGAGCCCCTAAACCTCTTCTTTTCTCCATCTGTAAAGGGGAGGTAAGAGAGAAAACAACCCCATGGCACATTATGTCCCAAGAGGTTAGAAGTTGAATAAGTTAATGTGTGCGATGGCTGGTTATGCTTTGGGTGAAAAAGTAGAAACAAGGCTCCAACATTGATTCAACAAACTGGCTGTTCCCTTCAGTCTGCTGGGAAGACATGAGTTTAGAAGAAGTGGTGGAGAAGGGTCAAAGAAAACACTACAATCAGAACGAAACAAAGAGCTCACACAGTGCTTCACTCTCAGGCCCTCATATGAGGGTAGGTCCTGTTATTTGCATTAGAGCGACTTAGTTATTAGCTAACTAGTTAAGTGGTTCAAGGTGACACGACTAGAAAATGATGCACCTAGATTTGAATTCAGTCATCTAACTGCAAAAAAAAAAAATATCTAGCTGCTGAGTCTGTTCTTAACCACTGCCCTATCCTACCCTTCCCGCTTACTGCTGGGGTGGAGGAGGGGAGGAGGGCTGCAGAGATGGGCACCACGGCTAGATTCCTGTTTCCCCTCCAGCTTGCCCAAAAGAGTTCCCAGCAAACACAGGATCCAGCAAAGCTCCCAGAGGCGAGAATTCTCAGCTTGTTTACTGACTCCCCGGGTGGGGAGCAGGGGAGCCGTGGAGGGGGTGGGGGGAGCTGGGCACAAAAGCAGGATAAAGGTAAACTTTCTGTGTGTGAGAACCGTTCCCCCTCCAAGGAGCCGTGTCACTGTATGTCACCGTCATCAAAGGGGTTGTGCATAAACCTGAAAAACCAAACGGACCTGTCTGTAGGTGTTACTTATATCACAAGGCTACAGGTGCCTTTATTTCCACCGTGCGCCGGTGCTGGGAGTGCCTGCCTTCTCTTGCTTTGAAAATCTCCTCTTTGGACCCAGCACCGCCGTCCTCACGTAAGCACCTTTTCTTTGCTCTTTTGGATAAGTCGTAAGGGGCGTCAGGGCTTAGTGGCTCTGGTGGGGGGCCTGGGTCTGTGGGTCCGTCCCCAGCTGCAGATGGCCAGGCCTCCTGCCACGTCCATCAGTCACAGTACCTCCCCGGAGCTGTTTGACTGGGATTGAACTGCTGGCCTGAGAGAGACGTTTTTGCTTCCTCAGGCTGTGCAGCCACCCAACTCCTTCGAGGCAGCCCCTGCCCACTCTGGGTCACTTGATAAACCACGGGGAACTCACAGAGAGAATGGCGTACGGGCACGCCATTCTCTACCCTTCTTCAAGCTAACCTGAGGAAGGGAAACTGGATTTTACACCAAAAATATTCAGCTCAAGAAAAGCCCACCTCCTCCTGCCTAAGTGCCTCCCTTTCCCATTGGCCTGCTCATGGAGCAGCCCCTTGCAACAGAAAAAAATAATAGTTGCCTTATTACAGTTTGGGGAATTTTTCAGGAGACTGTCTGAACATAATAGCTTAAAGGAAACCCATTGTGCATTCTCACACCTCCTCAGTACAGAATGGCTCCAGAAAAGCAATGGTTAGGGTTTTTCCACTGTATTCTCAGACCTTTTCTAAGACGCTGCACTGTGAGGTTCTTGAGCGTTCGCCCCCTGCTGGCAGACTGGTGTAGCACATGCTCCCGCATGGGAGCTGAGAACCCACATTCATTCTGATGTGCTGAGAATTTTACAAACTGGAAAGGCTGTCAGAGATCATTAGGGACAAAGATGCCTAATTGTCTTTACAGGGAGCAGACTGAAGCCTAGCAAGGTAAAGTGATTCAGGGAGACAGCTTCATGTTTCAGCCTCAAGACCCAGGGGAAGAGGTTGTTTGCCCTTCTGAGTGAAAGCTTAATCCTGTTGTCCTCATGTTCTCTGTGAGAGGGTTTTTGGTATTCAAAGTGTTCTTGGTAAGAGTTTTCACAGATTGGTTGTCTGCTTTTCTCAGAAGTCACCTAAGTAGCAACCTTTTAGAATACTGATGACCCCCATCCCCTGCTGGGACAGTAACGGACATTCATGTGATGTCCGCTTATCTACATATATTACCTAATTTTGTTAAATCTTTGGGTTATCCTGAGTATTGCAAGTTAAAATCTCCATTTGAGAGATGAGCTCAAACAGGGTTGTGGATTTTGACACAACACACCTTATATTAAAAATAAAGAATATAAAAAGTAAAATTTCAGTAGGCTGAATAGTAAGAAATGTGTCCCACACCCCTTTCCTTGTGGGTGGCAGAGGTAGGATTTAAATCCCAATGGATTTAATATAGCTTCCCAGGTAGCTCAGTGGGTAAAGAATCTACCTGCAATGCAGGAGATGCAGGTTCCATCCCCAAGTTGGGAAGGTCCCCTGGAGAAGGGCATGGAAACCCACTCCCGTATTCTTGCCTGGAGAATCTCATGGCCAGAAAAGCTTGGCAAGCTCCAGTCCACAGCATTGCAGAGTCTGGACACGACTAAAGCAACTGAGCACACACACATGGGTTTAAGCCAAACCCAGTGAGCCTTGTATGGGAGCCCACGGTAAACTATTCAGCACAACTCCTGTGAGTCTTTGCTAGCACCTTTAGAAAAACAACTAAAAACGAACAAACTAGCAAACTTCTGATACAAGCCAAAGGAAGACGAGGAATCACTTGGCAAGACATCAGCAAAGCAGTCTCATAGCTGCTCTGGTTTTTCCCAGAAGAGCAAACACTCAAGCACCCAACCCACAAGCCTTTAGCAGAAAGCACTGAAGTAGTTCAACCAATGGGTTTTCCTCCATGTGTCTCTCCTGAGGGAGGTCCAAAAGGTAGGAAGTGGACCCTGCCTTGCCCGTAGGGCTCGGGACCTGGTGGGCTTTGGGGGTATCACTGGGACTTTAGAGGAGGAAAAGCATTATTCTTCCCAGCGAGATGGCCCTGATGGTGGGATCAAGGAAGGCCCTCCCCGAGCCCCCTTTTTCCATGGTTTACACCTTCACAGCCCGTTTTGCGCAGTGATGCTTTGGTGCATAAACAGCCAATGTGTAGGTGCTTAATTGGGTGAATTTTTGGTCACATGCCCAGAGTAAAGTTGATGATCTCTGCCAGGGTCAGGAAGGAATTTTCCTTGTCTGGCAGACTGGCCAAGGCTGGGTGGTTTGTGCCTTCCGCTCTCTCTGGAAGGCTGAACAGAGGTGCCATGGACACCACACCTGTGACTGCTGCCTCTGACTCGTGTGAGGGCAAGAAGCCCACAGGCCTGTCTCTCTGACTGTGTGGACCCTTCCGGTGCACCCTTGGTGAGTGAGCCAAACTCTCAGAAGGGTTAGGAAGCCCCCGGAGGCACCAGGGACCTGAGTGTCCATGCCATTCCCAAAGGTCCAGCCAGGCTTTCTCGTGCATGGAAGAGAACCCACTTGATTCTCCCCTCTTGTGCTGAAAGTGCTTGATTCTGTCCTACCTACTAGGCAGCTAAAGTGCTGATTACACTTTGGGGAGACTGAATTCTGCCGCCGTGGGTCTGTAGACAGGCAGTGAGCGAGGGTTCAGAACACTTAAGGGGTCTGGCTAACCCAGGCAAAGAATGTCCAGAGGTCACGGCTGAAAGTGGGTATGGGAGGAAAAGGAGAAGAGAAAATCATGGGAATTTTTATAGCTAAAATTTTGTCTCTGTATGATTGAATTGTACTCCAATTTGGTGAGCATACTTGACCGCAATATCCAAGTATAACCATCATATATGGCTATGTGTATGTGTGCATGTGTGTGGCTGTGTTGGCCAAATCGGGTGGGATCTTGAAGAAAATCACACAGCTAGGGTATGTGTTAGAATCCATCTCATTGTTGTGTTCATGCAGCCGATGAAGTATTGAGGCTCCGAGAAAAGCAAGAGGCAGAATCATGGCAATTCTCCTATGAGGACAAGTCAGCCAGCCTCTCAAAAAACAAAAGTGTGGGGTTACAACAGCAGGCCTAGGACCCTCCCTAGGCTTCCCTACTTGTCCTGCTGCTGACTCGAAGTCTAACCCAATGTTTCTCAACCTTTCTTTTTCCATTATCCCCTCTTTTTCATTCCTTTTTTTTAAAGAATTTTTAAGGTGGACAATTTTTAAAAGTCTTTATTGAATTTGTTGCAATATTGCTTCTGTTTTATGTTTTGGTTTTTAGGCAGCATATGGGGTCTTAGCTCCCCAGGCAGGGATTGAACTCACTCTCCCCTGCATTGGAAGGTGAAGTCTTAACCACTGAACCACCAGGGAAGTCCCCTAGATCATTGTTTCTTAATCTTACCCCTTCATGAAATGTTAATATCACAGATTTACCATTCATCATTTATGTGCTGTGGACTTTGAAGAATCATAAAGGATAATGATGGTTAAGATTTTTTTGACACTCAAGTCCAATTTTTTTTAACCAATTTTTTCCCTCTGTGGTCACTGTGCCCCCGTCGGAATACATATTCTAACTTTAGGCCTAAAACTATATATCACTGGGCCTCAATGTCCTCCCTGAGAAGAGGGAACTCAAAAGCTGTTGTTGCCCACCACCCTCTTCCACCTACATTAAAGAAATCTGAAGAGCTAAAATGTTCAGTTATTGCAAGGACTGTAGAAGGCCTAAGAAGCTGGACTGCTGAATACAAAGCAGCCATTATTCCCGAACTTTCACACCTAGGGCCTGCTGGTTTAGTGGCCAAGGTCTTTTGTGGAGAGTCCAAGAATTGACAATATCCCCTCCTCCCACTGCAAGAGAAAAAAGAAAAGCTGCTTCCTTTTATAAAACACACTTTTCCACAAAGAAAAAAATAATTACGGAAGAAAAACAGCACGTTGTATACTGGAAACAGTCCTTTAAGAAAACTTAATGGATATAATTTGCCATAGAAGGAACCCCCAAAGGGAATCAGATACAGACATCACCGAGTACAGCCCTGGAGAGATCACAGAGCCAGCGAGTAGGGTAGTGCAAAGAGAAAAAAAGAAATCCTTCTAAGAGGTAAATATTCTACTGGTCATAGAGATTCTTAATTTTTCTGCGATCAGATTCAATTTACCGAATGACTTTTGAGAGCTTTGTTAGGCAGAGATGAAGAAGTACGTTCCTACTGTTGCGTCCTATATCTGGAGGATTTCTAATTAACACCAGAGACCTGGGAACTGTTCTCCACGTGGAGGCCACCTCTCCTTTCTCCAAGCCCACCCATGAAGGTCATGTCAGAGGTCTGCCACCCTCTTCTCCCATTTTCTGAGCCTCCGACCCAGAGGGGTAGGGGGTATTTTTACCTTGAACCGTCACTTAGGAGAACTTTTCTGGGGTCAAGTCCAGAAAGTAGAAAAGGCTTTGGGCTCCCACCAAGCTTCTTTCTCCCTCATAACCTCCCACCCCCATCCCTCCTCATCCAGCCACCTGCTCAGGAATATAAAACCAGTCAATCTGTGGGAAAATCAGAGTCCAGACCCAGGCAGCCTTGACCTCTGCTTGATACGGCTCCCGGGGAGATCCCAGAACACGATAATCTGCTGGGCACGTTAACCCTCTCTGGGAATCAGGAAGGAGACTTCCCAATGAGGTCTGGCAACTCTCCAGTGATGTCTAGAGAGGGTGCCTACATGTGAGAATCTGAATTCAGGTATTCCTGTCTGGAGCAGAGTTCTCGTGCATATCTGATAGTGATGATCATGACAGATTTGCAAATATCCCCAAAGAAATTGATCTCTGATTCTGGAATCACACAGTCCCTGACCCTCTCGGGATCAAGATCCAGATTGTCCTGGTAGTGAGCCTGGGATGTGTCTGTGAGCAGATGAGGCTGTGAGTGTTTGTAGAAAAGAAAGCCGATGGGTTGAAAATTGGAAAAAACTTAATTCCCTACACTATAGGGTGTGTGACTTTGACAAAGTTACATAGATTTCTTAGGCCTTAATTTTCACAACTGTAAAATGTCTGGATGCAGGAAAAGATTGGACTGACAATAATTTCCAACATGCCAGACCACTCATGATACGTGATATAAATCCAGTTAGGGGTAGCAGACATTTTCTTAAAGCACCAGAGAGTAAATATTTTAGGATTTGCAGGTCTAAAGGCAAAATCAAGTGCATTATGCACATATTATATAACCATTTAAAAATGTAAAATCATTTTTATCTGTGAGCCATTCAAAAACAGGTGGTGGATTAGACTGTGCCTGTAGGTTGTGCCTAGACCCTCTGATGTAGGCAATGCGTGGATGACTAATTTTTATTTCAAAGCTTATGTCTTTATTTTTATGTATATTAAATGAATCCTGGCTTTCGATTTATAGTAGTGATATAAAGATTTCCTTTTAAGTAAATGCAGCTTTGTTAAACAATAAGGGAGGTGATTTCTTTAAATAAGTAAGTTATCATGGGGCAGGTGAATAACTAAAGTTTGGAAAACACTGAACTAGATGATTTATAAGTTCTTGACCATCCTAAAATTCCATTTAATAACCCATGACATGGAATCTAGTCTTTGCTTTGCCACTTCCCAGCTGTGTGATCTTGAGCTGCCCTGTCCTCCTTGCTGAAGGGGTAGAGCCAAGTATCTCATCAATATTATTGCAATAATAATAAGAGAATTTGGGTGAACAGGTTTTTCTGATTCACCAAGAATGAATTCTCTTTTTTCTCTCCTCTGAATTGTGGGAATATGGAAAATAACAAAGGAAATTTGAAAGAGGAGAGACTAGTATGGGCAAGAATGTTTGCCCCTTCTTTCCTATCCCCTCTCCAACCTCAATCAGACATCTTTTCCCAAAACTTCCCACCACTAGCTGGTGTGCACAGCAACTAGGATCATTTCTTCTTAAACAGACCAACCTGAGTTGCCACTCAAACTCCCTCACCTGCCACCTGGGTGGTATGGAGTGTGTCATCTGGAATCTCAGAGCTCCCATCCCTCATCTATAAGACAGAACACCTACCAGACCCTGACTCAGAGTGGTTGTTCTGGGGACACCACAAATAATAAACTGCTCAGCCCAGGGCACTCAGTGAAGCAAGTGTATTACCGTGGTGACAGGTCCCCACTCTCTTATCCAAAACCCTGGGGTGCAACGTGCTGCAGAATCAGAATTGTTCAAGTATCAGGAAGCCACCGAGGGTATATACTGCAGAGCACAGATTACTCCTCTCAAGGTATTGCCTGCTTGGACTGCTTAAATGCATCAATATTTTCCGCAGTGTATCGTATGAATATTCATCAAGTAGAACAAATAAAACTATAGCTATAGATATAAAACTGTATGGCATACTATAGTTATATATGTTTAATAAATGTATGGTTTAGTTTACATACACATATAGACGTATAGACATATATATATGTTATATATATATATGTTTATATATATTATATATAAAAGTTTTATAGCAATCAATTTGGGACTGTTTTTGCTGGAAGATAAGTTGGCACCAAACACATACAAATATACCTTCAGTTTCATAGCTTTCAGATTTCAGAATTGTGGATTAGTGTTTGTGGGCATATTCACTTATAATAATTCTTTCCCTGTTTTCAGAAGTATATTTTTAGACATTATAATCCAGAGTTCAGGGGCCAGGTGAGAGAGAACAGGAAAAGTAAAGAACGAGGCATTATTGCACAATTAAAACCTTCATCCTCAAATGCCAGCTTTGCCACTTACTAGGCATGTTACCTGGGCAACTGTCTCAACCTCTCTGCCTCAGTTTTTCTCATCTATAAAATGGGGATGTACACACAAACTTCGCAGGATGCAGCAAGAATTAAATAATGTCCCCGTGGAAGGCACTTAGAGGAGTGCCTGGCTCCTGGGAGGCTGCATGTTTGTGTTTGCTGACATAATTAAAAGCCAAGTGTAGGGACTTCCTTGGCAGCCCAGTGGTTAAGACTCTATGCTTCTACTACATGGGGCATGGGTTCAGTCCCCAGCTGGAGAACTAAGATCACTCATGCCAGTGATACAGTCAAAACACAAAAACAAGTGTTGCCCTGCTGGGGTCTCCTGCAGTGTGGCTTGCCGCCTCCTCACAGCCTCTTCTGCTATTACAGGGTGATGTTGGACTCAGTGACACACAGCACCTTCCTGCCCAACACGTCCTTCTGCGACCCCCTGATGTCGTGGACTGACCTGTTCAGCAATGAAGAGTATTACCCTGCCTTTGAGCATCAGACAGGTGTGTACGACTGGAGAAGCCCATCTGAGCTGGGACAGGCTGGGGCAGGAGGTGGCGCTGGCCTCAGGTGGGCGGCAAGGCCATGCTGGTCTGAAAAGGCCAGCTCTCACCAGTGTTCAGGACAGAGGGTTGCCAGAATCCGAGGCAGGAGGAAGAGCCACTTCTGCACAGAAGAAAGCCCTGGAATCCTCACTGTAACCTCTTGCCGGCTCTGTGGCCTTGGGAAACTCCACTAACCTCTCTGAGCCTTAATTTGCTAATGGGTAACACCAATATCCTGGAGCAATTAATTTAAACAAAATAGTAGAAACCCTTAGGCCGAAGCCTAGTAAGTACATTGTGATTGCTTAAGCATCCTGGCTTTAGCCAACATTTGCTAAATACTTACTAGCCGTGCCCCAGGCCCTGTGCCAAACACCCATTACATCCTTACAGAAACCCTAAGAGAAATTAGTAATTATTATTCCCGTTTCATAGATAAAGAAACTGAGGCACAGAGAGGTTTCGTGATCCACCCAAGGTCTAACAGTTAACTAAGTCTCATGCACACTGACTTGAGGTCTGTGCCCTTAACTATCCTACATGGTCATCTTACATATGGTATAATGCTGTGGTTATCAGTATTAATATTATAGCTATTCTCTGAACTTTTATTTCCTTATCGCTAGAGCAGGGATGATGAGTTCTATGAGGATCAAGAGAGCCAAATTGTGAAATATATAACCTGGCAACCAAAGAAGTGCTCGGTAAACAGGGGTCCCCTCGTTGTCCCCTCAAGGCCGCCTTCCCCACACTTTCTCCTCTCCTAGTCCAGTTCTCTCCACCTAAGAAGGAAGTATGGGGACTTGTGCAGGTCATAAGCCAAAGCGAGGCCGGCTGAGCTTTGCCCCAGAAACCCTCCGAGGGCCGCTGTCCTCAGGTGCCGCGTGACTGCACATCACGGCAAGCCTGGCTGACTGCTAGCACAGCAGGTACACGCCCGCGGTGGGGGTGACGCAAGCGCCGGTCCAGCCCTCGGGCCTCACCACCCGGCCTTGACCCTGTGTGTTCCAGCCCAGCGGGCTCACACTCGGGGTCAGAAAGCAGGTGGCGGCATCCAGGAGAGGGTGAGTCTCCGAGGTCACTGTGAAATGCCCCCTCAAGGAGTGCCTGCCTCCAAGCCAGATACCAGTACTGCACAGACAGACCTGAGGCACGTGCTTACATAGACCAATCCCACACCCTCCCCTAACCCTACACGTGACACACACGTGCCTGTGACATGGTTCACTCTCACCAGGGTCCAGATCATTGCATGGGGACCTGACTCATCCAGCAGCACAGGACAGTTCTTCAAGCCTAAAGAGCGCCTCGTTCCCAAAAAGACAATGAGAAATATACTCAATTTCTCCCTACCCTCCCACCCTGTGTTCGGTCAAGAGGCTAAATCTGAAGGAGGAAAACAGGGGTTTCCAAGTCCTCATCTCTTCCCTGAGTGTCCCATGATGGTGGAGCCCAGCCCCACCCACACATAACCCAGACCTGCCATCCTGGGAGCCCCCTCTTCCTGCCTCTTCTACCAGGTGCTGTCAGAGTCGGATGGGAGAGGGTAGCCTCAGGTGCCTACCCCCATGCGGTGTTCCAGGAGTTTCAGTAGTTGTCAAGAGCTCAGACTTTGGAGCCAGGCGTGGCCAAGAGTGGGCCAGCTTCCTGCCATTACCAAGGGAGGGGCCAGGTTTGGGGCTTGCCCTCTCGCACTCTGGATTTCAGAAGGAGCTGAGTGTTTCTGAGCTTATAAAGGTCAAGTTTGGGTGTGAAACAGTCCCAAGTGAGGGCCAGGCTCCCTGGGTCCCACTGGTGGGAGGAATGCCCTGCAGGGCCTTCTGTCTTTTTGTCTCCCAGGAGGTGACACATGGGTCTGAGTGTCTACAAAACCCTTCTGAGAGGGATATATCAGGAGATAGCCAAGTTCTCCTCCAGATACTGCTCTGCCAACTTGCCAACTTAGTGCCCCTCTCTTCTGAAGTCCTTGCCCACCTCCTAGGAAATTCCAGCTTGAAGTCAGGGTTGTCCAAATGGCAGCTTCCTGTTTGGGTCCAAGATGACGGGGCTGGTGCTGGCACTGACCGGCCCCGTGACCTTGGCCAGGTTTTCCCTGACATCTCTGAGATATGTTTTCCTTGGCTAAAATAGCATCTGCCTCCCTGTGTTGGGAGGATTGATTGAGATTCCGCATATAATGTGCTTAGCAAAGTGCTGGGCACTTGGTAGGTCGTCACTGCAGCCAATACACCACATGGAAAAACAGCTTTCTCTCTCCCTGCCTCACTTTTCATATTGAACAAAAGCAACACAGGTCTCTATCTCAACCTATCCAGTTCAGAACTGTTGGCAGCTTAGACACTTTGAGACAAAAAGGAGAGAAAGGGAGACAGAAATGGTATGCCTGCTGGATAGATGATATCTACGAACAAAAAGGGCAGGGAGGAATAAGCACCGTGGTCAGGAGAACCAGCTGTTTACTGCCTCTTAAATGGCTCTAGCAGAGGCAGCCAAACCTTCACCCTCCATGTGCTAAGAGCTCAGGACCTGGCCTCTCTTAAAACCAGCACTCAGAGGCTGCCCTGCAGGCTGGCAAGTGGACGGTTGCAGATTGCAAAATGCTCTAGAACGTCATGAGTTCACCCTTCAGCTCTTTTAAAATAAAGAATTACAGATACTGGAACATTTTATCCAAGGTGGATAGTGGGGAGCTGTGTATATTTCACTAGCAGGTAATGTTTTTAAAGGATGATTTCTCCAATCGAGTTCCAGTAGCCAAGCATCTGACAAGTCATGGAATGTCTGACTCACCCCTACTTTCTTGAACTCTATCCTGACCCTCCACAAACCCACATCTCCCTCCCCGATGGCCAAGATGGCCTGGCCAATGTGCAGTGTACCTGGGCTTTGGGATCCTGCTTATACTTCACAGCAGAGCTTTCTAGGTTGGGGCAGCTCTAGGGGTTCTTGGGAGATCCCTTGAGGACCTGGGGTGACAGCTGAGACAGACAAGCTTTAGGCCCCTCTCCACCCCCACCCTCACTTTGATTCCAAAGACAGTGCAGCATAGTGGTTACCAAGGCTTGCCTGCAGGAGCTGGGTTACACCTAAATGACCTCCTCCTTGGGCTTCCCTTGTGGCTCAACTGGTAAAGAATCCACCTGCAATGTGGGAGACCTGGGTTGATCTCTGGGATGGGAAGATCCCCTGGAGAAGGGAACAGCTGGGGGAATTCCATGGACTGTATAGTCCATGGGGTCACAAAGAGCCAGACACAACTGAATGACTTTCACTTGCACTTTTCACCTTGCTTGGCCACTTACTCGTTGTGTAACCTCCGGAAGGGCTTTCACCATTCTCTGCCTTTCTTTCTTCATTTACTTTGTAAGATAGGCTACATGATCAAGGACCTCGAGTTGAGGATGGGATGAGAAAACTCAAGAGAGTAGCAGAGTAACCAAGTGCTCAACAAATCTGTTAGCTATAGGAGAACTTACGGCTTCCCTTGTGACTCGGCAGCAAAGAATCCACCTGCAGTGCAGGAGGTGCGGCAGACTCGGGTTCAGTCCCTATACTGGAAGATCCCCTGGATGAGGGCATGGAAACCCACCCCAGTATTCTTGCCCTGGGAAATCCCATAGACAGAGGAGCCTGGTGGGCTACAGTCCATGGGGCTGCAAGCAGTCAGATACGACTGAAGCCACTGAGCACAAGCACGAGATTTTATTTGACGGGAAAAAAACATTTTTTAAGGTACAAAATGCTGATCTTGGGTATTAACATCCAGATACTCAGAGAGAGAGGTATCTGGGTTCCAGGGGGCTTTTCTTAAGTAAGATTCCTATTCCAGGTAGAGATATTTGAGATCAGACACAAAGAGAGTCTCAGAATTTCTAAATCAAAACCAAATAATGAAATATAAAATCATCAGAAAGCCTAAGGTGAGCCCCGTGGCGCTGGTCACACCCCAGCACACTCCCAAGGACAGACCTCACTGCTGGCCACCTCCAGCCTCTCCCACACACATCTGAGCCTTTGGGCAGCTGTGGCCTGGGATGGCTTAGGGCCTGGTGCTCTCTGTCCTTTATAACCACACTCTCATGGCCTCGACTTTTGGATGATACCCAGCCAGCCTTCTCATCTCTTCCCCATCCAGTTTCTTACACTGCTCCAGGCTCTTTTTTTTTCCATCTCATGGTCTAAATCACTCCACAGGCTTAGAAGGAAAGTCAAGAAAGACTATTGGATGGGGCTAGACCAACTCTGGAGGGAAATCTGGAAGCCATATATCATTTCAGGTTCCTCCTCGTAAAGTCCTTCCTTTCAGTGACAAACCACAATTGACGGTGCCCTGTGCTACCTGGATCCATTCACTGGCCCTCTTCAGTACTGCTCCAGGCAAAAGACTTTCCCAGTTTCCGATGCTAATAAATCATGCTAATTACAGTCCAGGCTGGCTAACTCAGGTCTCCTCTGACCCAGACTGTCTGCCTCCCTCTCACTGGGTCGTTGGGTTCTTTGTTCTGCATGTCCCTCAGTTAGACTGAGGCCCTGGTGGAGACAGCGTCATTTCCCTGAGAACAAATGTCGTCCCCAAATAATAACTAATTACAAGTGACACAGGGAACTGCTGATCTGAATTGTCATCCAGATCACGGGCTAAGTTTCTCTCATCATTTCTCTTCCGTCCCAGCAAGCTTCCTAAAAGATAGACACTGTTATTCCTGTTTTACAGATGAATGAAGCTAAGGTCCAGAAAGGTTAGAAAACTTTACTAGGATTGCACAGCTAATGAGTGGAGGAAATGCAATTAACACAGTGGTATGGAGTGACCCCAATATTAACAAGTGCATGTTAATATTTAACATTAATGGTATTGAATGAGCACTTACTCTCTGCCTGTTCTGTTCCAAGCACTTTGCACGCATTGATTCACTTACTCTTTGTAACAGCATGGAGAGGTAGATCCTATTATTCCCATTTTGCTAATGAGTTCTAGGAGGCAGGCCCCCTAAGTGTGAGATCACATACACTTTCAGCTTTAAGGGAGAATTCAAATAACAAGCTCCAGAACAGTAATTTTTCAAGGAGCCTTGTGGTGTTAAGGAGAGGAAGCCATCTAGTACCTTCCCCTCAACTCCCAGCAGAGCAGCACTGCTTTTTCCCAGATAAACTTCAATTTGAAGAAAATACTATTCAGCTAAAAATAAAAATTCTGCCTCTACCAACCCCAAATTCCCAGTCCATCCCTCTCCCTCCCCAAACTATTACATTTAGAATGGATAAACAAACAAGATGGTACTGTATGCACAAAGAACTATGTCCAATCTCCTGGGATAAACCAAGATGGAAAAGAATATTTTTAAAAGAATGTGCATATATGCAAAACTGAGTCACTTTGGGCTTCCCTGGTGGCTGATGGTAAAGAATCTGCCTGCAATAAGGGAGACCTGGGTTGGATCCCTGGGTCAGGAAGATCCCATGGAGAAGGATATGGCAACCCACTCCAGTATTCTTGCCTGGAGAATTCCATGCACAGAGATCAGGAAGAGTTGGACACAATGAGCAACTAACATTCACTTTCGTAGATTAGCATAGCATTGTAAATCAACTATACTTCAATAAAAATAAATAAACTCTTAGCATGCCCACTCTAAACAATAGTCTGGAAGGAGACAACTGTCCAGAAGCTTGTCAAGTTCTCCCTCAAAAGTGACCACCAGGAGGGAGCCAGACTGTGGAGTGATTAACTGCCCCTCGGAGTGATTTTTAAAAACTAAATAAGTCAACACTTAAAAATTGTGAGATTTCACATAACAATCTGGGCCTGGCAACACAGGGCCTAACTTCCTGCCTGGCAACAGCCAACTAGCAGACCTGGGCCACAGCTGTCCACTTGGCACGAACTTGCCCATTCTCACTGTCCCCATCAGCGGCCACTTTTGGGCATGGGCATCACCTGCTGACCCTGTGGGCATCTGAGTGTACTAGCCCAGCTCTAAAAGCTTAAGCCCTCCCTCTGAATTTGAATGCATCCCAGGTTATAGCATCGTCTCTGAGAACGTCACCCCAGAATTGCTGAAAACTCCCTTTAACCCCATAAGTCTTCTTCCCAGTGCAGCTAACCCTTTAAACAAGTGTCTTGACCTAGTTCCAACTTCAAAGGAGCTGGCCAAGCCTGCTGTGTAATCATGGCCTGGGGACTTTTGGATTAAGTCTACCAGACATGGGATATCATCTGTCCCCAACTGGTAAACATAGGCAGAATTGCCTCATAGCACAGTTTCTCTGTAAAGTCTAGACTATTTTGTGAATGGTAGACATGTTGAGGAAAACACTTTACATTTCCAGATAGTACAGTCTGTTGAAGATAATATATTCTCTGGGTGAATTACCCTGTCTTTTATTTTCTCTGAGTTCATTTCTTCCAAGCAGCAAAATGGTCTTCATGTCATTCAAACGTGTTATTATCAGCCTCTCTATCCTTCCTCTGATTTTTCAAATCTAGGTTATATATGTACATTATATATATAAATATATACGTGAAACATAAAACATATAAATATATATACATACACTGTACTATATAAGTATTTGTATAAACTATGTACATATATTTTAATTATATGTTTACGTATGTGCATGCATGCTCAGTCACTCAGTTGTGTCTGACTCTTTGAGACTCCGTGGATTGTAGCCCACCAGGCTCCTCTGTCCATGGAATTTTCCAGGCAAGAATACTGGAGGGAATTGCCATTTCCTACTCCAGGGGATCTTTCCCACCCAGGGATCGAACCCGCATCTCTTGCTTCTCCTGCATTGAAAGGCAGATTCTTGACCACGGCACCACCTGGGAAGCCCCTTTATGTATATACCTTCATCCAAATTGTTTAGCCTGTGTGTCCAGTTTGGTCCCTGTCAACCAAGAAGAGGGAGGCAAATATGATGCAAACTTCCCACCTGTAAAGATGGAAGAGTTAGTGGGGGCCTAACTCCCTTACTGACCAGCCATGCAGCCTTAGTAGAGTCACGTAACCTCCTAGGCCTTCAGTTTCCTCCCTGTGAAGTGATGATAATAGCTATCGGGCCCCAGGCTGGTCGTTTCCACTCCCCAAGCACCCACAGGGGGGCTAGGCCAGCTCCCAGCCCACCCGACTCAGTTTAAACCCAGCAGAGCTGGGCCTGCCCACCCGGGGGAATGGGGAGGGAGGTGCCCTGAGTCGGGGGTGAGGAGGACTGGCCTCCCTCAGAGGGGCAGAGAGCTGTGCTCTTGAGGATAAGCAGGAATTAGAAGACAGGTTGATGCCATCCTAAGTGAGCAGAAGTGCCTGTGAAAAGACCTGGGGCTGGAGAAAGTGCTGGCAGGGCGGGCTGGGGGACGGACGGAGTGAGGAGAGGAAGCAGGCCTTCCCCACCGCTGAGAGGACAGGACGGCGCCAACACCCCACAACCAAACGTCTTCCACCACGTTGGCTCTTCGCCCCCAGAGGGCCGAGAACAGCCACTTCTGTCTGCACGCTGGGGCCGTGGGAGGCACCGGGCCGCTGAGCAGAGCCGCCGCGTGGGCCCCGGCCTCCCTCCAGGGCCGAGCCGCACACAGAGCCCGCTCCGTGGGGGAGCCCGGGGCAGACGGGCCGGGGAGGCGGCGGGGCCAGCGGCACCGCCCGGCGCCCCGACACTCCGCTGGGCCTCAGGCCCCGCTGGCTCCAGACACGGCGCGCCACGGCCGTCTCCCAGGGCCAAGGGAAATAACGCGGGGTGGAGGGGAGGAGCGGGGAGGGCCTGGCGGCTTGCGCGCACTCTCCATGGAAAGAAAGCAAGTGTGTCCCCCAAGGGCAGCGCCCAGATAGGGAACCCCCGGCGGGGTTCAGCTCAGGACTGGGGCGGAAGAATTGCAAGCTTCATAAAAGTCTCTCGTGGGAATACCAGGGAGGTGGAGGCCCCGGGTTTACTCCAGCCAGAACTCAGCACATGGAAATACAGCCCAGATGGGAAAAGGCCGCCAGATTTTCCGAGGAGATCCTGGAGCCCCACCCCACGACTGATAGGGGTCCCTCCTCACCCAGCAACGTCAGCCTCTGCCATCCTGGCCAGATATCAGCTCTGATTAAAAACTTAACCTAAGATCTGGGATCCTTTGCTGAAGTGCTTACACCCAGACAAACATCTCGAACATAAAATACAAAAAAAGAAAGAAAAAAAAAAACTCTTAAGGGACTAAAAATAACTGCAAATTTGGGGCAAATGGCTGAAAGTGAAAGTTGTTCAATCCTCTCTGACTCTTTGTGACCCCATGCAGCCCAAGCCCACCAGGCTCCTCTGTCCATGGGATTTTTAGGCAAGAAAATGAGTGGGTAGCCATTCCCTTCTCCAGGGGATCTTCCCGACCCAGGGATCAAAGCTGTGTCTCCTGCATCGCAGGCAGATGCTTTACTGCCTGAGCTACCAGGGAATCCCTAAATGATGAACAATAAAATACAAAAAGCCCAAAAAATACAAAAAGGCCAAAACCCAACCACCACTTCTGAGGCACCAGGGCAGAAGCAGGGAACCACGTGTGATCCCTGGGCTCAGCGCCTCCAAGGGGATGGGCAGACCACCTACACCACCCCTCCAGCCTGACCCACCTATTCGCCCCCTCCCTCACCCTACTTGAGAGACCAGGCTGACCCTCCTCCAGCATCTAGCAGGGACACCTGTTTCTTGTTCTCATTCCCTCCTGCTGCAGCACAAGTAATAAGCCTTGCCTGAATTCCTGGTCTGGTCTCTTATCAATTTCTATTGATTAAAGAGTCCAAGGACCCGAGTCTATAACAAACCTAGTGTTCAAGTTTGATCTCAATCCCCTTCGTGGTAGGAAAAGAGATTTCTGGAAGGGCTCTGAGTTAGAAGGAGTCTCAGTTTTTTCCTATTACCCATGTGGGAGGATTTGAGGAAGCAAAGCTGGCATAGGTCAGGGCACATAGTAGCCTGGCCAACACAAATGGGTGCTTAAGGGCAGAGAAGCCATCTCCTGCTAGATATTAGAATTGCCACAGTTCGTTTGGGGATAGTGGCGCAAATTCAGCATTTAAAGAGAGAATCATAACAGCCTCGCTGCCGTTTACTGTGGGGTCTAACTCACGAGAGACACTCTGTCATCCACACAGCCTGAGCCAGTCACCTCTGCCTGGCTCTGCCTGCTGCTTTCTGCTCAGCCCTCTCCTTCTCTCTGGCTCTCCGCTGGCATCCAATTCTCCTTCCATATTTCATCTCTTCTCTGTACTGACCTCTGAACACCAGCATGATAGACTAGAAAGAGCACTGGCTTTCAAGTTCATACTGGGGTTCATATCCCAACTCTGCCCACCACTGGCTGTGGGACCTTCAGCAGATCCTCTGTGAACCTCGGATTCCTCCTGGGGGACAGGAACCAAACCTCCTATTCATCATGAATCCTTAGCTCACAATTTGTTGTTAGTAAGTGTTCAGTGATAATCTTTGTTGTTGTTAAGTCGCTAAGTCATGTCCATTTCTTGGCAACCCCATGGACTGCAGCATGCCAGGCTTCCCTGTCCTTCACTGTCTCCTGGAGTTAACTCAAACTCTTGTCCATTGAGTCAATGATGCCATCCAACCAGCTCATTCTCTGTCACCTCCCTTCTGCTCCTGCCCTCACTCTTTCCCAGCATCAGGGACTTTTCCAGTGAGTCAGCTATTCACATCAGGTAACCAAAGTATTAGAGTTTCAGCTTTGGCATCAGTCCTTCCAACGAATATTCAGGGTTGATTTCCTTTAGGATTGACTGGTTTGATCTCCTTGCTGTTCAAGGGACTCTCAAGAGTCCTCTCCAGCACCACAGTTCAAAAATATCAATTCTTTGGTACTCAGCCTTCTTTATGATCCAACTCTCACATCTGTACATGACTACTGGATAACCACCATTGCTTTGACTATATGGACCTTTGTCAGCAAAGGTGCTTAATGATAATTTTAATAATAGCACTAAAAATCTTCTAGACTGTTTTCTAAGTACTTTTATATATATTAACTCATTTAATCCACAGAACAACCCTATGATGTAGGGGCTATCATTATCCCCATTTTACTGATGAGAAAACTGAAGCTTTTTGAATGAATGAACAAATGAATGAAGGAGTACCTTGGTAATTGCAAGATTTGTCAAAGTGCCTGACCAAGGACCTGGTCCCTCACCTCTTCCACACCTGATCTATCAACCTTTAGTTTCTCCTGGCATTGGGACAGTCTGTTTAGCACCCGTCTCTGCCCCTGGGTCAGCACAGCCACCTCTCAGCCTCTTGGACAGGATGGTGCCCACCTCTGTCTGGGGGCATAGGGAGCTTCAATGAAGGAGTGAAGGGGATCTGGCCTTGGTATAGAAATTCCTCAAAACACCACCAAAACACAAGAACAGCAATATAACCAACACTTCCACCTCCTCCATCCCGTAGAGAAGCCTGGTTATCCATGGTATGCCAAACACTTGGGCAACATCTCAGCTAGAGACAACACACAAACCAGTAGCTAGTGTGGGGCAGCTGTCCATAAAAGCAGAGGGAATCAAATCAGCTTCAAATGGTGCCTGGCACACCACAGGTATTTAATAAATATTCATTGATAATTTTCTATGTGCCATGTAGTCTATACTTTGGCCACCCCATGCAAAGAGTTGACTCATTGGAAAAGACCCTGATGCTTGGAGGAGAAGGGGATAACAGAGGATGAGATGGCTGGATGGCATCACTGACTCAATGGACATGAGTTTGGGTAAACTCCAGGAGTTGGTGATGGACAGGGAGGCCTGGCGTGCTGCGGTTCATGGGGTCGCAAAGAGTGGACACAACTGAGCGACTGAACTGAACTGAACTGATGTAGTCTATATACATTAACCACAAACTCCAGAACAGCCCTGTGAGTGGAGCATATTATCCCCATTTTGCAGAAAAGGAAACTGAGGTTTAAATATCTGTGGACCTTGCCCAAGTAGAAAGCCATGGAACCAGGATTAAAACCCAGGCTTGTCGAGCTCTAAAGTCTGTACTCTTGATGTCATATTGTCTGAAACCAAATACCTGAAGGGCCTTTTCTTTCTTCTCCCATAGTGACCCCCTTCAAGGTACTCTTAAGCCATAATGAGCTTTCTCACCCCTCTCATTCCCTCTTCTGCCAATAAGTCTACACACAGGATGCCTCTGGTTTTCACTGCAGGATAGAAGGTTACTCAGTTCAGTCACTCAGTCGTGTCCGACTCTTTGCGACCCCATGAATCACAGCACGCCAGGCCTCCCTGTTCATTACTATCTCTCGGAGTTCACTCAGACTCATGTCCATCAAGTCCATGATGCCATCCAGCCATCTCATCCTTGGTCGTCCCCTTCTCCTCCTGCCCCCAATCCCTCTTAGCATTAGAGTTTTTTCCAATGAGTCAACTCTTCGCATGAGGTGGCCAAAGTACTGGAGTTTCAGCCTTAGCATCATTCCTTCCAAAGAAATCCCAGGGTTGATCTCCTTCAGAATGGACTGGTTGGATCCCCTTGCAGTCCAAGGGACTCTCAAGAGTCTTCTCCAACATCACAGTTCAAAAGCATCAATTCTTTGGCGCTCAGCTTTCTTCACAGTCCAACTCTCACATCTATACATGACCACAGGAAAAACCATAGCCTTGACTAGATGGACCTTAGTTGGCAAAGTAATGTCTCTGCTTTTAAATATACTATCTAGGTTGGTCATAACTTTTCTTCCAAGGAGTAAGTGTCTTCTAATTTCATGGCTGCAGTCACCATCTGCAGTGATTTGGAGCCCCCAAAAAATAAAGTCTGACACTGTTTCCACTGTTTCCCCATCTATTTCCCATGAAGTGATGGGACCAGATGCCATGATCTTCGTTTTTTGAATGTTGAGCTTTAAGCCAACTTTTTGCTCTCCTCTTTCACTTTCATCAAGAGGCTTTTTAGGTCTTCTTCACTTTCTGCCATAAGGGTAGTGTTATCTGCATATCTGAGGTTATTGATATTTCTCCTGGCAATCTTGATTCCAGTTTGTGTTTCTTCCAGTCCAGCGTTTCTCATGATGTACTCTGCATATAAGTTAAATAAGCAGGGTGACAATATACAACCTTGACACACTCCTTTTCCTATTTGGAACCAGTCTGTTGTTCCATGTCCAGTTCTAACTGTTGCTTCCTGACCTGCATACAGAGTTCTCAAGAGGCAGGTTAGGTGGTCTGGTATTCCCATCTCTTTCAGAATGTTCCACAGTTTATTGTGATCCACACAGTCAAAGGCTTTGGCATAGTCAAGAAAGCAGAAATAGATGTTTTTCTGGAACTCTCTTGCTTTTTCCATGATCCAGCGGATGTTGGCAATTTGATCTCTGGTTCCTCTGCCTTTTCTAAAACCAGCTTGAACATCAGGGAGTTCACTGTTCACGTATTGCTGAAGCCTGGCTTGGAGAATTTTGAGCATTACTTTACTAGCATGTGAGATGAGTGCAATTGTGCGGTAATTTGAACATTCTTTGGCATTGCCTTTCTTTGGGATTGGAATGAAAACTGACCTTTTCAGTCCTATGGCCACTGCTGAGTTTTCCAAATTTGCTGGCGTATTGAGTGCAGCACTTTCACAGCATCATCTTTCAGGATTTGAAACAGCTCCACTGGAATTCCATCACCTCCACTAGCTTTGTTCGTAGTGATGCTTTCTAAGGCCCACTTGACTTCACATCCCAAAATGTCTGGCTCTAGATTAGTGATCACATCATCATGATTATCTGGATCGTGAAGATCTTTTTTGTACAGTTCTTCCATGTATTCTTGCCATCTCTTCTTAATATCTTCTGCTTCTGTTAGGTCCATACCATTTCTGTCCTTTATTTAGCCCATCTTTTCATGAAATGTTCCCTTGGTATCTCTAAATTGAAGATAGTAGGAAAAACCGCTAGACCATTCAGGTATGACCTAAATCAAATCCCTTATGATTATACAGTGGAAGTGAGAAAGAGATTTAAGGGCCTAGATCTGATAGATAGAGTGCCTGATGAACTATGGAATGAGGCTCGTGACACTGTACGGGAGACAGGGATCAAGACCATTCCCATGGAAAAGAAATGCAAAAAGCAAAATGGCTGTCTGGGGAGGGCTTACAAATAGCTGTGAAAAGAAGAGAGGCAAAAACAAAGGAGAAAAGGAAAACATCTGAATGCAGAGTTCCAAAGAATAGCAAGAAGAGGTAAGAAAGCCTTCTTCAGCGATCAATACAAAGAAATAGAGGAAAAGAACAGAATGGGAAAGACTAGAGATCTCTTCAAGAAAATTAGAGATACCAAGGGAACATTTCATGCAAAGAAGGTTACTAGGGTCCCAGAAAAACACCCCAGGACTGGAGGCCCCATTGACTCACTGGATAGAGGATGAGGATGCTAACAAAACCAGAGCCTCCTTCAGGGGGCTTCTGATCCTCTCCCAGCTGTCATCCCTCACTTGTCTCTTCCTGGTGCAGCTTGCGACTCCTACTGGACGTCCGTCCATCCCGAGTACTGGACTAAGCGCCACGTCTGGGAATGGCTCCAGTTCTGCTGCGACCAGTACAAGCTGGACGCCAACTGCATCTCTTTCTGCCATTTCAACATCAGCGGCCTGCAGCTGTGCGGCATGACACAGGAGGAGTTCATGGAGGCAGCCGGTGTCTGCGGGGAGTATCTGTACTTTATCCTCCAGAGCATCCGCTCACAAGGTCAGTGTCCAGAGCGCGGGGCCTCGAGGACAGGGGCTTGGGATTGGGACCAAATGACTCTGAGGTCCTGCCCCACCATAGGACTCACAGGGCAATATTTTATTAACTGCAAATGTTAACCCAGATCCTCTACTAACCAGAGCTTTCCATACCTAGAAGTTCTAGCACACTAGAATCAGAGATTGCAAGTAAAGCAGAATGAGTACCAGAAAGTAAGTTGAGTCCATTTAAAAAAAAAAAAAGAAAACTGAAACATCTTCAGGGATTGCCCAGGAACCAACTGATACAAAATATTATGTTCATAAATATTGGTAGCCATGAAAATTGGACAGAAAGAGACTTTGGCTTGACCTTTCATTAAGCAGCAGAAGAAAATTAACAGGACTCTTTACCTTCCCTGTTTCCAGGAGGCTCAACTATTTGCAATTTCCTTTCATCACATTCCTAATGGTCAAGGATCAATTGGCCACAAGGTGGCGACCGTATCTTTATTTAACAAATAACATGCCCTGAAAGGGGGTCTTCCCTGCTAGCTCAGTTGATAAAGAATCTGCCTGCAATGAGGGAGACCCTGGCTCGATCCCTGGGTCAGGAAAATCCCCTGAAGAAGGGAAAGGCTACCCACTTCAGTATCCTGGCCTGGAGAATTCCATGGACAGTATAGTCCATGGGGTCACAATCAGTTGGACATGACTGAGCGACTTTCACTTCGTGCCTTGAAAGGGGCTTCCCAGGTGATGCTAGTGGTAAAGAAGACTCTTGCCTATACAGGAGACATAAGAGATGGGAATTGAGTCCTTGAGTTAGGAAGATCCCCTGGAGGAGGGCATGGCAACCCACTCCAGTCCTCTTGCCTGGAGAATCCCATGGAGAGAGGAGCCTGGCGGGCTACAGTCCATGGGGCTGCACAGAGTCAGACACGACTGAAGAGACTTAGCAGGCACACACATGCCCTGAAAGAGTAGAATGTATATAGACAGGTTTTTTAAATCTGGAAAGGCTTTTTGAGAACATACAATTCTGTTTCCAGATGAAGGGACTGAGGACCCAACTGGTTAAGTAACTTCTCCAAGGTCACACAAAAACAAGGCTGATTCGTGGAAAGTCAGTACAAAGCAAGGGCTGCGAAATCAAAAAGACCTTTGCTCCTACCCTGGCCTCTAATACATCAGAGCCACAGGACCTCTGGCACATGGTTAAACCTTTGTGAATCTCCATCGTCTCACCTCTAGGGATGGGTAATGATATACACATCCTCAGCCTTCTTGATAGGATTCAGTGAAACATTACCTGGCATAAGCAGATAAGGATCCAAATATAGTGAATGACACCTGCTTTTGTCATAATGAATATAACCAAGAAGAAAAAAATAATTTAATAAATAAAGAAAAGATATTTCAGCTCAATTTAAGGAGACATTTCTAAAAGCACCTTCTTTTGTTTCATGTATGGTCAAGTCCCTTCACTGTTCACCTGAAACTATAACAACATTGTTAATTGGTTATACTCCAATACAAAATGTTTTTGGTGTTTAAAAAAAAAAACAAATAAAAAAAAATTAAAAGGCTGTTTCAAAGTTATTATAGGTAGGAGGCTCTCCATCACTGGAGGTAATCAAGCAACCTAATGGTCCCTTGCTTGATGGAGGTGCTGTGACAGGGATTCCTATTAGGGAGAAACCCAGAGAGGACCTTCCAGCTCTGAGATTCTTTGCCCCCACCTTGATCTCCCCCATCATGAGTGCCTAAGGGCACAAAAGCCCAGGATGGGGCCCCTCAGGCACTGCTTGGCTTCTCCCCTAGGAACCATGGCCTTGTGAGGGCAAGGAAGGGACAAACAGACATGCTGTCCCTTGATTTCCAGTCTGTACTTGACTACTGCCAGTGCCAGTGACCTACCAGGGTCAGTGTTCTGCACAGAGTGGGCCTTCCAGGAAACAAGGCAAGTCTGAGCAAATCACAGAGGCTCAGGGAGGAGGCAGGCTCCATTTGGAACCCTTCCAAGGGAACAGCCTTGCACAAGAATGCCAGGACCACAGAGAAGAGTAGCCCATCTAGGAGAAGGTGCAGCTTGGCACTGCCAGCCTCAGTCAAAGGTCACGTCAGTCATGTTTGTCTTCAGGCCCCTGCAGGTCCTGTGCTGGGATCTCCCTCTGGGGCCCTTCTGTTCCAAGCAATTGTTACATCAAAACGTGCCTATCCCTGGTCCCATCACCTCAAGGTCTGTGAAAAATGGATAAGTGAAAAGCCAGCTGGTTTTTAAACAGGCCACAAGTTGCCTCTTCTTATTCTAAAGGATCCTAGGAGCCACGAAGCCACCCCCAGTGATGGTCTTTTAGGCAGTCTGCAGGCCAGGGCAGTTATCGTGTTGAGCAGTGAGATTACTCCATCAGCCTGCTCAGTTCTCAGATCTCTATTTAATGTTCTTGGCTGGGAATGGGTAAAGTGTATTGAAATGCAGGTATTGTGACCAAAGTTTCCAGGGTCCCAGTCTGCCCAGGACATAGTGTCTTCACCTGTTATCCTGTTTTTTATCCTCAAAAGAGTCCTTGTTTGGGCTATAAGTTATATGTTAAACTGGTTATTACCTAGGTTAGGCCTTGCATGTGTACATGCGTGCTAAGTCACTTCAGTCGTGTCTGACTCTGTGCAGCCCTGCAGACTGTAGCCTGCCAGGTTCCTCTGTCCATGGGATCCTCCAGGCAAGAATACAGGAGTGGGTTGCATGCTCTCCACCAGGGCATCTTCCTGACCCAGGTTTTGAACTCATATCTCCTGTCTCCAGCATTAGCAGGCAAGTTCCTTACCTCTAGCACTACCTGAGAAGGTTGGTTTAGGCCTTATATGACCCCATAGATTAGGGCTTTGACAGAAAGGACACGAACCAAGTTTTGGCAGGGAGAGGAGTCCAAAGGGGTCTGTATGCCCAGTGTGTGGTCTGGCTCCACAGGCACTGCAGTGGGATTTAAGGGCCCAGAATCAGAGGGACCCTGGTCCCTGAGTGCAGGGTCGGCAGGAAGGGGAGGAGGAAGGAGGAGGAGGAAGGAGGGAGGAGGAAGGAGGCGGCTCCCCAGCACAGGAGCAACCCCGCCTGTTCTTGGGAAGAAGGAACAGTGTATGGCTGACCAGAACCAGTCATTCCGAGAACCAGAGACCCTAGGGGTCAGCAGTCACAGCTGTGCCCTGTTCCCATCTTCTCAGTAAATGGAAACTGGCCCTCACGTTGAATGCCACATTAGAAAATGGATGTCCTCCGGCCTGTGGTGCTGCGTGAAAACGTGATCTGAAAGTCCTCATCCAGCCCCAACCCACCCCCCCACCTTCAGAGGAGAACAGCAGTCTCCAGGCCCCTCTTTGAATCCTCACATTGAGTTTCTTAAGGCCTCCTGTGTCCATTCTTGTGTCCATTGTAGACCAGCATGTCACAAGTGTTCAAATCCCTGAGGGATCAGAGGTCACATCCCAGATCATAGACAGCGCCAGCCGGGTGGTCAGGGAGGTCTTGTCACATGTTGCAGGCAAGGAACAGAAGCCTGGAGGCCGGGTGACTGGCAAGTCTGCACAAGGGTCCATGACTCAAACCAGTGCAGAGCTCAGGCCTCCCGACCCCAAGCCAGGACTCGCTCAAAAATTCTAGAAGCTGCTGGGGGCCTGGCCCAGGGGCTCTCCGGGGTGACCTTTAAAAACAAAGAGATTGGGGGATTCCCTGGTGGTCCAGTAGTTAGGAATCGGCGCTTTCACTGCTGGGCCCTGGTTTGATCCCTGGTTGGTGAACTAAGAGCGCATAAGCTGTGCAGTGGCCAAAAAAGCACCAAGGAGATTGTATCTCTCAGGAGTGGCTTTGGGGTGGCCCTATAAGGGCCAGGTGGTCTCCAAGTTTCCTCGTGAAATAAAAACTACCCCGCAGAGGATAAAATCACTCCCCTTCTCCCCAGCACCTCCCCTTCTGGCCTGGCCGCAGAAACCAGGGTTGTATGCCATGGTTAATGGCTTTCTTTTTCTTTCCCAGGTTACTCCTTTTTAATGATCCTGATGAGACCAAGGCCACCCTCAAAGACTGTAAGTAACCAAGTTCACACTGCTGTGCTATGGCTGTCATAGTGCACATGGGCTGATGGTTCTTGTAGGACTTCACTCAAAAGCTGATAACCTGAAACAGTGGGAGACTAAGAAGATGGCAGGAGCAACATGGTGGACAGAGCATGGGGCTTGGGTCTGTGGCTTCTTTATCCTCCCCCAGACTCAATTTCTTTGTCTATAAAATGGTCAGACCCTTGCTGGGTCATGATGAGTTCAAGTAACAGTGCATATAAAGTGCCTAACCTACGCCAGCAGCCTAGTTGCTCCAAATACTGGTACTCGTTAGCAGTAAAAAATCATAATTACAAATTACCAACCGTTAGAGGCCTTGTGGTTGATAATGTCTAAAAATCAGAGCTCATTAAGCAGATCACATTTATAATTATAAAGCAATGGAGGACCTCAAATGGCCTTGTTGACTGAAAATTAACTCTCATGGTTTTACTTCTGCAGATGGAGAAGGTTTAGGAAAGGGAACTTTGGAGCTTTCATTTTTTTAAAGCTGATGATGATGATTGCTCTTGGTTACTGAGACCCTCTCAAAGGTCCTGGCCTGGGGGCCTGACGAACCAGGACAAAGTGGCATCCATCTGGGGACTTCAAGCAATGTTCCCATCCATCTTCAATAACTGTAAGATTAAATGAATAGCTATGGTGGCTGTTTGTGAAACCCTTACTGCATGCCCAGCATGCTGCCAGGCCAGATATTCTATGTCCATTGTTATTTTGGTTCAGTTCAGTCTCAGTTGTGTTTGACTCTTTGCAACGCCATGGACTACAGCACACCAGGCTTCCCTGTCCATCACCAATTCCCAGAGCATGCTCGAACTCATGTCCATCGAGTCAGTGGTGCCATCCAGTCATCTCATCCTCTGTCATCCCCTTCTCCTCCCGCCTTCAATCTTTCCCAGTATCAGGGTCTTTTCCAGTGAGTTCTTCCCATCAGGTGGCCAAAGTACTGGAGCTTTAGCTTCAGCACCAGTCCTTCCAATGAATATTCAGGACTGACTTCCTTTAGGATTGACTGGTTTGATCTCCTTGCAGTCTAAGGGACTCTCGAGAGTCTTCCCCAGCACCACAGTCCTCATGTATAACCTCACTGTTTGTTTTCACTTTTAATTTTTGTTGGAGTACAGTAGCTTCACAGTGCTGTGTTAGTTTCTGCTGTGCCACAAAGCGAATCCTCTGTCTGTAAACATCGATGCCCTCTTTTATTTTGGATTTCCTTCCCGTTTAGGTCACCACAGAGTACTGAGTAGGGTTCCCTGAGCTATACAATACCTTCTCACTAGTTATTTATTTAATACTTAGTATCAATAGTGTGTGTATGTCAGTCCCAATCTCCCAATCCATCCCGTCCCCGCTTTCCTCCTTTGGTGTCCATATGTTTGATCTCTACATCTGTCTCTATTTCTGTTTTGCAAATGAGATCATCTATACTAGTTTCCTAGATTCTACATGTATGTGTTAATATATATTTGCTTTCCTCTTTCTGACCTATTTCACTCTGTATGATAGTCTCTTGGTCCATCCACATCTCTACTAATGAATAACTTCACTAGGTAGTAGCCTTATCCCCATTTGCTACTATGGAAACTGGCGGTGCTGGAACTCACAAGGCACACAAGTCCTTGCAGAACTGAGATTCCAACTCCTCTCCTCAAGGTCTATGCTCTCATACGCTGCACTCCGCACCACATGCCCACAGGTGCACACACATGCACGCACGCGTGCCCCCACTTGTGCTCACTCTGCTGTCCACTCAGTTGAGGCCTAGGACTCAGGAGTCCTCTGGGTCTGGGCCCAGCACCACAATGATTCAGAGAACAAGGGATTTTTGACTTACACACAACAAGCTAGGAAACTGTCAAGAAGGGGCCCAAGGGATGCACCCCAGCCCTTCTCCACTTGTTCTCTCCTCTCCCCACCCTGCCCCAACCCTGCCTCAGAAGAGCCAGTGAACCAAGCCTGCAGGCCCAGCCTGGCTGCCGGGCACCTCTTGCGTTGGCCCGAGATGCAGGCTCTGTGACTGGACTGCTGGCCTCCTGGGGACATGTGCATGACAAGCTCAGTGTAGACACTGCCCCTCCAGTCTCTATCCCAGCTTCTGGAGGACAGTGAGTGTGATTTCAGTCAACGACAGGGAACATATCCTCTGGCCACGCTTTACCAGCCTCCAGTTTCAAGGCAAACAAACCTCTCCAAATCCCACAGACAACAGACAGCCTGGACCCTGTTCCCACTGGCCCGTGTCAGGCACAGCCCAGCCGTGGGGACATATTCAAGATGAAGGTCAGTGTGAGGCAGGAAGAGCAACCCTCGGACTCTGCGGACCTCTGCAGAGAAGCTTGGGGTGGGGCAGGGCTCACCGTGCTGCCGCCGCTGCCACCTTGAAAAGCTCTGGATGTGGGAATCTCCTCAACGTGGCCACCCAGTGATGGCTTCAGCCCCTCTATCCCCACCCCCAGCACCACCCCCCAGCCAAGCGGGGCCTCCAGCCTTAGCTGACCCTTGACTACCGTCAAATCCACCGCTGAGAAGTAGGAATGGATGAGAGCAGGACTGTTTATCTCTGGCAAGACCCACAGGTGGAAATGCCCACCATCCCACCCCCTCGCTTCTTGCTGATCAATCCTGTGTCCATCCCATCCAGCCACATAGCTTCCATCCAAAGCACGCGGGGAAATCTTAAGAATTAGAAAGGTGACTCTCTTCCACTTGTACTTGCCATTTGGGCATTTCAGTGAAAGCTGTTGTCCAGTCCCCAGTTACTAGTTCACCTTTGTTTATCTTGACCGCTCCATTTGTTTTCTCTCTTCCTGAAAGATTAAATTGAAACAAAGGCCAGGCCTGCTCTGCAGGCGATGCCGCAGAGCATGGCACCGGATCTGAGAGGAGGGTGAAACCCCTTTCTCCGTCCTGATCAACTGACCATCAGCACTGCTCACCTCCGTTCACCTCTCTCCGCCTGGCAGCATCTCCGCTGTCAGCTGATGTCTCCTGAGCGTTCGCTGTGGTTTGGCCTGTGTGCTTGGGCCTATTTTCCCACAGTGATACAATCCTAGGCTGTAACGTAGGAAATAGCAGAGGGGAGGCCGAAGGGACCCCGAACACTGAAGTCCCGCGTTCATGTCATTGTTCGTTCCAGTGAACCATGCGCTACAGTTACTTGAGCTGAGGGCTCCAATGCCAGAAAATTAGACGTGACCTCAGCTCCGCCATTAGGCAGGCTCCCCAACCGTCTCCAGGGCTCGCTCCGTCCTGCTCAGCTGTCTTCTTGTCCAAGAGCTCTCTCTGTTGGCTCCTGTTATGATCTCAGTGCCGCTCAGCCCCTTCACCACCGCCTCGATCCTTTCACACTACTACCCCATCTTTCTCCACCGCGTTTATCACCAATATGGGTTTGTCCACTGGCTGTTCCCTCCCACTTGGGTCTAAGTCCCGAGAGGAGAGACTGGGACCTGTTTCGTGTGGTCCCTCAGGAGCCTGTGAGTGAGGGACCTCCAGTGAGACACCTCTGTCTTCTTATATGTAAAGTGTAAGAAACACACATTGTAAGGGGTGGGTGAGATTGGGTGATCACCTGGGCACAGCAGCTGTTCAACAAACTTTAATAACTATTCCCTGAGTGTCTGTTTGGCACTTGCCGTGAGAGACGCTGAAGCAGTAGTTGTGGACGTCTGCTTTGGAACAGAACTGCTTCAGGTCCAAGTCCTGCCTCCACCTCTCTGGGTGAAACCTTTAAACTCTCTGGGCGTCAGTTGTTCCTCAGTGAAGGGAAAAAAGCAACAGTACCTCAAGGGGTCTTGGCAAAGATGAAATGAGATACTGTCTGTGAAGCCCTCACCAAGCACTTGGCATTTAGTAAGCACTCATCTGCTTGCAATGCAGGCTCCCAGGTTTGATCCCTGGGTCAGGAAGATCCCCTAGAGAAGAGAATGGCAACCCACTCCAGCATTCTTGCCTGGCGAACGCCATGGACAGAGGAGCCTAGCAGGCTACAGTTCATGGGGTCACAAAGAGTCGGACACGACTGAGCGACTAACGCTTTCCACTTTCCATGAATGTCAGCTGTCAGTTCAGGTGACCAACAGTCGACATGGACTTTACATTAGAGGGATAGGGGTCCGGTGCTGGACACTGAGGAATGCACAGGTGCTGTGGGACAGAGAAGGGTGGGTTCAAGAAGCCTTCCTGAAGAGTTTTGTGAGAACGGAGTTGGTTGGGTAGAAGTGAGAGGCAGGGAGCCTGTGCAAAGGCCCTGAGGCAGGAGAGAGTCAAGCCTTATTGGGACCGTCTGACCCAAGAGGGAAGGAGTTGAGAAGCAGCAAGAAATAAACCTGGAGAACCAGGTGGAGGTCTGGGTGTGAAAGGCCAGACTGACATGGCAGCCTCTGCCCAGGAGACCACAGGGCACACTGCAGGCTGTCACCCCTGCAGAGTGACAAGACTCACGGGCACTGAGACCGGCCACCCTGGTGCACGGGACACCATTCCCTCCCAGGAGAGCACACTTATTTTGTCGTTCAGGAGTTAGAGCATTGCCTCCCTACAGCAGGGATGGTGAGAATAGTGCAGTACAGTACATGGCTGCGCCACGGCATTTATTGAGCGCCTACTGTATGCCCCACACTGTGCTAGGTTCTGGGGATACACATGGGAACACAAATCCCTGCCCTCTAGTGGGGAGAGTCAGCCAGTGAACAAAACAAATACATAATATGCTCCATGGCAAAAAAATAGAACTAGCGGGCAGAGTAGGGTGAGCGTGTGCACTTCCGGCTCAGGCAGTCAGAGAGGGCCTCCCTGAAACGCAGTGACTCTGAGCAAAGATGGTGGTGAGAGCGTGAGGCCGTGGACACCCCAGGGAAGAGCGCTCGGGGCCAAGGGAGCGAGTGCCCCAAGGCGAGAGGTGCCTGTGAGTTTCAGAAGGAGCTGAGGGGCCACTGCGGCTGGAGTTGAGGGGAGCAAGGCGATGTGCGGATGGGGAGGGGGTGGTCTACTGCCACCTTTTAGATTTCAATCATATACACGTTGTGTGTGTGTGTGTGTGTGTGTGTGGCTCAAACAACATTTATTATTATTTACACACAAACAGGCAATTTGGGCAGAGCTCCACATGGGAGGCTTGCACACCATGCAAGGCATCCACGTCCTGCGTTTGAGGAGGGGGAGGGGAGGCCCTGGAGAAGGGAGGTGGGGATGGGAGGTGTGAAGGGAGGGGTTGAGGGTCCTCTTCCAAGACTCCACTTGCAGGGCTGGCCATTGGACCCAGCTGGGACCTGGTCTGTGACATCTTCCTGCCAGCCTTGGGAGCCTCGGGCGTGAATTCCGGGCTCCATTCACGGCCCATATTGGAGGTGTGGGGACTGCAGACTCTACCCGTTGACAGGAGAAGAACCACCCCTGCTAGAAGCCTCTGTGGACACTTAGCCGTGGCTTCTAAATGGAGAAGGCAGTGGCACCCACTCCAGTGCTCTTGCCTGGAAAATCCCATGGACAGAGAAGCCTGGTGGGCTGCAGTCCATGGGGTCGCTAAGAGTCGGACACGACTGAGCTACTTCACCTCACTTCACTTCTAAATGGAAGGCCAGATTTTTTGTTTTATATTGGAGTATAGTTGATAAACAATGTTGTGTTCAGCAAAGTGATTCAGTTATACCTATGCATGTATCTCTTCTTTTTCAAATTCTTTTCCCATTTAGGCTGTTACATAATTATGCAACTATACTCCCTGTCTCAGACTGCTACAGCCTGAGTTCTAATATTGCTTTCTGCTCTTCATAAGCTTTAGTCTCTTTGCTTTTCCCTGTGTCCTTTCTGGTCTGTTCTCCACACACTAACAGGACGGATCGTCTTATAGTGTGGATCTGGTCAAAGTCCTCAGTCTTCACTTGCTGAATAAAATCCCTTGCCCTTATCAGGTGCCCGTGAGACTTGTCAGCAGCTAGCTGCCCCTGAGGGCACCTCCCGCCCTCCCTCGCACCCCACGGTCCTCTTGGCTTTGCACTGCTGCCCCTTCCCTCTGAAACCCTCCCCACCTCCTGACACTGGCATGGATGTGTTCCCTCTGGGAGGCCTGCCCTGGCCACCCCATCTAGATGCAGCAGGTGCTTTCCCCTGCCTCCATTCTCTATCCGATGCCTCCTTCCTTCATAACACAACAGAGGTGATTTGTGTTTCACTTGTATTTTCCTTGCCCTATAGTCCTCAGCCTCTACCTGAGCAAGGACCAAGTCTGCCTTGCTCGCTTTCTGTTTCCAGTGCAGAGCCTGGAATCTGACACACAGTTGGGCCCCAGTGTCGAATACAAATTCTCCTGAAACCTACTAATTATCCCCAGAACAGCCAGCACCAGCTGCCTCCTGCCACAAAGGTGTCCAGTTAATAGCTGCTCATTCGGTGTGACTTGAGGTCAGAACGTAGCCTCTAGATTTCTTCCTGCAGCTGTAAATCACTCTGTTGCAGATGCTGATTCCAGTTGCTTGAAAACAAGTGGCATCAAAAGTCAAGACTGTCACAGTCATAGTCGAACAAGTAAGTGTGCTGATGTCATTTGCGGTGGCTAATTTCTTGAAACCATTCATGAGACAACGTCATCTACTTCAGTAAGCTTTGAGACCCAGTGTTTGAGCAGGACTAGTTATTTCCCAAACAACACAGCAGAGAAACTGATGACTACTTTTGTAAGTTTTATCAAATTTTTCTTTTCCCTTGGAAATGGTAATAGGAGAATTAAAGTAAGTAAATGTTTTAGACAGATTGAATTTCTAAAGAAGGGTTTTTTTTTTTCCTCCTGGTCTACTGTGGATCCTTCTCTCAAAGGTACTCCAGAATAATAGCAATTCTGTTAGCTTTCCCAGCACTGAGACAGATCTACAGGGCCAATCCTGCTGGGCTTGGGTCTCACCATTTAACACGTATTAAATCATGATCCTCTAACCTGTGCTATGAGATAGGTACTCTTAGTAACCCATTTGAGAGAGACAATGACTAGAGAGATTTGGTTACGGAGCAAGAAGAGGTAAATTCAGGACCCAAACCCAGGCTCCAGAGTCAGTTTTAACGACGATACAATGGAAATACCAGTTTTTCATGAAAAACACAACTGTAGGATTGGTCCAGCCAGATGGTTGTAGCTATGGGGCCTCAGTAGAACCATACTGCTTGTCAGAAAGAAGGATGAAAGCATCATTCGACTGTCATGTCGTTAATTCCATAAGAACTGGTCAGGAGTTCCATAGAGCAGGGAAGCTTCATGAACCAGTGTTGCTGGTTGCCGCAAATTTGGTGTCTCTGTGGGTGTTTTGTAATTGTTTTAGCAGAAGAGAACATTTCACAGCTCAGTAAGGCTCCAAGTAGAGCGTTCGGTCATAACTTTGGGATATAACTCCATGAAGGAGGAATTCTCATGGTTTCACAAGAAGTTGTATGACTCAAAAATTTTAATTTTTCACCTTTTTTTTTTTTTTTTTTTTGCTTCCCTAAAGGCCTCCAGAGTTCTCATCTATGGGAATTTGTGCGAGACCTGCTTCTATCTCCTGAGGAAAACTGTGGCATTCTGGAATGGGAAGATAGGGAACAAGGTATTTTTCGGGTGGTTAAATCAGAAGCCCTGGCGAAGATGTGGGGACAAAGGAAGAAAAATGACAGAATGACATATGAAAAGCTGAGCAGAGCTCTGAGGTAAGTCAACGGCATGAAATATCGTGAGTCTGCCGGCACAGTTATATAAGATGGTCAGCCATAGAAAATTGGGCTTCCCAGGTGGCGCTAGTGTTAAAAGAACCCGCTTGCCAGTGTAGGGGACGTAAGAGATGCGGGTTCGATCCTGGGGTCAGGAAGATCTCCTGGAGCGGGGCATGGCAAGGCACTCCAGTATTCTTGCCTGGAGAATCCCATGGACAGAGGAGCCTGGGGGCTACAGCCCAGAGGGTTGCAGAAGAGTCAGACACGACTGAAGCAAGGGCACACAGAGAAAATTACAGGGCTCTTTTACTTGGTAACCAAAAGGTCATGAGACTACACTTTGGGTCTTAGTTTCAGGTGAGATTAGGGTTTGTAAACTGACACGCCGTCCTTGCCCTTCTTGGCAGTGTTCCCAGGGGATCACTCTGAGGCCATCACACACACACGCACATTTTGAACTGCATGTGGTGAGGTTCAGTCTTCAAGATGTCTGGGAAAGGTTTAAGTGTAAGTTGATAAGAGGGTGTGAAAAATACCAGGGCAACCACAGACTGGCCCCGCCAACTGAGAGGAACGAGGAGGGTGCTTGTGCTCTGTTGCTTTTCTGTGGTGCGAACCACCCCGCATGCTTCTCTTCTGCTGTCTTCGCAGGTACTACTATAAAACCGGAATTTTGGAACGGGTTGACCGAAGATTAGTGTACAAATTTGGAAAAAATGCACATGGGTGGCAGGAAGACAAGCTATGATCTGCTCCATCATCCAGCTCATTTAATGGATTTCTGTCTTTTTCAAACAATAGATTGCAAAAGACATTGGAAAGTCCTTTTAAAAAAAAAAAAAAACAAAAAACACCTGCCAACGTGCTGATAAAATTTTCTCCACATCTCAGCTTACGTTTGGATTCAGAGTTGTTGTCTGTTTGGGGGTAATGGCTGCAACCCCTTAAGCAATTCTTTTTTTTTAATCCAGGGGGAGGAGGGAATGGCCTTCTGTGGTGCCCTGATCACACATCACTTCCCCTAGTGAAGAATTGCAGAACCACAATGCCCTGTGCCATCGGGCGCTGCTCAGAGAAAAGGATCCATTCTGCCATTTAGAGGCTCATCTGGTGCTCCCACCCAAAGGCTCCAAAGTTTTCACCTCGGTATCTGTGGCAGCTCACAAATTAAAAAAAAAAAGTGATTAGTTTGTAGTTAACATAGTAGGAGGGGTGAGATGTGATAAGATAAACAGACAGATTTTTAAATTGTTAAAGTCAAATTCCATAGTAAAGTTTCTCAATTAGTAAAGGAGCTAAGCCATCAAGCTGATACATAATTGGATTTAGCAGAGTAAACTTTCTCAACCAGAATATCTTTTAGCCGCTCAGCAAAACCCCCATGGCCATCTATCCGGGCTAACACACTTAAAATTAGGCACATTCTTGCTGAATTTATTCCCCCTCTTCTCCAGGGTAGGGAGCATCAGATGTGCAAGGAGTTAATCAACAGATGCTTGCATCAATTTCTAAACCACTACTGTTTCTATGGTTCAAGCTGTCAACACAATAAAATCTTAATTCACTGATTCTGTCTGTGGGCAAGACATTAAATCTTTATAGAGCCAGGGATTTCCTGACAGCTCTGTAACAGGCAATTAAACTATGAGTCTCTCGTTTTGTTTTCCTACCTGATGGGTACGCAAGCTCTCAAAAGCATATTTCCTCGACAAAAATAGTGACGGTCGATTTACACCAGTGAACGTTCACGGGTTAAAGTCTGCACTGACGTTTTCTCATCGGTCACTGGTAGGTGAACCATTAGTGACTCCAGCGAGGTGGACTGCCCCCAGGACCCCTTCCCCAGAGCAGGAAGCTTCATGTGACGAGGCACTGAGCCACAAGATGGACTGAGGGCCTCCATCTTAGAGTTCCACAAAGTAACTTGTTTTTCAAAAATGTGAATGACTGTGAAATAATCTATTTTTGGATTCATGTGTTTCCCAGGTGGATACAGTTTATAAACAATGTGAATAAAATATTTAACATGTTACACTGTCTCTGGATTGTTCAGTTTAGCAAGGCCGACTCAGCAAACATTGCTCAGATGCCAAGTTGTGTTCAACTCTTTGTGACCCCATGAACTACAGCATGCCAGGCTTCCCTGTCCTTCACCATCTCCCAGAATTTGCTCAAACTCATGTCCATTGAGTTGGTGATAGCATCCAATCATTTCATCCTCTGTCACCCCCCTTCTCCTCTTGCCCTCAATCCTTCCCAGCATCAGGGTCTTTTCTAATGAGTTGACTATTCGCATCAGTTGGCCAAAGTATTGGAGTTTCAGCTTCAGCATCAGTCCATCCAATGAATATCCAGGGTTGATGTCCTTTAGGATTGACTGGTTTGATCTCCTTGCTGTCCAAGGGGCTCTCAAGAGTCTTTTCCAGCACCACAGTTCAAAAGCATCAATTCTGGGCTCTCAGCCTTCTTTATGATTCAACAGTTCAACTCTCACATCCATACATGTCTGCTGGAAAAACCATAACTTTGACTATATGGACCTTTGATGACCCTTCTATTAATATTTCCTACCATTTAGGAGATGGAGATTCCTAGAGAGCCCCAAAGATGTAAGAGATATAGGGGAGTGATCTACCCTCCACCTTTCCTTCTGGAAGACAGAGTTCTCACAAGATGGAGTACATGGACCAGTGTGGCCTACAGGTATGTTTTTGTTTGGTTTGCATACAAACACACATTTTTTGTTACTTGTGTTTGAGGCGGTGTTTTGTTTCTTCCTGTGAATCAGTTGCCTTATTTGAAAATCAGGAAATGTATAGGCAAATCCAGATCACCAATTTCTTTTTAAAGTCAGATCTGGCATCACTAGTATCTCAGTGCTGTGGCAGTAATTTCCTGGACTGGGTGGAAGAGCATTTGGTCACTGCTTCATACCTTGAACTTTGTACCCCGTTGTGTTTAGTTTGAGGTGGTTGTTTTTTGTTTGTTTGTTTTTTTAATATAATTTTTAAAGGTTACATTCCATTTACAGTTATTACAAAATGCTGACTATATTCCCCATATTGTACAATACACCCGTGTACCCGACTTTACACCCAGTATCTTGGGCTTCCCATTCCTCCACCTCTATTTTGGCCCCGCCCCGACTAGCAACCACTAGTCTGTTCTCTTGCTCCGTAAGTCTGCTTCTTCCTATATTCACTAGTTGGTTGTATTATTTAGATTCCACAAGTAAGTGATATCATACAGTATTTGTCATTCTCTGACTTATTTCACTAAACATAATGATTTCCAGGGCCATCCATATTGCTGCTAATGGCAAATTTTCATTCTTTTTATGGCTGAGTAATATTCCATTTTATATGTATGCACCACATCTGTATCCAGTCTTCTGTCAATGGACGCTTAGGTTGCTTCCATATGTTGGCAAACAATGCTGCTTTGAACACTGAGGCATATGTGTCTCTTTTCAAGCCAGTGTTTTTGTTTTTTCAGATATATATGTAGCAGTGGAATTACTGGGTCACACGGTGGTTTTCTTATTTTTTGTTCTGTTTTTTTGAGAAGCCTCCATACTGTTTTCCATAATGGCTGCACCAATTCACTTTTTTTTTTTCCATATAACCAGAATGGTTTTACACTTTGAAATTGGGACCCCTGTTCCAAGCCAGGTGAAGAGGGAAGTACCATGTTGATGCACTGGACCAAAGCTCACAGTCCAGTTGAAAGAGACTGTCCAGGAAATTGGCAATTATCTAACAGGAGGAGAGCTGGGAGCTTTCAGGCTACCAGCTTGGCAGTGAAAAAGCAGAACCAAGCAGCTCTGGGGAATGCAGGGACTGGAGCTGAGGGCCAGGCAGGCAGTGGTGGACGGTACACTCACCACCTAAGAGATGCTGTCCCCCCACCACCAGAGGTGGGCACCAGGCAATTCAAAGAACAAAAAAATGAATCCCTCTGCTACTCAAAAAGTTCTCCTGTAAAACCATTAAACTAGCTCTGCCTCTGTATGAGTTTCCAAGGCTGCCCGAAATAAGTTACCAAATTTGTTGACTTAAAACTACAGAAATTCATTCTCTAACAATTCTGGGGGATGAGTCCAAAATTAAGACATCAGCAGGGCCACGCACCCTCCATAAGTTCTAAGGAAGACCCCTTCCTTGCCCCTTCCAGCTTCTAGAGTCTCCAGGGGTTTCTTCACTTGTGGCTGTAAAAACGCAATCTCTGCCTCCATCTACATAGGAGTTGCCCATTCTCCTCTCCTTCGGTCTCTTAAAGCTGACCTTGGAGTTCAGGACCCAGCCCAGGATGATCTCACCTGGCCATGCTATGCATGCGTGCTCTGTCGTGTCTGACTCTTTGTGACCCCATGGACAGTAGTCCACCAGGCTCCCTCTGTCCATGGGATTCTCCAGGCAAGAATATTGGGAGTGCATTGCCATTTCCTTCTCCAAGGGATCTTCCCAAACCAGGAATCGAACCCACATAAGAGGAGTCTCTTATGTCTCCTGCATTGGTAGGCAGATTCTTTACACTGTGCCACCTGGGAAGCCAGATCTCATCTGGAGATATCTGCAGAAACCTTTTCTCCAAATAAAGTCACCTTCACAGGTTCCAGAGGTTAGGATATGGATATATTATTTTAGGGACCATCATTCAATCCACTACACTCCTTAAAATGTGAGTTTTATTTAAACATAGAGTTTCATAATGTAATTCGTTCCAGATCAGAAAATACAAGGATTATTTAAATTAACATGTTTAAACAAACAATAAAAAAGCAAAACAACAAAAATTAAAAAGACAATGCAAAAATCACTTATCAAATAGCCAAATGATAGAATAAGTATTTATTTTGTAAAAAAGAAAAGAAAAGAAAAAGACCACAGTAGAGCTTTCTACATGTGAGTGATTAAAGTTCTCAAAAACTCAAAAGTATACAGAACTTTTTGAGTTCACATCTATTAACCTTTCACATCTTTAAAAGCTCTGATGAGGATTTTAAAGTCTTCAGTATGCCCTGTAGGATCACTTAAAATAGAATCTGGCCCTTTGCCTTTATCATGAAATAAGAGGCAAAGAAATGGCCAAGAAGCTTGCCCACTGTTTTTCTTTCAGAAAAGCAAGTGCTAAGAAATTTTGAAAACATTTCTGTAGCAGGGATTACAAATTAGAGTCATGCCCTTTTACCTGGGAAGGAAAAAAAATTAATGTGCCTTAAACTAAAATTCTGACATTGCATTTGAAAGCAACAAGATGATTCTTCAATGTTTCCTAAGTCCAGACCAATCCTCCTTTTAGAACAGTAAATAACAGATTTTAAAATACCAGTAGATTTTTAGAGAGTGGTGTGCCAGAAGGTAAGTGAAAATGTCTTTTAAGAAGGTAAGAATGTGAGAAACGAAAAGACATGTCCACACAAACACACACACAAAAAATGTTCATAGCAGCATTATTCACAGTAGCCAAAAAGTGTAAACTACCCAAACGCCTGCCGACTGATGAATGGATCACTAAAAAACAGCTTATCCATACAACAGGATACTATTTAGCAACAGAAGGCAATGAAGTACAGATACATGATAAAACATGTTAAGAATCTTGATAACATTATACTAAGTCAAAGAAGCCAGTCACTGAAGATCACATTTTGTGATGATTCCGTTTAGATAAGATGTGCAATATAGGCAAATCTATAGACAGATCCTTAATGGCCAAGGGTTACTGGGCAGGATTAAGTTGGGCGGGGGGGGGGGGATGGTGCATGACTGCTAATGAGTACAGAGATTTTTAGCGGGGGACAGAGATGTTCTAAAGTTTATTGTGGTGTTGACTGCACAACTCCGTGCATATGCTAAAAACCACTGAATCATACACTTTAAATGGATGGATTTTATGGTATGTGAAGTCTATCACCAAAACACAGCTGGTTTCCTTTTTTAAAGAAAGTGTCAATGATCAACGGTGTCAAACACTGCCAAGAGGCCATGTAAGGTAAGGATGAGAATGGACTTTCGGCTTTGGGCCTGTGTGTGTACATGTATATGTGGCAAAACATACATAAAATTTATAATTTTTTAACTGCTTTTAAGTATACAGTTCAGTGGCAAATATATTCACGCTGCTATGTTATCATCACCACCATCCACCTCCAGAACTTTTTCATCTTCCAAATGAAACTCTATACCTATTAAATAAGAATTCCCCCTCCCCCTCCCCCAGCTCTTGGCAACCACCATTCTTTCTGTCTTCGTGTATTTCACTATTCTAGGTACCTCATATAAGTGGAATCACACCATACTTGTCCATCTGTATCAGACTTACTTCACTTAGCATGTCTTCAAGATTCAGTCATGTTGCAACATGTGTCAGAATTTCCTTCCTTGTTAAGGCTGAATAATATTCCATTGTCTGGATATACATCTTGTTTATCCATTCACCTATTAATGAACCCTGAAGTTGTTTCACCTTTTGACCCTGAAGAATAATGCTTCACATGGTACACATATCTCGTCAAGTCCCTGCTTCCACCCCTTTTGGGGATATACCCAGAAGTGGGACTCCTAAATGGGACCGCTGGATTTTAGTGGCTTAGAAGTCACTGGTGACCTTAACAAGGGCAGTCTGCTTGTAGGTTCAAAGAAAGGACAGAGAGAGTGAAGATAGCAAGTAGAGGCAGTTCTTAAAAGAAATTTTTTCAATAAAAGGGAGCAGAATAAAGGGAACAATAATAAATATCATTAACACTGCTGTATGTTATATATGAAAGCTGTTGAGAGTAAATCCTAAGAGCTCTCCTCATGAGAAGAAAAAGTTTGTTTCTATTTCTTTAGTGTTGTATCTATATGAGATGATGAATGTTAACTAAAATTAGGTTGGTGCAAATGTAACTGCGGTTTTGGGTTTTTAAATCATTATAATCAGACTCAAACACATCCTTATTAATCAACATAGGAACTACTACAATCAATACATTTTTGCCAGTAAGAAATGTTTGCTTCTTCCTGTAGTGTAAAAATCCACGCTACAGGATTCAACAAACTCTTGGAAAGCATTTTCTGCATCCTGCTGGCCATGGAAGCATTTTCCCTGCAAAAGTTGTCCCTGAAAAATGCAGATTTCAGTGTGTCTCATCGATTTGCTGAGCATACTCAGATGTAATGGTTTTGCTGGGATTCAGAAAGCTGTAGTGGATCAGTCCAGCAGCAGACCACCAAACAGTGACCTTTTTTTTGGTACAAGTTTGGCTTTGGGATGTGGCTTCCCTGGTGGCTCAGAGGTTAAAGCGTCTGCCTGCAATGCGGGAGACCTGGGCTTGATCCCTGGGTCGGGAAGATCCCCTGGAGAAGGAAATGGCAACCCACTCCAGTATTCTTGCCTGGAGAATCTCATGGATGGAGGAGCCTGAGGGGCTACAGTCCACAGGGTTGTAAAGAGTCGGACATGACTGAGCGACTTAACTTTCACTTTTCACTTGGCTTTGGGAAGTGCTTTAGAGCTGCTTCTTGGTCCAACCACTGAGCTGGCTGTTTGTCACTGGCTGTCATATAAAGTCACACATCACAGTCTGATCCAGAAATGGTCTGTTGTTGTTGCGAAGAATAAGAGAAGACACTTCAAAATGATGATTTTTTTTTCCAGTCAGCTAATGAGGCACCCTCTTACTAATTAGGCTTTTTTACCTTTCTAATTTGCTTCAATGCTGAACGACCATAGCGTGGCTGACGCTGAGTTTTTCAGCAACTTCTCCAGTAACTGTAAGAGGAGCAGCTTCAGTGGATCCTCCCAGTTGGTCACTGCCAACTTCTGATGGCTGGCCGCTACGATCATCTTCAAGGCTCTCATCTCCTTTCCAAAACTTTGCAAAACCACTGCTGCACTGTACGTTTGTTAGCTGTTCCTGGGTCAAGCGCATTACTCATCTTACAAGCTGTCTCTGCTGCTTTACAACCCATTTTGAACTCAAATAAGAATATGGCTCAAATTTGCTTTTTGCCTAACATTATTTCCATAGTCGAATGTAAATATAAACAGCAAGTAATAAATCATCATCAAAAAACATAAGTGAGAAATGCACATTAAAATGATGTATAACATAATCACATTAAGAATGTATCCCAAAATAGAATGGCAAATTTCAACAATGCAAAAACCACAGTTACGTCTGCACTAATGTAATATTATTATTTTGACCTCACCACACAGTGTATAGAATCTTAGTTTCCCAACCAAGGATCAAACCTGGGCCCATAACTAAAGCACCAAGTCCTAACCACTGGACTGCCCAATTAAACTTATTGTGATAACTACTTCATGATTTATATGAGTTAAATCATTATACTGTACACGTAAAATTTATAGAATGCTATATGTATTTATTACATGTCAATAAAACTGGAAAGAAAAGGGGAAAATAAAATTCAAAGAAGTTAAAACTCATAATCAGATAAAAAGAAGCACGCTAATGAACAAGAGATCTAAGTAACTTCCAAAACTGGGAAATTCGCTGTTTTCCCAATAGAATAAAGTTCTGGTCCCCTGTACCTCAGAAGCTGTGTATAAAGGCTATTGGTTTAAACAAATAATATACTATCCTTGTGAAACCAGTATTTCCAATTTTACGGGTAAGTATCTGATAACAGGGGGCTCTCCTGGTGGCTCTGCAGTAAAGAATCTGCCTGCCAACGCAGGAGTCACAGGTTCAATCCTGGGTCAGGAAGATCCCCTGGAGAAGGAAATGGCAACCCATTCCAGTATTCTTGCCTGGGAAATCCCACGGACAGAGGAGCCTGACTGGCTACAGTCCGCGGGGTCGCAAAAGAGTTGGGCATGACTAAGCAACTGAACAATGACAATCTAATAACATGATATTCAGATTAAGAATCCTGAGGCATTTCAAGTTACATATGGAGACTAAAGAAGTCAAACACCAGTCTTCTATTTTTATTTACAGATTATTTTATTGGAAAAAGGAAAGCAATTACAAATCAGTCTACTGCAAAATCAGTGCTGTATTAGGATAAATGTAATTCCAAGTTTTAAAAAATCTGATTTATTCAAAGCAGGAATAAACATCAAGCCTGATGGTGCTGAAGTTATTTTCAAAAGACAGCAATGTGTTCTTCCTCACGGAACTTAGAAAAATTGAAATATCCCAGTAAATTCTCTTTATCTTTTCTTCTTATGTAATTACAGTGATATTTTTATAAAATAGGCCATGAGATGATATGTAAACATTAATGTCACTAAGACTTTTTCTTGTCAAATAAAATCGTATTTCTGCTAGAAACTTTCATTCTAGTCATTTTAAGTGAATAATCAGCTGTCAAAAGCAAATACATGCTTTTTTAAATGAGTGTTAAGCCCTAACTTTCATTCAACCACAGGAAAGTAGGATTAAAAGCCATTATTACATCATTTGCGATAGAAATCTGGATTATCATTTTGCAGACACAGACTTGCATTTGCTCGTCTAGTGCGGGAGAATCTTCCATCTGGCGATCAGTGGGTACAGGTGTGAACACAGGCTTTGCTTCACAGGTGGACGGCAAGGTGGTGCAGGACCAGGGGCCCCGACCCTCAGAGATTAGCTTTCTCCTTTGCAGACAAGTGAGACCCATGCTGCACGTAGGTATGAACTGCGTTCTGGTTCAAAAGGGCAAGACCAGCAGGTTAGTTAGCTCACTCGGGCAGAGACTCAGCACTTTTCTGCTTTCATCTGTGCTCAAATGAAAGTAACAAGGCAGAGTCTGTCCACCTTAGATTGTCTTATAAGCACATGCACTAAATCGCTTCAGTTGTGTCCAACTCTTTGAGACCCTATGGACTACAGCCCCTGCGGAGGAGGAGATGACAACCCACTCCAGTATCCTTGCCTGGAGAATCCCATGGACAGAGGAGCCTGGTGGGGTTGCAAAGAATCAGACATCACACACACACGCACATACACACACACACTGCAAAGAATCAGACATCACACATACACACACACACAACGTCACATACACACACGCAACATCACATACACACACAGGGCGTGTCACACACACACACACACAACAGTCTTATATGGTGCGGGCACACACACACACGATGTCACATACACACACACATGACATGACATCACACACACACACACACACACACACCCAAACCTACACCCCCACCCACCCACCCACAAAGTCTTATATGGCCCAGGGCTTAAATGAAGAGGTTGCGCTTTCCAGGTGAGTTCTTTATATTTCAACTGAAATAGTGAACAGCTGCTTAAGAAACTGAATAGTTGTCCCTGAGGAGAATCACCGTAAGAGAAAACCCACTGTGCCTATCCATGACACACATCCTCTGCCACAGCTGGGCTGCTCTGGACTCACCTTAGGCTTCTCCTCATTGTATTTGTCCAAAAGAGCCTGGATGCGGGAGCCATATTCAGGATGGACATCACTGAAGTTCTTAACCTGAAACCAAATGAAGAGCATGAGGGTGTCACCCTAGCCCCCTCCCACGCCAGACCCTCGTGTCTGCTCCACGGGATTCACTCCAGAGGGGAGAAGGGACGCGTCCACAGGAGGCAGAGCCGCCCAGCATTTACCAGCAGAGAGCAGGACTCAGGCCCTGGATGGATACTGGCTGAGCAACCCCGGATAAGTCATTCGCCTGAGCTTCAATACCCACTCCTCATGCAACAGGTGAGACAATCAAATCTACCTCGTAGGGGTTCAATATCCACTCCCATAAAAGCAAATGAGTCGATTAAATCAACCCTGCAGAGTATTGTGAGAAAAGGCATTAGGAGGTGAGCTCCACTTAGAGCAGGTAAAGAGCTGACCTCGGAGGAATGCAACAAGTTACAGTGATTTGCATTAAGGAACGGGCCCCGACACTGCCTGTATACACCATGGGTAAAGTAGATAGCTGGTGGGAAGCTACTGTCCAGCACGGGGAGCTCAGCTCAGTGGTGACCTAGATGGGTTTGATGGGGGCGGGAGTTGGGTTGAAGGGTCCAAGAAGGAGGGGACATATGTATACATATCCTTGATGCGCTTTGGTGTACAGCAGAAAGTAACACGACGTTGTAGAGCAATTATATGCCACTTAAAAAATAAAGTGAAGTGTACAAACACTGGCCTGTGCTGGGCAACTCTGCACACTTCAAGAAGGAATTCCTGACCAGGGGCTGATCCCTAGCAGACAGCAAGGGGTAGGACATCAAGAACCCACAGAAGCCAGGCAGCTTTAGTGTACATAAGAGGAGAAGGCCAAGTTTGAGCCCAATTCTCTGCTTACAAACAGTCTTACTCATTCTTCTAAGGAAGATGGAAAAAAACCTGCCCCACCTCTCTCACAGAGCAAGAGTCAGGCTCTCTGCCTGAGTGAAACAGCAAGAAGTACTAGCGTCCAGGGAATCAAAGGGTTATCTTTCATATACACACTCATCAAACACGGTTTATAGAGCTCTGCCTGCAGAGAAAGCGCCCAGCCTGCAAGGTACTTATCTCCAGACCTTAGAACATACTCCAGACAGCTGCCCTTATGGATAGAGAAGCAGCAGCCAAGAGACAAGAGAAGGGCGGCGGTTCCTAAATTTATGAGAGGCTGATCCCGGGGCAGCCGGGAAACCAACAGTGAGCACACAGTACAACGAGCGACCATCAGATCAGAAATGCCCTGGGTCACCTTTGCTCAAAACATCAGCCTGAGCTTTGGAAGCAGCTCAGTTTTTACCCCAGAAAACAGCATGTTTCTAGTTGCTTCTGAAGGCAGATTGCATATCATAACATCGAGTAGTCAGGCAGACTTCAAACCACAAAGACGTAATCTATATCTCTTATCATCTGAAGTCTAAGCAAAATTGTGGCAGGACCCACATTTTGATACTGGATATTACTCTCTTAACATGGAACTTGGCTACAGTCAGATTAAATAGCATGAGGAGGCAATTTGCCCTAAACTAAATTATTACACACTGGACAAAGAGTAAAGGATAGATGGATACAGTGTATCTACTGGAGGTAAGCCATAGAAAGAAAGGAGTCAGAGGTTGATTGGGGATTCATACTAATTTCTTTTTTAAGTTTGCTTAACTCAGGTAAAATAGAAATGACACTTCTTTTGAAGGTTTTTCTCCCACAGCTGCACTCTCCCATCCTGCCAGCAGGTGTCACTGTTCGGCTTACAAAGTATCACTCACCGCTTTCTTCTGGATAAAAAGCTGTGCGTCTTTCAGATGGCCCGCAATGTTCTCACACAGGCGTTTCCTCTGCTCCTCATTCAGTACTTTCAAATAGAAATCGCGCACCTGCTCATTGAAAACAGAGGGCAGGGAATCAGATAACTATTTCATCACGAACAAAACTGACCCAAACCCCACTTCTGAAATGAAGACGCAAGATTTCTCATTGCTGTTAAGAGTGAAAAAGGCTTTGCAATTTAAGAATAATTTAAAACTATAGATGAAACTGTCACATGTTGAGTTCCTCACTTTTTAAGTCAAACAGGAAGATAACAGGGGACTTCGCTGGCTGTCCAGTGGTTAAGACTCCATGCTTCCAATGTGGGAGGCATGGGTTCAATCCTGGTCGGGGAACTGAGAGCCCACACACCGCGGGGGCATAGGCAAAAAAAAAAAAAAAGGAAGATAATAGCTCATAACTTCTTTTTAATAATGTGTTTTGTGGTCACTGCTTATAAATCTCTTATAAATAAAAGGCAGTGTCGCCTACAATTAAAAATGCCACCACACCTTATTACTGACAAGCACAGAATGTGCTGTCATCAAATGCAAGCTTAGCACAAGACGACCTTTGTTCAGTTCACCCAGAGCCAGAGAGGACGCACCCTAGCTCATTAATTAGGTTCTTAGCTACTCGGAAGAAGATTTCTTAAAGACAGATGCTAATAGTGGTATTTTGCTCACAGTACTGAGTTTACTTCTAAAATGAATATCAAAAGGTTAAAATTAAAAGTACATAGTAAATACATAGTAAGCAAAGTAATATATATATGAGTTCTAACAGCCTCTGCTTATTTCTGAAATCAGCCATTTCTCAGTTATCGCTCTCTGTTCAACATTTCATCCATTCATTGAGCAAATATTTATTACTCACATACCTATAATGCACCCAGACACTATTCTATGAACTGTTCTGCTGCTGCTGCAGCTAAGTCGCTTCAGTCGTGTCCGACTCTGCGACTCCATTGACGGCAGCCCACCAGGCACCCCCGTCCCAGGGATTCTCCAGGCAAGAACAATGGAGTGGGTTGCCATTTCCTTCTCCAATGCATGAAAGTGAAAAGTGAAAGTGAAGCCACTTAGTTGTAAAACATCAAATTACCCAACGTAGCAAATTTATAAAATATCAAAAGTTTAGTTTTTATAAGTTACCAAATATCAGAATTTAATACTACTTTTAAAATTTGAGCATACTATAAATCTGATACTAGTTAAGTCGCTTGGTCAGTCGTGTCCGACTCTGCGACCCCGTGGACTGTAGCCGACCAGGCTTCTCCGTCCATGGGATTCTCCAGGCAAGAATACTGGAGTGGGTTGCCATTTCCTTCTCCAGGGGATCTTCCCGACCCAGGGATCAAACCCAGGTCTCCCGCATTGCAGGCAGACGCTTTAACTTCTGAGCCACCAGGGAAGCCCATATCTGATATTAAGGTTTAAAAATCTTTAGACTTTTAGGTATTAAGATAATCCAACCAAAGTACTGCATGTGGGAAGATCTAAATAGACAGTTCTTTAAAGAAGACGTACAGATGGCAAACAGACATGAAAAAAATGCTGAACATTGCTAATTATTAGAGAAATACAAATCAAAACTACAATGATGTATCACTCCACTCTAGTCTGAATGGTCATATCATAAACTCTAGTGGCTCAGACAGTAAAGAATCTGCCTGCAACACAGGAGACCCAAGTTTGATCCCTGGGCCAAGAAGATCCCCTGGAGTAGCGAATGGCAACCCACTCCAGTATTCCTGCCTCGAGAACCCCATGGACAAAGGAGCCTGACGGGCTGCAGCCCATGGGATCGCAGAGTCAGACACGACGGAGCGACTAAGCACAGCACATGCCTGGCTAACCACCACCAATCATTCACAGCTCGGCTGCTTCACTACAGGAGGGCATGGACTCCACAGGCGGGACAGCTGTCCCACTTAAAACCAGATGAGGATGCTGAGCTGATCTACCCACTCCAACACGTTAACCACAGACCTTCAAGAGCAGGACCAAATTCCTATTAACAAAAAAATAGTCTATACAAAGTGAGAGAATAACTTTTTTTTTTTTAAGAGTAATATGTCTGCAGTAAGGGTACCAAATGTAAGTGTGAAGTTCACTGTGATTTTTCAGGGGACACTGATGTGTCACAAACATCCAGATCAAGAGAGAAACATCACTCACATCTCAGAAGTGCCCCTGCCATATCCCTCCTCCCAGTCCCCTTTCTCCAACTGACCCCCCAATTGTTTTTACTATTATTATAAATGTTTTCCTTTACTTCTCTTGGAAATGCACACAAATGGAATCATGTGGTCTATATTCTCGTTCTATTGTTCAATTTCATGTTTATAAGATTCATCTGTGTTCCTGCTTGTTGGAATACTTAATTAGTTTTCACTGCTGCACTGTGGGAATATCGGAGAAGGCGATGGCACCCCCACTCCAGTACTCTTGCCTGGAAAATCCCATGGATGGAGGAGACTGGAAGGCTGCAGTCCATGGGGTCACTAAGAGTCGGACACGACTGAGCGACTTCACTTTCACTTTTCACTTTCATGCATTGGAGAAGGAAATGGCAACCCCCTCCAGTGTTCTTGCCTGGAGAATCCCAGGGACGGGGGAGCCTGGTGGGCTGCCGTTTAGGGGGTCGCACAGAGTCGGACACGACTGAAGTGACGCAGCAGCAGCAGCAGTGGGAATATACTACGGTTTATTTATCCAAGCTTTCGTTGATGAACACTTGGATGATATGAAGAAACTGTTGTACCTGTCTTCTGCTCATATGTACACATTTCTATTTGGAATCTATGCTTAAGAGTGAACTTACTAGATCAAAAGACACGTACATGTTTAGCTTCAGTGGATACTGACAACCAGGTCTCCAGAACTCCTGAACCAATTTACACTTACGTGAGAGCGGTTTCTCACTTTACAAATACTTGGTACACAGTCTTTTTAAGTCTCGTCATTCTTGGACATTTGTAGTAGTGCCTCTTTTTAGCTTTATTTTGTATATTCCTGATGACTAGTGAAATAAATGACCTTTCCATATGTTTTCCAGTCATTTGGATACTTCTTTTATGACGTGCCTGTTCAAGTCTTTCGCCCATTTCTTTCATATTCATTTGTCTTTTTCCTATTGCTTTGTGGGAGTTCTTTATATGTACTGTGTGTGTGTTGTTTGTTATTTAGAGGAAAGCAAACTGCGGCTTGCATTCTCAGTCTCTAAATGGTTTCTCATAATGAAGGGGAGTTCTTTTTCTCTCTTCATGAGTGAGTCTTGGTAACATCTACTGCTCTGTCTGCCAGTTCAGTAATCCTCTCTTCAGTTATGTTTAATCACCTTTTAAACTCATTTACTAAATGCTTAACTTTAGTTGTTCATTTTCCAACTCAGTATGTCCATTCAATTTATTTTATTTTATTTTATTGGCCACACTGTGCAGCTTGAGGGATCCTAGTTCCCCAACCAGGGATCTAACCTACATCCCCTGTAGCAGAAATGCAGTCTTAACTACTGGACTGCTAGGGATGTTCTCTCAATTCTTTTTATAGATTAAAGTTCTCAATAATCCTCCATGTTGTCATCTCTTTTCTATTTTCCTAAAAATATTATTTGCAGTTATTTTAAAACCTGTATCTGACAATTTCACTCTCTGGATCTCCAGTAGGTTTGCTTCGATTGCCAATTTTGTTTTTCCTCCCTCTTGATTTTTCAGATATAAGGTCTTAAGTGTTGGGTATGCCTGATAATTTAGTACTGAATGCTGGATATGAAAAATAAAGAGATAATCTGAGACTATTTTCAACTCCATCTAATATGGGAACTGAGTTATGAATAAAGATGTTGTCCCTGAATTTAATTTGAGACATATTAGACATATACGCAGACAGTGAGAAGAATGACCAAGCGACTCTCACAGCAGACAAAGGAGCCGTTACCTGAGCGACATTATCATCGCTGGCACTGTTGAAGCGCTGTACATCCCCAGAAAAGCGGGTCCTGTGTTCCAGGGCAGAAGGCTGATTCTCGGGAGCACTGAAGCTGTTGGGGTAGTAATTTGGAGCCCCACCTTTAAAGGAAAACCACATACACTCACTTGGAGAGACGAAAAATGAAATAAGTCTACAAAATAAAAAATAAATTCAAGTGACAATTATATGTGTGTGTGTGTGCACGCACATGCATGTGTGCACATGCCATGCACATATTATTTTTAACTCCCCATATTTAGCTATAAACACACCCCAGATTCTTAGAGAATACTGTCATCTGCTCACATGTCCATCTCCCTCTGCACCTTACAGGAGAGATCTCAAGTTCCCTTTGAACACTTAGATGGTCCCATCTCTACAATCTTCTGATGCTTACCAGGACAAATATATTTATATAAGTTTGATTTGGCCCCCATAGAAGATGACACCCAAAGACACATTTCAAATTGGAGGGTTTCAAGTGGGCCTGGGCGCAGTTCAGACATGCAACCATGGGATTCCTGGGAGCTCAGAGTTCTAGCTCTGCTCTTTCAGTCACCAGGCACTCGGACTGGAGCCCTGGGACACTCGCTGACTGCTGCAGGGTGACGCAGTGGTCAGTGCTGGACCCGGAATCTGGAAGTTCTGACTTTTCCATTCAGGCACATACTAGAGTCCCATCACGGGACTCTCCTTCACTATTTCTTAAAGGTGCTTAAGATGCTTGGGGTTTCTTTCCTTTATTGACTACGACTTTATTTAATTCTATTGGGCTGGCCGAAAAAGTTCATTTGGGTTCTCCGTAACATCTTACGAACTTTGTGGCCAACCAACCCAATAGCTTCACTTTTGCTTCTCTCTACAGATATATTTTTAAAAATTTTTTAACTTTGATATTTCTAATACATCACCACTGATTTCTGTGGACTTAGGAAAAATAATGACAAATGCAATCAAAACATGTATTAAGACTTCCGGAATAAATTTTGAGGCTTTTTTTCCTTTTGGCATGTTTATTTTCCCAACTATACTCTGCTTCAGCTGATGTAAATAGAAGCTTGTGTTATCTGAGCACATGCTGCCTAAACAGAAAGGATGGCTTGAAAAAAACATAGCAAGTGGTTTGAACAAACCAGTCTGGGTTTAGAATTTTACCCAGGTCCCTGCTGGAATAGACAATCCTGGGTGACTGTATCACACTGTACATCACACTGACAAAGGAGCCAAAAGCTCGTAGGAAGACAGGGGCACCATACTCCCACGGAGTCCAGTTACCAGCCCAAGAAATTCATTCCAGGTCAGCTATGTCCATGTGAAAAGCAAAGTTCTCCAATAAAGAGCTATCACAGTGATTTTCTGTACTAAGAATTAGTTCTTTGAAATGTGCCAGTTTGAGTAACTTTAACATTTTATTTCCAAATAAGCTCTGACCTTTACTCAAAGTCGGAGTTGTCCTCAAGTCACTGACTACTGGGAAAGATTAAGCTTTTGCATCGAACTGCAAGGGAGCAGGTCAAACTTTCTACTTTTAAAATTAGGCAAAAGGGGTGTCAAAGTAGTTTTTTTCACATGTATGCCACTATAATAGTAAACAAGAATGGTAAACACAAAGCAATTACTTATTAATGACATCCCAAAATATATATGAACCACTTTAATACAGTCGGGCTTCCCTGACAGCTCAGTTGGTAAAGAATCTGCCTGCAATGCAGGAGACTCCAGTTTGATTCCTGGGTCGGGAAGATCCACTGGAAAAGGGATAGGCTACCCACTCCAGTATTCTTGGGCTTCCCTTGTGATTCAGCTGGTAAAGAATCCACCTGCAATGCAGGAGACCTGGGTTTGATCCCTGGGTCGGGAAGATTCCCCTGGAGAAGGGAAAAGCTACCCACTCCAGTATTCTGGCCTGGAGAATTCCATGGACTGCATAGTCCACGGGGATGCAAAGAGTCGGACACGACTCCGCAACTTTCACTTAATACAGCCAGTCTCAACAACAAAAGAATCAAGGAATATTAATGAAAAACAATAACTTTAGGATAAAAACACAGAAGACAGAGGAGTACCCATTACTTTGGGCAATTATACACCAACACGTCAAGCCTCAGAGAGCAGAAATACAGCAACCACCCAACACACTCAGTTAGTGAGCGTATTAACTTATTAAATACTTGGAAGAGGCTTAATGATAACAATCGTAACAAGATGCAAGGCACAAAATTATATATATATAAGCTAATTTTAAATGTGTAACAAATATTCACAGAAGAGACTGGCAAGAAATAGAGCAAAATCAATGTCAGTAATAAAATTAATTAATTAAAAAAAAAACAAAACCTGCTCCTTAAGTTGGATGATATCCCGCAGCAGCCAGGGGAAAGATCTTTCTCCCTGCCTTTCACTGTGAGATGGACAGAAAGTAAAATCTGAGGTGGGAACTCTCAATAAAACATATAAAATAAATGAAAGTAAGAAGAGTCTTCAGGCAGCTGAGACCTTCATTGCTGGGCAAGAAATGCATGGTGGGCACAAGCAGCCATATGGGGCTTCCACAGAGTAGGAGGTCCCTAGGGCAGCCTGAAAACCCCTGGGCTGATGGGGCACTCCAGCACCTGCCCAGCAGTGCCCTCCAGCACCCTCAGCGAGCCACCTTCTGAGGCTTACCCTGATTGTCCATCATGCACATGGGGCCATCGCGCTGGTAATTGGCCACTCGAGCACGGTAGGGGCAGTTCACGGGTATCTGGAGATAGTTGGGTCCCAGGCGGTGGCGGTGAGTGTCAGGGTAGGCGAAGAGGCGGCCCTGCAGTTATAAAGGGAACAGACGCTGACAATGTGCAGGAAGAGACACAAGAGAAACAGCCCATGAACTTCACTGGCAAGCATCGATCACAGCACCACGGAGTCCTGACTGTCTGCCCAGTAAAGACCAGGGTTCCTTCTCTCCCACCAAATGAGTGCTCCCTAACTGAACAGGCCTTAATCTTCCACATCACGCAGCCAAAGAGCCACAGATCTTCACATCTCTTCTAGATCATAACTCCTTTCTCCCTCAGATAACAAGTTAGTGCCCAGGCTTGAATTATTTCTTATTCCTGGGACTTCCCTGGTAACCCAGGGGGTTAAGACTCCAATGCAAGGGAGACAGGTGTGTCCCCTGGTTGGGGAACTAGGATCCCATATGGTAGGTTGTGCAGCCAAAATATACAAAAATAAATAAGAAATAAAAATGATTTGTTTCCAAGGACACATTGCACTGTTAAACTTGCTAGAACCCAACTAACTGGAGTCATGAACTAATTCCATTCCTCCCCACTCTCTCACCCAGGGGAGGGGTCAACCATTGCTCTTAACAAAAAGATGCAGATTTCTATAAAACCAACTATACAGGAAATTTTTTTTTTTAATACCTTTTGTGTTGCAGCCTGGTTTATGTCAGATACACTTTGAGCTCTGAGACTTTCTAGATATTAACAAAGTACTACACAAAGAAAGCCATGGTATTGGACGATGGTCCTACGATGACACAAGGCCCTGAATCAAGATTAAACTAAATCACATATTTACCAAGGCAAGAGATTGTGCAATTTCTTTCAATTAGTGTTGAAACAAAAACCTTGATGATTAACTCCATATAAATCTTAGTATCCAATTATTTAAATATTCTCATTATTCAAAGCTCTACTCACAAGCAGTTTTCTTTAATTGACTTTATTATTGGCCTTGAATCTGAAAGAATATTCATGCATGCATGCATGCTAAGTCACTTCAGTCATGTCTGACTCTTTGTGACCCCATGGACTGTAGTCTGCCAGGATCCTCTATCCATGGAATTCCCCAGGCAAGAAAACTGGAGTGGGTACCCATTCCCTTCTCCAGGGGATCTTCCCAACCCGGGCCTCGTACCTAGGTCCTCCCACATTACAAGCAGATTCTTCATCATCTGAGCCACCGAGGAAGCCTGAAAGAATATTCTTATATCACTAATTCTATGGGCCAGCCAAAACACAAATCAAGTTGAACAGGGCAACCGATGTGATTCTTTTGTACCAAATCACTCAGGCCAGCATACTTAGTCCAGTCTTGCTGTTCTGTCCATAACCTGCTGTTGGCTGAGTGACTCTACCCCTCATAATCATGAGTTTAAAGTAATATTCAGGGACTTCCCCAGCAGTCTAGTGGTTAAGACTTCACCTTCCAATGCAGAGTGTGCAGGTTTGAACCCTTGTCAGGGAGCTAATAAGATTTGATATGCCTCTCGACCAAAAAACCCAAAACATAACGCAGAAGCAACACTGTAACAAATTCAATACAGACTTTAAAAATGGTCCACATCAAAAAAAAATCTTCAAAAATATTAAAAATAAAGTAATATTCAGATGACCAGCCATGCAACCATGAACAAAAGCACCTGAGTTTGGATGCTGGTTGCCTCCTTCTGCCCAAAATGGACGAAGCTGTGCTCTAACTGTACCAACAGGACAGAAGATAGAGCTGAGCCATCAGCAGCTCCTGGATGTGGCCTCATCATATTGTTCTGGTCTGGGGTCACCTTGTGTTTATAAGGCATCCCCACCTGCAGGTAGAGACCTTCCAAGTTAAGCCGAGAAATGCATACAGCAAGGCCACACCCTGACCCCAGCTTGAATGAAGGCCTCATCCAGGGCCCTGTGCCCAAGCTCCTTGCTGGGCTGGGGTGAAAAAACAGAGCAAAGCTCTCCCACTCCAGCAGTCGACTTCTCCACTCTTGATAAACTGTGAAGCATGGGAGGGAAGAAGGGCTGACCCTGCATCACCAGGCACTCAGGCGACAGTCTCTGGGATTCACGTTACACTACTGAGGGCTTTTCACCATGGTCGGTTTACACTTTGTATCCCAAGGTTTTAAAATTTAATAGTGTGTTGCCTTTCAACATTATTGTTGAAAACACTGTCCATTACTGTGCAACTACTACCACCTGGTCATGCGTTAGTTCCTATCAGAGTAATTTCCAAGCCGTCCTCACTGGCTCTCCTCTTCCAAGCCATCCTTCCAACGTCACCCTAAATATTCCTGCCAAAAGACTCTTCCTGAGGCCCCATGCAGATTCTATTACTTACCTACTCCAAAAACCTTGGACAACTCCTCAGTGTTCATCAAAAGGCTAAGCAAGTACAATGGTTCTTCCCTGCTGTATGGCTTCCCGTTATAGCAGCCATGGCAGTCTATCAGTAGACAGGTGTTCAACCCACGGCAGTCAAATTAAACTAAAAATTAATATAAACTTATTTTCTATAAAAGGTTCAAATATTCCCAATGTCAAAGCAAAAAAAAAATTTATTATTTTTAAAAAACAAAGGATACTTAGTTCACCTCCATGGACAGTGACACCTGAACTGGAATTGGATGCTTACATAAGAAAAAGCCGTCAGTCACTGGGATCTCATCTAGGGTCAAAACTTTAACCTTTGTAGCATGATCATAGTCTAAGAACACAAAACATTGATTTACTCTATAATTATTAAGCCAGTTATTTCCCCATTAATTTCTGATCCAGATAAGAATTTTTCACTCTTTGTACTCTTGAAAAAACATACTGGATAGAGATGAAAAAATACTGAATGCCTAGGAACATTACCGGAGAAGGCAATGACAACCCACTCGAGTACTCTCTCCTGGAAAATCCCATGGACGGAGGGGCCTGGTAGGCTGCAGTCCATGGGGTTGCTAAGAGTCAGACATGACTAAGCGACTTCACTTTCACTTTTCCTTTCATGCACTGGAGAAGAAAATGGCAACCCACTCTAGTGTTCTTGCCTGGAGAATCCCAGGGATGGGGGACCCTGGTGCGCTACAGTCCATGGGGTTGCACAGAGTTGGACATGACTGAAGCGACTTAGCACCAGCAGCCCTAGGAACATTACCAAAACAAACAGTAAAACCCACTGCCTTTAATCAATGGAAACATAAACTGAGCTTATAAAAATCATCTCTGGGTCTCTTTTTACACATGCCATTATTTTCTCTTTACATGAAAGAGAAAATGAATACAGTTATGCTGATCAAATGTTATAATCAATTAATGGTATTCCTTTCCTTCCTTGATTAGAGACTGAAAATGAATATCTCACAAATACCTAAGGTATTTCTACTGTAACTTCTTTTAAATTAAGCCTAAATATCAAAGTTACCATATTGAGGGACTCACTATGAAATTTGTTTTATCCTGTAACGCTCATTTAAGGATGTTTCATTCAGTCCCACAGGAACTAAAGACCCAGACCAAGGTTTAAGTGATGTCCTAGTTAATTCCTCATACAAAGATCAAGCCAAATTACACTGTGTGTGTGTGTGTGTGTGTGTGTGTGCACGCACACGTGCAAGGGCACACAGGCTTGTACACATACTCCTGCCTCAGAACCTCTCGATCAACTAGGTTTACCTGAAGCATTTTGTCAGGGCTGGGCTCGATGCCGGGTGGCATGTTGCTTGGGTCAAAAGCCAACTGTTCAACCTCAGCAAAGTAATTAACTGGGTTCCGGTTTAAGACCAGTTTACCAACTGGGATAAGAGGGTAGTCACGGTGAGGCCAAACCTAAAAATAATGTCATATTCACAATTACCAGACAACCAACAGAAGGAAATTACGCATAAAAATATTAGCTTTCAAATACAATAAAGCCAATGATAGTAAGTGAAAATAACATTTTTGGATCTAATAAAATGGTAAGAATTAAGGTGAGTGCATTGGTTGAATCTTTTGCAACAGTAAACAGGAGTAAATATTGACATTTTCCCTGGACAAAAGTACATCATCTCATCAAAATTTGTTCCCTGCTAATAACAATATATCAGGCCATTCAGATGAACTCAGTAAAGTTATCAAATAGGAACTGGAAGGGAGATGCTGGTGAGCCCTCATTCACAGGCTAGGAAACTCTTAGGTGGCTTCAACTGTTTTGTACACAACTTATAAATGCTTGACTACAAATTTTTTCAAACTAGGCGTGAAGACACTTTAAAAAGAAAACAATTTAGTTGTTAACTGACTCACCTTGGTAAGATCAAATGGATTAAATGGAAAAGTTTCTGCCTCACTAAATGTCATGACCTGGATGTAGAAAGTCCAGGAGGGGTAGTTGCCTGTGGCAATGGCATTGAAAAGATCGCGGAGGCCGTAGTCAGGATCTTCGTGGGCAAGTCTTGCCGCATCTTCAACAGAAAGGTTTTTGATGCCCTGATCAGTCTACAGGAGAAAACAAAGAAGCTCAAACTGAAACTTATTGGCAAAGTTATCAAACTTCAATCAGTAATTCATTGAGGGATTCTGAGTGACACTATCCAAAGACTGGATTTTCCTCGTAACTCCCCTCTTCAAATCTGACACAAGGATGAATTTATCAGTAAGAAATTCTATTTCCTTATCCTGATTCTTTTCAATGTCCAGGGAATCTGTCTACACATTTAATATTTAAAATAAGATTTTTTTAATTGTTGACATATAGTTCACTTTCAATTTTTCGCTCATCTAGAAAATGCTACATTACTGTCTTCAGAAAAGCCAAAACAATTTTTGCTATAAAGTATATATAACATATAATTTATCATTTTAACCATTTTCAAGTGTTCAAGGCAGTGGATTTCTCTGAGTACATATTGTACAATGGACTTGTTGGGTCATATGTAATTCTAAGTTTAATTTCTTGAGGAATTTCAAAACTGTTTTCCAGAGTGGCTACTATTTGAGTGTTTATACTCATGCTATTTCCGATCAGAAAAGAAAAATCAAAATATATTTTTAAAGTAAGCAAGTGGTTAATAAAATTAAAGGACTTTCCTCCTTTTTAGCATGAAGTAATTTTTTAAATTCCCTGTCTTATAATATCTCAAATCAACTACTGGGATTGTGCTCAGCTAGTATCCCTCCACCCCAACTCTTCCTTTTTTAACTTTTTTTTAAAGGAAATCATAGAATCACAGTTTATAGAGCTGAAAAGAAATTCAGTATAGCCACTCAAGCAGTTGACCAACTATGAGAAACCAAAAGTACTGGGTTGGCCATAAAGTTCATTCAAGTTTTTCCATAAGATGAACTCAACTGAACTTTTGGTCAACCCAATAGCATTAATATTCTGACTTTCAAACAAGCCATTAAAACCCAAAGACATTAAGTCACTTTCACCTGAGCTCCTATTATCATCCCATCCTGCTCTTCAATAGAGTTACCACCACTATCTTATTTTGAACAAGCCCCAATAAGTCAGGCACCACATAAATATTTCCTTCTCAAGTCACCTCTAGAAGGCTGGCCGATGTCTAGCACAGAAATCCCAGCTCTCTCTAGCCAGTGGCAAGATTTTTTTCAGCCTGTTAGATCTTCAGAATTAGAATATGGAAGTCACCATCTGCAGATCACCCAGTGAATACACTAAATTGTACAATATTATTGCAATACCTTTCTGATTTTAACTGAAGCCCCTGGGTTTAGAAAGGCATGATCTTAGGTCAGAATAATGCAGATTGATGAGTCTATTAGATCCCACGCTACCTCAGAGCCCTTGGCTGAACAGACCCGTAAGCATCCCAATCTTTCCAGGGCTACTGGCAGCTGGCACTATTATCCAACTTCACTATGACTAAACTGGAGTTCAGAGAACCTTTAATAACGTGCCAAGAGAGAATTATCTAGAAGAGGGAAGATGGGAGTTCAGATCGTTCTAACTGCAAAGCCACAGCCACACTAGTTGTCCCAGATACAATCACTTAGTCTTGCTCTAAGTGACACAACACTTCTTTTGGCAATTACAAGCCAGTGGGTCAACTGTTTCCTGTAACTGTTCCTTGCCAAAGATTATAGATCCAAGTCATAAACAGGGGTAACAGTTTTCCTGTTTGATACACCCACCTAAGTTGTTCAGATAATGGTTCAAATAGGACAGAAGAAAATAGGTCCTTGTGGGAGCCTGTATATGTCATGAGTCCACTTCTGTCTTTGCTTATTTTAGCAGCAGTATTTGGAAACAAGTTCTTAAGCGGCCAGAGGTTTTTAAATAACCTTCTAGAGTTCTCTGGCAATATTACTTATTCTAACCAATGCCAAAGTCATACTAAAAGAACCCATGAAAACACCTCAATTAAAAGATTCTCAAAATATTCCCCAAAAGTAACTGATCTGATCTGATTGTATGAAAGAAAATGAAAACAAAAACAAAAACAAAAATTTTGAGCTGGAGGAGCAGCAGGCGGCCCAGCCTACCTCCCCAGCTCCCACTGCTGCCATGAGGAAGGTCAGCTCAGAAGCTGGGGAGGGGTGGGGAGAATGAGGAGCCCAAGAAGAGACCTGCAAGGCTGTCAGCTAAACCTGCTCCTGCAAAAGTGGAAATAAAGCCCCAAAAGGCAGCAGAAAAGGATAAATCTTCAAACAAAAACGTGCCAACAAAAGGCTAATGGGGGAGGAGCAAAAGGAAAACAGGACAAAGCAGCTAACCAAGGAACTAAAGATGATTTACCTGCAGAAAACGGAGACACTAAAACACGAGGAGAGCCCAGCCTCTGATGAAGCAGGAGAGAGAGAAGCCAAGTCTGATTAATATCACACACCCGGTACTTCCAGTGGTCCCTGTCTCCCTGCTTGTACAACCCAGAGGGATGTTTTTAATCAACTATTTGCTAAATCCAAGTTTCTTAGGAACTTTAGAAACAGTTTTAAGAAGGAGGGAATCTTGGGACTTCCCTGGTGGTCCAGTAATTAAAAATTCACCTCGCAATGCAGGGGACACGGGTTCAACCCTTGATCAGGGAACTACGATCCCACATGCCGTGGGGCAACTAAGTCCATCTGCCACAAGTCATGGGCCCATGCGCCACAACAAAGACCCAGCACGGCCAAAACAGTCAATAAATATTTTTTTAAAAAAAGAAGGAAAGTATCCCACCTCATCCAATTTTTTAAGTGTAAATGCTTTAAAAAAAAAAAAACAACTAAGATCATTTGCTGGTTGATTATTTTTTGGTACAACCAGAAAATAGTGGGGTACTGAATATGGGAGGCTTTGATTGTCTTGGGTGTCAGCTTAACAACTCCATAAATGGGGACAGCTTTTCTATCCTATAATACAAAGCATATTACATCGCACTTTGGAGTTAGTTGCACACTTAATGTCTTGAACACTTTAAATCACTTCTCCTGTGTTGTTTTTGGTAGAATTGTTCCCTAACTAAACTCCTTGATGTTGGCTCTCCTGGTCAGAATCTTATGCACCCTGTAACATTTTTGGTTGTGGAAGTCCAGTTTTCCTAGTAACTTTGTTACCATGCTATGAATGACTGAAAATTCAAGTACATAGTATATATGATATTAAATTGTGAATTAGTGGGACTTATGATATAACAGCATATTAACATTTGAAAATATTGGTACTTGATATCCCGTCAAGGAAAATTTGCCTCCAAATTTTAAGCTGGAAAATCACTGAAACGTTTAGAAAAGAATCACAACTGCATGAGTTTTTAGATTTTGGTACATATGTTACAATTGTGTACAAATTGAAATGTCTGTATACTGATCCTCAAAACCAATAAAAATCTCAATTATGAAAGAAAGAAATAATTTGTTTCCTGAAATTTATAACTGATTTTTTAATGTGTAGTGTTCATAATAAATCCTTAAAAAAATGGATGAATTTAAAAGTGAGGAGAAATATTTTTGGAAAGATAGCATCACATGTTGGAAATGAGAATGAGATGGCTATTACAAAGAAGAATGTCCCAATTCTGTCTTAAAGCCCTCGTGGACTCCAAAAGTATCTGTACTCACAACAGTGTGTACTCAGGGCTATGAAAGGCAAAGCAAAAACGTAACACGTGACTGTTTGCTAACACCTGACTCTAAACTCCAACAAAGAACTCTAGGCTAAACCAGGTAGGAATTTCCTTTTACCTAGCTGGGAGGCTTCTATTATCTCTTTATCTTTGATCTAAAACCTTAGATCTTCCTTCTCCAGGGAAAAAAAAATATACCAATATGCACCTGCCAGCACCAAAAATGTTGAGAGCCAGCACAAAATGAGTACTTGTCCAAATATTTATGGCAGAGCTCCCAGGGTCCAGAAAGAAAAAGCTAGACTATTGATAGCAGCTGTGTGCTATCAGCCACATGAAGAGACCAAAGAGAGACTACTCTGTTCTAATTGGGCAGCCTGTTTACTCAGGCAGTGGCCAATAAGATAATCACAGTCCTAATCAACCAGATAGATGCTTGTCATTCTTGGGGGTGGAGGTAAGGGGAAGGTGGAGAAGGCCAGGCCTTGATCCTTGCCCAATCCTCAGAAGTACGGAGATGTGGGTGGTAGGAGCCTTCCACCCCCTTTGCCAAAGGTGACCTGTACCTTATAATGGAATTTGCAATAAACTGCCTCTCCATTTGCATTAACCAGCTTGAAAGTATGCGATCCATATCCATTCATGTGCCTGTGTCCATCTGGAATCCCTCGATCACTGAACAGGAAGGAAACCTAAGGAACAGAAAAATCAAGGGTCAAATTGTTCAGCTTAAATCAAAACATATTTTTAAGACAGTCCTAAGTTTCCAGAAAAATCTCTTAATGACATGGAACATACTAGCCAAGTGCTCACAGGAAGGGATGCCATTTGAAAAAAATATCAAACAGAAGAATTTTAGAGCAGAAAGATTGAACATAAATCACCAACGTCCTGACTCAAAATTCTATAAAGAAAAGCTAAAACAAATCTGAAAACTAGCCTAACTTGTTCACATTCTAATTTAACAGAAAATTTGTTTGGTACTACTTCCCCTTCATTTCCCTAATACAAAGAGCTTGACTTCCTACAAGAAACTTTAATCCTTAATACTGTTAAATATCAATTGATAATGGTTCTAGTATCATGTAAGGTCCATGAATGGGGAAAGATGAATAAAATAATTATAAAACTCTTCAAGGACCAAGAAATCTGAGGAAGGCTCTCCAAAAGAAAGTCAAAAATCAATTCCAATAAAATATCCAAAACTGGAGGAAATTATGAGGCATAATTAACAGTTCCTTATCAGGTGACATAGTGAAAAAAAGAGGCATTCCCACCTGATGCAGAGACTCAGGACGCAGGCTCCAGAAGTCCCAGACCATGTCCGGATCCTTCAGGTGTGTTTGAGGGTTTCTCTTCTGGCTGTGGATAAAGGGACGGAAACTAAATGGAAAAGAGAGGAAAAAAATCCAAAAATTAAGTTTAAAGGACATATGGTGTCTTCAGTTCAGTCGCTCAGTCGTGTCCGACTCTTTGCGACCCCATGAACCACAGCACGCCAGGCCAATGGTGTCTTATACATGGCCTATTGCTAGGTTTACAGATTATCTGAACAATACAATTTTAAAATTTTAAGCTGCAAAACCCTAAAATGAAATTTATCCTCTACACGTTTTTGAGCAGACTGCCTCTTTTTATTCATTTTCCAAGTGTTGTAAGGAAAACTGGATCATTCCCATCAAGTCAGTGAACCCCAAAATGCCAAACTAAGACTAATGATAATTGTTGTCATCTGACCTTATAAAAAGATACTAAATACAGAAAAAAATATAAAAGGCAATCCAGCCAATCCCAATCGATGTTCTCTTCTTTCTGCTTTCCCAGGGCTTCTCCTCGAATGCCAATCTATACAGAGTATTTGAAATCAATGTAAATCAACAAATATCTGCAGAGTGCGAAATAATTCATTACCTACCAATAGAGCATCCCTGATGAAGAAAATGGGGGTGTTATTTCCAACAAGATCCCAATTACCATCTTCTGTGTAAAATTTGACTGCAAAGCCACGAGGGTCACGCACTGTGTCAGCTGAGCCTGATTCTCCAGCTAGAAAGATTCAAATGGGGAAAATGAAGCTTCCACTACAGTACTCTGCATCCAGGAAGCCTCAAGCCATAAGAACACTGGGATCTACCCTTCCCAACTTCTAGAAGCATATTAGGTATTTAAGTGCCTGGGTTATTATTTCTACTACCCACCAGCTAATTTAGACTGAAAAAGTAAACACAGAAATTAGCTGAGAGAAATAAGAAAGTATATATAATAACAGCTGAAAATATTCTCCATTTAATGTAATAAGATAGCTTTGTTCAAACAGGTAATTAAAATTTAAATTAAAATAAGAGACGATAGCTTTGTTCAAACAGGTAATTAAAATTTAAATTAAAATAAGGGATGACAGCTTTGTTCAAACAGGTAATTAAAAATTGGAGTAAAATAAGGGAAGAGAATAATTATGAAGATTAAGGTAGTGAACAAAGAGAATAAGCAAGTTTTCAAAATTATGAGGTTAATATTAAGAAAATGAGTCAAGACAGAAATTTTTATCCTTAATTTTATTTCCTTTTGCATTTCACAGAATTATAAAAATGCACAAACATAGACTCATGCAGAGGCAGAATTAATCAGGCATTGTGGTATGCTGAGATGCAATTTGATAGCTCTAACTCTGGCTAGCTCTGTAACATGAGAAAAATCACTCTCTCAGAAACAGAAATAACCCCACCATGCAAAGCATTAATCTATCTACAGATTATAAACAGGATCAGTACAACACTAACCATGGATGGCACAGAATTAACCCTCAATAAAGGGCAGTTGTTCTCATGGCTGTGGAGTAAAACTACCACTTCATGTTCCGTTTGAGGCAACCACTCATAGGAAAAACTCTCCTGAATGCCACAGAGTTGCAGGCATGGGCTCTGCATAAGCATGATTTCCTAAGACTTCTCAACAAACAGAATTATAAGTAACTTTCTACATGTCTTAAAATATCTTTTCTACTGTAAAATGTTGCTATACTTTGGAGAAGTGCTTGTTTCCTATTGTCTGGTTAAGTTTTTTCTGGAAACTAAGCTATAAATGCCTCAGATAAAATACAGAGTTGAGTCAAGCAACACCAGGAACATAAACAGACCAACTTACCAACAGTGGAGAAGCGAACTGCAATGGGCGTCCTCTTTCCAATATGCTCAAACACCTTCGCCTTGGAGTATCTGGTAATGTCATGTGTGACCTCAAAGTAGCCAAAAGCCCCTAAGGAGAAAGACACAGAAACTGGCATCACAAGACTATCACTCAGATCACCAGGCCCGCAACAGGTATCGGGGTGACAAGAGAAGCCGGTGATTTAGCACTGGCCTTCTGGGAGCTTCCAATGATGGGATAAGGGGAGATAACCAAACATGAAATGATGAGAGCAAAATGCAAAGCCCTACGTCACTCAGGGCTAAGCTGAGAGCCACAGAGCCGGAGCCAAAGAGGAGTGGTGCCAGAAGGAACTAGTCAGGGTTGCCAGAAGAACACAGGGTCTGAGAGGCCCTTCAGGTACAAGTGGGATCTAGGAGAGAAAGAACAGGGGAGAGAGGAGAAAACACACGGAAAGGCTGAGCACTTAGGAAGCTCGCCACAGAGCCAAACAACCTGAACAGCATATCAAAGGCATGACGGAAAAGCCCCACACAAAAAGCTGGAGAAGATACAACAGGAAATAAAGAAACTGGGAAGTCCAGTACTTTGGCCACCTCACGCGAAGAGTTGACTCACTGGAAAAGACCCTGATGCTGGGAGGGATTGGGGGCAGGAGGAGAAGGGGATGACAGAAGATGAGATGGCTGGATGGCATCACCGATTCGATGCACATGAGTTTGGGTGAACTCCAGGAGCTGGTGGTGGACAAGGAGGCCTGGCGTGCTGTGATTCATGGGGTTGCAAAGAGTCGGACACAACGGAGCAACAGAACTGAACTGAACTGAAATGGGAGTCCAACAAAACTTCTTCCTTTCTACCAAGCTTTCTTTTTCCTATTGAGTTGTGTTTTTTTAAGATTCACAATATTTAAGTAATTTATTTATTTACTGGCTGTGCCATGCAGCCTGTGAGATCTTAGCTCCCCAACCAGGGACAGAACCCAGACCTCCTGCATTGGAAGCTTGGAGTCCTAACTACTGGACTGCCAGGGAGCCCCTCCTTTTGAGTTTTTAGCTTTCTTTTAGATACCATCTACATCTTTTGTTTCTGTAATGAAAGCAAGATAAAAGTTTTATAGAAGTTTTGGACAAAAGGAAAAATCACTACAAAAATCACTACAGCACATTTATACAACTGACATTTACAGCACATTGACTTTGCACAGTTAATTCCAGCATTTATCCAGTTAAGTGCACCATCTTAATCCAGTTATAATTACAGTATGTCTATGTCTGTATTTCCATATTTTTCATTTTTTACTAAGATGCATAATGGAATAAAAGGAAGATTACTTTTATTTTTAGCAAAATAAAGTATTTTACAGGGAAGGTTCAATCCAGGAAATAACCATCATTTAATTACTGACTCCTCTATTGATGGATATTTTGCCTTTCTCCAAGGAGTGGAAATTTGGCACTTCTCTTAAAGGAACTCTGATCCTTTGAGAAGTAATTTTTAACCCAGGTGTTATGAAACAGTCCTTTCCCAGCAAATGAACACAGTTCTCACCTGCTCCTTTGGCGTGCACGACTCTCTCAGGAATTCTCTCCCGGTCAAAGTGAGCCATTTCATCAGTGAAAACCACATCCTGGACAAGAAGGGGCCCTCGGGGCCCTACCGTCAGAACGTTGAGTTTGTCTCCTACTGGATTGCCGGCCCCAGTGGTCAGGACATCAGCTTTCTAAGTGAACAGGAGAGGAAAAGCGTGCAAGAGAGTCAATACCACCAGGCCCTCAATTTCCACTGTCACGGGGCACATCATTCTGCATTTTTACATCTGCTACTCAAACTCTTTAAATTTCCTGTGTGAAAAGTACTGAAATGTTACAAAATATGCAGTTGCCTGAAATTTATAATTGGGACGCAGAAATCCTAAGAAATGCAGGACGATATCTAGATAACTCACCAACTTGCTCCCTCTGTGTTCTAGGTACAGCCACCAGGCTCCACACAGGAAACCCCAGGTAGAGATCCCCCTTAAAAGGGATTACATGTCATATGTGTTTAACCCTGAACGTCCAAACTCATAACAAGAGATGGTCCCCAGGAAGCTATGCCTCCACATGCTTTACACAGATTTTCCAGATACTTCTGACCACCAGACATGTCAAGGTGAATCGCCCTGCACAGCGCAGTATGCTTCTCTCAAGCAGCATGTACCACCATCTGCAGCATCTCTTCTCAATTCCAAAAGAAGTCACCGGCTTTTGTCATCACCAAAAATAAACAGTTACTGGTAAAATGGATTACAGTATTAATTTTCTAAAGATGCCAAATGTCTGTGAGATGAGATAGGTTGTTTTACTGTAATTAAAAATTAGATCCACCCAATTTTCCCATTTCTGTTGTATCAGGAGCCCTTCAGCTGTCTCTTCTCCAGGAGGATGGGAGCAGCATTGCTAAGCTTCACGTGATCCCGGGCAGCTGCATCTTGCTCTGTGGTCACATTCTGCTTTTGATAGCGGCCAACTGCCTCTCCCATGACCTTCCCCAGTCCTCCCCTGGCTACCAGCAAGTTAATCAACTTTTCATGTGCAAAAACAAATAAAAATGGCAGGGGAGGGGGGCCAGTGGTGGTGGTGGGACTTCCCATAAAGGAGAAGAGAATGTGAGAGAACACCAAGCTCGGTGAAAGGAACGGTAAACAGGCCACAGGGTCATTTCCATCTTTGCATCCCTAATATGGGAAGGCGCTGCTGCTGAGAAACTAACGAGAGAACGTCACAAGACTCCTCCTCAGGACCAGGTCAGGGCGATAAAGTCAGAATAAAAACTACGCCCAGAGGAGGCAGATGCAGAGCCAGCTGGATGAAGGGATGAGCGGGTTGAAGAACTAAAGAACGAGATGGTCTCGCCTCGTGACAATGAATCATGGAATCTTAGTGTGGCAATGCTGGAATGGTGCCATCACTGGGCCTCCCTGCCCACCCAATGTAGGAATCTCCTCCATGACATCCATCCCCCCGAGAAATGAAACCTGGGTTTGTAGGTCAGTAACATTCAGCATCTCTTCTAGTTCCCTGGTCTAATAGATCAACTGTCCTCTCTTTTAACACCGTTCCAAGCCAATGGATATGCAATTGGTCTTTAAAACAAGTGTGGCAGGAAAAGATTCAACAGGCAGCAAAAAGAATGGAGGTCACGGTCAAAGATCAGGGAGGAAAAGACCCTGACTTCAGGCGGTGTTTAGGGTAACATCAAATAAGAGATACTGAATTTAAACAAAGAGAGTATTCACTAGATGAAAAGAAGGACATAGTATATTCACTGAGATGGTGAGAATTAACAGAGTTAACGCAATGAAGCTTTACTAAATAAAGTGAAGGTGGAGCTGGGAAATGGACCATCAAAAGCAAAATTTTAAAAGTCATTTCTGAAAAAAGCCAGTTTCATGCAGTGAGCATTGCAATTAACCCCAGAATAGATACAATTTGTTTTGATTTTTGTTTAAATCAAACTTCCAGCATTCTCAAACATTTCAAATAATTTTGAACCTGATGCTAGGAAAGATTGAAGGCAGGAGGAGAAGGGGAAGACAGGATGAGATGGTTGGATGGCATCACCGACCAGATGGACCTGAGTTTGAGCAAGCTCTGGCAGTTGGTGATGGACAGGGAAGCCTGGTGTGCTGCAGCCCGTGGGGCTGCAAAGAGTTGGACATGAACTTGAAGTAGGGAGCAGTGAAAACCAGCCCTCCTGGGCTACAAGCAATGACAACTATATCCCAGAACAGCAAGACCTGGAAGATGGTACCTTTTTAGACAAGTACAGATGAAGCCACTCCCTCAGTGTGCTGAGAAAGACAGAGGTGATGACAGGGGAGGGGAGTGGTAAAGGAAGAAGAGAGAAAAAATGAAAAGCCTACCAATGGCAGAGGCGGCAACCATCTGGCAGTGGTGATGAGAACAACAGGTCAGCAGACTTCAGCCAGAGGCCGGGAAAGACAGGGCAGGAGGGAAAAATAAGTGAGGACTTGTCTGCTGGTCAAGGACATAAGCAGCAGCCACACTGCACCTGGGTCTCATTCGTTCAACAGCCGCAAGGCGGACCCTCCGTAGGCTGGATGGCAGGGGTGGGGGGGGGGGGAGATTTAGCACTAGGGCCCCTCAGGTGACTCATTTCAAGTCACTCATTCACCAGCTGTGGTCCCTGTCCTCCCGGTCCCCACAGACCACAGAGCCTGGCAGGATGTATCCCTGTGACCTGCACACACAAGCGTAGAGGTCTGCCCACTCGGAGGAGGGTAGACAGAGGCCTCCTGAGGACAGTGAGTGCCAGTAAAACCAGAAGAACATAACCACACCCCGAAGCCCGTGCCCCTGTTATTCACCAGCATCAAACAAAAGAAACAACATCCCGTGACGCAAGCTCTAGGCTTTCTCTAGGGATATGATGGAGGAGTGGTAACCACTGGTCCAAAGCTAATCAGAAAGGACAAACACGCAGAATCAGTACAGCTGATGGGACTGTACCTCGTGTCTCATTTCCCTTTGTAACTACTACTTCTTGAGCACTTGCCATATGGAGGCTTTTTTCCCTAGCTATCTTCATTCAAGCCTCTCAACAACCAGTGAGAGGAATATCATTGCTTGTTTAGTGGTCGATGTCACATGTTCAGAGTATTTAATAACTTTACGCAGAAGCACACAGGAAAGTATGGAAGGGCAAAGATATGTCTGCCAACTTGCTGGTTATAGGGTTTTTGTTTTTAAATTTTTGGCCACTTCACGTGACGTGGCATCTCAGTTCCCCAACAGGGACTGAACCTGTGCCCCCTGCATTGGAAGCGAGGAGTCTTAACCACTGGACTGCCAGGGGAAGGGCCTGTTTTAACTCAGTGCAAGATCACTTTAGAACTAGAATTTTTTAAGGACAGAAGAGCTCTTCTGTTGATAGGTAATTCTAAGAGCTCCTGCTCTGGGAAGGCAGCATCAGTTACCTGTTAATGTGTTTAACATCTTTCTGGCTGCCAATTCCTCATGACAATCGTACATGCTTCTCCTGGACCACTCTTCCTGCCCTACCCATGCCGCCCCACAAGCTGGGCCAAGGGCATCTCCCTGTGCCCCACAGAACAGATACTCTCATTGCCTTAATGCTTTATGGTTTTTCTCTCGAGACAGTATACTCTTTCTGCATCTAGAGCCCTGCCACAAGTGCACAACCAAGGCTAAGGATCCAACAAGGGAATGCATTAAACTAGGGACTGATATGAAATCGCCAAGAAAGATTATCTCTAAAAAGGAGGAAGAGGTAACAATAGCCCATGCCCTCCCTGCACCTTCCCTCCAATAAACAAAAGGGAAATATCTGAATATCTGAAATATCTTATAGCTTCAAATTCTTTTAATTTTTATTTATTTTTATTTTAGATGATGCTGGGTTTTCATTGCTGTGCAGGACCTTTCTCTAGTTGTGGCAAGTGGGGACTACTCTCTAGTTGTGGTGTGTAGGCTTCTCGTTGCTTTGGCTTCTCCAGGTGCAGAGAAAGGTCTCGGCGTTCAGACTTCAGGAGTTGTGGCACACAGGCTTATCTGCCTCTTGTAGAATCTTCCCGGATGAAGAGTGGAAGCCACGTCCCCTCTCTTGGCAGGTGGGTTCCTAACCACTGGACCACCAGGGAAGTCCTGTAATTTCAAATTCTGATGAAAACCCATTAAGCAACCTTGTCATAAAAACTGCTGCAGCAATTGGCAAGAAGTACTTTGGCCTGGTTTAAAGGCTCGCACCATGATTAGAAAGAGAGGTTTGAGATTAAAGTAAAATTCCACTTTGGCTTTGCTGTTTGTATTTTTTGGCTCAAACTAAGACAGGGATGAAGAAATTTTCCTGGGAGCGGTCAAGATGGCCTTCTCTGGTGAAATATTTGTCAACATAGTTGCCACTGGTAAGTGCCCTCTGCTCACAGAATTTCCAAGAACTCGCTATGGTAGGCTTCTTTTTTAAACTGAAAAAGAGGGGTCATACAAACTGTCTCCAGCTTTCAATCCCAATAGAGTCATAACGTCAGCTTTATATTCTCAGAGATCAGTATAGAATATACCTATCATTTTCTAGCAAATCAGTGCCTACGACACACCCCGTTCAGAAAACCAAAGACAGCCTTGGTCCTCAAGTTTCCTTGGTCCTCGAGTCGGGGGAGTTGGAGCGACGGTGGGGTGGGGTTCCAGGCCTCCTGCCCTGATGCAAGGAAGCAGGAAACTTCCCCTTGTGGGGCAGTTTGGAAAGGGACCCAGGCCTACACACGGGCCCCACGCTTGCAGCATCTACTCCTCTGGAAGTCTCCAGAGTTGCCTAAACACAAGGCATAAATAAATTCAAATCAGGGAAACAGTCTCAGCAGGCCCTCTTTGCCAAAACTCCTAAGCCACATTCTCCAGTTAAGCCTCAGCTTATAGTGAAGATGATGCCTGCATCTGCTGTCATCCCACTGATTCTTTCTTTGCCTCTCTCTGTTTAAGAGTGAAAGGCCTTACTAGACACACTCAAGCTTCAGAACAACAAATACCAGCTTGATCTGCGGGCACTGTTCTACACTCTACTCAGGTTATCACATTTAGTCCACCTCTCCAAGGTAAAGACTGTGATAATCTCCACTATACAGAAGAGGAAACTGAGGCATAGAGAAGTTATACAACCAGCTCAAGGCTACCCACCTAAAATGGGCCAGAAGCAGAGTCTGAAGCCAAGCAGACTGGCTCAAGGACCCAAAAGCACACGCTACAGTGCCTCTCTCAGAACAGCACAGCTTATATCTCCTGCACATATTCTACAGGCCGGGTAACTGACATGTGTTGGCTTATACACGTTTTATATGAATTAATTCTCACAGCAATACTGCAAGGTAAGGAGAATTGTTATCCCATTTTCAATACGGGGAAACGAAAGGGGAGGGAGGTGAGGTGATCTGCCCAGTGGTCAAGCCTCAAGTTGAGCCTGACCCCTCACTGGTTACTAAATCACTGTGCTGCTGCTGCTAAGTCGCTTCAGTCGTGTCCGACTCTGTGCGACCCCATAGACGGCAGCCCCCAGGCTCCCCCGTCCCTGGGATTCTCCAGGCAAGAACACTGGAGTGGGTTGCCATTTCCTTCTGCAATGCATGAAAGTGAAAAGTGAAAGTGAAGTCACTCAGTCGCGTCCAACTGTTCACGACCCCATGGACTGCAGCCCACCAGCCACCCCCCCCCACCCAGTCCACGGGATTTCCCAGGCAAGAGTACTGGAGTGGGGTGCCACCGCCCTCTCCACTAAATCACTGTAAACTTCATTTAAAACCACCCTAAGGAAGAAGAGAGATGGATTTAAGAGACATATCAATCAATGCCGTGATTTGCATCGAGATTTGAACAAAGTGTCAAAAAAAAAGAGAGACAATGTCAGGGATTCTCAAGACCTCCCCTGGGTGATTCCCTAGAACTCACAGAACTCAGCATCTAGTCATCCTCAGGCCATCATTTATTACAGCATTTAGATACAAAGCAAAATAAGCAAGGAGAAGAGGCTTCTTAAGTCAGAGGAAACCAGCGAAGCTTCAAGAGTCCTCTCCCAGTGGAGCCACACAAGACATGCCTAATTCCCCCAGCAAGTCATGGCAACTCACATGAACTGCTGTTCTGTAGCGGAGCTCGTTAGGGGGAGAGGCGGTAGGACAAAAATTCATTATTGAAGCTGACAGACTAAAGCTTAGAGCTTCATTATACCATCTTTTCTGTTCAGCTCTGGTTTGAAATCTTCCACAATATAAAGTGTGGGTTGTTTTGGGGGTTTTTTTGTTTGTTTGTTTTTCCATGAAGAATCAAAGAGCAATGTCAAAGAAAAGAAGTAAGGGAGAAGTTGAAACAAGGGACAGAAATAGAGGGCTGCACCATGCATGAGTGGTTAGCCTGGGCAGGCTCTATGTTAAATACTCTTCCTACATCCACACATTCGGTCAAGACAAAGGACAGGCAAGTTCAGCGCTGTACTCAAAATATACAGCAGACCAGGTGATTAATGCTTCTTCCTGGTGGTGATTTAGTCACTAAGTCGTCTCCAGCTCTTACAACCCTGCAGACTGCAGCCCATCAGGCTGTTCATGGGATTTTCCAAGAACACTGGAGTGGGCTGCCATTCCCTTCTCCAGGGTATCTTCCCAACCCACGGATCGAACCCATGTCTCCTGCAATGCAGGCAGATTTTTACTGAGCCACAGGCTCCTGCCCAGAGAGGGCTTATTGTCACTAGAAAACATGGAGAATCCTAACTTCCATGCAGATGATTTACTCCTGAATTCTGAATTCAATAGGATGTGCTTGTTTTTTTTTTTTTTGTCTTAAAACATCGGAAACGTTAGAGAGTAACTCACCTCAATACCACATCACAGTGAGGGGGTTCTCTAGCACAAAAATCAGTGAACGGACAACACTGGGAAACGTTTCTGACAGCCTTAAAGACTAAAAACTATGCTTTCTGGGCTCCAAGTGGCCAGGATATACTTCATCTTGTAAGCTGACTTCATGATTAAGCCACCAGGTGCCTCAATATAAGTCAAGAACTGTTGGTCATTCTAAGTGCAAGAGGCAAGAATGAATTCTTGTCCTACTTTACTCATTGTCTGAGTTATTCTATACCATTCACCTCTAGAAGTGCCATTCAATAAAAAATTGAATAATACACAATGGGAAAAAATGAAATCCAATAAATGTAAGAAAAAAATCAAACTGTGTTCTTCATCAAGAACCAAATGGGCCCTGCTGGTACTAAACAAAGTATACTAAAGTGTCAGCGAGAGTGACAAGAGGCCTCTCAACACTGGGCTAACTGCTATGGAATATGGCCTCAGGCTGACAACAGGACACTGGGCAAGGAACAGTAAGATCTCACAGGCAACAAAGAACTGCCCTTCCCTGGTGGCTCAGATGGTAAAGATTCTACCTGCAGTGCAGGAGACCTGGGTTCGATCCTTGGCTTAGGAAGATCCCCTGGAGAAGGGAATGGCAGCCCACTCCAGTATTCTTGCCAGGAGAATTCCATAGATAGACCATGGAGTCCCAGAGAGTCAGACAAGACTGAGCGACTTTCACAAACAAGGCCGTTGACTTCAAAGTGAACCTTGTGAGGGCAGAGGGAGCAAATGCCTGAAGAAAACTAAAAAATGATTCCAAGGATCCCAGAGAAGACAACTAGTGGGTAGATTTTTTGTTCTTTTTGCAGGTATTAATCCAACTTTATCAGTAATCACTTTTTTTTTTTTTTAAGGGCTGGATGAGCTCTATCAGCTGTTTATTTTTAAACAAAATTTATTGAAACACAGCTGATTTACAGTGTTGTGTCCGTTAGTTTCAAGTGTATAGCAAAGTGATCCAGATAGATATTTTAGGTTCCTTTCCATTAATCATTATTACAAAATATTGTGTATAGTTCCTTTATGCTGTACGGTAGGTTCTTGATGTTATCTGTTTTATTTATAGTAGTGTGAATATGTAATCCCAAACTCCCACTTTATCCCTGCCCCACCACTTTCCCCTTTGTTAACCATAAATTTGCTTTCTATGTCTGTGAGTCTATTTCTGTTTTATAAATAAGTTCATTTTTATCATTTATTTTTAGACTCTAGTGGACAGTTTTTTTTTCCGGGGGGATGGAAAAAAGTTGCCTTTTACAAGGAAGATAAATGTCAGACTTCAGGGTCACATGGTTGGACCGCTAAGCTGACTGAACACAGCTCCTCCCTCACCCTAATGGGAAATGTCTGCTTTTCAAGCAAGGTTCTTTTGTATTATTTTGTACAAGAGGAAACATGTCCCAGTAGCTGCTCATCTTTTTCTTTTCTTCTTGGTGAGTTCTCTATATTTCCAGATATGGTCAAAATACACTGCTACTGGTTTTCAATAATCAACAAACAGAATAATCCTACCGAGAATAAAGCCTTGAAAATACACGGAATGGCTACTGAAAAAGAGGTTTTCTCTGTTTTGAAAATGACTTTACTAAATAAGTCTGACGGCACTGAGAACTGTACTAGTCCTTTAATTTTTCCAAAAAAAAGGAGGGAGTAAGAGGAGAGAAAGGCCCAAAAACTGAAGGATGCCTGAGCCACTAAGTAAAAGATTCCCTTACTCTTAGCAGTAGAAACTACAGCAGTCCCAGTACTAGAAAGAAAATGAACAAAAAAGGTGGTTTCCACAAGAAATGCAAACACACGTGCACAAAAGTTATTCAGGGGGCTCTTCTCCAGCCCCCTGAATGTCCACAATGTCATGTCAGCACAGCTATTAGCAAGTTTACCCTAAAAATACATAAACCCTCAAAGGTTCTGTCTTGTGACTCATTGATAGGAATGCATGGTCTAAAATCCAACTTCTCTTCCAAGTAATAATGAACTGTTTAAAAAGGAAAGGCTCGAAATGCTCAAATTCTCCAGTTTTTAAGGGATCAGAGGCTACTAATTACCTTACGTTTTCCACAGGAAGAGCCAATGGCATTCTAAGCAATAAACAAAGTTTCCATCAAGTTCCATTCAGAGGGACTGGAAATAACCCGGAGAACCACCTCCCTCCCCTAAACCTACTTTGAGAGAAAGAAAAATAAAGATTTTTAAGAAGATCCAAGTCATACCTATGAATGTATTTGATTTGTCACTCGCCTATTAAATTTCACAAAGGTTCCCAATTCACTTGTCAGCAATGAAATATGCCCACAAGGAGAGACGCCCCATAAATTGTTTTCATGCTGGCTGACCTCGGTTCCAAAGGAGGAGACACCCAGCAAGACATTTGGCATCCGGTTTTTAAGGGAGGAGATGGCAGGGTGCCCTCCAGCAGCAGTTCCCCAACTTAAAGCGTTCACAGTCCAGAACAAATATAAACAAAGTGGGTGGTGGAAGGCAAGATACTGATGCAGAACTGCCCACTTATTGTAAAAAGCACTTGCCAAGCAAATGAAGATTTGAAAAAAAAAAAAAAACTACACTTTACTGTCGTACATTTCTAACAGAAAGAATATTTTAAAAGTCCAACATACCCTTTTGAAAGAGATTATGCCTGTTTGCCCATCACCACATCAGAAGAAAATGGCTACAGAGATTGTCACACATGGAAAGTATGTTTGGACACAATGTAGAAGGGTTGGCGACTGTCACCCAGCCTCGCTCACAGCGGGTGCAGCCATGTGACAGGGTTCTAGACAAAGGAATGCAGGCAGAAGTGACAGACACCTCTTCCAGCCTGGCATCTAAACCTCCCCATACTCTCCTCCATGCTCTTAATCGTCTGTGACCAGACAGTGCTGTGGAGGGCAACATTAAGAAACCACGTGTTGCCACAGGAGCAGCCACCTGCAGCCTTGGGGAACTGTGGGCTGCCGAGGACTCACTACCTCCTTCTGCAACCTCAAACCATTTTGGCTAATCACATAAGAGAGAAATAAACTTCTTATAGGTTTATGCCATTATACACTTTGGGATGTATTAGTACAGCACGTAGCCCATGCGTGACTGTACTTAAAACATGGGCTATGAATCAAGGATAGCAAAACAAACAATCCAATGTTTTAAAGGACAAAAGATTTGAACAAATCCAGTAAAGAAATACATATGTGTGTGTTAGTCATGTCTGACTCTTTCTGATCCCATGGACTGCAGCCCACTAGACTCCTCTGTCCATGAATTCTCCATGCAAGAATACTAGAGTGGGTTGCCCTTTCCTCCTCCAGGGGATCTTCCTGACCCAGGGATCAAACCCACGTCTCTTGTGTCTCCTGCATTGGTAAGTGGATTCTTTAGCATCTGAGCCACCAGGGAAGAAATATTGTATACCAGTGGTCAAATAGGCACATGAAAAGATGCATCACTGGTCGTCAGAGCAATGCATATATCACTTCTTATTCACCAGAAAGGCTAAACTTAAAAGAATGACAAGCCCAAAGGATGGCAGGATGTGGACCAATGTAACTCTCAAACACTGTTGATAGAAGTGTAAAAGGGTAAACCACATCAGAAGGCGGCTTAGGAATTTCTCCTAAGACATTCACTTGCCTTATTCACTTACTTGGCAATTCTATTCACAGGTAGTTTTTAAGAGAAATAAAAGTATATGTGCACAAAAAGACTTACATAAGACTCTGTATAGAAACTTAATTCATAACAGCCACACACTGGGAATAGTCTCGGTGCCCAACAACAGGATACAAACACGGTGCTCTAATCAGACAATGGTGCTCTAATCAGAAGTAGTACTAGTACTCAGCAATACATGCAATGACAGGAATGAATCCTAAAACATATTTTAAAAATCTTAAAACATATTTACTGAATGAAAGCAGCATTACACAAAAAGTTCCTAAATCAATGGTTAAAAGGCAAAATCATCAGTAGTTGCCTGGAGCAGGATTGCAGGAGAAGCAGGGAAAGATGGGAAACAGCAGGAGGGAACATTCCAGGGTGATGAGAATCTTCTACATCTTGATAAAAGAACCGGATTCGCAGGTGTTTATATTTATCAAAAAGCACAGATTGGTGCACATCATATTTGTATATTTTTGTATATAAATTTTGCCTTAAAAACATAAATAAACAATGAATTCTGGTAATTTGCATCAAGTCTACTGATGTCTACAACATACTCTGAAGTGCCCCTCCAAAACATAGGTTAAGGGATGTATGAAGGGACAGACAGATATGGAATAACATGTTAAAAGTAATTTTTAAAATGTGGTGGGTATATAGGCATATACTACAAAATTTTTCTCACTTTTCTGTATGTTTAAAAACTTTCCAAAGAAAGCATTGGCAAATTACAAAGGGTACGTGACAGATGCAAAATTCCTTTGGGAGGTGGGCAGTCTCCTCATAAAAATAAGCAGTTTTCACTCAGAGCAGCTCAAGTAAGGAAAAACAGGACACCAACGTGACTGCCAATCAGGACAATGTAAACAGCACACTGAGATGCATGGGCAGAGGAGACAGAAGTATTTCAACTAGGGGTCCCCAGGTTATAGATGCTCTTTCCATGTAGGGCAAGTCACCAGCAAGATCTTAATGATTTAACAACAGTTAATGATTCTCCCAAACAGTGACAAGGCAAGCTAGTCTCAACAGAGCCCTTTCAAAACAATGAATTTTGTTTTATGAGAAACTCACTTGCCTGTATTTTTTCCAATTACCCGAGGATTCATGAAAGCCTCCATGTGAACCAAGATGCAGCAACCACTGGGCATACAGAGAGTCCTGGCTCTAGGAAGCAGAGTCTAATCTTGACTCTGCCACTGACTAGCCACTTGTCCTTGACTGATAAGATGCTAAGTCTCTCTGGTTCACTTTGCCTAAGAACTCATGAAAAGCCAAATACCCTAGTAGCACATAATAAGGAACAAAATGAGAAAAGAGATTTTCCAGGCCCTCTAAAGAGAATGGTAGCCTTCTCACAAACAGGGAACTACAAGGTAATCCATGAGCACTCAGCATGAATCCTAGCTCATGAACACTAACCCGGCCTTAAAGAAGAGCACTAAACGAGTACCCTGTCACTACCTAGACAGGTGGCATGAGGTGGGAGGGAGGTTCAGGAGGCAAGGGACATATGTTTGCCTATGGCTGATTCATGTTGATGTATGGTAGAAACCAACACAATACCGTAAAGCCATTAACCTCCAATTAAAAATACATTTTAAAAAGAAGAAAGAGCAAAGATGAGGAAAGCCTGACTCTAGTCCTCTCTCTGCAATTACCCAGCCGCCATGGGAACTGGGCAAGTCCCGAACACTCCCTAGGCCAATCTGACAAAAGAAGACTCAAAACAGAAGTGCTCCCATCCCACCCAACCTGCTCAGAGATGCCCTTTAATGCTCTCATCCCAGGGGTACAGGCCAGGAATGACTGGCCAGCCACTATAGGGCTGAATTCCTACTCAGCTGTAAAGCTCTTGTTCAGATGTCACCTGCTTTGAGAAGCCTGCCAACCGGGTCAGTCACTCCCTTTACTCTCAGCAGATAACTTATATTACTGCCTTGGCCACGTTGGAAGGTAATCATCTATTTACCTGTCTTGTCTCCCAAACTTGACTTTGACTTTAGGCCTCACTGGAATTTGTTCCACTTGCCCCAGCGCGGTGCCTAGCACATGCTGGCACTCAAAGCATAGGTGTAAATAAATGCATTAATTAATCACTAAGGTCACTTTTAGCTCTAAAATGCTAGACGATGTTTTTAAGTGCAAAAGAAATCATGGGTATACAAATCTTTTTATTTAGCTGTTTAATGCTGTATGTGCCCTTCCTTGGTGGCCCAGATGGTAAAGAATCTTCCTGCAACACGGGAGACCTGGGTTCCATCCCTGGGTCTGGAAGATCCCCTGGAGAAGGGAATGGCAACCCACTCCAGCACTCTTGCCTAGATAATTCCATGGACAGAGCAGTCTGTCTGTGGGCTATATAGTTCATGGGGTTACAGAGAGTCGGACTGACTGAGCAATTAACATACAAAGAGTGCTTTATGTTCAGCGCTGGGGACATGGAGATGATAAAAGACGTTCCCTGTCCCCAAGACACACCCCCACCCCAAATAGAAAGCTGGTAGTTATTGTTTGAGAGAGGGCAAAGCTAGAGCCTGCTCCCGCTTCCCCAGTCACTTCCTTTCTTGCAGCTGCAGCTCTCTGCCTCTTTCCCCATAAGCCTTCACTGCTGCCTCAAACTGCAACCTCTGTCCCAGCTGGCAAAGGCGCAAAACTGTAAGCCAACCACCCACGACCTGCAGCCTACCACAAATCCTGCAGGACCGCTGCCTCCGGGGCCCAGAACCCTCTCCCCTCCCGCTCGCGTATGTAACAGCCCAACCAGACTGAAAGGAAGCCCCGCACATCCCTAGGCCCCCCGCGATCGGTGGTACAGCCCTCCCCTCCCCAGAACCTCCGCGCTGGGGCAGCAGGGGCCGTTACTTGAGGACACCCAGCTTCCTACGCGGACCGTAGGGCAGGCTCGGAGAGCGCAGGGTGTACCTGCGCGGCCCTCTGCTCCTTCCAGTGTTTCATCTGGTCGCTGGCTGGATCCCGGGTGTCAGCCATGGTGTCTGAGCGGCGCTGCAGAACTTTGCAGGTGGGCTCGACTCATGCGTCTCCAGCGCCGCAGCTGAAATAGGCGACTTCAGCCTCCGCCACTCAGCTCCGCCCCCCTAGTCCCGCCCCCTCGGCAGGGCCGCCACCTTATTGGCCACCTGAGCTCCAGGCGGAATGGGATTGGAAGCCAAATAGGGGCGGGGCTGAGGAGCAGGGACTCGGCGAGAGGAGAGGCTGGGGTGAGATAGGAAAAGGAACGGCACCTCCTCACCTCCGACCCCCAAACTCCAGATTAACTAATTTGGGGTTGGACCCCGTGTACCCGGATGTGACTGTCTCCTCGGCTTATCAGTATCCTTCAGGGTGCCCTGGGAGGTAGCGGTTGGTGGCCTGCCAGTTTTTTTGAGGGAATGCTTAGGCCCTGCTGGGTGGGGCTTTGAACTCTGGTAACACGCTCTCAGCTCTTAAAAAACAGAAAGAAATCCACGGTTGAGTTCTTCTGTGCAAAATGAAGGTTTGTCATGCTCTAATGTTAATAATTTTGTTTACAACTGAAAGGATTGGTGGAATTTGGAAAAAATGAAAACACTGATTCTATATTTAAGTATGACCAGTGATCACACTCTCAAATGTTGCATAATTTTTTCTTTGTCAAAGATTAGAGATGACATGTATACAGTGCTATACAATGACATGTATACATTTAAAAATGGTTAACCAACAAGGATCTGCTGTATAGCCCAGGGAACTCTGCTCAGTGTTATGTGGCAGCCTAGATGAGCCCGTAATCTGGGAGAGGATGGATAGGTGTGCATGTATGGCTGAATCTCTTTGCTGTCCACCTTCAACTATCACAACATTGTTGGTTGGCTATACTCCTGTATAAAATAAAAAGCTTTTAAAAATAAAAGTAAAAAACACAGAAAAGTGAAATATTTGCAAGTTCTAAATCTTAATAGTCTAAAATACACAGGACAAAAACTCAGTCCTATAGATTCCCTTTTGGTTTAGAAGTTCCCCTTTTGAGTGTCTGCTATGTGCTGGACACTGCTGATGGTTGCCAAACTCTACCACTTAATCTTCACAACAAAAAGAATATAAAGGTCAGTGAAGTCTCCCCACCATGACAGAGTATAAACAAGCATGAAGCGGTTGGCTTGCTCCTAATGTAAATAATTAACTAAGTTAAATAAGACGTCCAAACCCACTATTTATTAACAGAAATGCTGCCTTAGAGTTTAGGAAATGTCTCCCTAAGTCAATGTGACTAGTTTTTGAGGTGTTTGGGCAATGCATTTTAATAAGTGAAATAGCGATATATTTTGTGATATTCCAGAAGAAAATTCCTCAAGAGTTCAACAGTGCAAAAATGGCTTATTCTATGAAAGTATCTTCAATTGGTGCTTTACTCTTGTCAAGACGTTTAAATTAGGTAAAGTGTGAAAAGAGACTTGGTTATACCCAGCTAGAGAGATTGTCTACAAAGTCTGAGACTTGGCGTAATAAAGCTGGGGAAAAATGGTCCTCCCAGACCTCAACGGAGGTCTGTACTCCTACAACTTCTCATCCTGAGGCCACGTTATAGATCATAGGGCATCACACTTCCCTTCCCCTCGTCGTTTCCATCCTCTTGTGGTCAGGAGTTGCCTTATTCCAGATAGGCTGCCATTTTTTTTTTACTTCGGGTTCATATTACTTTTTATACTTGAGCTTGGTCTTGGAAATGTTCGCATACTCTTGGGAATCTAGTTCAGTCACATTTGTATAAAAAAGGATTTTTGTGGTTAGAACTAGTAATCTAACCACTGTCTGTAACATTATTTGCAGGAGAATAAGTCTTTCAAGCTTAAATTAAGTAGAGGAACTAGGGAGGGCTACCAGCAATTTTTTGCCAAGTCACATTGTGATCACTGGATCTATTAAAAGGCCCTAAGGAAGAAAAGAAAACACAGTACCCATAGAGAACTTTCAAGTATTTATGTACATGATTTATGGAATGATGTACATGATTTCCCCCAGTGGTTCTATGTAAATCTCATCTCTTGTACCTGCTGATTTATATGTCTCCTTATGTTAAAGGCCCTTTGTTTCCTGGGCCTCAGCTGCTTAGTGGTAGGGCTTTTCTTTCTTTTTTTTTTTGGCTGCACCACATGGCCTTAGTTCCCCAACCAGGGATCAAACCTGCACAGTGTCTTAAAGTGGTAGGACTTTTGATTCTTTCTTGTTTTCACTGGGAATTGGATCAAATGTAATCTCTCTCCAGGTCATCACTTTGCTTATCTGCTTCTCTTGAAAAATAGGTATTTTGTTTGTTTGTTTGCTACTCCAGATTTACTCTCCATCCTTGATTCTACTGTACTCCAGAAATGTTGATTTTTATCATCCGCCAAATCCCTGCCTTCTTCTTGAGGTCAGCCAGTGGTGGGCTGGCGTGAGATCAGAGCTTAGGTGGAAAGAGGGACTAAGTTATTCGTTACATTAGCGCCAAAGTTGGATTTACCACAGAGTTAATGAAGCTTAATTTTAGAGTTCCTCACCTACACATGTTTCTTCCAAACTTTGGGAGGAGTCCTCACAAAGTGCTTATGTGCACTTTTATGAGTCTGCATAAAATGAGTGAGGTATTTAACCACAATTGATATAACCATCATCTTTTCAAATCCAAATTCCCCTTCACCACATTACCTTTCTTATCAAGTGTCATTGGAGTGGCGGTGGTTATGTTTGGCATCCTGCTAAGGAGACATTGAGTTGGGGGTTATTTGCTTGAGTTTAGTGGAATACAGTTGACTTGCAGTCTCTTCCGTGTGTACTGAGTTATTGTTCGTAAAGCTTCGCAAGCTAGAGCGTAGCAGACTTAGGTCTGACTCTGATACCAAGTATCTCTGTAGCCTTTCCGCTGTCTGGCGAGCATCACTGAGCCTTTGATTTCTCTTTCTAATGCACAGAAACCCATGCTCAGCCTCTTGCCAACATCTGACCCTCTTTTCTCACCTCCACTATCAAACTCCAGCACTTTGTTGTCTTGTCACTCGGTTTTATCTCCCATCACTGCCTTACCTGTCCTCCTCACCCCACTAAGCTAAGATTCTTTTTTTGGCCATGCTGCATGGCTCTCAGGATCTTAGTCCCCTGACCAGGGATTGAACCCGGGCGCATCAGTGAAAATGTGGAATCCTAACTACTGGATCACCAGAGAATATAATTCATTAATTTAAAATGGCATTATCAATAGTAAAGTATAAAGTCAAAATGAAAGTTTTCTAAACTATAAATAACAAACACAAATTTTGATAAACTATGCCAGAAGGTAATAGATTACCTTTCTATTCTCTCTATTGAAAATTTTTACTCCTTTTGGTGGTCAAAAAGTATGCACTCAAAATGAAAAAAAAAGTATTTTAGAGATATATCAGGCTGTTAATAAAGTATTATGCTTTGGGGGGATTTTGTAATGTTTTTATGGTACTTTTTGATTATTCAAGTTTTCAAGTTGTGATTTTTTTTACCGTTGTAAACAAAGATTGATTTTTATACTTAAGTGTGTGTTCTTTTCCTTATAGAGACAGTGAAAAGTATACATATACGCTTCGAATCCCACAAAATTGGGATCCACTCTTAGCAAGCTCACTGCCTGCCTACCCTGCCATGATTCCTTGATTTCTTGGAAACAGCCATGTCCTACAGCTATAGGTATGCTGCTGCTGCTGCTGCTGCTGCTAAGTCACTTCAGTCGTGTCTGACTCTGTGCGACCCCATAGACAGCAGCCCACCAGGCTCCCCCGTCCCTGGGATTCTCCAGGCACGAACACTGGAGTGGGTTGCCATTTCCTTCTCCAGTGCATGAAAGTGAAAAGTGAAAGCAAAGTGACTCAGTCGTGTCCGACTCTTAGCAACCCCGTGGACTGCAGCCCACCAGGCTCCCCCAGCCATGGGATCCTCCAGGCAAGAGTACCGGAGTGGGGTGCCACTGCTTATAACTAGTTCCAGAAACCACTCTTTTCTTTGCCTCTTCAGAGGCAAGAATGGCACACAGCCTACTTGCAGTCACAGATGTTTCCCCCTTTTTATATACTCCTTTCATGAAAATTTCCATAATTGCCCCTTCAGAATATGCTGGGTTTTTTCAGGGATTCTGGCTGATACAACTATAAAAAGCAAAACAATGTGATGCATTTTATCTTATTTTATTTTTAAATTTATTTTTTATTCAAGTACAAGTGATTTACAATACTGTGTTACTTTCAGGTGTACAGAAAAGTAAATAATTTATATACATATGAGTGATATGTTGCTCAGTCATGTCCAGCTCTTTGCGACCCCATGGACTGTAGCCTGCCAGGCTCCTCCATCCAGGGCATTTTCCGGGCAAGAATACTCCAGTGGGTTATCATTTCCTTCTCCAAGGGATCTTCCCTACCCAGGGATCAAACCCCGGTCTCCCGAATTGCAGGCAGACTCCTTACAACCACCCAGGAAAGTCCTTTATATATTCTTTTTCAGGTTCTTTTCCCTTATAGGTTATTACAAAATATTGAGTATAGTTCCCTGTGCTATACAGTAGGTCTTTATTGGTTGTCTGTTTTATATATAGTAGTATATGAATATTAATCCCAACCTTCTAATTATCCCTCCCCATCCCTTTCCCTTTCCCCTTTGGTAGCCATCAGTTTGTTTTCTATGTGAGTCTACTTCTGTTTTGTAAATAAATTCATTGGAATAATTTTTGTTTTAGATTCCACATATAAACAATATCATATGATATTTGTCTTTGTCTGGCTTATTTGAATGTGATTCAATTTAAAAGACACTTTCTGAAAAAAAGAAAAGGATACCTTCTGGAGATATTACAGTCCTGTATTGCTCAATACTTATCCAACCAGCATGGTGTCCAGCTTTTGACCTTAGCACCCATTTACATGTTTAAAAATTATAGAGGACTCCAAAGAGCTTTCTTTTGTCAATGTTGGAAATATATATGTGTATATGATTAGAAATTATAATTGATAAATTTTAAATATTTAAATATTATTTTAAAATAAAAACAATAGGCCCAATATATGTTAACTTAAATAACATATTGTTGTAAAAAATAATATTTTCAAAAAATTAGAATATGTTTTACATTTTTGTAAATCCTTTTATGTCTGGCATAGAAGACAACTGGATTTTCATATCTGCTTTCACATTCCATCTGATGCAGTATCAGATCATGTAACTTTTGGAGTGTCCCCTGTACACCCATAAGAGAATGACAGTGAAAAAGGCAAATGACCTCTTAGTATTATTAAGATCATTTCAACCTCATTGACCCCCTGACAGGGCCCTCAAGGATCATCATATTGAGAATCACTGATAAAGAGAAATGGACTCTGATTTGGAAATCAAAATCCTTAGGTTTTATTTCTGACATCTCCTAGCAATGTGGTCTGCAGTAAATCAGTATTTAACTTTTTAGAATATGGTTTCCATGTCTACTAAGTGAAACATCCAAACAGAAAAACTAAGACTATTAAAAATATCAAGATTCTTCAAGTTGTGCCTTGTTTATGAAAAGAAATAATAGCTGTCTTCAAGTCACTTCAGAAGATAGCTAATGAGATGTCAGTAAGGTCCATGTTAATACTCATGAAAGCCAAGTTCCATGGTATTGAACCTCACTTCTGAAGGCACATATCAGAAAAATAAAGAAGGAAAAATATATATGTCTAATTACAACTTACTTTTTGATAAAACAGTATGCATATTGGAACTCTCAATCTCAATGTTGCCAAACAGCATTTAAGATAGGGTGTGAGTATGAGGTAAGCTTCCTGGGAAAATTACAGCAATGGCTTCCAACTTCCATTGGCTAGGAACTGAAAGAATTGCAAATATGTGACCAACCTCAAAGATACTTGACACGAATGTTTTAACCTCTAAAACAGAAACTTGGGGACAAAACAGTATTATTAAATACTGATGGCAGAAGTTCTCATATTTTTGAGAACTGAGTTTAGGAAAAACAATCCCTCCACTACTTACTGGCTGGGCTGAACTAAGGGCAGGGTTGGCTTTGTAACTCTCCCCACCCTTTCTGGAGCATGACCAGCCCATTGGGCAGCTTTATTATAGAACATCCAGTTAAACTGGCTCCCTGGGGGGGTGGAGCTGAGGCTGTACTTTGTCAGCCTGAGAGTAGTGTGCACCAAGGACGCATCCCGGCCTTTCCTTAATTCTTCCTGGGCCTTGGTCTTCTATCTGGACCCCCCAACCCTGAAACTGCCACTGGCATGCAGGTGGTGATGACAGTAGGAGCCAGTGAGAAGGAGCAAGAAAGAGTGTCAGAATGCACTGGAGAAGTCAGTTATTGTTGGGAGGGGCAACTTTAATACAACAGACATCTGTTCCATTGAGAAAAGACCTTTGTTTAATGTATGGAGCTTGTGGTGTAAGTCATAAAATGATCTAACCTGTAGATGGTAGGCTGGAATATTAAAATCCTCATCCCTTACATCAATGAAAGCTGTCACTGAAGAAATTAGTCCTCTTTGTAGTTCCCCCAAATGTGCACCAATTATTAACTTTTAGATTTATAGCTTCAGAACTGTCAGTAGAGCTAGCTCTGAATTGAAATCAATATCTGCCTGCTGGTAAGCCCTCAGCTGTTTAACACTCAACAGGTTTTTATTGGGTATCAATAAAACCTACACAGGCTCTGGGGTTCAGTAGTCTATAAATTACCATGGTTCCTGCCCTATGGACTGACCCTATCTTCTAATCTTTCTCAAGTTAGCAAGATCACAGTTTCAGGAATTAGTTAATCCACTGTTCTGAAAAGACAACAGGCTGAGTTGGAAGGGATTATCCAACCTCTACATATTAGCAATTTTAAAATAAGGAATTAAAATCCAAAATGCATAAAGAATCCTACCTCTCAATAGCAACAAACAAACAAACAAAAACCAAATAAGCCAATTTAAAAATGGGCAAAGGACCTGAACAGACATTTTTTTTTCCCCAAAGAAGACCTACAAATAGCAAACAGGTATACAAAGAGATGGCTTCCTTGGTGGCTCAGTGGTGAAGAATCCACCTGCCAATGCAGGAGACTGGGGATCAATCCCTGGGTCAGGAAGATCCCCTGGAGAAGGAAGCGACAACCCACTCCAGTATTCTTGCCTGGGAAATCCCATGGACAGAGGAGACTTTCAGGCTACAGTCCATGTGGTTGCAAGAGTCAGACACGACTTAGTGACTAAACAACAACAATATAAAGAGGTATTCCACATCCCTAATCATCAGGGAAGTGAACATCGAAACCACAAAGAGGTATCACTTAATACCTTTAAAGATGGCTATCAAAAAGAGAGGAGATGGTACATGTTGGAGAGGATGTAGAGAAAAGGGACCCTCTGTACACTATTCATGGGAATGTAAATTGGTATAGATAGCCATTATGGAAAACAATATGGAGGTTCCTCAAAATATTAAAACTAGAACTCTTATATTATTCAGCAATCCCCCTTCTAGGTATACATCCAAAGGAACTGAAATTAGTATCGCCAAGCAATATCTGCAGTCTCACATTTATTGTAGCATTATTTACAACAGTCGCGATATGGAAATTACCTAAATATCTGTCGACAGATGAGTAGATAAAATGTGATCCACACACACACAATAGAATATTATCAGCTGTTTATAAACACACACATATACACACTCAAGGGAAATCCTGCTGTTTCCAACAAGGATGAACCTGGGGAATACCACGCTAAATGAAACAAGTCAGACACAGAAAGACAAAGACTGTACGACCTCACTGACATGGAAAAACTGTACGATCTCACTGACATGTGGCATCTGAAAAAGTCAAACTGGAAGAACCGGCACATAGCATGGGGTTGCCAGGGGCTGGGGGTGGAGGAGATGAGGAAATGTTGGTCAAAGGGTACAAACTTCATTATAAGATGATTAAATTCTGGAGATCTAATGTGCATTGTGATGACAGTTAATAATACTGTAAATATACTTGAAATTTGCCAGAAGAGTAGATCTTCAGTATTCTCATCACGCGTGAGAAATGGCAACTATGTGAGGTGATGTGATTAGCTTGAGTATGGTGCTCATTTCACAACATACACATACATTAAATCATATTAAATCAGCACTGTGTACACCCTACATGTATGCAATCCTTATTTCCCAACCATACCTCAACAGGCTGGAAAAAGATAAATAACTGAGGTCCTCGTGGATTATTATATCTGTGTATCCGGCATTCAAAACTAGCTAGAAACGACTGGAACCCAGCTTTGTGCACTCCAGATTTTTCCTTTTGGTGATGTTTACTTTCCTTCCCACTTCCCCACACACAAAAAAGCCTAGTTCCACATTTTAGAATCGCACACAGGCAATCAAAGGCCATTGATTCCTGGCCTTATTGCAAAAGCAGTATGTTGTTTGTCCTTTGTGTTTGCCAAATGCTAGAGTACAGTTGTCGCATAAATTTTTCTGTCATGAAACAGTCTGTTTTAAAACCGAAGTTCAACAGAAAGCTGATCACATGAGACTTTCACCTATAACCTTGATAGATGATAGATTTTAAATGATAAATATTAAGTAATGGCATTACTTTTTATTATTTTATGTGTTTCAGAGAAGTCCCATCAACATTTACCTTTCATAAACAGGTACTATTCAAGTTGGCATTTCAGATTTCCAAAAAGATATGGCATAACTTTTATAATAGTGATTTTTTAAGATGTATTTTTAATTAAACAAGTAATCCATGAGTACTTTATTGTGTTAAAACACTCAAAACTTACAGAGATAACTAGTTTACAAAGTGACTTACAGGCAAGTATGTAATAGTCATTTTTTTTAATATGATAGACTAAGGAAAAGTTGTGAAATGTCAATATATTTATAAGGAGTGGAAAGGCAGAATAAAGTTTCCTGTTTCTTTTTTCTCCTTTCAGGCGTCCAGTGGGTTCAGTGTCCTTCAGCTTAGTGTACCAGCTAGAGTAGTTGACAAGTGTTTATGAGAAAACTGTCAAGCAGTTAATGTTCTAGTTGTCACTCAAAAAAATACCTTTAAAAAGAAGGGAAAACACCATCAGTACAAAGTACTGAATGCTCATGTGGAATCCAGGCAACACTCAGAAAGTGTGTTTTGCAGGGGTAAAGGGGCAGGAGGGAGCAAAGAGAGAGCAGTGGGGAGACAGGGAAGAAGTGAAGAGTGAAGGGATCCAGCAGCGGCAGAGCACCGGGCGTTGCTTCTGCAGGCTGTGGAGCCAGTTACGGAGGAGACTGGTAACACTCCTCAACCAGGGGCAAGGAGAACAAAGGTTACTTTTGACACTTGCCCAAGGTCACATGAACCAGAAGTGCAAAGCCTGATCTGATTTTATTCTCTTTATTATAAATCCCATGTGCTGGCCTTCCTGGGTGGCCCAGTGGTTATGGCTCCTCGCTTCCACTACCGGAGGTGCGGGTTCTGTTTCTGGTTGGGGAAGATTCTACATGCCACATGGCATGGCCAAAAAAAAAAAAAAAAATTACCCTGGCATTACTGCTCTATCATTGTTCCAGGCATGGCAGAGCTATATTTAATTCCAACAGCCCCATGAGAAACATGCTGTTCTCAATTTCAAACTTAAGGAACTGCCCCAGACAGGTTAGGCCGTTTTGCCCAAGGCTTCACAGTAAAAGAGAGAGCGCTGAGTAAACACGTGAGTGCACACCTCTGCCCTGGTATTTCAGTGTTTCTTGAAAAGACCCTGAGAGTCTGTGAACCTGTGTTTAGAGGCCTGAACATCTTCGTCAAGAACTTAAAAAAATTTTTTTCAAAATAATATCTTAAGATGTAATAGAAGCATATTTTAGATAGCTTCTAGGTTTAGATAGATTTAGATCCTTTTTAGGTTCTTTGGCTGATCTATTGACTTAAAAGAGATGAACAGGAGAACAGATTTAATTTCATACATACAAGAACGCCCCAAATATGAGACTCTTCCCCTGCAGCCCAGGAATAGCGGCTTATAGGCCATCCTTGCGCTAAGGAGAGGAGTGTAGGGGTCTGGCACTTGAAAGGGAAGGACGGCAATTCACAGAAAGATGGGAAGAGCAAATGTTTGGTAGACAAATGTTTGTTGAAAAACAAACATGAAAAAAGTTAATGTTGCTAATGTCTCTCTCTCGCTCTCTGGTACAAGCCCCCTATCTAAATTCTCTAATGCAGCAGAGGAAAGGATAAAAGCTCTCCTTGAATCTATTGAGCCTTGATTGTTTTTGACTGGAAATCATCCACATGCCAAAGTGACAGTTTGGGGTGGCCTGCCAGAAGCCCCCTCGTCAAGTCATGCAGTGACATTCCAATGCCTGCACTGGAATGTGCAAAGTCTTGGCAAACGTGGATTTGCCCCTGGATTGGCGTGTCCTCGTGTCAAATGGCAACTCTCGTTCACTTGTACCGAGAGTTTATTACCAGTTATAAGACCATACTTCTATTCTGCAATGATAATTCCAACTGAAAAACTATGAGAACATTATTTGATACGTCAAGACAGTTGCAGCTCTGGAGTTTCTATGTAGGAGAGACTTTAATGGCTCTGCTGAGTGCTAAGTTGCCTCAGTCATGTCTGAGTCTTTGCAATCCCAAGGACAATAGCCTGCTAGGCTCCTCTGTCCGTGGAATTCTCCAGGCAAGAATACTGGAGGGCTTGTCATGCCTTCCTCCGAGGGATCTTCCCGACCCGGAGATCGCAAGGGCATCCCTTACATCTCCTGCATTGGCAGGAGGGTTCTGTGCCACTAACACCACCTGGGCAGCCCTTTAATGACTCTAGTGGACTGGCATTAGGAGCAACAAGAGTTGTCCTCAAGCTTTATTGACAAGGGAATGGTTTTCTAAAAATAAAATTGAGTCCTCAACAGAGCATAGCTCTCTCCAGAAAACTCTTTTAACATTTTCATAAAATGGTCATTTTTTTCAATGACTATGTAATGTCTTTCACTACTGCATTTGTTTTAAATAAAGTTCATTTCCCCTTGGCCTGATGTCATTCCTTTGCTCTAGTAACTTTTTGTCTTTTCTGATTGCTTAATTTAAATGTAAGAAACTCTGGAAATTCTTAACCAGATGCCATGTATATAGCGCTGATCAGAGCTTTGCTCTCAGAAGTTAAATCAGCATTGAGTCTGGACTGCCAAATGACTTAGAAATAGTATAGATTTTAATAGCTAAAATCACAGTTAGCTATGTAGACCTTTTGATTTCAGAGCTGTAACATACAAGGTTCCCCTTGTTATCCAGATTCATTCACCATGCTCTCTGAACCCAGGGGCTGAGTTCATTTGGAGAGCAAAGGATAATTTTATAAAGAATAAAACATGTCCCCCAAAGTTCTTTGTCCTTAGAAGAAGTCTCACCCATGGAACCAAGAAACAATACTGACCGACGCTATTCATTCCACGAGAAAACGGAGATCAGCATTTCCTCCATGGTTTCTTTTTGTTCCTCTTTAACTTGTCTTGAAAACAAAGAGTCATTTGGTCCTGAAGTGAGAGAAGAAACAATTTATACCAAACGCATTTAATATATCTAGAAATGCAATTAAAATTAAGGATGATAGTGGGAAACCATATACATACTGAGATTCAAAAGGTGAATATTTCACCAACACAAAGAGGAGATTTTAGCAATTAGGTGAACCCTTAGTGATGAATGATTGCATGAAAAAAAATGGCAAGCTGTGAAGACGCAGTCAATTTGAAGACGTCTACTCAGCCTTGGGCTCCCCAGGTGTCTCAGTGGGAAAGAACCCTCTTGCCAACGCAGGAGTAATGGGTTTGAGCCCTGGGTTGGGAAGATCCCCTGGAGAAGGAAATGGAGACCCACTCCAGTGTTCTTGCCTGGGAAATCCCACAGACAGAGGAGCCTGGTAGAGTACACAAGCCCATGGGGTCTCAAAAGAGTCAGACGACAACAATTACTTGGCCTTATCTGGTAGAGGGGAAAGCAATTCGTATTTAAGAACTTAACTGTCCTCTCTTTCATCTGTAAGATTGTTTGGGAGGAGGCATAACTTATATCCATGAATTATAAAATACAAATGATTCTATCTTTATACCATACCCACCCCCCTTGCAGACAGTGACAGGGAAATTAGCTCCAGGGTTTAGCAAAAATATCGAGTCCTTAACTAAGTAAAGGGATCCTGAAGCTGAGTTTGGGGGCAGGAGAGTAAACTGCATGGTGAAGCTAAAGGGATTTTAAGCTGTTGAGATCCAGTGATACGGAGGTCGGAAGGGAAGGGACCTAGAAATCACCAAGGACATTTTGAAGAATGAGAGAATCTGATTCCATTTTGTTATAGGCTTGGATAGCACTGCTGCATAATCCTCCTTGCCCCTTTCTCCAAATCCTCATCATACGTTTGATTCCACAAATACCATCTTTATTCTCATGGGGGATAATAGGAATCAACAAAAACATGATGGAGTCGCATGCCGGGGTCATAAAGAGAGAGAAGTAACAGCAAAAGGCAGTATTCTCCTTAAACTTGGAACAGAGGAATCCAGCCTCAGACTCCAAGCCCCATTCTAAAGCAGAGCTAATCCCACTGCGATGTGAATGCAACCCCAAATGGGGTTTGTTAGATTTTGAACCAAGGCTGAGATTCTACAGTTCCAACAAGCTTCTAGGTAATATTGATGCAGCTGGTCTGAGGACCACACCCTCTGCCTTCCCAGACCATGCTCAGGTACCCTGCCCAAAGGAACCCAGCCCACACTTAGGACCTGCACAAGCTTTATCGCTGGGTCCATCCTCCTAATGATAGCCCATCTTGCTGCTGTGAATGCCAGTAGGACTAAGGTTTGCCCCACAGAGTTGCTATTTGAGGGCCAGCACACAGAATGGCTACACATGAAACCTTTTCATGGTGTGAGATAGTGGAGGGTGGGGTGCACAGGAAAAAAAAATGGAGGATGGACAGGAGTAGAGGGATTCAGTTGGCAGGGTTCAGCTCTCCCCACACTGCCAAATTCCAGGGGGAAATCAGAAGTCCAAGAACTCTAAATTGCAATTCCAAATGGTGACCTGAGACTTCCCTGATGGGGAAGAATAAGTGGATAAGAATCTGCCTGCCAATGCAAGGGACATGAGTTCGATACTGGTCTAGGAAGATTCCACATGCCACAGAGCAGTTAAGCCTGTGTCCCACAACTCCTGAGCCCACACTCTGGAGGCCCCCAGCCACAACTACTGAGCCAGAGTGCTACAGCTACTGAAGCTTGTGCGCCTAGAGCCCGTGCTCGCGAGAGACGCCACCACAATGAGACGCCCCTTCACTGCAATGAAGAGCAGCCCCTGCTCGCTGCAACTAGAGAAAGCCTGCATGCAGCCACAGAGACCCAGCACAGCCAAAATAAATGAATGCATTGCAACCTGGCCTTCTATGTTGTTATGAAGACATATTTGTCAAAGTAGAAGGATGGTATTTTACTTAATAGTTTAGTATTTAATAGTTCGTTAAATATTTAGACAACTGCCTTGTGAGATTTTCTTATTATTTCAGCCCTGCCCTGGGCTTTGCCAGTGTTAGGGGCAGGTTCCTGCAAAGACACAGACCTCAAACCAAAACAAGAGTGGTGTGGGAGCTGGATCCAGCCTGATGGAAATTTCATCAGAAAAGTGCCCATCTTGGCAAGGACGGGCTTTGGGAGGCTTGAGGTAACATCTGGGTTACATTTAAATGTTTGGAAGTTATCACAATATGATAAGGCTGTTCTCAATAAAAAGGTGGGGACCTCATTCCCAGAAAACTTACAAGAACCTTAGAGAACATGTGAAAAGGCAAGTAAGACCTTAGCCAGCTGATTTCATCTGTTGAAGTATGAGAGAAGCCAGGGACCACTCAACGAATTAAATAATATCTAAAACATTGAGAGTGTTGCATCATTTTTAGTTTTCCAGCTAACAGAGAAATGGCAAAAGCTGGAGAGAATTTCCAAATATATTTCAGTGGTTCTGTACATGAACTTTCAACGTGAAGGGTTAGTCAGAGTACAAAATTCCAATCACACTTCTATGAACACAGAAAATCACTGTTCTAACATTCTTTTCTTCACAAGGCCATAGGAAATCCTGACCATCAAATTCAGAACATAACTTGCTTTTTTCTGACTTACATTATTTTGTGTTGGAAAATAGTTGATTCACGGTGTTGTTTTAGTTTCAGGTGTGTAGCAAAGTTCATATATAGAACACACGTGCTTTTAACACCCATCAGATTTTCTTTCCTGTTGGCTAAATTCAGTGGTATTGGAGACCAAGATCAGCAAGTTGGTTAGGGGCAGCATGAAGTATAAACAGCACTGACCTAGGAATTGAAGATCTCTGGATTTTAGCCTCAACTCTAGACTCTTAACAGCTTGTAGGACCGGGGAAGCCATTAGGCCTCTCTGTGACTCAGCTTTAATTTGGCTCTGTAGGCTTCACATTCTAGGGCATCTCTGAATGCATTCTTTATTTTCCCTCTCTTGAGATTATTCTCTGCCACTGGAAGAACCAACATATCACAAGAATGAAAGAGCGGACTATCCATCAAATCTCACTTTTACTGGTGAGAACACTGAAGCTAAATTTCAAAAAGAACGTCTATTAGTCAAGGTCACTTAAACAGAAAGGGGGAATTTCCTGATGTGGAATCAGAAAGTCCAGGGCTAGGCAACATTTTCAGGGGCACCTCTTCCCAGGTTCAAATTCAATGAAAGGAAATTGCAGGATGTCTCAAACACCCCCTCAGCTTTCTAGGATCTTCTTTTGATTTCCCAAGAATCCCTTGAGGTAGTTATTATTATTGTTTAGTAAATACAAAGATCTACTTCATGAAGTATGACTTTAAAAGAAAACCATGCATTAAAAAGCCCTCAGGAGGAAAAAAAAAACCCTCAGCACAATCCCTGACACGGAGTCAAAGCAAGAGCTGTCAGCTATTTAATATATATTTACATATTTCATATTTTACTAAACATAATAGATTACATATATTCTATTATCTACACTAGTGGGTTTTAAACTGTGCTCCAAGGAAATAAAAGGTTGCACAAACAATGAAATATTTGCCACCAATAATGAGAATTACTGATTAAAGGCTCATTTCTTAATTTCTTAAAATGTATTTTGTCTATCTATACGTTCCATGCAAGACTTTCCTTGAAAAATGGATTTCACTGCTAAAAATAGATTAAATGACCCTCTGACATATTCCAATCCATTAATTTTACTGATGATAAAACTAAAGCACAGAGAGATAAAATTCTTAAATTCTCATCTTAGAACATCTTAATATATCTGTTCAGATATATTCAACTGCATATATGTAACAGAAAATACATGTTTACTGGTCTAAATAATAAAAGGAAACAATCAGTCACATAGTAACAGGAAGGCCCATAAACAAGCAGGGCCTGTTTCAGTGCTGGTTTGATTCCCACAGATCAGTGGTCAAAAAAGAGTAAAAAGACTAACACCTCAAGACGAAAAACATGCACTTGTGAAGTTTGCTCTAGCAAACCTAAACTAACCCAGTTTCCCATCATCCTAGGTATAGAGAATAACAGAAGCAATGAGTTGGAGATAGGAAATACAGCAGGACGACGTGCAGTCTATTTTAATTGGAGCCCAGCTTTCTTAAATGTAAGACTATTTTGATGAAAGAAGCAATGTCCTGATAACTGGACAGCAATAGAATTTCATTCTCCAATTATAATGGCTATCAGAGCATCTCCGCAGAAGGTGACAACCAGAGACTGGAGAAGGTAGGTCACACTGGGACACACAGGGGTCCCACCCACGGGTGTCCACAGGGCACTAGACGCTCCAAAGTTTGGCGCTTCACACAGCAGCATGGAAAGCACGACAAGAACATTTTATGTGACCTCAGGGACCTTGTATCCTCCTTATGCCATGATTACCAGCCAGACAACTCCCTTAATGTGAAACTCTGGGATTAGGCAGCTAATGCACAGGCAACCTAAATTCAGAAATGGCCTCATGCTGTGCAACAAGCCAAGCTAGTACTAATCCATGTGTCATATAGCTCTCTTGTTGATGTATATCCTATGTGATGAATTGTGTAACATTCCACTTGTATATTCCTCCAGGGTATGTTAAATTACAAGACATTATTCATGGATACGGAGAAGGCAATGGCACCCCACTCCAGTACTCCTGCCTGGAAAATCCCATGGACGGAGGAGCCTGGAAGGCAGTCCACGGGGTCACTGAGGGTCGGACACGACTAGGTGACTTCACTTTCACTTTTCACTTTCATGCATTGGAGAAAGCAATGGCAACCTACTCCAGTGTTCTTTCCTGGAGAATCCCAGGGACGGGGGAGGCTGGTGGGCTGCGGTCTATGGGGTCGCACAGAGTCGGACACGACTGAAGCAACTTAGCAGCAGCATTCATGGATAACATTTCAAAGTTCTGTAGAAATAAGGTAAAGGGTCTTAAATCTAGAAAACTAGATTCACCACTTCAATATCATTATAATTTAGAGTTAGATGATCAGAGAAAGTGTTAAGGAATATAAAAATATCCAAACCTGGAGATAAATATATTTGAGTTCCAATCTCAGCTCTGTCCCTTCAACTGTGTCACTTGGGCTACATTTTATAAATGTAATATTTTTACTCACTTCCTAGGGTTGTTGTGAGAATTATAGAAACAATTTATTGTAACACTTACATGATGCCTAACACTTAATAAATTAAATTACATAAGACAAATAAAATCACATTAAGATGTAGCAGGGTACCGGTAGCCATAAAGATCTAGTTTATTGAAGGAGACATCCTTTTATGCTAATTATCGTAGCCATCTGATTTTCCTCTGAGGAATCCCCTATATCCTGCCCTTGCCCCCATCCACATGCTTCAGGATAACTTGATGCTATCCCAGCTGCAGGACTGGACTCATGACTAAAACCTAAGCAATCAGGTCACTCTATTCCACTGGCTTAGTAATGGCTTTAGGGATGGGAACATGACCCAGTCACGTATAATGACAGTTTTGCTGGGAAAGCTGAAAGAAAGAAGCCTAACCTTATTCTGTTAGGTCTTAAGCTTGAAGAAGATGCCTTGTAGCTTTTGGCAGTTGTCTTGCCCCAGATAAGGGGGTGGGGCATGGGAAGCTGGGGAGCCAATAGAGAGGAAAGCAGATACAGATACAGCAGATACGCAGATACAGCAAGAAACAGGCCTAAAGACGTAAGTGGACGCCTAAACTCACCTGTGCTAAAACTATCATTAAATCAAACAATAAGTTCCCTTGTTGGCTTACATTACTGTTGCAATCAAAATAAGTTCCCTTGTCGGCTTACATTACTTTTGCAATCAAAAGAGCCTAAACTGATACACCTGGAGATACATATTTTAAGATATTTGTATTAGGAAATAGACTGGTAACTCATCCAGATGGCACTAGTGGTAAAGAACCCGCCTGCCAATGCAGGAGACATGAGAGATGCAGGTTCAATCCCTAGGTCAGGAGGATTCCCTGGAGGAGGGCATAGCAACTCACTCCAGTGTTCTTGCCTGGAAAATCCCATGGACAGAGGAGCTTGGCGGGCTACAGTTCACAGTGTCTCAGAGTCAGACACAACTGAAGCAACTTAGTACACACACCATATAAATGAATTAGATGGGGGAGGCATAAGATCATTTCCATGGATGCAACAAAAGGAGGGACTTGATAAAATTCAATAACCATTGATGATTTAAAAATAATAATAATAAGGAATGCTTTAAAACAGGAATAGAAGAAATCTTCCTTATTCAGATAAAAGGTTTGAGGGGGAAGAAGGCAAATAATTAACTGAGTGAATCAGTTAAATCTTTCCTCTGAAAGTTGCAAAGACAAGACATTTCCTATCATAGCCTCTGCTTAACTTTGTTGGGTATGCTGGAGGCCCTAGCTTGTGCAATAAAGGAAGAAAGGAAATACAAGATACAGCAATTGAAAAAGAGGGGAAAAATGTCATTTTCAGATTATACAATAATGGAAAAAATCCAAAAGAATCTATTCATACATTATTAGGGCAGCAGGAGATCTTAGCAAGGTTCCTAGGATACAAAGTCCATACAGAAAAATCAACAGCATTTTAATACTCCCCCAAAATTAGAAAATGAAATTTGAAAAGTGATACTACAGACAACAGCATTAATAATATTGAGTACCTAGAAATAAATTGGTTTTAAAAGGCACAAGACAGACTTCTATAGGAAAAATGATAAAATAATATTGAGATACATTGAAGAAAATCTGATTACATGAGGAGTTATACCATATTCATTAACCAAAACTTTCAATGGAATTTGGGCAGTTTGTTCTGTGTTGTTTTGTTTTTAGAACTTGACAAGCTAATTTCAAAACATATGTGATGATGCAAAGGGCCAAAAATCTCTAAGATATTCTTAAATAAGAAAAATGACCAAGGATTTATTTCAACAGATATCAAGATATCAAAGCTATGATAACTAAAACAGTGTGGAATTGATACAGTCATAGACAAAGAAACCAATAGATAAGAGGATATCCTAAAAATAGCACCCACATATATGTGGAACTTGATTAGACAGAAGTGGCAATACAGGGCATGGAAAAAGGACTGTATTTTTTAATAATGATGCTGAGACACTTAACTATATATGGGGAAAAAGTGAAATTGAAAAATACTGACCTCATTGGTGAGCAGGAAAATGCAGTTTAAAAATCACAAGGAGGTACTACTCCATACTCATCAGAATGGCTGAAATGTAAACATCTGAAGTACCAAGTGCTAGAGAGGGAGTGAAGTAACAGATATTTTCCTACACTGTTCATGGGAGCATGAATTGGTTCAGTTACACTGGAAAACAGATTGGAATGATCCATTAAAGGCAAACAGATTGCACACCCTATACATTCAGTTCCACTCCAGGAACGTGTCCATGTTCTCAAGCATCCAGCAACAGTAGAAGAGATGAGTTTTTTTAAGTGTTATATATTTGTATAATGGAAGGTTGTCATTGTTCAGTCACTCAGTTGTGTCTGACTCTTTGCAACCCCATGGACTGCAGCACGCCAGGCTTCCCCATCCTTCACTTTCTCCCAATATAGCAATGAGAATGAACAAGCATTAGCTATCTACCACACAAGCGGGTGTTCAAAATAGTCAAGAAGCCAGACAACAAAAATACATGCTGTAAAATTACATTTTAAAGTTGAAACTAGGCAAAACACAAAATATATTGTTTAGAAAGTTTACAAAGGTTGTAAAATTATAAGGAAAAGCAAGAGTGGAATTACTATAAAAGAAGTATGATGGAGAAAGAGTCTTTGGGGACTCTGGGGACTGTCAATATTCTGTTGGTGCCATTCAGCAGGACTTCCTGGGATGACAGAAATTCTCTACATCTGAGCTGGCCAATACCATAGCCTTTAATCATGTGTTGCTATCCAGCATTTGAAATGTGGCTAGATAACTGAAGAGCTGAATTTTAATTTTACTGTTTGTATGTGTTAGTTGCTCAGTCGTGTCTGACTCTGCAATCCCATGAACGATAGCCCGCCAGGCTCTTCTGTCCATAGGATTCTCCAGGCAAGTATATTGGAATGGGTGTGTGTTAGTAGCTCAGTTGATCCAACTCTTTTCGACCCCATGGACTGCAACCATCCAGGATCCTCTGTCTGTGGGATTTTCCAGGCAAGAATACTGGAGTTGGTTGCTATTTCCTTCTACAGTTGGAGTGGGTAGCCATTCCATTCTCCAAGGGATCTTTCCTAACCAGGGATTGAACGCGGGCCTCCTGCATTCCAGGCAGATTCTTTACCATCTGAGTCAACAGGGAAACCCTGATTGGCTATACCCCAATACAAAAAAAAAAGTTAAAAAATGGCAAGCCCCTAAAAAATAAAATAAACTTTAAATAGTTACAGGCTGCCAGTAGTTACTGTATTGGATCAAGTTTTCGTTGGAAAACAGAGGGCTTACTCAAAACAGCATAATTTGAGGAGGGCTCATTTAAAAGACAGTAATTACAAAGGGGCAGGTGTAGGGAAGCACAGGAGATGCTTTTGCAACTGGAGTTAGTGGCGGCCACGCTGTTACCGCCCTGAGCCTGTAGGGACAAGGGGAGGGCATAATCCCTGGGGCTGAAGGGACAGAAAATTAAGTAGAGTCTACCAAGTTAAAGGGAGTGGAAAGACACAGCCAGCCTGAGATGACCTCCTATTAGGAGCCAAAGGAATAGAGGCCCAACTCCCAGTGTCTCTCCGAAGGGTCTCCTGCCGTGGCTTCCCCTCGGGCAGACCCAAGAGACCGCCAAGAAGGCCGAATTGCTCACTGGTAACACAGGTCAGCCTCCAGGCAAACAGCAGATAGAAAGTGGATCTGTGGGGATCAACAGATCTCCAGCAGGTGGCTCTTTTTAAAAAAAAAAACTTTTTATTTTATACTGGAGTATAGCTGATTAACAATGTTGTGATAGTTTCAGGTGGACGGAAAAGGGACTCAACCATCCATATACATCTATCCATTCTCCCCCAAACGCCCCTCCCATCCAAGCTTCCAGATAACACCGAGCAGTCCTATGTGCTATACAATAGGTCTTTGTTGGTTATCCATCTTAAATACAGCAGTGAGTACCTATCCATCCCAAACTATCTCGTCCCCCATCCTTCGCCCCCTTAGCAACCATAAGTTCATTCTCTAAGTCTGCTCAGCACCTCAATCTTGACTTGTTTGCTTCATTATTATTTATTACACTGTACCTTAATTTAATTTATTTATTTAGGCTATGCTTGTGGGATCTTTGCTCCTCGACCAGAGGTTGAACCCGGGCCCTTGGCAGTGAAAGCTCAGAGTTCTAACCACTGAATTAGCAGGGAATTTCCTATACTTTTTATATGCTATACTTTTTTTTTTCTGGTATGGGACTACAGTTTACCAAAAAATAAAAAGAGGAAGAGAAGGAAGTGGGCAGGGGAAGAAATGAGGAAAGATAAAAGAAAGATGAGTAAGAAAGAAAAGAACTAGGCCTGACCAGCTAGCACCTGTGTTACGCACTGGATTTAACTAAACTGAAAAATAGTAATCAAATATCTGAGTAAATTCACTTTATCAAACATTTTTATCAAGTCAGTAAAACAGCAGAATTTTTACAGCTGTGTATAGTATTTCTGAACCCATGATGAGCCTTAGACAGTAGCTTCTATCTTTAAACATTAATATCTTTCTGTTTAACCGCAAATTAAATAGACATGTAACATGCCCAGAAATGTTGTGGACAAACCCCACAATTGAGTGGAATTTTTATTTTGTTTATCTTTCTATAATAGTGGCACTGCTCTTCAAGGTTCTGGGTAAAACTAGAGCTGTGAAGTGGAACTGCGGGTTTGTTTTTAAAGACGAGTGGATCGGTTAGGAATGCTTTGGCTGACAGAGAAAGACAATTGGTTAACTGTGGTTTAACACATAGAGATTGTATTTCACACGTTTAGACAAAAGTCTGGACTTGAGCAGCTGCTGGGGATGGTTCAATGACTCAGTCATTCCTGGGCTGGCATCTTCTGACCTTTTCCTTCCCATCACAAATGAGTGAAAAAGCTCCAGGTATCAAGTTGAAGGTACTTGTTGAGGGGCAAGAGGAGGCTTTGGAGCACACAAACATTAACCTTTTGCTTTTATCATAAATGCAAAATCTGGGACTTCCCTGGTGGCCCAGGGGTTAAGAATCTGCCTTACAATGCAGGGGACGTGGGTTCGATCCCTGGCTGGACAACCAGAGATCCCACAAGACCCAATAAAGATCTGCACTCAAAGAAAACTTGAAAGAAAGAAAAGAAAAATCTTTCCAAACCCCCAGCAGACTGCCACCTACAACTTAGTGGCTAGAACTGTGCTACCTGGCCACCCCTGGATGGAAAGAGGTTGGGAACAGGAGTTTTTCACTTCTGAAAACTTTGTAGGGAAGCTGGCAGGGGATGAGGGAACTGGAAACAGCTGTTAGCTCAGCCTGCTGAACGCTTAATGCCTGAATTATGTCTCCTGCCATGTCCAAAATACCTACCATGAAAATGAGAATTCTTTGGTTGTAGGAATAATTTCTAAAAGGCCTGTATATGTACATGTTGCCTGGAACGGTGGCATATCACCAACACGTTATGTCCCTTATCCTATCAGCAATCATTTGTCTCTGAAGATTTGCTAGGAGTTGCTGAGTATGCTAGAAAGTGCTAAAAGACTAGGGAAAGCAGACTTTATCATAGGAGAAATCTATCAGGAAAACTCTAGACACTGAGAGTGGATCTTTAGTATCAATAATCAGGAGTAGGCACCATATCTAACCAGCGTGGCAAATAGGGCAAGAGGCAGTGAGAGAGAAAGTTTACCCACTGTTCTTTGCCTAGAGTCATTCTCAAAGTCAATTCCTAAAAAGCAAGGCAGATCCTCTCCAGTGTGCCATTAAAGTTGATCCCCTGCTCCTTCCAAGCTGCCAGGAATCAATGAGACATGAAAAATGGACCTCATTAAGGTATGTCAGAAGAGAGACACTGACCTCCATTTGTTCCCTAGTGGTAGGGTGTTCATTAGGAGGACAGACTCCGGAGTTAGACTCGCAGGGACCAGATCCTAGCTCTGTTAGCTCCGTGACTTAATCATAGGGTGTTCAGGAGGATTAAACAGTTAATACATGTAACTTACTTGAAATTATGCATGGTGTATAGTAAGTGCTATATGAGAGCTGGCTTCAAAAAATAAAAATAAACCCTTTGTCTTTGATCCTATTTGTATGATGCTTTAATATATGTATATTTTTTCTAAAGTCTTTTTCTTTTTTTCCTATAAGAGCAACAGAGGTTTACTCCAAAAACTTAGAAAAGAGAAAAAAAGAAAATTTTGAGTCAGTAATCTCCCTCCTTCAGAGAAAACCATTACCAATTATATTTGATCACTTGTATATTTTCACTTATAAAAATTAGGTCTCCTTTGCATACTGCCCTGTAATATGACTTATTTTTAAAATGTAATAACATATTAGAAACATTTTTCCATACCTAGAAATACATTTGTCCAGTATCTAGTATCTTTCTAGTTGTCACAAGTTATTCTTAACAGAATGTTAATGGGTGTTCCATGATTATTATCCTTACCAGTTCTCTGCTGCTATTGGGCACTGATATAGTTTGTTTTGTTGGTTTTTCCTGTTGTAGATGGCACTCTGTTGAACATCCTTAGAGCTATTTCTTGTGCACATCCACAATAATTTCTGTAGGATAAATCCTCAGAAGTGAAATACCCAGGTCAAAAGTTATGCTTATTTGTAAGACTTGATGGGTATGCTTTGGTTATCTCCAGAAAAAAATGTATCCAAGTATATTTTCATTTCCTGACCCTTTGTGGGGAGGTGTCAGCGCATGGTGAAGCATGCAGGATCTTACTTCCCTAACCAGGGATGGAACCTGCACCCCTGGAAAGGAAGCTCTGAATCTTAACCACTGGACCACCGGGAAGTCCCTCCTTTCCTTACCCTTGAAAGCACTGAGTATTACTATTGCTTGGTTTGCCATTTTCCAGCAATACTTTCTAAGATCCCCAAACCTGATATTCTTTGATGTAGTACCCACAACACATATGTGTGATTTCTATGAATTATTTACCTTTAGCCCGTGGCCCCTGACCCTTTATGTTAACTTTGCCTCAAGGACTTCTGTGGTGGGCTAGATTTTTGCCTTGGTGATATTTACAGTTCTTTATGTCAAGCTCTGATTTGTTTGTTTGGGAATAGAGCTCCCAGATATTTTTGATCATCATCTAAGTGTGAGAACCACTGCTTTTTCAATGTTTTAATATAAATAAATACATTGACTACATTCCTAGGTTAAAGCAAGACAGATGGTGTGGTCATCAACATCATGTCTTGGAACTAAAACTGAAATCTTTCAACACTCCTCAGTGTGCTGTTTACTCAATTATTCAACATTTACTCACCACATAATAGATTCCTGACCTATGTGCTAGGCATACAATGATAAATAATAATAATCCCAGCTCTCGAGAAGCTTAGGCTGAAGCAGAGGCAGATAGGCAAACAGACAAATCACAATGGGATGTGAAATATGCTGTTGAAACATATTCATTACATGTCAGCAGGGCATAAATTGCTATGTGGGGAAAACTGGACATTATGTAACTTATGGTTCATCTATTTACTTCCATAATACTTCCTAGAGTTCTGCCTTGTACTTTTTTAAAAACATCTTTTGGCCGCACTACAAGCATGTGGGATCTTAATAATAGCTCCCTATCCAGGGATCAAGTCTGTGCCTCTCGCACTGGCAGCTCGGAGTCTTAACTCCTGGACTGCCGGGAAAGTCCAGGCCCTGTACCTTCATTTTCCAAATGTATTGCTTTCATTGTAACAAAGTAATTCGTACTGATTTTGGAAGGATCAAATAATATAGACAAGGCCCCCTCCCAAAAGACACTTTCAAACTATAATTTCATTTACTTTTTTTTTTTTTTTTTTGCCACAGAGCTTGTGGAATTTTAGTTCCCTGACCAGGGATAGAACCTAGGCCCTGCCAGTGAAAGCCCCAAGTCCTAACCACTGGGCTACAGGAATTCTCAAACTTTAGTATTCTTGGTTGCTTCTGTTCTCTTTTTTTTTTTTAAACAAAAGTAGGATCAAAACATTATAATCCACTTTTTAAATTGAATATATGGTAAACATATTTCAAGATAAAAATATATTTCTACAGCACTATTTTAAATGGCTCCATATTCTACCATATGGATAGTCTTTTATTTTAGCAATCTGCTACTGTTAGACATTAGTGTTTCTATCTTTTTACAATCACTAACAATACTACAATACATCTCATCCATAAGATGGTTGGATGGCGTCACCAACTAAATAGACATGAGTTTGAGTAAGCTCCAGGAGTTGGTGCTAGACAGGGAAGCCTGATGTGTTGCAGTCCATGGGGTTGCAAAGAGTTAGACATGACTGAGTGACTGAACTGACTGAACAATACTATGATGGATTTTTTTTTGTTGCTAAATGTCTGTGCTCATTTCCTATTTTCTCAGCACAAACTTAAGAAGTGAAGTCACGTAATATTTGAAATGCTTCACCTATAGTCACATTTAGAGACAAATGGCCATATTAGATCTCTCCCAGCTCAGTTGCTTTTTGCCCTCTTGGATTTTAGTCCTAGCTGCTGTAAATTAAACATGATCAAAGGGGCCTGTACCATGGGCCAAAGTTCAGTGGCATTTACTGCTGCAGCAGGCTGGAGGGTATCACGTTGCCATAAAAACACAGGAAGATGATTAGTTCTGAATGTAATGTTTTCTTGAAGCCTGATTGGCAAGTTGCCTAGGATAACTTGAAGGCTACCTCCCCACTTGTTTGGGTTTCTTTTTTCCCAAGATACCTTTTTTTCTGATGTCAGTGTTTGTATCTCAAACTCCCTAAGTGCACCCTTGGCAAGATTATGCTTGGGCCACATTTAACTGTGGCTTGCCAAAACCATGGGTATACTTGCTGCTGTAAACTGGTACGCGATCTTTGTCCACTCCAAGCTGACTGTCAGTGTGTTAACTTTGCTCAAATAAAGAGCAGCTTGCTCTCTGGGGTTCATCTTTTATTAAAAGAAAATGAGAAGCAGAATGATGAGGTGGGAGATTCCTTCACTGAGAAGCATTGAGCCAGGGACTCTGTAGCAGGCACCATGTGGGCATGAGGGTGAATGAAGTGAAATGAAGGGAAGTGAGAGTCTCTCCGTCGTGTCCAGCTCTTTGTGACCCCATGGACTATACAGTCCACAGAATTCTCCAGGCCACAGTACTGGAGAGGATAGCCATTTCCTTCTCCAAGGGATCTTCCCAACCCAGGGACTGAACCCAGGTCTCCCACATTGCAGGAGAGTTCTTTACCAATTGAGCCACCAGAGCATGAGGGTAGGATGATTCCAACACAGCTTATCTGGCTCTTCTAATTTCCAGGGTATCTGAGGTATTACTAGATGTAACACAAGACCCCAGTTATAAACTATGAGAAACAACCAAGGAGTCAGATTACAGAGAACTAAAAGACATGATCTCCAAGATTATACCCTAAGAGTTCCACTGGGTCCCCTTAAGCCACCAGTTTCCACACTAAGTCTGAACAAGAGCAAATTTTATTCCCTCTCCAACACTCCAACAAGGCAGATGAATTTCAACTGCACAGCATTCTGGAAAAGGCAAACCTGCGGAGATGATTAAAAAAATCAGTGGCTGCTAGGGGCTGGGGAAGGAGAATAAAGAATGAACAGGTGGAGAACAGAGAACTTTCAGGGCAGTGAAACTATTCTGTGCGATACTAAAGCGGTGGATACATGTCATTATACGTTTGTCCAAACCCACAGAACGTACAACAGCAAGAGTGAGCTTTAGTGTACTGTGAACTCTGGGGGATGATGCTGTGTCAGCCCTGCTGTTCAGTCACTCAGTCTTGTCCAACGCTTTGTGGCCGCAGCACGCCAGGCTCCCCTGTCTTCCCCATCTCCCAGAGTCTGCTCAGGCTCCTGTCCATTGAGTCGGTGGTGCCACCCAACCGTCTTGTCTTCAGTCGTCTCCTCCCAGTACCTTCAATCCTTCCCAGCATCAGGGCCTTTTCAAGTGAGTCAGCTCTTTGCATCAGCTGGCCAGAGTACTGGAGCTTCAGCATCAGTCCTTCCAATGAGTATTCAGGGTTGATCTCCTTTAGGATGGACTGGTTTGATCTTCTGGCAGTCCAAGGGACTCTCAAGCGTTTTCTCCAGCACCACAGTTCAAAAGCATCAATTCTTCGGCACTCAGCCTTCTTTCCAGTAGCTACGTATGGACGTGAGAGTTGGACCATCAAGAAGGCTGAGCAAGGAAGAACCTAGTGTGTAAGTTCATGAATTGTAACATATGTACCTCTGGGGTGCAGGACATTGATAATGGGGAAGGAAGGCTGTGTATACACAAGGGCAGGGCATCTATAGGAAATCTCTATACCTTCCTGTCAGTTTTGCTGTGAACCTAAAACACTTCTTAAAAAAAATTCTAAAAAGCAAAAGTGGATGAGAGCAAAAACAGAATCCCTAATCAAAATGAAATCAATTGTTCCTACAGAAATTTGGAAAGGTTGTAACAGATTTTTATATGAGTGGAAGAGTCGAATGATGTTGACTCTTATTAAACTGCCGGAATGGATGCTAAGACAGTCACAATCTGAGTCGTCACTTTATACAACTGTCACTTCAGCAATAAGGAAGAATAAAGAATATTGATTCTATTTCATCTGCTCCCTGTAAGTGCAGATTTTGTGTGGGGGTTGTAAGGTAATTGGAAGAGCTATTTCATTAAATTGTTTTTCAATTGTTGACTAAGAGTTTGTGGTAACTCATCCCAGTCACTGGCCTAAATGATGTTTCTTGTTATAATCCTGGTTTCTTTCTAGCTAATCCATCCTATCTTGAATCTTCTTTGCCTGAGAGAGAAAGAGTGTTTTAAATGTCCTACACTGTAGCATTTTGTAACTATTTACAAATCCTTTGCCTTATAGTCTTAACAGGCAAAATATGTTACAAGGAGATAGAACTTTCTGGTTTTGAGCAATGTGTGTTACCTAATTCAGTATAACTCAACTGAGTTTAATGCAACAAATATTTATTGAGTGCCTATTCTGGGTTTAAACTTTGCTCTTGGGTGGAAGGGGAAGGATTTGGAGCAAGAGGTATAAATCAGAGTTCTTTATTTCCAGAAATAGGCAATGTAGTTGGAAAGAAAAGCCATACACCCATGAAATAATTCAGTCACATTATTGGGCATACATGATAAGTGTCATCCATCAATCTGTTCTCAAAAAAAAAAAAATGTTGAATGTTTTCCATGTGACTAAGTAGTTTCTGGGAATACATAGTTAAATGAAATAATCTCTGCCTTCAAGGTGCTGATAATAAAATGGGAAAACCAGACGAGTAAACAAGAGCTGCACTGCTTAGAGGAGAGATGGTTGCAGCAGAAATGGGATCAAGGAGTGTGTGGGGTCTGGAAAGTGATGGAAAGCTTCATGGAGGACGTGGTTCGAGAAGACCCCATTAAAAGGCACTGGGGATCTGTGGAGAAATGGCTGAGCCAGGCCTGGGGCAGGGAAAGTATGAGGTGAGCCTGGGAGTGAGGGTATCAAGTCTGTTCATTAGCTACCTCCAACAAAGTATTGGGTTGGCCAAAAGTTTGTTCCAGTTTTTCTATAAGCTGTAAAGCCTGAATGGACTTTTTTGCCAAACCAATACATTGTTTTAAGAACAGTCATGCATGAAACAAGTAAGAGCACTATGTGGGAAATGAAAATAGGCTAGACTACTGGGGACAGTTTCATGGAGAAGCGGGGAGTAGGGACTCTGGTGAAAGATTTAGGTGGGAAAGTTCCTCACTGTTGTTTGTACAGCAAATAGACAAGGAGAAACACAGAAAAGAAGAAAAGAAAGAAGGAAGGAAAGAAAAAGACAAGAGGGAGGGAGGGAAGAAAGGGGGAAAGAAAGGAGAAAAAATGAGAAAGGAAAAAAGAAAGGAGGAAGGAATGAAGAAAGAAAGAAGACAATAAAAAGCCTCAATAAAGAAAAAACACAATAGAAAGCCTTAATAAAGGGCTAGCTGAAGAAATAAGGCTCCCCATGCAATGGAATGTTACTCAGTCATTTTAGAAGGCTGCAGTAAAATGCATGACTAACTTGTAAAGATGACCATGATATTTTGTAGAACTTACTTATTACATAAACCCCTTTCTGTGAAAAGAGAAAAAGTAGTGAGTGTGCATAGAGAGGTGTGTGTGTTAAGCTTAAGGAAAAATTCTGAATGCCCAACAGTTAAGAGGCATGAGCCTGAAAGAATAAACAAAGGACTTTCACTTCCTACTTTGTAAACTTTAAGTGATGGTTTTACAGTTGTTACTTTCATTTTTTTCTAAATACAAATTTTAAATATAGAAAAATATGTTAATATTTTAAAAGGTGCTATCCTAAATTGCTAATATAAACTTTAAAGGCATCTTTCTTCTAGCTTTGCTTGGGGTGGTGATGATGTAAAAGCCAAAACCCAGGAAAAATAATTACAAGAGAGTTACTCCCTTCAATATCCTATTGATAAATGTTTGGGTGTATTGGCTTTATTTCAGAAATTAAGAAAACAGAGTAATAGTAATGGTTTATCCTGATACCATGGATATTTTCACGTCGGAGGGGAAGCTGCTGCTACTGCTAAGTCGCTTCAGTCGTGTCCGACTCTGTGCGACCCCATGGACGGCAGTCCACTGGGCTCCCCCTGTCCCTGGGATTCTCCAGGCAAGAACACTGGAGTGGGTTGCCATTTCCTTCTCCAATGCATGAAAGTGAAAAGTGGAAGTGAAGCCGCTCAATTGCGTCCGACTCGTAGCAACCCCATGGTCTGCAGCCCACCAGGCTCCTCTGTCCATGGGATTTTCCAGGCAGGAGTACTGGAGTGGGGTGCTATTGCCTTCTCCTAGAGGGGAAGCTAGTACCTAGTAAAGTGTACTCTGAACCCCATAACCTATGGAGAGCCCACATGTGAAAGTGTCTTTTTGGCCTCAGAGATGTCTTTTGTGACCCCAGGGGACATTTCTCAATGTGAAACTAGCAAGACTCATAAGAACGGTCCCGTTAGCACAGTGGATGAGAATCTGCCTGCCAGGGCAGGGGATGCGCAGCTCAGTCCCCAGTCCAGAAAGCTTCCACACGCTGAGGAGCAGCTAAGCCCGTATGCCACAGCCGCTAAGCTCTAGAGCCTGTGTGCACACCGAGCAGCGTCTACATGAGAAGCCAGCGCACAAGACAGCAGCCTCTGCTCTCCGCAGCCAGAGAAAGCCTTTGTGTGGCAATGAAGACCCCGCGTAGCCAGAACTAACTAAATAAATAAATGGAGCAGTGTGAGCATGTAAAAAAAGAACGGTCCCTTTAGTACTGTCCGAAACCACTGTGTCAGCCCTGCAAAGACTTAGATGGACGTTACTCAGTGTCATGATACTGGAGATTTGCTTAAAAATACTGGAGCTGGGGAAGTAGGTGACAGTGTAAACAAGGTTGACCATAAACTGATAATTATTAAAGTTGGATAATGAGTACATGGGGGTTCATTATAAAATTGTATTTTTAATATATTTGAAATTTTTAATAACAAAATGGGTTTTTAAAGTGTTTAAAGAAGATCATTCAAGTAGAAGTCACAAATCTTGGTTATTTATCAGGTTTTTTGATCCTGATTTGTTGACCAAATTGAGGCAAGAAATTTTATGTGCTTCAGGGTTCATCTATAATACAAGGGTCATCCCTAAAATCCAATAAACTCTTCAATTCTAAGTTGGTTTCTTACTTCGGTTCAGAGTGCTTTTAAAGAGGACTCAAATAGGGGATTCCCTGGCTGTGATTAGGCAATTTCAACTGTCAAGGCCTGGGTTCAATCTCTGGTTGGGGAACTAAGATCCTACAAGTTGAGCGGTGAGGCCTAAAAATAAATAAACCCGACTAAAATAGAGGCTCCATTTTTAACCCTTTGGTGTTAAGATATATTCCCATCATATTTGTAGTCTTAATTGTCTTCAAATGAATTCAGCATTAAAAAGCCTAAGGAGACCACAGTCTGAACTCTGAAAATCATTTATTCCAGTCCCACCTACAAATCAGCTATCCCTGGGCTTGGAGTTGCCCTTCCTTAAGGGCAGACAGAGACAGCTTCAAATTTTGGAAGAAATTCAGCAGTAGGAATAGCTGTTTAGTCCCAGATGTACCCACTCAGGAGATTTTAAACTTAAAAAAGTAAAATTAAGATCCAGTTCATGATTAAAGAACTAGACTTTTTAAGAGAAAGCTTTTAGCAAAATGAACGAGAGTGCCGCCTGCTGGGAACAGAACTTCCTAAGGTGCATACTGAAGAGTGAGTTTCCTGGGCCCCACCCTGTTTGAATCACCTGAGAGCCACTGGTTAAAGTGGAATGTTCCTAGGTTCTAGACGTGTTGTATCAGAGTCCCTGAAGGTGGGGCTCAAATTTTATATTTTATACAAGAGACAAATGCCTTAGTTCCCAAACTTGCCTGATAAGAATCATCTGGGAATGCTTGTTTAAAATACTTTCACCTGAATCACACTCCAGGCTTATGGAATCAGGACATCCAAAACAGGCCCTGATAGGAATCATCTGGGGTGGGAGGGCGAGAGCAATAAATGAGGGAGATTAGGCGGTACAAGCATCCAGTTACAAACTAAATGAGTCAAGGGGTGAAATGCACAGCATAGAGAATACAGCTGATAATATTGCAATAATTTTGTATGGTGCCAGATGGCAACTAGACTTATCGTGGTGACGGTTTTGTGATGTATAGAAATATTGAATCACTAGATTGTGAACTCAGGACTAATACAGTGTTGTTTCAGGTCAATATCAGTTCAGTTCAGTTCAGTTCAGTCGCTCAGTCGTGTCCAACTCTTTGTGACCCTATGAATCACAGCACACCAGGCCTCCCTGTCCATCACCAACTCCCAGAGTTCACGTCCATCGAGTCAGTGATGCCATCCAGCCATCTCATCCTCTGTCGTCCCCTTTCTCCTCCTGCCCCCAATCCCTCCCAGCATCAGAGTCTTTTTCCAGTGAGTCAACTCTTTACATGAGGTGGCCAAAGTACTGGAGTTTCAGCTTCAGCATCATTCCTTCCAAAGAAATCCCAGGGTTGATCTCCTTCAGAATGGACTGGTTGGATCTCTTTGCAGTCCAAGGGACTCTCAAGAGTCTTCTCCAACAACCACAGTTCAAAAGCATCAATTCTTCGGCACTCAGCTTTCTTCACAGTCCAACTCTCACATCCATACATGACCACTGGAAAAACCATAGCCTTGACTAGATGGACCTTAGTTGGCAAAGTAATGTCAATTCAAATACATACATACATACATGCATACACACACACAGTATGGGGGAATGGGAAATCACCTGAGAAAGCTTGTTTCAAATACTTTTACCTGGATCACACTCCAGGCTAACTGAATCAGGAACTCTAGGAAAGGCGACTAGACTTTAAATGTGTAGTAAGAATGCCAGATGAATCTTAAGAGATGAATGTTTAGTAAATATCACAAATTTAAGCATCATTTCTTACTGTTCATGGGGGAAAAAGTTATGATCAACCTAGACAGCATATTAAAAAACAGAGACATTACCTCACCAACAAAGGTCCATATAGTCAGAGCTATGGTTTTTCCAGTAGTCAGGTATAGATGTGAGAGTTGGACTGTAAAGAAAGCTGAGCACCTAACCAGTGCTGAGATCTAACCAGTCCATCCTAAAGGAAATTATTCTTGAATATTCATTGGAAGGACTGATGCTGAAGCTGAAACTCCAATAGTTTGGCCACCTGATGCGAAGAACTGACTCATTAGAAAAACCCTGATGCTGGGAAAGATTGAAGGCGGGAGAAGGGGATGACAGGATGAGACGGTTGGATGGCATCACCAACACGTGTGATGGACATGAGTTCGAGTAGGCTCTGGGAGTTGGTGATGGACAGGAAGGTGCTGCAGCCCATGGGGTCGCAAAGAGTCGGACAGGACTGAGCGACTGAACTTACTGAAAAGTCATACTTTACTGTAGATATTTTCCATGCCAAGATGGAAGAGCACGCTTGCAGTTCATTGATAACTGGTGTATAGAACATCCGGATGGGGGATTTGGCAACACTTCCTGGGTTTTCTGTCTTGTAGCTATAATTCAGCCTTGTAGCTTTAAGTTTCAGCCCATCCCTTAAAATTCTTGCCTTTAACACCCCGGATGGCTGCATCTCTAATACCAGCTATCACATCTAAGATACCAGCTGCCTAACAGGCAGAACTCCCCCTTGGAGAGCTACCTCCCGCATCTTATTTGTGAGCGTTTTACTCGCGCCTGTGCCCTCACGCACACCACCTGCTTTCGCCCTGTGGACCAGTGCCCTAGGCTTATATTTACCTTTGGAATAGTACTTGCGTTCAACAGAATCATCAAATTCCAGCTTTGTGCAGGGGTCAGATGAACACTGACCTGTTCTGGGATTTATCTGGATTCATTCCAAGGGTCTTGCCCTACCACCACTGCCTGAGCAGACACGTCAACAGTGGAGCTGTCTTTTCTGCTTCAAATTAAATAAAAAGTCCCAGGCACTTTACAGCAACTCTGTAGGGCAGGCTGGAGGTCTCCGCCCAGTTAAGCCCCAGATATACTAGGTCAAAACCATATAAACAGAGTCTTAAATAAAATATTGCCTCATGAATTTAGTAGAGGGAGAGACAGAGTGCAGTGTTTCCCAAACTTAACCACCGAATCCTTTTTCACAGACCATCTCATGAGACTCTTCAGCAGAACATGCTTTGGAAAAGTGTATTATTTTTCCCCTTCCTTAGTCAACTTGGGGTCCTTCATTTCAAAGGATCTGTATGTCTCTCTGTTTTTTGTCTATCTAATTTTATTTTTTTACAAGTAGAACTTTTGATTTTGAAAGTTTGGGTACTATCATGTACAAAAACACAAAAACTTTTTCTTAAATTGAAATACAGTTGATTTGTAAGGTTATGTCGGTTTTGGGTGTACAGCAAAGTGGTCCATTTATGTACACTTGCATATCTACTCTTTTTCAGACCCTTTTCCTTATAGGGTATACAAAACATTGAGTATCCTTCTCTGTGATGTACAGTAGGTCCTTGTTGGTTCCCTATTTTGTATATAGTAGCGTGTGTGTGTGTTAATCCCAAACTCCTCATTTATGCCTCCCTCACCTCTCCTTTGGTAACCATGTTTGTTTTCTGTGTTTGTGGGTCTGTTTCTGTTTTGCCTGTCTGTCTCTTTAGTACTGAGGTCCGGAAAAATGATACCTGTGTCAGGAATGGGCTCCCTTGGGTCACAAGAAATAGAAGGATGACCTCACGGTTTCTACACCATCAGTGCTGTTTCAATAACTGAGTGCTCTGCTTGGCATTCAGCGGCCACAGCTGCTCTGCTAACCATGGCACACTCATCTGTCCACCAGCATCTTTTTCAGCTCTTCTGGCACTCCGTGGCGTATTTCCTTCCTTGCGCTTGTCCCGTTTCTTCTTTAGGTGCATCAGGCCGTGTGGTGAGTCATGAACTGTAATAGCCCCTGGTGAGAGGCTTTTGAGAAGCACTGCAAAGCTTGTTATGCAGGAGAGTTAGTCTCATGTGCCCGTTTCTACATGTTGGCCATGTGTTTTTTTAATGGCAAGGACCTTGTCTAACGTAACTTCATGGTACTTAACACGTGTCCGACTCGTTTGTGACCCTGTGGACTGTGGCCCACCAGGCTCCTCTGTCCATGGGATTTCCCAGGCAAGAACACTGGAGGAGGTTGCCATTTCCTTCTCCAGGGGATCTTCCAGACTCAGGGATTAAACCCACTTTTACTGCATTGGCAGGCATTTTTTTTTTTTTTTTTTTTTTACCACTAAGCCACCAGGGAAGCCCAAGAGAGTTCTCTCTGTACTTAAATAATATTAACCTCTTCTCTTTCAAGATAAATTCTACAGTATTTTGTCCCCTTGAACAAACTGCAGAAGATAATGAAGGCCAGGGAAGCCTGGAGTGCTGCAATCCATGGGGTCACAAAGAGCTGGGCACAGTGTAGCTACTGAACAACAACTTTCACATTGATTTTTATTTTGTAAGAAATTGTGTAACAAATATGAGACATTGCCCAGGGTAAAGTTTCTACATTTTATTCCAAGTTCTCGTCTTGTGTAACTTTTGCATAGGTGATCCCAAATCTGCTTTAAAAGCGCTCACTCCACTGGAAATTCTCCCGATATTTGCCTTGGTTTCATCACGTTCTTTTTAACTTGTCCGGCCACATGACAGTTGCTTTTCTTTGAAGATTATGTTTAGGCCAGGCCTGAGTTAAGAACGTGGGTTTGTTTTCTCTTTTTCTGATATAATTTGCATTCCTAAGATTAAG